>OY288250.1:67816705-68416705 GCA_958450325.1 Agrostemma githago | reverse complement strand
CTCCTGTTGCTTCTAGTCGTCCTGTTGACATTATATGTACACTTTGTGGTATAAATCTTACTCCATGGGTGACTTCATATTTACCATATGCATATATTGATTGAATTAGGTAGCTGCCACCTAATTCAAGTTATCGACATGCTCCCATGGATGGTTTTACTTTGTAGGGTTTATCAACTTACATCCGGATGATGCTCTCGACTCAAGTAAGGATTGTGTCAATGTTTGTCCGGGTTTTCAAATACAACCAACCAGTTTATCCCTTAGCCTATGGAATGCCTTGGTTTTTGACAGGCTCTATTGAGTGCCATTGGAGTCGGGGAAAAGTCTGCTACTGTTATCGGGGCTACTTTTCAGGTTACAATGCTTCTGCAAGGTCATTCTGGTATTTTGGTGTTTGTAAATGAATTTTTGTGTGATTTTCTTACTTTAAATTTTTCAGTGGTTTTTGAGGGATTTATCAGGAATGCTTGGAGGCATCTTATTTACGTTTTATCAGGTATTTGTTTCCAATGCTCTGACTGGAATTGTGTAAAGTTGTATTCATTTTTTCAAGTACATTCATCACTGGCTCAGATCACATACTGAAATGGCCAATCATATTGCTAAGCTCTGTGTGCCTTGTAGATGGGCACACTACTATGCATCTTTCGTAATATTTTTCGTTGAAAGTTCTTTTATTACGCATTTATATGTGTCACACGACCCCTAGGTTACTGGAAGGGTTAGATTATAGGAATACGAAAGGGGATTTTGGGCAGGTAGGGTTTAACAACTCAATTAAAATCGTAGTTATGAAATTCTACATTATGTGTATTAGTGTTTTTTTTAGTATTGTATAATTAGCTTCGTAATTTGAGCCAAATCACTATAATCGGGTTTTTTAGTAACTAAAAGTTGTATTTATTTGGATCCGGATAATCATTTTGAATTTTTTTTACTTTCTCTTTGATTGTAATACAATTGTCTCTTGCTAGGGTTCAAATTTGGATAGCAATGCAAAAATGTGGCGTTTGGTTGCAGATTTAATGAATGATCTCGGTAATATCCTCATTGCTCTTCTCTTTTCAAATTTCCGAACACTGTAAGTTGTGAGGTAAAAAAATGAAGACATGAATACAGGAATTATTAGAGTAGCGTTTTTCTTATTCTCATGTGCATATCAATTTGTAGGAATAATTTCATCATGGTAACTTGGGTTTGATGTACCTCGCTGAGGTACTTTGAGCTTCACATTAGCAGAGATAGCGATGTGGTCTCTTCATTGATGATCCTTGATTTCCTGATGGGTACATATGAATCGTTAGATTGAATTGGCGATGGTATAGGTCTAAACTTTCGACATATAAAAGAATTTAGTCTAAACCTAGGGCATTGTACACCTGTATATTTTCATCTTTATTTAGTCCACGGCCAGAATTGATTTTGCTTTAATCTTATGTTTCTAAATCCATCCTTAAATGAAATGGATTGATGGGTCAGGAAGGAAAAAATAATACTTCGTACATTGAACCTGTGAAAGGAAGTATGGAAATCTGATTTTTATACGGTAATACAGAATAACCATCAAGGCAAGCGCATGCAAGCTTTAGTCGTTGGCTGACAGTACTCATAAACTAGGTTTGAGACACGTCAACATCAAAAGTACGCTTTCATTAAGGGAAGTGTCAACCCCTTTAGACCTTAATATTTTTAAATCTGTCTTGCATGAATGTTATCATTACCGATAATTTGATATGACTGCTTCTTTCACCTTTCCATATTTATAATTCGGTATGATTGCTTCTCTCTCATTTCCATTATATCAAGCTGATGAGATATATCTTATGTATCATCTTTTTGTTTGGTTGTCACAGGAATGTTGATGGATCTTATTTCTCCTCTATTTCCCTCAGCATTTGTGTTTATACTTTGCTTAGGAAGCCTCTCACGGTCATTTAGTAAGTTCTCTTGTCTGTAGACATTAGAAACCTTCCTTAAAGTGTAAATTCAAAGATAATACCGCATTACACGATCCCATGTTTATAAGGTTTATTTCTTTCTTACCCAATGAATTATGAGAGTACGTTTGGTGTTTAGAGCTTGTATAGAACAAGAAAGTGCACTTTATGTGAATGTTGTCCGGTCCTAGTCCTGGCTGTGAACCTTAGTTGTGACTAGTGATGTACTGTTCTCTTACCCGACTCCAACTCCTCATATTTGCTCAATCGCTTGCATACCTGACACTCAAATTGTGTATGACTCTTGGAAATGTCATCTTATGGGTTATGCGAAAACACGTAGTTTTCCATTAATAGCAGAGTTCAACAAATGGACACACCGGTGTCGGGTACTTCTAAATGAGTCGGAGTAATATAGCTGCTGTCTCTTATTTTTCTTTTCTGGCAGCAACATTTCCAAAAGGAATTTTGCTTATAGGCACTTTGGTCTGTTGGTGGATGAAAACTATGGAGTACATAATTTCTTTTCATATTTATCAGAGGAAAATTTTAAATTACTTCAGTTGCATGTTTCATTATGACATCATAGGTTTATTTCAAATGATGCTTATTTTTCTGATCTTTCAAAACCAGCTGGTGTTGCAAGTGGAGCTACACGGGCTGCCTTGACTCAGCACTTTGCTCTACAACAAAATGCAGCAGATATATCTGCCAAGGTACCTGCATGACATTTTCTCACTAACCGGTGTGTCACGCATGTCAATTGAGTCCACATATTTATGAATTTAGGAAGGAAGTCAAGAAACGGTAGCGACAATGGCTGGAATGGCTGTAGGAATGTTTCTTGCTCACATTACAAGGGGACACGCTCTTGCAATCTGGTTCTCTTTCTTGTCTTTGACAATATTTCATATGTATGGTGAGTTTAAACTTTTCGTTTGTTATGTTTGTCTTTGACTTCGAATTTTTCTAACTTTTTCGGGGTGAGGCAGGGCCGCAGGCCCGCAGGGGTCATGGATTTAACCTAATGCCTTTATATTTGTATCTAATATCTTTCACTTTGCCAGTGGAGCTATTTTGGATATCTCTTCCTTGTAACTACTCCTTTTTTAGTTTAACTGGTTTAATCGGTAAACTTCTCTTGGTGTACATTAGGAATTAAGAGTTCTTTTACTTTGACATCAGTGGCATACTGACATTTTTAATATTTGTGCTAATACTGTCTTACGTTTTCATTCCAATGAGGCTGAAGACTTCTTGTTCTTTGATTTTGGAGTGTAAAGAATGAAACAAAATGGCCTACTAAATCATTTCCATTTACATTCTGAACTAGCACTATTGAATGGAATTCGTTATGCAGAGTGTTAAGGTTTCATACGTCCGACCCCCCTTACCCTGTCGTAAGCAGAAACCTTTGAGGCACCAGGGTAATGAGTTGTATATAAATTTGCTTTAGTTTGCCTTTGTTTTTTCTGCACAGCAAATTATAAGGCTGTCCGCTGTCTCTCACTGAATTCACTCAATGGAGAAAGAAGCTCTCTTCTTCTGCAACATTTCATGGAGACTGGTCAAGGTAAGCGTATTTTTTCTGTATTCCGTGGGGTTTTTCTAAGTCTTTCTGCTGAAGCTTAGATAAATAACTTCTGCATCCAAACGCTTGCATAAATTCTAGGATTATAATGAATGATGGTGTTAAAGACTAGAGAAGGGTGACAGGACTCGAGTTTTGTCTTTGTTAAAAGTGTGTTTTTCCTCTAAGACAAGTTTTAAGAGAACATTTGTTATCTGGTCGATTTCCAATGAAGCCAAAGATTCACTATTTATTGGTTCTTGATTATGATGGAATAGTGCAAAATTGTTTCCTAAATTGGTTACATGTTTTAAAATTGTGGCGTAGCACTCATTCAGCTTTCTTCATTTCCAATGAAGCTAGAACCTCATTATATTTTTGTCTTCAATTTTGATGTAACCAAGTAAAATGAATCACCTAAATAGTCAATCTTATCATGAAAGTTCAGGCATTTGATGCAGTTCTCTACATAATTTTCATTTGGGGTCTTCAGTAACCTCTTTGCGTCCTCTAACACAGAGGTGAGGTAACTTACGTCCTATCCAGGGCATGTGTGAATATCTTATCTCTTCAAGCATTGGGGTAATGGTGTTGCTGTAGTAACAATTAATCGATGCATTGTTTTGATCGTTAAATCATTGTTTTATCAACTGCTGAATTATTTCCAGTTCTTTCTGCTCAAAGGATCTCATCGGAAGAACATGTTTTACCCCTATGCCTGAGCTCATGGAGCCCGGAAAAGTTCAAGTCTTTCCACAGTAGCATACAGTTAGGCGTGAAAGTCTCTTCGCTCAAACATAAAGAGATGTAAGCTTTCAACATTATTGAAGTTATCTTTTATCAGAAAGTTAAGATTATCTCTGATCTTCAAACTTTCGAGTATGTTTCAGTAAAAGCTTTTCTTGTTAAATATTTTTGAAAGTGAGGTCCTCTATCGAAGGTCTTCCAGAATACAATAGACTGCCAAGTTCATTATACAGTTTTCACACCTGAGTGTTCAATATGCAACAATTTCTCAATATCAATATACACTTTACAGAGTTTAGACTTTACAGAGCAGCATGTTGAATTTCGCAGTTATTCATCTTGTGTTAGATAGTATTGCTGCAGTAAGGATTAGGCATGAATTACCTACAGTATATATATCCTCGATTCCAAAACAGTGGCCCTAAAAAAAATACACAAATGGCCGTGACATATCAAAGAGTAATACATGAACAAACAGGTGAGACACAGGAAGTAGAATAATACTAAATCCGTAAATCTGTATATGTCCTGAACTGTGGTCTTCCTAAATCCGTAAGCTAACTTGTTGCGGTAAATTATAAGTTGCGATGTTGCATTTCCAATATGTATGTCTCCTTTTCTTTCATGTGGTTGACAAACATGACAGGATGGATCTCTTCCACTGTGCAGGGTCTTATTATAAGAAAGGTTAGTTGGTTGTATACTTGATATTTTCTCGAACATGGAATTTTTTTTTACAATCACCACTCACCGGTAACTAACTTTATATTTGTAGCAAAGTATATACTGGTCGAGAGAAAGGGGAAGATTAGCATTGTTATGCACAAGGACTCGACATCAGCAGATGTCTTACAATCCTATGTGCATGGCCTTGTAATGGTAAGCCTCATGGACAAAAATACAATGCTTCATGTTGAAAGCAGATCATGGATGGATAAACATTATGAAGATTTTTTGAAAAAGGTATGTGTGTCTCTCTTATAACCCCTTCCTCTGTTTCCACTTTCCAATTCGTCATTATTATTTGTCGACAAAAAATTATGAACATAAGGTGAAATGACTCACTAAGCTATGTAGGCTTTTAAATAGTAAGGTAGCAATTTGTTACGGATTTGGAGAATTTAGTACAGTAATCGGATTTGAGTAATGTTATTTGTGCTACCAATTCTTGTATTTATAATCGTGTAACAAGCCTGGCACTTTGGACGTATATCAGCTGGAGATGTCGGGTTGGAAGACGGAAAGACTATTATCGCATTCAGTGGTTTGGAAGGCGAGCTGGTCTGTTGGAGTGTCGGATGAGAAAACGGGCTATCCAGCTTCTGACCATTTAGATTGAGTGAGAAAGTCGTGACTTGCCTTCTCCTCAACAAAATGCAGTTTTTCAGTTTGCTGAACAGAAGACATAAACGACACCGCCTGTGTGAGCTGGGAACATGAGCCCAGTGGAGTAAATAGCTTGGAGAATCAACAAGACTCAGCTGCTCTCTTACAAAATGCAGTTTTTCAGTTCCAAAAGTAGGTGTTGCGTTTGTGACAATTTATTTTGTACAATCTCATGCTCCCTCCGTCCCTGTCCCATTTCCTTATTATATCCGAGAAGTATTTTAATGAAATGTGACAATCTTTGTGGGACAGAGGTAGTGCTTCTTTGTGACGATGTTAAGACATAGAGTACTTATCATCGTAAGTACTACTCCCTCTCACTCATTCATATAGTCATATAGATCATCATACCATTTGTGTATCAAAAAATAAATATTCTCCTGGATTCTACATTTATTCCATATACTCTTCATATATAACTAGTATAGATCCCACGCACTAATGCGCGGTATATCGAGGATTTTTTATTTATCTACTGTATCACTTATACTCCGTATCTAATTGGCAACATTTTAGCTTTTCACATTTTTAAATTTTACATTTTAATTTTAGAAAATAATTTAAAGTTTTACAGATAATCAAGTAATTTCATTTAATATATATTTAAATAAATATGTTTTTTTTTTGTTATAAAGCTAATGATAATATTTTATAATTTTTAACCTGATTAATTAATTAAAACTTTTGTTTCTTATCATGAAACAAAGTCTCTCGAATAAAAAAATTATTTTTTTATATATTTAGATTAGTTAGAACTTTTTCCAACAAATTTAAAGATCACATAATACTCCAAATATTATCAGATTAAATTTTTTTATTTATATATTAAAATAAAAAATTGAAAGTATTTTATACTTCATATTTTTTCTCATCATCAAATATCTTATGGTACTTCCTCCATTTTCTTTTTATCTTCCCATTTTCCTTTTTTGGCCACTTTTTTTTTTATCTTCCCATTTTATTTCTTTCCATTGTAGTCCATAATTTTTACCATACTACTCTTACTATTTACAACACTTTATACCTTTATTCTTTCCTATTTACGCACATTTTACCCTTCTACTCTCAATATTTACTAAATTTATCATTTTATATTCATTACAAAAAAAATTGTGCCAAAAGTGAATGAGAAGATAAAAAGAAACGTAATTGCTAAATCATACCCAGGTTTTACTGATTCATACCCAATTTTTCATTATTTTTTCATTCGCTACCCTTTTCTCATCTCTCAAAACCCAACACTTTGTTTCTTTTCTTCACCCCTCAAAAGCTAACTAAATTCTTCTCTAACTTTACGATTATGG
Organism: Agrostemma githago; assembly: GCA_958450325.1. Taxonomy (NCBI): domain Eukaryota; kingdom Viridiplantae; phylum Streptophyta; class Magnoliopsida; order Caryophyllales; family Caryophyllaceae; genus Agrostemma; species Agrostemma githago. Next base: position 68,409,758 of record OY288250.1, on the reverse strand, counting down.
ATCACAATTTACACGTAAGACAAGTAATTTTGTTGTTTTTATTAATAGTTTTGTATTTGATAAAACCTAATTTTGTTATTATTAATAAACTTTGTTTTTATTGATTAATTTTGTATTCAATTTGTTTTTTAAACCCTAATTTCTTATTCAATTTCTAATTAAGCCCCGATTAAATTAAGTCATAACAAATCATAATTTATATTTGAGACAATTAAGTTTATTGTTTTTATTAATAATTTACTTTTTAATATAGTCATTGAATTGAATGTTATATTATAGATTTTTTTTTTCTATTTAAACCCTAATTAGGGGTGGTTGGAGGTAAGGTGGTAGAAATGGTGGTTAGAGCTAAGACCGACGACGATAAGTGGTTAACGATCTTGTGGGGATGAATTAATCGAGAAAAAGAAAGATCTTGGTGGTGAATTGATGGAGGAAATGAGAGAAAGTGATTGAGAAAAAATGAGGAGGGTAGTTTGGGAAAGTTGGGGTATGAAACAGTAAAAAGTTGGGTATGATTTAGCATCTCCCAAAAGAAAATGGAGGAAGTATTTGTTTATGTCATATATGATCTCGATAGTTTGTAACACTTATATTTGGTTTAAAAAAATGTCTCATAAATGTTTTTTTTTAATAAACCATACATAATAATATTATTCATTGTCTTATTGATTTTTTTTTATTTCTACATCAATATTTATTTTGTCTTGAATTTAGATCTTATAAGTGTATAACTATTTGAGTTTAATGTTTTACTTGTTTTCTTATTTGAATGATAATGTTTGGAGGGAAAAATTTTAATGAGGTTTTTTCCTTTTCTTCGTTGGGGGAATTGGAGGCGGATGCTATCGGCTTACTCAGGAGAATTCAGAATTTTTCGATAGCACAGGATGCCGGAGCACGCGCTGCTCCTTTTATTTTTACCAGACTTAGCTTTGCTATAGCTAAGGGGGTGGGGGCCCAGATTGTATCTCGGCTACCCATCAATTTTTTGTAAACTGTTATTTGATTCATCAATAAACTTCTCCAATTTATAAATAATAATAATAATAATAATAAATTTTCGGTAGCACAGGATGCCGGAGCACGCGCTGCTCCTTTTATTTTTACCAGACTTAGCTTCGCTATAGCTAAGGGGGTGGGGGCCCAGATTGTATCTCGGTTACCCACCAATTTTTTGTAAACTGCTGTTTGATTCATCAATAAAATTCGGCATTCTATAAAAAAAAAAATTAAAAAAAAAATAAAAAAATAATAATAATAATAATAATAATAATAATAATAATAATAAAATTATAGGCAAGAGCTTGACAATGAGCATAGACAATTTGAATATGGTTAATTGTAGCATTTAATTGAAATTGATTAATTAAGTCGATGTAATTGATTAAATAATTTGGTAAATTCGAACCTACGAACGAAAGTCTGGTAAGAGTTAGACCTGTTATAACACATTAGTTTACCCTAATAAAATCGGAAGCTGTTAGAAGCATTCTATGGTGTTATTAAGTGGTTACTTTTATCGTTTTAAGAAATTGTTGGTTTACTTTCTTTGTCTCGTTCATTTGCTTGTCTTCTTTAAAATAAAATTTTACTACATTCGTCAACTTTTAATCGTCTTACTTTCCTTGAAGGTTGTCAATCTTCTTAAATTTTCTACTTAAATTTTTCTGATCAATATCATTTCTAATTCTACATTTTCTTTCAGCTTTCATTTTCCACCTCATAATCTACTCCTCTCTTAATTTTTGTTTCACCTCTCCCATAAAATTTAAAGTTGGAGCAGGGTATGTTTTACGTGTCTAATGAAAATTTATATAGTGATCAATTTATTGAGGGAGTGACACATTAACATTTTTTTGTGAGGATGAATACAGATCTTACGATGACATTGCCACACGGCGTAATCTTTTTTTTCTTTTTTTTTTGCTAGCCATACAAAACCACCTTTATCACAACCGCGCCGACTGAGCTAAGCAGTGGGCCAGATTGTTTAGGGATCGTGGAATAAGTTTAATAAAAACACAATGAAAGGAAGCAAATATGTCTAAAATGCGAGGTAAAATACTAACTATACTATAATCCGTCGATTCTTCGCCTGCAACCTGTCTCGCCAGATGGCAACAATCCGTCTGGCATTCCACGTGAAGCAAACCTTCGTGAAAAGCCCACTTTGCCGCCAAAAGGAGGCCAATAGCCTCAGCCCGTAGGGCACTTTCAGCAAGGAAAGTAGAGGAGCTTGAACCACCCCCTTCAGAATCACGGTAAAAAATCCAACCAGCAGAGGCCTTAAAATCAGTAGTCCAGCTGGCATCAACACAAATAATGGAAGGCGAGCACCGTTCTTTACTTATTCCTGGGAAAATGATTTGGACCCTTTTGGCGGAATTATTGACGTCAAGATTCTTATCCACAGCATCATTCCTAGCAATCCAAAGAAAGTAAAGAGCATGAAGAAAAGTAAAAAGCCCAGCCTCGTCATCCTTAAGCGTTTTAAGAAACATAATCCATCCAATGATCCAGGAAGAAATTTCAGAGTTACCACTGGGGTTGGAACAAGTTAAACCCAACGAGCACCCAGCCCACAACCTAGAAGCGTAAGGGCAATCTCTGAAAATATGATCTAGAGTTTCCTCCTTATCTTGGAGACATAACTGGCATAAGGAAGACGTCATAACATGCCTTTTCCTTAACTCACCCGCTATCGGAAGGGCATTGCAAATAATTTTCCACAAAAGAATTCTCCACTTGAAGGGTCCAGGGAGATGCCAGAGAATTTTAGGAAAAAAAGATGGAAAAGCCTTACATATTGGAGAAATCCTTTCCATGGACTTGTCATTCCCATCCCACAGCCCTCTAGCCTCTGCGTAACCGCTTTTAACATTGTAAATAACGGAGGGAACCCTAGACCAATAAAGATGATCAAAATCCTCCGAAAGAGGCACTGAGATAGCCAGAATCTTACGACTCCAGCCACGGTAAAAAATGAGCCCCCCAGGCACTGAGATAGCCAGAATCTTACGACTCCAGCCACGGTAAAAAATGAGCCCCCCTTCCCCCCCAGGATATCTGAGATCATCTACCTTCCACTTCGTAAACCTAGCATCAGAACTAAGACAATCAATACCAGATTTAAGGAGAGGAATCCCCCCTAAACCCATTTGTTGTTAAAAACACCCAAATCCGACTTACTACCTACTTTCCAAGCACATACAGAATAGAGAACTTTACTACCTCATAAAATACCCTTCCAGCCCCAAGAAGCAGGGCTACCCTGACCCGTATTCAAAAGATTCCACCTATTTTCCAAATTACCATATTTAGCTCTAAAGACCTGGGTAATAAGAGAGTCCTTGTCTTTAATAATCTTCCAACCCGACTTAGCCAAGAGAGCAATATTAAACAGTGAAATATCTCGAATACCCAGACCACCTTCCGTCTTAGGATGTTGGATAAATTTCAGAGTCCGTCAGTGAATACATATCCCAGACTTGACCCCAGCCCACCAAAAATGTGCTAGCAGTGAGTTCACTTTCCTAGCCACACTTATCGGTATTTTGAATACCGATAGAAAGAAAACAGAAAGGTTGGCAAGAACCGAAGAAATCAAGGTGAGCCGACCAGTAAGTGAAAGAAAAATACCATTCCAAGACGAAATTCTCCTTTTAACGTGTTCTAAAATAGCTTTTGAAACGGACTTCGGCGCACCCACATTAATAGACGGTGCCCCCAGATATTTTCCAAGATCCGATGTAGGTTTAATTTTGAAGAGCTGTATACTTTCTTGAATAAATACTAGCTAGACTAGAATTCGGACTAAACAACATAGCCGACTTGTGTAAATTTAGTTCCTGTCCCGAAATAGCACAGTACCTCTTGAGTAGATGATGAAAAAACTTCAAATTATCAACATTCCCATGAATAAAGAACAAGGAGTCGTCCGCAAACAAAAGATGAGAAATGGCAGGTGCGACCCTTGCCACCTTAATCCCACTGAACAGCTTCTCCCCTTCCCTCAACAGAATATTCCTAGAAAGAACTTCCATGCAAAGAACAAAGAGAAAAGGTGACAACGGGTCACCTTGCCTAAGCCCGCACGTAGGCTTGAAGAACTTTAACGGAGCTCCATTAACCAAAACTTCATAAGAAACCGTGGTAATTAATACAATTCATAACAAGTGAAACCCACTTTTCCGGAAATCCCATACACTTCAAAGTTGTTTGTACAAAATTCCAGCTTACCTTGTCATAAGCCTTCTGCATATCCGCTTTTAGAGCTAAACATCCTTTTTTTCCTGCTTTTTTATTATGGATAGTGTTAATCAATTTCTGCGCAATAAGGATATTATCTTCAATGGCCCGCCCAGGGACAAAGGCATTTTGAAATTTCCCGATCACCTTCTTCATCACCCCTCTCATCCTATTAGCTAAGCATTTCGTAATTATTTTCATTACCACGTTACATAAGCTAATAGGTCGAAACTATTCCACCGTTTCCGGGTTTTCAATTTTCGGAATCAAGGCAATAAAAGTTTTATTCATCTCCCTAAGGACATGACCTGAATTCAACACCCCACAAACAGCCTTAATAATGTCTTTTTTAACTATCTTCCAGAATTTCTGGAAGAAAACCGCCGGGATCCCGTCCGGCCCAGGAGACTTAAGGGCACCTAGTTGGAAGACCGCTGACCTTACTTCTTTTGCCGTGAAAGGAAGTCCAAGCACCTCCCTATCTCTATCCTGGATTAGATCCTTTACACAGCCAAAGAATCCGTCATTTCGCCGAGAAAAAGACTCAAAATCCTCATGCACCTGACCAACTTTGAAATTTTTTTTAAAGTGATCCCGAAAAGAGAATTCAATCTTTTCCTTAACATCGGTCCATTCCCCCGCCAGGTTCTTGATATTACTAATGTAGTTTCTACTCTGTCTCCCTTTGACACAATTAAAAAAGTATTTAGTACAAACATCACCTTCAGTAGCCCATTTTAATTTGGCCCTTTGTTTCCAAAAAATTGAAGCGGCTTTAGCGAAAGAAGAAAGCTTCTCACGTGTCTCCAAAAAATCCTCTTCCCCCTCTCCCTTAAAGGCTTTGTCAAGATCAACAATGAGCTTATCATCAAATTCGTCCCAGGGTTTGTTCCATTCCCTTTTCTTATCAAGAGCCCATTTTTTAAGACTTAATTTGATCCGTTCCGATTTTCTCATCACCTTAAAAGAGGGGGATCCCGGGAAGAAAACATTCCAGTTATTCTTAACCAACTCGTTAGTTTCGTCAAAATCCAGGCACCACGCCTTCAACTTAAAGGGTCGTTTTCTTTTATCCGTAGAAAGCTTCGTATTAAAAATTTTGTGGTTTGTTTTGGTTTCGGGCTTTGGAGGATAAAGCGGTTAGAGCCTTAACTTAATAATTGGTGATGATACCGAAGATGTCTTAGCCTAGTGGTTAGGACTAGGTACTCTGGGACAGTAGGTCTCAGGTTCGAATCCCCTCCCCCTATATTGTAATGCGACTAAGTGCGCTATTCGTTGAACCAAAAAAATAATAATTGGTGATGATTAGTGTTGAATAATCAATTATAAAATTCGCCTATTTTTAGACAAAATCGGACTGAAAATCATATACGGTAATCTATATCTAAGTTTACTTTTACTCGATATGAATCACATGCGATTTAAAAGAAGAAATTGGATATTTTGAAAATATATACACCATATTTGTAGTCGTATATCAAAAGCATAGGGGGCTACTTAACGTCGTCCGTCTATTTACTTAGTGTCGTCCATAATTTATGAGTAAATTACTGATTTGCCCTATTTTAAATTTACTAACCTAATTTAACTCAACTACTTATTAACCTAATTTACCCACTATTTATCAATATCATTCTAATTACAACTTGGACAACAACAATACTTTACTGTCGAATTAATAAAACGCTTATATTTTGAATTTTTGATTATTCGTCGATTAACCCGGACATGTCGAACGCGGAAAATAGTTTTCCTTTTGATTTGAATTTGCCTTATAACGAAAATAATTCGGACGACGACGTTATCGAGATTAGTCTCGTTATTTTTGTCATCGTGAATGCAATTATGATTTGTATTATTTTTCGTATTAGACGTGACAAAAGAATTCGGCCCAGGTATTAATCGTAAAAGCTCGTACCCGGAATAACTTACCGAAATTACGAGACCGGGTTGAGTTTTAGAATTTTTATGTCTCGGCGTGGGGACAGTCTTAGAACAGCTAAGACTGAGCCCAGGTTGAGTCTTAGAACTTCTATGTCTCGGCCTGGGGACAGTCTTAGAATAGCTAAGACTGAGCCCAGGTTGAGTCTTAGATTTTCTATGTCTCAGCCTGGGGACAGTCTTAGAACAGCTAAGACTGATTCCAGGTTGAGTCTTAGAACTTCTATGTCTCGGCCTGGGGACAGTCTTAGAACAGCTAAGACTGAGCCCAGGTTGAGTCTTAGAACTTCTATGTCTCGGCCTGGGGACAGTCTTAGAACAGCTAAGACTGAGCCCAGATTGAGTTTTAGAATTTCTAAATCCGTTCCTAGGGACAGTCGTAGATATTCTCAAGTCTCTGAGTTTTTTATTCGATTTTATGTGTATTTTGTTTGTTTATTAGTATTTTCCGTAAGTATATTGAATTGCTTTGTCAAACATGCACATTAGGAATTATAATCGATATTGTGGTATCGTAATTTAAGTTACTAATATTTTAGTTTACCGATTCGGATGATGTTGTTTGTTTACTAATAACGAATTCTTGAATCTAAGTTTTTAATTCAAACTGAAACCAACATATGTACAAAAATTAAAAACGATACCTTGAACTCGAAATTAGTATGTCAAGATTGAATTAATTGGAGCCGGATTGAGCATAAGCGGTTTAATTGTAGTTCAATTGCAATTGAAATATGATGGAAGTTGATGAGTTGAGTGTTGGAATGTAATCTATATATTATATTAAAAGGAAAACATTGCATTCTCCATCCTCCATTTCCCCAAATCTCAAAGCTAAAGCAAGCCACGTGTCGCGATACTATTGGACGGAAGATGAAAAGGTATGAAGCTAAAGCAAGCCACGTGTCGCTATACTATTGGATGGAAGATGAAAAGGTATGAAGTGAAAGATGAAAATGAGGAAGAAGTTATGGAGGAAGTTATGAAGTGGAAGATGAAAAGGTAGGAGTTATGAAGTGGAAGATGAAACTGAGGGAATTATGAAGAAGATGAAAATATATGAAGTGGAAGATGAAAAGGAGGAATGAGTTATGGAGGGAGTTATGAAGTGGAAGTGGAAAAGGAGAGAGTTATGGTTGAAAGCTTAACACTTATAATTCACCATCTATATAAATGGATGCTTCCCTTCCCATTACACCATCCAAGTGTTTCCTGCAACGAGCATGATAAATTCCCACCCTATTACCGTTGAGAAATTAAATCGCATGATCCGAAGATGTTTAGTCATCGAGACAAGAATCCAAAACAACCTCCACCCACCTAGCTCTATTCAACAAATGCTCAATTATAAGGTAAGACACTTGGCGCGATGCGATTGGGTAGGAATTGAAAAGACGGGAGTTGAATACATAAAGTCAGTTATTATTAGTTAGGACCTTTCAACTTCTTTCTCATTCATCAGGTAGAATCCAAGGTAAGAAACTCATCAACTTCTTCCTCATTGATGATGTAGAATCCTAAGTAAAGCAATCAAAGTCGGTTATTATTACCTAAAACCTTTCAACTTCTTTCTCATTCATTAGCTAATATGGTGAAATGTAATCTCTTTCAACTTCTTTCTCATTCATTAGGTAGAATCCAAGGTGAGGAACTCATCAACTTCTTCCTCATTGATGATGTAGAATCCTAGGATCCTCAAAAAAAATGATGTAGAATCCTAGGTAAAGCAATCAAAGTCGGTTATTATTACATCCATGATTTATAGTCGCCCGTTATAATAATCGTCCTTATGTATCAATCAAGAGACTTCAAAGTCGGTTACTCCCTCCGTTCCAATGAATTGTTTGCCTTTGGTTTTGGCACCAAGGGAAAGAGATCCAATTATGATGTGACATGTGGAAGCAAGGATCAAATTACATATAAAAAGCATTCCTAAAATAGAAAGGCAAACAATTCATTGAGACGCCCCAATATGAAATATGCAAACAATTCATTGGAACGGAGGGAGTATTATTGAAATGTAAGTTCTTTAACTTCATCCTCATTGATGATGTAGCATCCTAGGTGACAAGACTCCTCAAAATATTTAGTTAAGTAACAATGATAATGACACATTCAATTACGTAATGAATAAAATGATTCCTCTAAACTTTTAATCTCACATTACTATACTAGCTGCGTATAAATACCATATGCACACTACTCTACCGATACACTCTTTTAACACCCAAGCTAAAATACGCGACACAATATTGCTAACAAAATAGCCAAACCACAGACAACAAAGGAAACAAATGGCGCCAATAAGAACTACCATTCCCTTCAACTTCTTTTTCATTTATTACTTAGAATCCAAAGTGAAGAAAGGGAGTTGAATGCATGATCAATGAGAAAGTTGGTTATTATTAGTTACAACCCTTCAACTTCTTCCTCATTTATTATTTAGAATCCATAGTGAAGAAACTCTTAAACTACTTTCTCATTAATTACTTTGAATCCTAAGTTAAGTAATAAATTTCGACCACCTACCATCCTCTTCATCTTCCTCCCTTATAATCAACCACCTATGAGAATGAGTGTTTGTCTTTTCCATTACACCAACCAAGTGTACAACGAGCATGATCAATTCCCACCCTATTACCGTTGAGAAATTAAATCGCCTGATCCGAAGATGTGTAGGCAAAGCACTCTCCATGCTCTATTCAACAAATGCTCAATTCTAAGGTAGGACACTTGGCGCGATGCAATTGGGTAGGAATTGAAAAGACGGGAGTTGAATACATGAAGTCAAGTTAGATAGAATCCAAGGTGAGGAACTCATCAACTTCTTCCTCATTGATGATGTAGAATCCTAGGTAAAGCAATCAAAGTCGGTTATTATTGAAATGTAAGCTCTTTAACTTCTTCCTCATTGATGATGTAGAATTCTAGGTGACAAGATTCCTCAAAATATTTAGTTAAATAACAATGATAATGACACATTCAATTACGTAATGAATAAAATGATTCCTTTAAACTTTTATTCTCACATTACTATACTAGCTGCATATAAATACCCTATGCACACTACTCTACCGATACACTCTTTCACTACTAAAAACAGCGGAAATAGCGTCGGAATGGTTGCGTCGGATTATAAATCCGACGCAACTGGCATGACTGTGTCGATTTGCGTCGGCTAATCCGATGCAATAATATTGCATGGGACTAGCCGACGCAATCCGACTCCATTATGTAGGCGCCAATAATTTTGGGTTGGCGCCACTATGTGAAAGGGTTTGCGTGGGATTAACCGACGCAAAGCCGATCCAAATGGAAGGATTTGCGTCGGCTAATCCCACGCAAAGGTTGTTGACTAAAGACCCAGAATTAATAGCATTGCATCGGATTAGCCGACGCAAAGTTTAATTTTGCGTCTGACTGCGTCGGATAATCCGATGCAGTATGCGTCAAAGTAAAAAAATTCAGTCAACAGAATTAATAGCATTGCATCGGATTAGCCGACGTAAAGTTAAATTTTGCGTCTGGTTGCGTCGGCTAATCCGATGCAGTGTGCGTCAAAGTAAAAAAATTCAGTCAACAGAATTAATAGCATTGCATTGGATTAGCCGACGCAAAGTTAAATTTTGCGTCTGGTTGCGTCGGCTAATCCGCTGCAGTATGCGTCAAAGTAAAAAAATTCAGTCAACAGAATTAATAGCATTGCATCGGATTAGCCGACACAAAGTTAAATTTTGCGTCTGGTTGCGTTGGCTAATCCGATGCAATGAATGTTAAATTAAAAAAAAAACAAAATTAAATGCGTTGCATCGGATTAGCCGACGCAAACTTTAATATTGCGTGGGATTGCGTCGGCTAATCCCACGCAACATATGTTAAAATAAAAAAAAAATGCGACAGTCAGACACAAACCCAATCTCCCTATCCCTCTCCAACCCCGAGCGATCCCAATCCCCAACCCGAACCCGCACAACCCCTACCCACCTCCGGCGACCTTCTTCCGGCGACTTCCCTCCGGCGCGCACGCCCACCCAGATCCGGCGACTTCCCTCCGGCGCGCACACCCACCCAGATCTGGCGCACCAACAACCAAACCCTAGGTTTCCCCTACCCATTTCCGGCGAACCCTGCCCCGAACCCCCGGCGAACGGTCCCCCCTGAACCCTACCCTTTCCGGCGCACCCAAACCCGGCCCCGAACCCCCGACCTTAACCCGACCCAGCCCCGAAAAACCCTAACCCGACCTTCAAATCTCAGGTATGGACTCTACTGTTTAAGTTTTTTTTGATTAGTTTAGTTTTTACTTAATTAGTTCAATTAGTTTACTGTTTAGATTACTTAATTAGATTAACCTAATTACTAAACTGTTTTGATTAAGTTAGATAATTATGGTAATTAGATTGTATGGTAATTAGATTGTAGGGTGAGTATGTTAATTAGGTTAGTTAGTTTAGTAATTAGGTTAATTATGTTAATTTGTATATTAATTAGGTTAATTAGTATGTGAATTAGGTTAGATTTCGTTTTATTGTTAGACGGTAATTGTAGTATGTGAATTAGGTTAGCATTATTAGTAGTAGTAATCTAATACTAATATTACTAATACTAATTAGTAGTAGTAGCATGTAGTAATATAATGAATTAGATTTGTTGAGGTAGATGGGTAGTAGTATTAGTAGTAGATTAATTAGTAGTTTTAGTAGTAGTACATTAGTAGTGCTAGTAGTAGTATTATTAATCTACTACTAATATTACATTTGAATACTTCATTACTACTACTAATGCCACTACTAATATTACTAATACTAATAACCTACTACTAATACTATGTACTACTAATACTACTACTAATATTACTAATCTAATACTAATAACCTACTACTAATAATATGTACTACTAATACTACTACTAATATTACTAATCTAATACTAATATTACTAATACTAATAACCTACTACTAATACTATGTACTACTAATTTTCTACTACTACTACTAATTTTCCTCTACTACGACTAAACTACTACTACTACTACTAATTTTCTTATACTACTACTACTACTAATTTCCTACTACTAATTTTCCACTACTTCTACTACTAATTTTCCACTACTACTACTACTACTAAACTACTACTACTACTACTAGTACTACTATATTACTACTACTACTACTACTACTAATTTACTACTTCTACTTTTACTATTACTACTACTATACTACTTTACTACTTCTACTTTTACTACTATTACTACTACTAAACTACTAAACTACTACTACATAAACAATACTAAAAAAAGGAAAATTCGTTTTGTTTCTTAAATTTCATCAGTTAGTGGTTGTAATTATAGTAAGTATTAATGTTTTGGATTACTGTGTTGAGATTTGATTGTTGTTGTTATTTGTTTTCGTTGTGTACTGTGCATGAGCATTGTTTGAAATCTACTCAGACCTACCTAGTGCCCGTTCAAGAGTTACTCATTAGGAGTAATTCTTGGACAGTCCCCGTTTTGGGACTGTTCTTGTGCCTTTCATGTCACTTAGGTGGTAAACATGAAATTGTGTTGTGTAGGTAAGAGCAAAATTTGGTGACAATTCTCTCAATGTTCTTCGATTGCATATGTGGAGTTTTCATATATTTCACATTGTGCTTTTGGAGAACTGAGGCGAATTGCTGCCGAATTTTTCTCTTATCGACATTACACAATTTCGTGTTTATCAGTGAAATGGAACGCACAAGAATGAGTTTAGGTTGGAGTGATAAGGTCCCCGGTGACGAATCGTTTTTAAATTGATAGTTGTGAGAGTTCCAACTTATGGTGAAATTCGCGAACTTTTCTTCAAATTCCATGTTGTTGACTTCTTTCCCCATGCCATTTTGTTCATGTCTACATACCCTAATCATTCATAGTTCAATCCATATAGAATGAATAGAGTAGAACGGAGTTGGATGTACGAGAGACTGGCCGACAATAAGCGACCGAAAATAGAATTTAGAGACGGTGTGGAGGAGTTCATCAAGTTCTCCTTAGAGAATAACCCTCACTACACCAGCGAGCAGCTTAGGTGCCCATGTAGAAAATGTCAAAACCGTGCCTTAAAACATGAAGTAGATGTCAAACAACATCTATACAAGCACGGTTTTGTTGAGAACTACTACGTGTGGACGTATCATGGTGAAATTGAAAGTAGTCGCCTGCAAGAACCTGTTCGCAAAAATCCGTACCGGGACTTCGTAGAGGACGCACTGCGTACGACGGTTGAGGACATCATGGAGGAGGAACGTAACCCAGACAACATAAGCGACGAAGAAGTGCAACATGAACCCAACCCACAAGTCCTTTCCTTTTTCGAAATGCTAAAAAATGCTGAACTCCCAGTTTTCAGCGGGTGCGATATGAGTCTGTTGCAAGTCGCTTCAAGGATGCTGACTTTGAAGTGCGAGAGCAACATGGCCTTAAGACATTTAGACGGTTGGATCCAACTGCTAATTGACCTTCTACGAGGCACTAAGGAGAATGTCATGGCAAATAATTTCTACGAGGTTAAAAATTTGTTGAAGGGCCTCCAACTCCCCCATGAAAAGATAGACTCGTGTCCGAATGGATGCATGCTGTTCTGGAAGGGAGATTCGGACCTCGACGCGTGTAGGAAATGTGGATCTGGGAGGTACAAGAGTCGAACAAAAAATACTAGGGGGAAGAGAGTACCAACTAAGGTCTTGACTTACTTCCCAGTAGGTCCGAGGTTGCAAAGACTGTATGCGACAAAGAAAATTGCGGGCGAGATGAGTTGGCACCACAGTAACTCCAAAATCAGAGTTAGTGGTATGATGACACACCCTAGCGATGGTGAAGCTTGGAAGACATTTGATATCAAACATCCCGAATTCGCGAAAGAGCCGCGCAACGTACGTTTGGGTTTGTGCACAGATGGTTTCTCACCCTACGGGCAGTTCGGCAAGTCGCACTCATGTTGGCCGGTTATTTTGACACCGTACAACCTACCGCCGTGGTTATGCAATAAGAGACAATTTATGCTCCTGTCACTTATTGTTCCTGGCCCTAAGAACCCGAAAGCCAATATGGACGTGTATCTCCAACCACTTGTTGAAGAGTTAAAAAGTTTGTGGGATAATGGGATTTACACGTACGATGTGTCGAGGAAAACTAGTTTCAATTTACGAGCTGCACTAATGTGGACCATCAACGACTTCCCAGCTTACGAGATGTTGTCTGGTTGGAGTACAACGGGTTACCGTGCTTGTCCTTACTGTCAAGCGAAGGATCAAAAATCCTTTTGGCTTAAAAATAGCGGAAAGGTATCTTGGTTTGACTATCACAGACAATTTCTACCTTCCGACCATCCATTTAGGCATAACTGTAAGAGTTTCCTGAAGAAACAACCCGATGAAACTAGGATCGCATGTAAACGGTTAACAGGCGATGAGATATGGACAGATGTGCAGAAGTACCCTACAATAGTACACGCTACCCACCAACAGTTGAAAAAATTGAAGGACAAGAAGGAAGGTTGGTGGAAGCAGAGCATATTCTGGGAACTTCCGTACTGGCACACTCTGCTTATCAGACACAACCTTGATGTTATGCATATCGAGAAGAATTTCTTTGAGCAGATTATCAACACCGTGATGGATGTACCGAACAAGACAACCTTCGGACCAAAAGGCAAAGCAGATTTCAAGGAACTGTGTCTTGGGCGACCCAAATCGTCGTCCTTTGTTATGGACAAAAATGATAGGAAGGCTTTGTGCGATTGGGTGAGTGGTTTGAAGTTCCCGGATGGTTACGCATCCGACTTATCCCGGTGTGTGGACCAGTCCAAGTTAATTTTGCATGGCATGAAAAGCCACGACTGTCACGTGTTTATGTCGCGCATGATGCTAGTAGCTTTGAAGCAGCTGCTGCCAATGAACACGTGGAATGTATTGACAGAGATCAGTCAGTTCTTCCGAGATTTGTGTTCCACTATGGTGTCAGTCGAGTCCATGAATCGACTTGAGAACAGTATTCCCGAGATCCTTTGCAAGTTGGAGAGAATATTTCCTCCGTCATTCTTCAATTCGATGGAGCATCTCCCACTTCATTTGCCGTATGAGGCAAGGGTTGGCGGTCCTGTTCAGTACCGGTGGATGTACCCATTCGAAAGGTAACGTCCTCAACTCTCCTTAGTGTGACTTCATTGATTACCAATTAAGTCTTACATGAGAGCTAATATTTTAATTTGCAGGTTCTTAATTCATCTGAAAAAAAAAATTGGTAACAAAGCACGTGTTGAGGGTTCAATATGCAACGCGTATTTGTTAGAGGAGACATCAAACTTCTGCTCCTTCTACTTCGAAGAGCACGTTGACACAAAAGCCAAAGACCTAGACGTGGGTGCGCATCAGACTGAAGACCACCAAATAGAGGTGGAACCCTTTCAGTCTGATGTTGGAAGTACCACTGGAAAATGTAAGGAGAGGTGGTTGACCGATGTTGAGTACAAGCAGACACACTCCTACGTTCTGAGAAACTGTGGCCCTGTAATCAGACCGTACGAGGAGTAAGTAACTCACGTACAACATACCCTCCTCATAATTGGTAGTATGTGTGATTAAGTACAACTGCTGACCATTTCAGGAAATTCGAGGCTTTCATTATGGCAGAACATGCGGGAGCGACAACATCTGAAGATGTTTGGGTGGCATATGAGTCACTGTTTCCCTCTTGGCTACGTACTCAAGTATGTTGAAATGCTATTTGCTTGATCATTATAAATTGTGTATGTGTTTGGTACAAAATTTAATTGCATTGTTTTTCGACGAATTTTATGTTGACAATAGCCTGAAGCGCTGGAGGATCCCATTGTAAGACCTCTAGTCACTGGGCCGTCTTCACGAGTCAGAACTTGGAGGCGATATACAATTAACGGGTACAAGTTCCGTGCGTTTGTCGAGGGTGTTATTGTTCCAAAACTGACCAAAAGTAACGACGTATGTATGTGTGTTGTCCACCGAAGGGTCAGATTACTATGGAACACTAATCGAGGTGATCGAGCTAGACTACTACGACAGCCACAAAAACTGCAAGGCCATACTGTTCAAATGTGATTGGATCGACAACTCCCCGCACGGAGTCATTGTTCATGAGATCTACAATCTTGTGGATGTCGACCTGACGAGAAAACTGCGAGGGCACAACCCTTTTGTGTTGGCGTATCAAGTCGATCAAGTCTGCTATGCACCTTACCCAAAGGGAAAAAAGAGTACGAATTGGTCTGCGGTTTTCAAAATCAAGGCAAGATCACAAGTTGATAATCCTATCATCGACGATGACGTCTACCAAGAGAGTGTGGTTGGTAATAATCAGCCGATGTCATCAACTCTGATCGAAGACACTGACGTCAATGAAGAAGAATATGTAGTTGAAGTTGCTGGTGCTGTATGGGAGGACGACGAGTTTGCCGACTGGATTGTTCCTGAGGGAGAAGGTGATGAGGACGACGACTTGGTCATCGACGATGAAGATGACGGTGATGTGGTGAATACTGACTGGGACGATGATGATGAAGACGGGGACGAGGGGTTTATTGAACCGCACACCGACGCGGACAGTGACAGTGACGATAATTAGCAATTATGTAGTTGTTTGTATCTTATTCGCATAAGTTGTAATTCATTTATTTGTAATTGAAGACTATTTTGGTACTTAATGAAATTCCTGCTTTACCCTAAACGAACTGACTCTACAGTTTAACTTTGTGCAAACATATTTTGTAGACGTGATTATGGCAGGTAGCAGTGAGATGCTGACGGGGGGCAGCAGCCATGGTGACCATATGGAGGAGGACGTGCCTAGGACTCCTGTCATTCTAGGTGTGGACGCTGTCCAGGAAGTCGGGGCGACGGTCTACGTTGCCACGCCTGAGAAATCGTACCTATCACGGCAGAAAGTGCCTTCCGCTACTTGGTGAGTTTTAGTTGTTGTAACCAGTTCTTTTCTAAATTTTCACTCATTTATTTGCTTCACATTATCATAATTGACTTGTGTAGGTGGGACGACAAGAAGTACTCTGATTATTTGCGGGATTCTGTAGTCATGACGTATGCGTCCACCCCTGGCGCCTACCGTAGCTGGACGGAGGCGCCACCGAAAGCTCGGGAAGCGATGTATATGCACTTCGCGGTAATTACCTCGTCTGTGTTTCTAAGGTTTTCGTTGCACGATTTATACATTCAATTGTAGCTAACGAATCTTTTTTTTGACAAACAGAAGAGAGTGCGTATAGACCTGGGGTACGACCTCAGGTCGGAATATGAGACTCGGATTAAGAAGAAGATAACCGACCTATTCCAGCGAGCTGTCCCGAGGGTCGAGAAGGCGGATTGGATTCCGCAAGATATGTGGGAGACATTGAAGAGGAACGCTGCCGACCCAGCCTTCAAGAAGAAATCGGCGATTAAGTCGTCGAACAGGAGAGGTGGGCAGGTGGACGGGGTGGCCAAACCCACTAGCTGCCTTGGAAGTAGGAGTGCAGCAACAGCCGTCGCGCAGTTGGTAAGTGCTTATAACACAAGTACAAAATTTGAGTATAATTCAATATATACTATTGGTAAATAAATGCTGAAAATTTTAACACTGTTATATGAAGGGCCCATCTGCAACCCCGGTCCAGCTCTTGGAGAAGACGAAGAAGGGGAAAGACGGCAAGTGGATTGACCCTAGAGGACCGGAGATCGTTGTGAGTAGTAGTAATGTTTTTAAAAAATATACTAGGCATGAAAATTACGATGTGATAGTATGTGTTCCTAAAGTTATAACACTGTTTCATGTTGCTGTTTCAGGAGAGCTACGAGAAAGCGGTGGAGGAGGCACACGCCTCTGATCAAGCACCCAACACCTTGAAGATCTTCCACGATGTGACAGGTGGCTACAACTCGAAGAAAAGGTTTTGGGGGATAGGTAACGTGGCGAAAGAGCTCTTTCGCCCATGCTTGAACCGTGGTAAGGAGGTATCTGCGGACACATACCTCCCCACCGCCACCTCGCAGGAACGCACACTCAACGAGCGTATGGAAGATAAATTCGAAAGACAAGAAGAGCGCCTGAAGACATTGGAGAAGAGGTGCGAAGAGCAGGACCAGTTTATTCAGTTCATGAGGGAACGGTTCGCCATGGGGAACGAGGGATGCGGTGGAGGACCACGCATGACTAGGCGCGACGATGACGACAACAACGATTGTCATCCCTTTGGGTCGGAGCAGATTGAGTCCCTTTCGTAGGTAGTTCCGCTCTCTTATGTTACTTGTTTAGATTCTGGTTGCATTGTGTGTATATATTTTACAACTCCTAGATAGAATTCTGAACCTAGCGCTGGTTGTCTTTGTAATATTTTCATTTTCTATAACAGTATACTAGTTTATGTTTGTTTCGTTTTGTGGAGTTTTGTGAAGAAGACATGTACGAGAGCTTTGATTGGAGTTATTGATGGATTTTTGTTTGGGATGTGGTGCTGTTGTCGTTTGTTGTAGGAGTGGGTTGGTTAATTGCAGCTTGTTTTATTTCGCGCATACGGGGAGCTGAAAACAAAGAAACGGTTTTTTTGTTAATAGGCTTTGCGTGGGATTAGCCGACGCAAAGTCAACAGAATGTTTGACTTTGCGTCGGCTAATCCCACGCAAAGCCTCCCAGTCAAATACCAGTCAATGGGTTTGCGTGGGATTAGCCGACGCAAAGTCAACAGAATGTTTGACTTTGCGTCGGCTAATCCCACGCAAACCCATTGACTGGGATTTGACTGAGAGGCTTTGCGTGGGATTAGCCGACGCAAAGTCAAACATTCTGTTGACTTTGCGTCGGCTAATCCCACGCAAACCCATTGACTGGGATTTGACTGGGAGACTTTGCGTGGGATTAGCCGACGCAAAGTCAAACATTCTGTTGACTTTGCGTCGGCTAATCCCACGCAAAGCCCATTGACAGGGGTGTTGACCTCCATTTCTTCGTGTCGTATTAGCCGACGCAAATTCCATGCGTCGGATTAGCCGATGCAAAAAAAAAAATTGCGTCAAAATATAACGGCGGCCGATTGCGTCGGTTAATCCCACGCAATCTTCAATTTGCGTCGAATTTTGTTCATTTGCGGTCGGATTTGTCCGACGCAATTCCGACTCGATTTTTGTAGTGTTTTAACACCCAAGCTAAAATACACGACACAATATTGCTAACAAAATAGCCAAACCACAGACAACAAAGGAAACAAATGACGCCAATAAGAACTACCATTGCAGGCTTGGTCCCCTCAAAGTTCAAAATTTCAGATAACAGCACAAGCCACAAGGATATGACGCGTAACATCAAACAAAAACAGCCCCCAACTGTCACTAGACATGGTGCTATTAGACAAAGAGGTGAGGTCCCAACCCTTTAATTGGACAACCATTTTGATTCCCTGTCTATTTTTGCCGATGCTAAAAAATTGCTGAACATTTTGTTTCATCTCATTATGGCCAGGGAAACCATATACATGCAACAATACCCAAACGGTGGGTGACCTCATATGAAGGCGTGCTGCACGAGGGAACAATTTACACCCTCCAACATTTTGAGGTGGCGCAAAATAATAGATCGTACAAACCAGTATAAGAAAACCCACACATCATCAAGTACACCCCATTTACATCGACACAGGAGGATAAGAATCAAACTCAAAGTATTCCACTCCACAAATTCGAATTCCTCCCACTCGACAAATTGGAAGAATGCAACAACAAAAATGATTATTTGATAGGCACGTACACCGACACATGCACTATAAAATGCAACAATTTTACTATCTAAACACTCTATTTGCCTATTCAGTCTTTTTAACAACATGGTGAAGACGTTGTTGGCTTCCTGAAAACGATCGAGGAGAAAAGGGAGGTGCTAACAAAAAATGGTCGGACACATTTACGTCATATACAAATACAAGATGAAAGGTACATTCACCACCTTCACCACGCATATAGCTACGTGTAAAGTAATTAACTTACCGCAATATAATGACTACATGCAGAGAAAAAATAGTGAACGTGACTTTATGGAGTGATGCGTCTGACTACATTACAGAAGAAATTAGCCGGCAAAATAGATATGACATGGTCGTAGCCATCACATCTGCAAAGGTCATAAATTATGAAGATAATAAACTTTTGTTTATCAACTTTTATCGTTCATCTTTTTGAATATATGTAAATTTACATGATCGAGTCTGTCACATATGATTATCAAAACCATGATTTTCAAAAAAATTGTTCACTACTCCGTATTGTGTGATATGAGAAAATAAGACAACATAAACCTACGCCACTTCAATGCCAAGGAAAATGTACATGGAACATATAACATGTGTATGTGGATGCACATATTTTGACACAGCAGCGTACTACCAGTACTACTTCTCTTTTCTCCTCTTTCAACCTCACTCCTACTCATATACTACTACTGCTACTTCTGATTTCTACGCATTTCGGCTTAGCACTAAACAGTACTTCTTCATTCGTCTCGATTGTTTATAAACCTGTGGTTTAGTACGACTATACAAAGTCGAAAGGACAATAAAAAGGGGACGTAGGCTTAATATTATGTTATTAACTTAGTTAAAGTGTATAATAAAGCCAAATATTATAATGTCACTTAATATTATGTTGGTATTATGTTAACGATTTTTCTAACATGTGTCTAATGGACATGCGTTAATATGTTATTAACGTAAAAATTAGGTACCCACCCGTTGAATCTTGATTTGCAGTCACATAGAAACCAGTTTAAACTAATTGGTTTTAAGTTTTTTATTGTTACAAACAGGGGCGAATCCAGGATTTTAATGATGGGGTAGCGAATTTTTTTAAAGATTTTTTATCATACAGTAACTCTCATGTGAGACCGTCTCACGATAATGCATAAATATAAAATCCGATGTTTTGTCTTTAACAAAGGACTCATTTGTAGTTATGTATAACATCCAACTATATAAATTCATTAAAGTACTATATAAAAAAATGAGATTGATGTGATTATTGAAAATTATACGAGTACATCATATCCCAAAAAATTATTATTCTAATGATCAATTACTTTTAATATAATTACGAGTTACTAATATTGATGTATAATAAAGAGTTTCTAAAAAAAGAAGGCTTGATGTATAATAAAATAGTCTTTTCCAAGACTTGAACCCATGACCCCACAACACTTGATCTAAATTAAGAGCTTCCTTCACCAATTTTATTGCATGATATTTTATTGCATGTTTTTATTTTATTCTATCTTCAGTTGTATTTTGGGTAGCATAAATCCATCTTCTTCATCAATTTTTTTCGGCTTGGGGTAGCAACCGCTACCCCTTGCTACTAGGTGGGTTCGCCCATGGTTACAAATCATATTAGTTAATTTGCTTTGATTTAATTACGGTTAGTCTAATCACATTTGACTGATCTTTTTACCTATAATAATGCTGCACATATCACACCTATTAACAAAGACTACAACACCGACGTAGGAGATTACCAATTACAATCCACATATGGGACCAAGATCTTCCTCGACTTAGACTTGCCAGAGACTAAAATATTACTGCAAAGGTAACCGTTTGCCCCCAAAATAAAAAAAAACGCACATGAACCAAGTCCCCGATCTCACATATACTGTACTAGATTAGCCACATATTATTATTTGCATTGTCATACCACCCTACAGGGACCGGGAACCCGTTCAAATAAGAGTCCTCGATGCTAAGGTCGCAGAAGATATGGTCACTTCAACCACTGCAGAGCTTCCACAAGCAGATGTCGACGATCAGGTAATGTCGACAGACATCGCATATCTACTGATATGATATACCATTGAACATTTCCGATTAAATGAAACAATTGGAACATAATGAGGTATACAAATGCCACGGAACGATAACAGAAGTAAGAACAGATGTTGACTGGCGGTATAAGTCTTGCACATCATGCCCCACTGGAATCGACGAGGACGGAAAGTGTCGCCAATATAACGAACCAATACGCTACCCCAAACAAAGGTAAGAAAAAACACAAAAAAATATAACTCACCTTACGGTATGTTAAACCTATCTACTGCTCCTAGACAATATCACAAATATGTTAATACCTGCAACACAGGTACAGATTAATCACTACAATAACTGACGAAACAGCATACGCATCTTTAATGATTTTTGGGAGAGAAGCTGAGAAGATAGTCGGGAGACCAATCGAAACATTACTAACCCAATATGAAAAGGTACGCACAACAAATTAAATAACACACCAACTACTCGAACAAATTTTAACCGTTTCGTCCTAACAAGAGAGCGAAAAACAGGACGGGGGAAAGGAGAAAGTGTTTGACATACTCCAACAATGTGTCAGGAGAGAATACACCATGAAAGTCAAGATTGAGATTACCAAATACAACTCCGAACGGGAACTAAAGTGTCAAAAGGTATTGCCGACGCCAAAGGACCCTCGAACTCCAACCACAGTGGAAAGGGGGGACAAAAAAAACAGAGGTAACAACAACAATTCTTACCCAAAAATACCAGCATCTTTTTATACACGAGACCATATACCCAAACAACTCCAATGTTTTCGCAGGAGCAACCACAACAAGACAACTTAGAAAGTCAGCCTACAACAAAGTCCGACCCTCCGGTGAACACCTCAGATAAAAATGAGAAGAGAAAGATAGACAAGGAGTAAGTTAATTATTATTACGTATACCAACTAGAAGCAACTTTTCACTTACAGCTTCGAAGTGACGGCGAAGGAAGCATCCGTAGCAAATGAAATAATAGAGAAAAAGAGGTCAAAAGTTGAAAAGACAAAATAGACCCCGACAGAGAAAAACACAGAAGAACAAGGGCATAATTTATGCAGATTACATATTGCAATTATTTTATAGTATACGAATTTTTTAATGTCTGTTTCTTCCTTAGACTGGATCATGTCAACTTCTTTCGTTCTTTATATTTACATGTCATGCATCTTTTAGTAGCTTTGATGATTCGATCTTCGCAACATCTGCCCTATTCACGATTACGACACCCTCTACAAGCACGCACCGTGACAAGCACATGGAAGTTAGACAAGTAAATTAGTAATCCCGTGCGGTGCACGGGCATGGCGACTAGTTTTATTTGAATGAGTTAAAGAGAAGGTGGGTAAAAAGAGTTAAACAAGGTAAGGGTAAAATGGGTATATTGGGTAAAATACGGACGACGCTAAGTAAAATTATGGACGACGAGAAGCGAAAGTAGCATATCGTATATTTGGGATAAATATTTAATCGGATGAGAGTCCGTCGGAGTATACACAAATTCTGGTTTGGACGGGTCAAATAGATACCAAATAGGGGATAAGACAAAAGTGAAGTTGGTGGGACCTAGATAAATATTTATCTTTATTTTCTATACTTAACCCGTCGCAAGAGAGACCAACTGGGGAGTATATATGAGTCGATGACATACCTAAAAGGCGAAAACCGTGGAGCAATGCGGAAACTGTGGCAGGTGCCGTGTGCGTGCGCGCTCTTATAAATACATCCAACCCGACAGTCCAGTCCAACGTTCAAACTCGGTTTTTCTTTTTCCTCACTAGACTGGAGTAATTCCCACCATTTCCATTCTCTCAT
The DNA here is from genome assembly GCA_958450325.1 of Agrostemma githago. Lineage (NCBI taxonomy): Eukaryota > Viridiplantae > Streptophyta > Magnoliopsida > Caryophyllales > Caryophyllaceae > Agrostemma > Agrostemma githago. The sequence goes on along the minus strand of OY288250.1, from coordinate 68,386,882 downwards.
GTAAACCCCCTTTCCCTCCTCTCTTCTTTCTTCTTTCTTCCTTTTCTTGCTTTTTCCCTGAATTCATATCTACTTCCAATTCCAATTACTTCAATCTTCATCTTCATGTCATTTTTTTTAAGTTTGTAAACCTACATTACTGTAATTTACATGAACTTCTGAAAGTACTAGAGTCTTTCTTTATACATCTTCCGGGTTTTTTTTGTTCTTAGTCATCTTTACAATTCTTGCCCATTTAATCAATTAGGATAATACTGTAAGTTGGTAAAGTATATACAGTTTTTTTTGTTTTCGATTTCCTGTTGTAAAGTACTCTGAAATCTGAATGTACCGAGTATTTATTTCGGGTTTGGGAATACTATTTGATTGTAGGAAGAATGATTCTGATTTTGAAACTTTTTTGTATCATAACATGATTTATTTATGTTCCTCTGATGATTTTGATCATGTTGGTTGTAATTGATAACCGAGTCTCTTTCCATATTTTTGTAAGCTTCTTGATTGTTTTCATGCTTCTTGTTTTGTTGCAATGAGAATGATACTTCAAACTGAATAGAATTCTCTTAGGAATTGTGATCTTGGGGGTTTATTTCTATCCAAAAACCGTCTCGTTGTGCTGTTTTTCCAATCTTAGGCAAAGGGTCTCCTGTCATGAGATGGGGGAGTAGGTATTGGGATAATTTATGTTGTTTCTAGGAGTTGGGTATTTCATTTTTCGCTAATGTTAGGTTGGAGTTTTTCAAACGATTTCCTGATTTGTTCAAAACTTCCAGTCTCGTATTCTGAGGATCCCCAAATTATGTTAACAAATCTTGTTTCTCATGATGAGATTTTTAGCAACATGGTATTGAATTATGGTTTTGAAATAACATCTACGTTCATGTTTCTCGTAATTATCAAGTGATTCTTGAATGGGTGATTTATGAATGTAGTTGCAATTGCATTGCCTTTATCCTTCCATAAGACAAGTTATGGTTTACACTTGCCATGTGAAATGTTGAACACCAAATTGTTTGGACTTTTTAGACGATTTTGTGTGTGAATCATTTGATTTCCGACTCATTAGTATTTGCCGTTAGACGTGTATAATACTATAATTGCATCATTTTTTGTTGCATCACTGACTACGAGGGAATTGTGGAGGGGTTGGCAGGAGTCAGATGACTTTGCTGCACACCTAGCGGTATTCTAGTCTGGTTTTTCGTCTTTTCCAAAACTACTTGTAGCTATGTTGTGGATATCATAGCACAACTCTCATTTTCTCAGTGTTCTTTATCTTAAAGATGTTGTTTCAAGTGAATCAGACCGTTTGGTGTCAAGTAGATGGATGTGTTTTGAGGTCAGTTTCTGTGTATTTTAGTTAACAAATGAAAGAAATGGGGCAACTGTGTGTGGTTCCTTTGGTTTCATTTCCTATTTTAAGTTGCCACTTCCTTGCGCAACCATTTAGAGGTCACCTCTTAACTTCGTCAACTCCCACTGTTTTTACTTCTGTCATTGCATTTCTTTTGTTCCATGTAAATGTAAATTTAGTATGGTTGAGGTCCATGGTGCACCTATTTACAAAGTTATTATGACACTAATTTATTGCTCAAGTATCTAATTTTTAGTTATAATGAATGTATCAAGACTGTTTGCTTTTTTCCTGTGTTATATTTTGCTTTTCTACCCGGTCTTTCCATTCAAATCATTTGTGATTTGGTATACAGGATGGGTAATCGGAAAAGAATACATAAGCACGTTCCAGTTTCATTTAGGAATTTGGAGAAGGCTAATCTGGGCGGTGTCATATTTGGTTGCACGGATCAAACCATCAATGAGTGTCTTACTAAGCATATTTTTGGTGGGTCATTACTTTCCACCTTTATGTTTTTGGAAGCCTTATAGTTTGTACTGGATTTTATCGTCATTTTTCATTTATTTTTTCATTTTTAATGTAGTCTCAATCATCTAATTTATTTTATGGTGCTTCACCATCATGTAACTCTTGTTTGATTATTGTGAATACCTTAATGTAGTCTCAATCATCTAATTTGTTTGATTTATTTGTTCCTCTATTTGTGTCTTTTCTCCACCAGGCCTACCTGCTCAACACTTTAGGTATGTAAAGAACATTGACCCGAGTATGCCATTGTTTCTATTCAACTACTCCAATAGGGCACTTCATGGAATTTTCGAGGCTACTTCTTCTGGTCAATTGAATATTAATCCACATGGGTGGACTAGAGATGATTCAGAGCCAACGGCGTTTCCTGCTCAGGTATTGTTGCTTTGCTAGCTGTCTAACTTCAACCATTCTGTTTAGGGTAGACTGAGATGTAACGATGTTAAGTAAACCTTCCCACAATTACCATTGCCATGTTTCTTTTTCATTTAATTTTATAATCAATGATGTAGGTTCAAATACGCACTCTGAAGAATTGTCGTCCTTTGCTAGAGAATCAGTTTTCACCAGTAATTGAAGGAAATTATTACACTCATAGCCATTTTCGCTTTGAGCTAGACCATGTTCAAGCCAACAAGTTGATAGCCTTATTTTCAACTCAAGTTGTTGCACCTTCTCCTTCTTTGATCAGAAATCCAGGGAATTTGGAAATACTAAATTCACAACAACCAAGACTGCAAACTGGAGAAAGTGATGTAAATGTGTCATCTGATCCCTCTACATACCATGTTGATATGTCCCAATGCCTAACAGATGGTACAGAAGCAAAAGGTAAGGATGAAATAGAGCTGGTATCTGAAAAATTACAAAGCTTAGATGTCAATTCTGAAACATTAGATTCTTCTCCTGCAACACAAGTTCACGAGTCTTCAAGTACTAGTGCAATACATTTCGAAGCTGGTGGTTCACAAGAAAAAGATATTACTGATGAGGATAATGTCCAGGACAGCTCCTTACAGCCATCAAATCATCCACCAGTTGTAACTCAGGTTTTTTTTAAAGCATTAGTGCCGTCATTATATTTGCATGATTTTGTAAAATGCATATTATCACCAGTCTAAAGTGTATTTTCCGTTCATGCATGAAGCTAATGTTAGATGTTCGAGAGCTCAAGTCACGTAATCAAGAATTAACTGATAAGGTTGCACAATTGGAGCATAAACTGGTAAACGTCAACTCCTATACTCAGTTATTAAGTCTCCTCGGTTGTTGCTTATTCATATTCTTTTTCGTAGCTCTTTTTTTTTGTCACATCAACTTGGTTTTATCTTCGTGTGAGAGGAAAGTATTTCCCGTTATATAACATAGCTTTGCAAGTAACTGCTATTACAAATGCTTCAACAGATATCTCAGAATCATGCCACTACTTTATCGATATTCTCATGACTTAATCTATAATATCACTATTCTTTGAATATTATATTGGGGAACATATGTGCTTGCAAATGATGTATACATTTGTGAGAAAGAGGTCACTAAGAGAGAAAAGATACCAACGTGGAAACTACCTCAATTACTAGACCTTGGGAAGTACAAAATATCGTTTTCTGTGAACATTGCACTGGTCGAGACCCTTTATGGCTTTAAGTTACGTCCTTCACATCTCGATATCGAGATTTCACGACCATTACCGCAACTTCGACTGACAACATTTGCATACCATGCTTTTACCTAAACATTGTGCACAAATATGTATATCATTTGGTATCGTGCATGTGCATTCCTTTTCAATTTGGTTCAGAGTGAACTTTTGCCTCTGTTTATAAGGTATTATCCGTAAACATTGTTGCATGGTTTGTTCCTTGTGGATTTCACAGCACCTGTTAGAATCAGAAGTAAAGCTGTCATTAGCTCATGATGATAGGATGCTGGTACCCTTGCCGGGCGATTATGAGACATTTATAGATGGAGAAAAGCCGGTGTCATGTAGTGACCAGCGGCCGTATTCAGATGATTTTATTCTGATAGCAGGAGGATATGATGGGAAATCATGGCTGACATCATTTGAAGCGTATTATCCGTTAGAAGATACTATCATATCTCTCTGTCCAATGAGTTCTATTCGCTCCTATTCTTCACTTGCTAAGTTAAAGGGTGAGACCTATGCGATTGGTGGTTGTTCTGGTGGACCTCCTGTTTCGTGGTATGATACAGGTAAACGGTGCTTAATTATACTTTTGGATTTTTGGAACTCAACCAAATTAGTTGTTGATACAGCTATGATTTTATTTTGAAGTGGACTGCTACAATCCTATGTATAATGAGTGGACATCGATTGCTTGTTTGAACAAAAATAAGGGGAGCTTATCTGCAGTTACATTGCATGACAAGATATTTGCGCTGGGTGGTGGAAATGGAGTTGGTAGTTTTTCAGATGTTGAGATGTTTGACCTGGATGTTGGACAGTGGGTATCTGCAAGATCAATGCTGCAAAAGGTGAAATTGTTACCGATCTTCTTCCTAGCTTCTTGTTGTATCTGCTTTTAGTTTTGAATTGCTGCTGTGATGCAGCCTTTACCTTGCAATTTGATTAGGCTGCAGGGTATAACTGGTAGACCCATATAGCCTGGGATGAAATGACAATGATTTTTGAGAATCTTCCCAGTTTCTTACTTTTGTGTGTGGGTGGGTGGGTGTGTTGACGTGGTTGTATACCTGTATTGGCAGTAATAGTGACTATCTTCCTTCACTAGCCTGATTGATAATTGGTGATACTGTAATTAGTTGTCACCTATACTTTGACTCTTCGCATTTGAGGTTTTATCAATGTTGATCCGACATTCAAAAATATGAGCATTACTCCCTCCGTCCCGGTCATTTGTTTACCTATCCTCTTGTGTCTCCGTCATTTGTTTACTTTTTTATTTTGGGCTTACTCTTTGAGTAATTTGATCGCTCACCTACACATTCATCCACATCTCGATCATTAACAAGACTTATACATGGCCCCCTCCTCCCTCCTTGGTCTTCGTGGCAAGAGCAAAGGTAAACAATTGATCGGGAGGGATGGAGGGAGTATTATTATTATGGGAATCATTCCGTACCCTATCTTTTAAACTTTTACACCTGTCCTACAAGAGCCAAGATGGGTTGCTTGGTGACAAAAGTAGAAGAAAAACCTTTCTTTTTTGGTTATTTTATTTCCCTCGTAAGTCGTAATTGTAGTTTCGGGCAGGTTTTCTGTGTCTAAAAAGTTGAGTCATTTCACTGCCCGGATAGCTGTCTGTCCGAGTAACATAGGTTGTGGACGGACTTTAGTTAACTCTTACATGTTTTTTTTTAAATATAATTCGTTAGTCATAACTATGTAGTCTATGTAGACAAGGATACAACTGTTGCGTATTTATGTGAATACATTGTCTTGTTTAGAGGTTTGCTCTTGCAGCAGTGGAACTTAATGGCGCGCTTTACGCTACTGGTGGCTTTGACGGGCAAGCTTACTTGAGGTAAGGTAGTAACGTATCTTTGTAACTTTGTTAACTACGAGTATCTCATTAATATTTACCTGCCACATTGCATTGTGTTAAGCATCCATCAAATCTCTTCTTTTAGTGGCCTGCATTGACTTCATTAGTTCATTTATGTAGGCTTCTGATGAACATTTTCAATAATTTTCTCTGCACGTTGTCACTTTGCCAGTGCTCTACTTGCGCCTTATGAATTATGAGCTGTCCGATATTGTATAGCTAGATTTTTTGTATCATATTAGCGTTAAGTGATTTAGTGACCCTATATCAGGTGGTGGTAGGGCAACTGATTAGTCTTCTTTTAGAGATTAAGTTAAGGCTATAGGTCAGTGGATTAAGCAGATTAAGAAAACCAACTTGAGTAATATTGGTCCTAACATGTGTCAAGGCTGCTCAGTTTACTTGCACAGTTGAAAGGGCATATATTGATTAGCCTTTTTGCACCCAATTTTTAGGCAGTGGCATGCCCATCTTTAACGTCCTTTGGTCCTGCCGCACCCATAACATCCATTTCTCTTTTCAGCGACTGGGGTTGGTCTTTACCGACCAGGTGACCTAGTCTTTGGGTTCAAGTAGTAAGGTCTTAAGCATTTTACGTTAATGCTTTATCTGTGGTAAGTGTTGCCAGCACTCTGTCAATGTATCTGCAGCTCAGTCCATATTACCGTGATTCGGGTTATTATTGCCGTTCCAATTTTTTTTCTACTGTACAATCTGGACACGTGGCTTCATCATCTGATTTTATTTGTGCTGAAACTGAAACCCCTAACTGGAAAATTGGAAAGTGGTGCCTGTGAAGGTGGAGCTGAGTTTGGGGATCAGCAAGAATACAAGAGCTAGTCATATCCAATAGCTAATTTGAAGCTTTTCAATACAGTTCTGTGGAAAGATTTGACCCAAGAGAACATTCTTGGAGCAGACTTGGGAACATGAATGAGGCGAGGGGCAGTCATGGCATGGTTGTGCTGAATGAAAAATTGTAAGGAACTTTGGTCTTTCCTTTTGTTTACTCAGATTTTATTATGTTCTGTCTATTTTTCATTGTTGATGCAATTTATCCTGGCTGCTGTCTGTAAGGGGAGTTCACCTGTGAAGGATTGTTGTGAAGGTAATCGACGAATGCTCATATAGGGTCACAATACCTTTGTGATAGAGGGTTTAATATGTCTGATCATGTTTATAAGCATCCTCTTTGTTTATTCCCTCGTTTAGACAGTAAGAGTATTCCATTGTGTATGATGCATAGCTCTTCGTTGCTGTCAGGTATGCGGTAGGTGGTTTTGATGGAAGTTCACAGATCAGTAGCGTGGAAGTATTTGATCCTCGGGTTGGGACATGGATGATGCATGAGCCGCTGAACTACCACAGGGGATACTCTTGTACTGTTGTTTTGAACAACTACATATATGCAATTGGGGGTTTGGATGAGAAGGGCGACACTCTCAACACGGTGAATTTCTTTCTATTTCTTTCGTGCCTTGCCTTGCCTCGTCTCCTAACAATATTTTCAGTACACTCCAACTTACTACTCCTAGTATTTCACATAATACTACAATGTGGTGACTGACGTAAATTTTGAGGACGACTTTGAAATAGTACTGATTTTATTCACAGGTTGAACGATACGAGGAGGGCCGTGGTTGGCAAGTGGAGTCCAAAGTGATAGGGCCACGCTGCTTTGCTTCAGCACACGCCGCCTAGTATGGAGTAGCTTTGACTTTGATAATGACGAAGAAGCCAGAGTCGTATATACTTCAGTAGTTAACTCAGATTGGAATTGACAAAGAAGCATCTTCCAGTATTTTGAAGTAGTCTTTAACTGGGGAACTTAACATCTTACTTGTGTAGGGGATGAAGCTTGCAATTTACAAACTTGAGCTCAACATTTTTGGTCAATAGTAACAAGTTGAGTAGCAGGCATTATATAGACAGGATGGGATCTTGTAACTACTCAGTATTCGCATGAAAGATTATCATTAAATGGATGACTGACTGATTATTTAGGCCCACCATCGTCACATGAAAGTTAATTAGTTCCTTTGTCTCACTCAATAGTTACCCGTTGTCTTTTTTATGTGATGGAGATTTCAAATACTCCTCCGTTTTAATAAATTGTTTGCCTTTGTTTTTGGTATCAAGGGAAAAAGATCCAATTAGGAGGTGGCATGTGGAGCCAATGATCAAATTACGTATAAAAAACAGACGCCCCAATATGAAATAGGCAAACAATTCATTGGAACTTAGGGAGTATAAAGGTTTATAATTAGAATGTCCTCTTAGTAAAAGGAATGTAGTACCAAGACGGGACACAATATTACCTTTGGTCGGGAGGGTATCATGGCGGAAGGACATCGGCATGCCAAATTTGTTTCCATAGCTTCCTTTCCTGCTCCCAACTAGATTGGCCCTCGTCCCTGCAACATTCTCCCATCAGCTCCTTATCGGAGGAGTTTACGGAATAAATACCATTCTTATGGTAGTAAATTATGTATAATTAAAGTATTTTAATATTGATTAAAATAATCCAATTAAAAAATTACATACCCAAATATGATCCGATTCAAAACGAACCACTCTAAAATATCAAATAACCCAGCAACATTACATCTAATTTCACACAACATTTACGAGAATTTTGAAGTGAGGTGACCCAAATGGTACCTAATTGAGACTTGACCACATCTAGTTGGAATTACTGGAAAACTAAATAAAATCAAGGACAAAGAGAGTTGACTATGGCACTTTGACAATCAGCTCCTTCATAGGAGTAGTTGATACGAGTACAAACAAACACGTTAATTGTGTCGGTGACCATATTAAATTATCAGCGATCAAGATCCCATTGAGACTGAAGACTTCCAACACCATGAAATTAACGTTCCATACGAACACCATTTAAATAACGTTTCTTTTTTCCTTAGCTCCTAAGCCTCCATTATCGTGTCTTCTAAATAAAGAAAATATTTTTAGACATAGATCATTTTTACTGCTACGTGAATCTCAGTTATTTATTTAACTTTTATATTTTTGTAAAAAATATTTTAATCAAAGGGTAAATAAATGTTGGAACGAAAGGAGTATTTCCTTCAAGTTAAAAAAGAGACTACATTGAATCCTGTAAATACTATCAAACTTTTAAAATAATTTGTCGAAATAATTTTAAAAATACTTCATACATGCTAATGTGGTTTTACGTAAAGCATTGAATTTTGACATGTCTTGGAATACAAAAACACATTGCTTATGTTATAAGAGTCGGGTTGACTTCAGGTCGAGCCGAATCATTTCAGGTTTGTTATTTTCAACTTCTTTTTAGAGATATCGACTTGTTTCCTATAATAACATTCGGGCCAGGTTCGGGTTAAGCCGAGTCAATTCGGATTACGTGTCAAATTCGGGTATTCAGTTGGGGTGTCGGGTTAGCTTATTCGGGTCGGGGCAGTTTTGTCAGATCTAAATACAGGGAAAGAAGATTCAAACCTGAGATCTACTATCAAGGGTATCTGACTTAACCACTCGGCTAAGACATCTTCGGTTATAATAATTGATATGAAGCTAGCAATATTCAAGATTTACTAAATGGGTTTATGACATTAATTTACTTTGAATGAATCTGATAGTCTATACAATAATTTTAGCTGGTTGTCTGAGATCATAACATTGGATTATTCCCGTCAATTTTTTATAATTGACCCATTTTTTATAACACGGCCCAATTAACCTCTTTTGCATGAGTTCCGAGTAGCAATACGAAGCATCCAGGAAAATTCGGAAAGGTTATAAATTCACCCCCGCAATTATAACTCTCCTTTCTTTATCCCTAAATACTCTCCCTCATTCACATCTCACATAATCGCAGATCTCAATTCTCCCCTCTTTTCTCCCCTTTACCAACAAAAGATGGCATCCACCGCCCCACCCATTCTCCCCACCACCACCCCAACCCCAGCCCCACCCGCCACCATCCCCACCACCACAATCACAACCACCACCGTCACAACGACGACAAACCCCACCGCCTCCACGATCCGCACCCTCCTAAGCAACCTCCACAGCAGCGCCAGCAGCGCCCTGTCCCAGCGCCGCCCCTGGTCGGAGCTGGTCGACCGGACCGCCTTCGCGCAGCCGTCGTCCCTGTCCGACGCCACCTCCCGCCTCCGCAAGAACTACTCCTACTTCCGCGTCAACTACCTGAGCGTGGTGACCCTGACCCTGGCCGCCTCCCTCCTGGCCCACCCCTTCTCCCTCCTCACCCTCGCCGCCGTCGTCTGCGCCTGGTGCTTCATGTACCTCTTCCGCCCCTCCGACCAGCCCCTCGTCCTCTTCGGCCGCCAGTTCTCCGACACCGAGACCCTCCTCCTCCTCCTCGTCTCCTCCGTCTTCGTCATCTTCCTCACCAGCGTCGGCTCCGTCCTCCTCTCCGCCCTCGTCATCGGCCTCGCCATCGTCTGCGTCCATGGCGCCTTCCGCGTCCCCGAGGATCTCTTTCTTGATGATCAAGAATCTCTTAACGGCACTGCTCCCGCACTTGGCTTTCTGTCCTTCCTCGGCGCCGCAACCAAGCCCGCTTCCTCCTCCGTCGTCTGAGCACTTCCGATTTCGATTCAGTCTCGTGTAGGAGGGCTATAACTTTAAGATCTGGAAAGAAGATGGGTGGGTTGTTTACTTTATGATTTTGGTACGGGATTTGTTTTTGTTTGAAACTGGATTCAAATATAAATAGGGGAGATTGTTATTTGTGAAATTTGTTTTGTTCATTCACGGATCTATACATAAAATCGTGACAATAGTACATACTACTACTGTTTTGCCTCGTTCTTGTTTCGTTCATTGATTCATGTCTTTGGCGTTTATTTGTAATTTTGATCGATTTATGAATTTTGTGATGGTGATCGATTACAAGTTATCCAAGATGATGCAAAGCTGCAATTTGGGCGATTTTGATGAAAAGTATTAGAGTGTCAGAAAAGAAAACAGAAGTTGATCATCCCATTAATCTCCGTCATTTTATTATGTAGGTAGTCTGTAGAAGATAAAACGTGTTCCGACTAGAGATTAGAGAATTCATTTGAGGTGAATAAGAAAGTGGGTGGGTGGGAAGTTGCGTTGCATTTGATGTGATACAGTCACATACACCACCATTAAAGAAGATGAGGGAAGGCCAGATTGGATGGGGGGAGTCGGTGGATGGCAACTGTCGTCTACCCATGGCGGTAGGTAGGAGATGTGGCAAACCTGATTCCACCCGACTCGATAGGAGGCTAATTCAAGTTCCGGAAGTATAGAATTGATCGACTCAACCTAGACCCCATCAGGAACAGGTTCCACCCGTTGTTGACTCGATCCAGATAATTCCACCAAAAACCACCCCACTTATGAGTCCTGATTTGATCTGATCTAATTAAGTTGTTCCAATACTAGTACGAGTATTTTTTTTAGACTTCCTTTTAGAGCAGTGACAATGGCTATGTTATGTACCTTTGAAAACTGTCTGGTTCATGAGGATCCAGATACTCCATTGGACATTAAAGAATTTTACTGGAGTCCTCAATTTTGCCAAGAAGGAGAGAATATGTCATCAAACAACTGGCATAAATATTGTTTATATCAAAACAAATCTTTAGTTAGTTATAGAACTGTCAAATGGGTCGGGGGCGGGCGGGTACTAATACGCATGTCATGCAAAATCTAATATCGGTCTAACAATACAGTACTAGGTAAATGACACTATTGATAAAAACAAATTTCAAAAAATAATACTCGTACCGAGTACGGATTAATAGTAAGTGAAGAAAATCAAGATACATTTTGAAAACAGTAAAAAAATCGGGCTCTGCTGAAAAAAAAAAAAAAAAAGTACGGAGACGTCACCGATCCAGCGAGTAGCGAAGGCGCTAATCACCACTCAAAAGTTCCCGCCTTTTGACAAAAGTGTGCTGCTTGCTACACTCCTATAGCACTGCGAATAGCTTCAACGCCTCCGCATCCATTTCCATTCCACTCCCCAGTGCGCTACTCCTTCACTCGATCAAATAAACCCTAATCTCAAAGCCCGCCTGGAGACCACCGTGAACCGTCGCCCGCCGCCGTCAAATGTCGACGTGGCAGTTATTCTCCGACGGCAACAATGTCCGGTGGGAAATCTCGCCGGAGACAAAACGATCGTCGCACCATATAAATCTTCCGTCTTCTCCGTCTCCTCCTCCTATTCCTATTCCTTCCTGCCACGATGTCCTCCTTTTAGGTCTCCATCTCCCTATCTCTCTCTCTTTGCTCGATTGATTTTTCAATTGCTATTATCGTTGAATTTGTTATGTATGAATTCTGCAGCGTGTTCGAAATTTTCTGAGGATAATGATAGAGATAGTAATGGTGATGATACGAAGAAGTTTGGTGATGGTGATAGTGGTGTTCCGATGTTTAATACTGGATTTGGGAAATCTGTTGTGCTTGATAAAGCTTCCATTGCGAAAGCTGCTGCAATACTTGGTGATGATCTTAAAGGTGATGTTAAAGCAGGTTAGGGTTATTATTTCGTCGCCTTCATTTCTAGTTCAATTTGATGATTGTTTCTATCCGGAAATCATGAAATCATGCTCCAGTTAGAAGTGTTAGGCTTATAATTTCTGTAGTAAGATGATATCTGAACGTCCTTGTCACTTTCTATTCCGTCTCTACGCTACTCCTTCTCGGCTGCAAGTGTCGGAGTGTCACAGAAATGAATTACAGAAGTGGCATGTTATGTCAGAATGTAGGAGCGTCGCACACACAACACTGCAGTCGAAGTGAAGTGTCAAAGTAACATAGGTCATGCTTTGCTGTTATTGTAATTGAATTGCTTGGTTGATGAGACAGTGTGTACCTTGTGGGTGGTCGGGGTACTGCAAATGCTATGGAACTTACTGAAAAGTCCATACATATGAATTAAGTAACAGATTTGCGTGGATGTTTCAATTGTTTGAATGCTATTGACATTTTAGGCACTTGTGTTATCCAGGACATGACTTCGCTTCTCCTAACTCTGTTTTCCAAATGGGATTTGGGAAGAATGTTGGAGGTCAAGGCTCTGTATCTCCAAATTCCATGTTTCAGACAGGTTCTGGAAAGTCGGTTAATATTTCTTCTGCAGGGCTTTCCAGGGCCAAGGCATTGTTGGGCATGGATGATAATGATGCTGGTTGCACCTATCAAGGGGTTGAGCCTCCAAAAAAGAAATTGTGTGGGAGTGATAGATTAGGACACAAAGTGCCATCAACTTTAGGGAAAGGACATATGATGGTCAATCAGGGTGGAACTGAGAATGGCACACTCTCCAGAAAGGTTCCGCTTCAATCAAAAAATGAGACTGCTAATCAGGATATTGGTAGTCTTATACGACCTGGATTGTGCAACTCTTCTGTCAAATCTTCTGGTTTCAAGTTCCATACTGCTGGCGGTAGGTCTATTTCCGTGTCTGGTGATGCGATGCAGCGCGCAAAAAACCTACTTGGTGATCCAGAGATTGACAGCTTATTAGAAGACGAAGATGCAGGTGCTTCCATGTTTTCATTTTGCAAGAATGGTAATTCGGATGGCAGCCTCTTTAACAAAGAGAACAAGATAGATTATTTAGCGCATCATCAACTTGAAAGAAGCGGACACAATCCTAAGGTCTTTGTATCACCAATGAAGCAGTCTTCTGGCATGACACAGATGGAAGCCAACTCAGAAGCATTAGTTTCAGGGACCAATTTGATTTCGAAATTTAATGCTGAGGCATGTCCTAAAGAAACTTTAAAAGAAAATCATTTTATTGGGGATAATACAGTTCAGCACCCCATGGCAAATGAGGCGTGTTCAAGTCTTCATAGATCTCTAAAGCAATCAGGAAGACCACTTGCTGACATAACAAACACCATTGATACTAATTCTATAAGTGTCAAAGGAAAACAGTCTGAGCTAAGGAGATTCGGAAGAAGAACTTCCCTTACTCCTTTCAAGATGCCACGAAGCTCAAAGTTCATCACTCCTTTAAACAGTAACCTCCACATCCCAAATGGTAAGCTCACAATGTGTTTTAATTGGACTTGGTGAAAAAATTGTGTCCCTTCCTAGTTCCTACTTGACAAGTTTATGCATTAGGGTACTCGAGTAGACTCTCTGACGGTTCATATTCTCGAAAGAAGGTTTCTATGCATTATCCACCCCCGTCTTCAAGACCTTATATCACAGAGTTTTTTAAAGAACCTCCAGCATACTCACAAAAGGTAAGTCAAGCATCTTGTTAGATTTGTTCTTCCGATACTTCCAATACAGTGGTGCTGATTTTATTTTTTAAATCCACTTGAATCTAGCTAGAGAATATTCTGGAGGAGCCTCAACAGATGAATCCAGAATGTTCAGAGAAGCACACATTTTTCGATGGGTCCCTCACTGTTGATGCTGACACTTTATATGATATGCTGGTCCGATCCGGAGCATCAGCTCAGCACATCACAAAAAAGTAATGCAGAGTATTATATTATCCTTCCTGTATTCTCTACTTCCTTTCCTCAGACAACTTTAATTTACAGAAATGTTGTTGCTTGCTGATAATCTACTACTCCCTCCGTCTCATTCATTTGTTTGCCTTTGATTAAAATATTTTTCACAATGTATATAAAAGGCAAACCAATGAACGAGACGGAGAGGGTACTTATTACTCTTGGTTAAGACAGCTGCAATTGGTGTTTTCTCCTTGAAATAGGCTAATTTTCTTCTCTGTGTTCACCAGCTGAAGAAGCTGGTAGGAAAGCAAACTGTATCTTCTAACGTTTTTATGGAGTACCTCTTAAGTGCTTCTGATATATTCATAATTGCCCGTGTTAGAAACAATTATGTTGTTTGAGCAAGTTATATTGCATGTGTTGAAAGTTTCGAAAAATTGGTCATTTGGAATAATTGAGTGACAGAGACAAGATCAGCATGCTCCCTTTTTTTTTCCCAATGTTTGAACATGTAATAGAAATAGCATTGAACAGAAACTAATAGTGTTGTAGCTGTTGATGTTAGTTATATTGCCTGATGATGATTGTTTTCCTAGATGAAAGGGCATCGGCCGCATGTTATAGAGTTTCCCTTTCTCTTTTCATTTTTCCATATTCAGGACAGGGGGTCTGGTCCATTCTCCATAAATTTATAGAACTGAAGCTTATAGGCTTAGAGCACAAATCTGTGAAATAATAGTAATGACTACTTAATTCAAATTAAATAGTTGACAGAATGCAGTTCCATTTGCTCTATGGCTGAGTTACACCTTGACTAATCATGAAAGTTCGCTTTCTAGGTGGGTAGCGAATCACTACAAGTGGATTATGTGGAAACTAGCAAGTTATGAAAGATCTTATTCAGCTAAATTTGCAAAGAACTTTTGTACTAGGTCCAACGTGCTTGAAGAATTGAAGTACAGGTAAGTATTTATTCATGTTTTTCCCACTTTTCTGTCAGATTCGATCAATAAAGAAACTTTAAAAGCAAAATTTGTCATTCCTAGGTGGTTACCTTTCTAAGCTATGACACATGCAGATATGAGAGGGAAGTTAATCATGGTCATCGTTCTGCAATCAAGAGAATCTTAGAAGGAGACGTGTCACCTTCCACCATGGTTGTTCTACGCGTTTCAGCTATCTGGTCAGATAGTGAGAGAACATCAAGTACAAATTTTACTGGAGACACCAGCATGGGCAGAATGGAACTTACTGATGGGTGGTATTCTATAGGTGCCCTGTTGGATCCACTGCTGTCCAAGCAACTAGCTGTTGGAAAACTGTTTGTGGGGCAAAAACTGCGAGTAAGCTTTTGTCGGTTGAACATATTCTCCTTCGCATTTATCAAGCAGCCTACTATGCTTAACCTCATATTTTTACATGAACATTACTTTGGTAGATATGTGGAGCCAGTTTAAATGCCTGGGAAGGACCTGTTTCTCCTCTTGAGGTTTGTACTTCTGTTCCCATTTTGTTAAAGGCTTGGATTATATTTTTCTTCAAAGCTTTTGTCATCCTTTTATTTCAATCTCAGGCATCTTCAACCGTTAGTTTGGTGCTCCATATAAATGGAACTTACAGAGCTAGCTGGGGTGCACGTTTAGGATTGTGTGAGTTTATAACAGATTTCAACACCACCTTTTAAAGATGCTTCTGAGTACCATGTTAATGACTTTTAATGAATCTGCAGGTAGAGGTGCTTGTGCACCGCTGGCATTTAGATGTATCAAGGGTAATGGAGGACTAGTACCTAGGACCCTAGTTGGAGTTACAAGGATCTATCCTGTCCTTTACAGAGAAAGGTTGCGTTCGGTTTTTGTTGGTTTCAGTATTTTTTTATATATATATTTTTTAATATCCAAAGAACATTCTGTTTAGCATTGTTCTGTGCCATACTCATGTGTTAATACTGTACAGGTTGAAGAATGGAGGATATATTGTTCGGTCAGAGAAAATGGAAATTGCAATCACACAGCTTTATAGCCAGAGGTATGTCTGTCATTGAATCATGATAAGTGATTGAGTATATACTTCAGTTTGGGATCCTGCCAAAAATATCAGAGGGATTTAGAAAAAAATGACATTAATTCTACTTGGTTTGCTCTTAAATTATACTGCTTGTGCTCTGGCTAACTTTTATATACTACTATACTAAAGTCTTAATAAAGGACTAGAAAACTACTCCGTAGTTTGTACGAAGAATTGCTCAGACACCTGTATTCCTATTATCAAATTTCACTCAGATTATAATAGTGATGCTATTACTTAGAAAGTAGATCAGGTATTCTCACGTAGTCACGTATCTAAGATTATTCCTGTGGACATGAAAAAAAAAAAATATTTCATAACTCTTTTGAAAGTGGCAGATACTTTCCTCCAGACAAATCTGCTTTCATTTATATTGCATTCTTTTATGTTTTTGATTCAAGTTCTATCCCCTTGTTTAAGCTGAAGGATACATAGCTTATATTCAAAATGGATGTACACAATCGTACTTCTTTGCACCATGTTTCGGTGATTGGTGAGTTTCGTTCATAAAGAAAAATAGCGAAGTCAAAACAGGTCAAATTCTGTGAAATATAAGTCGTTGAGAGAGGAATATTGAGCTACACACGAATGTGTAAAGATGGAACTGTTGTAGAAGGCCAAAAAACGACTCCAATTAAGGACCCATTTTTGACGTGATAGGTTGCACAATCTATAACATACAACATTGACCTCAACATTTGTTGTCATTATAATATGTGAACCCAATGGCAAATCCTTGTTCAATGACACCTTAAAGCAAACAAAATTTCGTGTGTATTTTGATGGTAGAGACGTTTGAATCTTATACTACTGAACAAATTTCCGATGGAACACTGTCAATGGAATTTTGACCCTAATGAACTTAATCGCATCGTTTATTTACTAAGGGCTCGTTTGGTTCACCATGGGAAGATGGAGTTACCAGGAACTTAAATTCACATGAATTTGTACTTTGGGTGAATTACAAAAATGTATTATTATTTGATACTATTATAAAAAAACTCTTATAAACGATAATCTATGTAAGTCCCACACTTGTGCGGGGTATGTACTAGTTGACAAATTATGTAGACACCAAAATATTCGTACTCCTGCATGTTTTTGTTACAATAATTTTGTATAAAGAATGATTAAGGGCAATATGATCATTTGATTGGGGTTGAGGGTTCCTTGCCCATGCTCCGATTAGTAATTAGTGTTTATCTCTTTAACTTAGACCTTAAGAAGATGATCATCCTAATTTTCATGTTTTGCTGTGTAGACGTTCTAACATCATAGAAGGTGTTACATTAGACTTTCAGAAAGATTCCAACGATAGTCTTGTGGCCAATGACTATGACAATGTGGAAGGGGCGAAGATCTTTAAGATGCTTGAGAATGCTGCTGAGCCAGAACTTGTGATGGCAGAAATGAGCTCTGAGCAGCTAACATCATTTTCCATATACCGTGCAAAAGTTGAGGTGCTTTTCGAATCTTTTTATGTGACGAGAATATAGATGTTTTTATACAGCTAAATTCCGGTTATTATCTCAGGAAAATAGGCAGTGCAACTTGCAAAGTTTGATTGAAAAGGCCATTGAAGATGCCGGACTTAGTAGCAGAGAAGTCTCCCCATTTATGCGTGTAAGAGTCGTTGGACTAAATTGCAAAGGCCATTCTAAAATGAAAGACTTCAGGGAGGGATTAATAACAATCTGGAACCCTTCTGAAAGGCAGGTATGAACATGTATTATTCCTTATTAGGCCTATTGTTGCACTTTATTTTGAACTTGTCACTGCTCTCCTAGAGTATTTTGTGCCCTTTCATTCTGAAATGATAGCCGGTGCACATTTTCAGAAACTTGAGCTGGAAGAGGGACAGACTTATGCTATTTCTGGCCTCATACCATTGCACTCTGATTCAAACACATTGTATCTACAAGCTAGAGGATCCAGTACTAAGTGGCAGCCTTTAAAAACGATTGAGAATGAATCTTTTATGTAAGTATCCACCCTGTATTTGTTTAGTCTTTCATTTGACCGAAACACTGAGCTTGCTGCATCTCTATAGGCCCTTTTTCAACCCTCGCAAGGCCCTCTCTTTATCAAGAATGGGAGGAGTTCCGTTGTCTAGGTAATAATAACACAAGACTTTTGAGCTGTCATGCTTCTACTGTGAGAAGTTGTGGACTTCATATTTATACTCAACTTTGATCATACGCTTTCTGCAGTGAATTTGATACAGCTGTGTTGGTCCTTCATGTGGGTCCGGAACATGTTGATGGTCCGCAAAAGAAGCAATGGGTGTTTGTTACTGATGGATCCATGAGAGAGTTAAGGGATGATGATTCAACAATAACATTGTTGGCCATTAGGTTTTGCTCCCCGTGCACTGATGATGATTCAATATCCTCAATCAACTATAATCTTGTTGGGTCTATCGTAAGTATTATAGCCCAAGATTTTTTTTCAGCGAGTTCGAGTGATCATTACTCATTTATCTTGAGGAGCTGATGTCGTCTGATATTCATAGACTGTAGTGTTTATTATCTTCATGATAAAACTTGATTTGAGCATGTTTAAGGAGTTATTTTTTCCCCACGTCCACCCACTGTCCCACTGCCCTTGTCCACACTCCCTCTGTTTCAAGAGGCAAAGAAGCTTGGATGACTGGGAAACATTGGCGCATGATACTGTCTTGTTCGCATCTAAGTGAGCTTCTGCTATTAAAGCTAAGCTTTTGCTATTTCATGGGTGGATTAGGTCAACATCATGTAAATGCTTCTTTCTTTGGGTTGAACTTGAGAGCGAAGGTTGTATGTTTGTCAGCATCCAATTGGTTGCTGTTATTTTGTGCCATCTATATCTGAATAATCTGATTACAGTGGATATTGAGAGAGAGTAATTGCAATTTCGTTCAGTCCAAATAGTGGAACTGCTCTTTGTTATTTATTCCTTTGAGATGTTGTGCTTATGTTTATTTAGCGATCCTTCATATTGGCGTTTTCCAATTAATTTATATCAGAAGCACCTCTCAGGTCTAGCTCTAAGTTTTCTTTATATTGTAATAGGTTTGCTTCTGTAATCTTGTGAAGAGAGCTAAAGATCATGCAAATCATATGTGGGTTGCGGAGGCTACTGAAAATTCGACATATTACCTTAATTATGAGCATCCTTCTTGTTTTCATCTTAAAGATGCATTTGGCTTAGTCAAGAAATGGGAGCAGAGTTCCAGTTTGGTATGCATCATTGCTTTAGAGTACTTATTGCCTGTAACACACTTCTGAACTTATGTTGTCTTAACATCACTATGTACTTCATACAGACAATCGAGAAGCTAAAGAAGAGGGTCATGTATATTGTTGGTGATCATACTCTCTGAAAATACTGCTGGCTGTCATGTAAGCTCAAATGCCCCGTTTTATTTTTTAGGGATATTCATATTGGGTATTAATCTTAACATTGTAGTCACTGGATTCTGAATGGTTTTGTCCAAAATCTGTACATATAATTGCTTCTACATTATATATGGAGAAAATAAATACTGGGCCATGAATGTTTGGTCTTTAAAGTTTAGTCACCGATCAGGACCTGTTTACTTCATAATCTCAGAGTTTTCTGCTGCTCTCTCTGAATTTTGCAACATTCAGATTTTTTTGATGATGGAGCTCAATTGCTCAAGTGATTGGTGATTGTGGATTGGTTGATTATAACAGTTTGCGACTCCAAATGCATTGGATTGAGCTTTTCCAAACTCTCACAGATGCACTCTCCATAGAATGTTCATTGTGCAGGCTACACTCCTCTCTATTACCATAGCCCACGCACTCAGTGATTATAAGGTGCCGTGTTTTGTGCATGACTGAGCCATCCGATTTAGGGCATCATCAGCTATATATGTCATGCCTATGGTGATGCAATGATGATTTAAAAAAAAAGGTATTTTTATTATTTTTATGGTGCTTGCCTTTATGTATAGAATGTAGAAGTATAAATATATATCTCCTGTAGGCTGAGCTCTTAGTCTAACAGAATGTTGTCTATTTTGTTTGTTCTGGGCAATCAATTATACGATGAGTAAATACTGACACTTTTGCTTCAACATTAGAAGCTATTTTTAAGCTCAACGTCTATGGTGGTTTGGGATCACTTGAGAGTTGAGACTGTATCTACTGCAATTAGCGGAGCAATTCAGTGTAAGGCTACTCACCTGAATTCCCGAAATATGCCTCATCTGTTGAAAGTGAGCTTATCATGAGAGGTGGCTAAGGCTTCAGATGACAAACATAGATAGAACCATGAGAACTTGTTGTATTCTTGAATTATGTTAACTTGAAATGTTAATGTTGAATGCTTCCTAGAATTAATATTGAAGCGCTGTTAGTCACAAAATGCTTTCGGGTTTACAGAATTTTTTTCCTAAAAATTAAATAAAAACTTTAAAAAGACGATCTCTCAATAATGTTAACGAAAAATCTCTCAGTTAGAGGTCATTTTTAATTTTGTTTCGCTTTCTAGTGATATGTCTCACACCAAGTTAGTGTGAGACGGTCTCTTGAAAGACCTACACTAACTTAATGAGACAGTCTCTTGGAAGCCCTACTCTGCCTTGATTAAGAAATTGTTGTTCTAATACTATGTTTGTTAGTAAGCAAGGGAAGAGGTCAGTTTTCTTTCTTGTAAAATAGAGTTACATTGGTTTAGAATGGTGGGTAAAGTGATCCCTTACAAGGTAAATTAACATACATTTCCATTATAAGAAAAAATTAGAAAGAAAACTACTTGATTTTTTTCCCCTTCTTCCTCTCATTTCCCATCTTCCCTCAAACTGTCTAAAGTAACCAAACTGGTCTATTGACAGCAGTTTTTTCGGTTGCTTGCAGTTGAAATGATATCATTTTGACTCCTCAAAACAATGGTTTTAGTTGTTCCCTTCACCTTTGTTTGGATAGGGGTATTTGGAGGGAAAAAGAGAGATATCGATTCCTTGTTTGGAAAGCAAATTGTGTGTGATGGGATGGGAGGTTGGGGAATGACGAGAGTGAGAGAGAGCACTTTACCAATTAACGTAGTGAAAGACATTAGACAAAGAAAGGCGAACTGAAAAAGCGTATTGTTACAAGAAACTGAAAATGTAAGCATAGAGGATCTGATTCCAAGTATCAGGGACACCAGGGAGACACCAATGGAAACAATCAGCGTAAGTAGTCGGATTTCTTAATTGGTCTTCTGTCAAGGGTTGCCAATGCCGTTTGTGAATGGAGGGATGTGCTTCTTTTCTGTATTTGGAAAGTCGTGTTATGTTGAGTACTTGAATGTTTACTCCCTTTGAGATCAGACTCTTTGTTGCTGCCTCGACGAGCTCCATCATTTTCTGCTCTAACCCACTTTCGTCATCCGCCTTCATTTCTTTTGTTATTGGCTCTGTTTCATTGTAACAGTTTGATCCAACTTCACCACCCCAATCTTCACCTCTGCATCCATTTTATAATTATTGTTGTGAGACGGTTTCACAAGAGATGTAGTGGTTGTGCGTTGGAGAGTACCTTCCATGTACGGGAGACATTTGCATCCAAAAGATACGAGTTTTGGAATGGTCGACATGTATTTCCAACCAATCAGACCATGTCCTCAACGCCATTTCATAGCCCTTCAACATATCAATCTCCTTGTAAACTCCATCTTTGTCGTTAAAGGATCCCCACCTAACCGTTACGGAGTATTTCACAACATGGAAAGTTAGTACTCGCACTTAGTAGTGTTATGATACTACTCCACATACATTTGATTATGTATGTCTTTCGTTGTGAATTTTTGTATGGATTAATAGTGTATACGGAGTATCACAATTGTACTTACAAGATCTTCATGGTCGACCTTCTCCACCAAAGATATGAATCAAAAACTAGGAAGTGAGCATCATCCCAATGCCTAGCATGTGTCTCAATTGCTTGAGTCCGAACTATTCTTTCTTGAAGCCCATTGTCCCCTGGAGGGTGGTCCGAATTTGATTCGACTAACAATGGTGCCCAATAGAACGCTATCGATGCATTGTAACCCTTCATTTCAATACAAATTTTCCATCACTGAACATTTCAGTGCATCGACAGAAATTCAAAATTTAACTGAAAGTGCACTTAGTCGCATTACAATAACGAAAAGGGAATCGAACCCAGGATTTATTATACATGATATCTTCGTCTTAACCACTAAATTAGGATATTTACAGTAAATCAACGTCTTATTGAGAGTAGCTTACAATAGCTTTGAAAGTGGAGAAGGAGGAGCCCTCGGTTTTGGTCGTAACCTTAAGGGAAGAAGTGGGGATTGCTTGCTCCACCAAACACACCATAGAATTCCATTGACCTCTATTTATGGAATCTCCAACAAATACAAGCCTTTTGTTCCTTAGAGTCTCTAGCAATGCTGTGGCGTTGAACCTTTTATTTAAGACAATTATACAATACGAAGCATATATCATCCAAAAAATTGTTAAAAAATTGAACTTCATCTATATATTGACCTACATTTTATTTATTTATTTTAAGAACAACTTCTTATTTATAAGAGGCAATCCCTTATCATCAATTTCTCGATGATACTTGAGCATGGTTGAAGGTCATGATGAAATATTCATCGAGAAGAGAGATCATGGTTGACGATGGTCTAGTTTGTACTTATATGGATATTTGGAAACCAATGAATATGAAAGATGTGAAAGATGAAAATGTTATTCTACTACTCCGTATCAATGTTCTTATAATTTCAGTTAAACCGTATCAAAGTATGTTCTCATTCTCTAACTAAGGACAAAAAATTGTAGGAAATGAACCTGGGAAGATGACAATGGTGAGGTTGCCACCTCAAAAATTGATAGCTCAAATCTTGACGTCCAAATTTGTGACAAGCAAGTTGATCCGACATGAAGGAACACTCTTTCTCTTTATACAAAGGGTATGATTCATTATCATACACCCAACTCCCCTTAAAATAATCACATTTTTGCGGCATCATTTGCACCTCTTCTTCGTCTTCTATGACTAATTGATTTTCCGATGTATGTTGAATAACCGAAATAACAAAGATAAGTAGGATAATGGCAAGGATCAGAAAATTGGTTCGGATGCTCCAACTCGGAGAAGCTAACGTAGCTGTAGAAGTGGTCATAATAGAATAGGATCGGAGTTGTATTACATGGAGAAAATGAGATCGAAGTAATTTGGTGATTCTGATCATTATCCTGCCTTTTAAGCTTTGGAAAATGAATCGGATGATGGTCGTCAAGTAGCCAAGGTTGGTTTGTTTAGCTGCTGTTAGTTAGTTGTAATCGTGCATATATGCATGCATACTCATAACAGATAACTACTGTTTTAACGGATGGATCCAACGTGCTCAGCAACACCTTCATTCCTCAAAAAGAACACACAAAGAGTTTTGCACTGCACCTAACACACACACACACACACAGTACACACATTATTTTGGATTTAGTCACGAATTTGACTCCAGTAAAAAAAAAAAAAGTATTCTACTCTTTCGGGTTGTATATCTCAAAACCAGCAGGAGTTATCTTCTGATCGGTGTTTTCGGGTTCCTACATGCTTTCGAGTCAAGTATTCAGAAAATTTCGGATTTGTAAGAATACATGCATGTTAGAATGGATCATCATTTTGGGTTTGGGTTTGTAAAAAACATGTGATTTTTTTGGACTTAATTACTTGGAATCGGCGGGCACATAGACAAGCCCTAAAGAAAATGAGTCGAGTTTCGATTAGCTTAGGTAGGTAGAGTAATGAATCCATCATCCCTTTATATGAGTATGTATATTGTTTCATCAACACTCGAACCTTTATCATCTTTATCAAGCTAAGCTTAGGAGTAGATCGATACCATAGGTGTAGGATATGATAACTTCTCTAGTATGGAGTATCTCCTTGATGTACTTTTGTTGGTGTACTGTATTAGTGTGGCATATCGGAGAAGTCAATGGTAATGGGCAGAGAAGGATGGTGGTGGTGGAACAAAAAGTGAGAGAAAAATATAAGATAAAATAGAGGAGGAATATGAGAAGATTTAAAACGATATAAAAAAAAGTGAGGCAATATATATTTACGAAATTACTTTTTTCTAACGAGGTTTTACTCAATCCTAACGACATTTTACCGTTTTATCCCTCTTATTTCATCCCGTCATAATGTCAAAGGTTTGATTTTCTCTCTAAATAAATTCCCAATATCGATAAAACTCACCGTGAACCATCACAAATATTGGGACCGTCCGGAATCGGTGGCTGAGATGTCAGGGACCGGGTTGGGGGGCTGAGTGGGTGAGGTCGGGTCGGAGGCGGTGTGGGTCGAGTTGTGGGGTGGCTTGGTGGTGCGTGGCAAGTGGCGGTTGGGCTGGGTGGTGGGCTGGGTGGTCGGGTCGGGTCGGGTGGGCTGGGTGGTGGTGAGGGTGGTCGGCGGTAGGTGAGGGTGGCCGGCGGTGGGTGAGCTTGGGTGAGTGGTAGGTAGGGGTGGGTCATGGAGGGCGTTGTTGCTGTTTGTGGTTTATTTTTTTTATTTAATTAATCCATTTATTTAAATTTCTTTTTTTGTTTGTTGGTTATTGTTTTCCTTTTTTTTTTTAAGTGTTTTTCCCTTCTCAGAAATTGAATTAGAAATCATAATTGAATTTGGGAGCGATGAATGATCTAAATTGATGGAGCAAAACGAAAGAACCCTAATTGAATCTTAATGTCAGGGTAAAATGTGTACAAGGGTATAATTGGAAAATTTTAAGAAAATTCGTTAGGATTGAGTAAAGGCTCGGTAGGAAAAAACACGACCCTATATTTATTCAGTTGGTCTTATTTAAGACGGAGTATCCGTCGTAAACCTTAAAACGGGTCAAATATTACCACTGCCTGCTAATATAGACAAAACATTTGCTACTTGCAAAACCACTTGCCATGTAATTGGTGCATTACTTGACCCGTATTAAGATAATGCCGTCACAAACAAGAATTTGCCATATTTATTACGCAGTATTAAGTTCCTAGGGTATAACTATAATTTGTGATTCTAATTCTTGGATACCACTAACATCATTGTTTTTCATGGTCGTCGATTTGTACATAAACTCGGGCCTTTGCCCATTAACAATACTCCATTTGTACATGCATAAAAGAAGTACAAAGCCTAGAAGTGTCACAACAAATTCAAAATATAGGCATATAAGATTTCATTCCAAGTATCAGGCACTCCAGGAAGACACCAATGGAAACAATCAGCAAATTTACTTGGGTTTGCCAACTGCTCTTTTGTCAAGGCCTCCCATTGCCTTCTATGAACCGACGGATGTGCCTCTTTTCTGTATTCCGATAGTGTTGTTATGTTGAGTACTTGTATGTTTACCCCTTTCGACCGTAGATTATCCACTGCCGCTTCAACTATTCCCATCATATTTAGGTCGTCAGATCCCCTTCCCCACCGATCATCTTGTTTTGTTGTTGTTGTTGTTGTTGTTATTGGTTGCGTTTCGTTGTAACAATTTGATCCCATCGCCCCTCCCCATTCTTCGCTCCTGTCGTATACATATCCAACATTTTATAGATCGGAATTAAAAAACGATGAACTAACTAATAACGATAACTTGTCATATCTATTATCTACTAGCTAGCTAGGGATTACCTTTCATGAGTCGGAGAGATGGACATCCAAAAGATTTGAGATTTGGAATGATTGACATGTATTTCCAACCAGTCGGACCATGTCCTCAATGCCATTTCATAGCCCTTCACCATTTCAATCTCCTTGTATATTCCCTCTTGGCTTTCAAAGGATCCCCACCTAACCACGCACCATTATACATACATACATACATGCACAAATTATATATAGAGGAACAACTAACGTTTCACTTTTCTGCTGAATATACATTAGAATTAGAGTTGTTGTACTTACAAGACCTTCATTGTCGGCCTTCTCCACCAGAGATAGGAATCAAAAACAAGGATGTCAGCATCGGTCCAATGAATAGCATGCTTCTCGATCGCTTGGGTACGAACTATTCTTTCGGGCACCCGATGATCAATTGGGTGATCCGAATTCGATTCCACCAACAATGGCGCCCAATAAAAATCTATTGACGCATTGTATTCCTTCATTTCAACACATTACATTACTATACTTAATAATTAATTTGTTGAAAATAAAGATGATGGACAGTACCGTGCATGCGTAAATGGTTGGACTTACAGTAGCTTTGAAAGTGATTAAAGCCTTATTAGTTCCCACAAACTGAAGGGAAGTATTAGGTGCTGCATGCTCCACCAAACACACCATCGACACCCATTGCCCTCTGTTTAATGAATCTCCAACAAATACAAGTCTTTTGTTCCTTAAACTCTCCAACAGTCTTGCGCCATCGAACCTTTATTATTTATCATACAAACAAAAATAAAATACATATGACATATATATCAATAATGTTGGATGATATAATTAAGCTCATTCTTAACAACTAAAGTTGAATACGACTTTAATAATCAATGTGGGGTCTTGGGACTCCGTAACACAAATTTCTTTTTGTTTATTGTAAAAATAGTTTTTAAATTTACGGCATAAAGTTTTTCAGTTTTGTCAGGGATAATTATGTTGCAATTTTGTTATGTACCGAAACTTTAGAAATGTGTGATTCACAAAGTCACGTGGATTAGGACGTTAGTAATTTGGTATGAAATATGATTTGAGTTGAGTTGGAACTTTTAACAAACCCCTATCAATATCATCACTACAAATTCTATCTGGTGAATTATGTGTTTCGTCCTAATGATGGAGTAGTAGTTCATTACAGCTAGTTTGTTGGTGATTATTCATTACATGCATGTAGCACTAGAGTATGAGTATTTATCATTATACGCTTGAAGCAGATCACCTCGTATTTATCGTAAAATATACTACTTGGAATGAGTCCAATTTTTGTACATTTGTACATGTGGTCGATAAAAAGCAGGACGTCAATTTAATTAATTAATTCGAGTAAATGATTAAAGAAACATTACGACTTCATCGATTAACGACTTAAGATAATCCAATCCATTGTTTAAATAGCAGGAAAAATTATCTTCAACTTTAAGGGAAAAAAAGAGGGGTAGAGTAAAAGTATACTATACGATAAAGTCATTACGGTTCATAATTACATGAAATTTTATTCTGACATGATAATGACAATTGATTTTTTTTTTTTTTTTTTTAAAGATCATTATTTATATATATACTCCGTATTCAATTTCCATGTTACTCCAAAATAAAAACAACCAAATAATTACGTTCTTACATTACCTTATTTTAGATTATATTGATGAGCTAATTAAAGTTTTTAATTGCTTATTCATCATCTTCTTTTTAAGCGAATACGGAGTATATATTACCTTTCATCCCAATTAAACTGTCTAAATTTGGAGTTTGATTTATAACAAGATATAAATATATTAATTGTGTAACTGCTACGATTTTGATTGAAATAATTCATCCAATCTAATAGAGTAGAGAAAGTAAGAGTAAGATGGATATAAAAATGGTGTAATGAAGAAGGAAGAGAAAGAACCTTGGAAGATGGCAATGGTGAGGCTGCCACCTCCAAAACTGATAGCTCAAATCTTGACGTCCGTATTTCTGACAGGCAAGCTGATCCGACATGAAGGAACACTCTTTCTCTTTATACAACGGGTATGACTCATTATCGTACACCCATCTCCCCTTAAAATAATCACATTTCTCCCCCGTTATCATCCCGCCTTTTTCTTCTTTTTCTTCTATGGCGTCCGCCTTGCTACTTGCAGCACCCTCTTCCGCCTCAACATGATCGTCGTTCAACTTCGTGGAGGACGCACGACTTCCGTCCTCTTCCGTAAAATAAATAACAGAAATACAAACGAGGAAAAGTAAGATGATGGTAAGGATATGGAAATTGCTTCTAATTCCCCATGTTGATGCCACCATTATTATGCTCAATTCAATGGTGTTGTGTGCTTTTGGTTTAGTATTGGGATGAAGTATGGTTTAAAGGATTGGAAAATGAATTAGTAGGTGAATTGAAAAAGGTAGGGCCGGGGAAGGTGGATTAAGTGGGTTAGTTTTGGTGTGTGTACAGAGTTTAGTAGTAGTAATAATACGGGAGATAATAGGAGTACTAGAAGTAATTTAATGAGGGAGGGTAGGCCAGGGTTATTAAGCAACACCTTACTGAAAGCAACAACAAAGAATTTGCTACTTGTACTTACTAACTCCCATCTTACTCTCTTTCAATATTTTCTCCATCCGCTTCACTTCTTAATAACTTCAATCCATACATTTCAATTTGGAAAATAGTACATTATTATACCAATAGTTGTAAGTACAACCACGTCTAAGGGCAATAGCAATGGTTGTAGTTCCATACACAATCCAATTGCCACTAAAGCACATATAATCATATAAGGAACTTCTTATTCTTCCTCAATGGTAAAAGTTTCATATATTCATTGCGGGTCCCTTTTTTTCTCTCTTTTTAATGTATGAAACCGGTTTCTTACTTTAGAAAACGGTTTCATATAAGGAGCTCCTTATTTTCTATCACAATGGTTAAGGAGTTCCTTATATGCTATGAAACTCCTTAAAATTCACCATTGCTATTGCCCTAAGTAATTGAACTTATATGTATATTTTATGAGCTTATACAGGTTTAATTTCTCAATTAAGCTGCAAGTTTTTTTGAGCAAATATTTATATGATTTAGTTTGAAAACTTTACATTAAGGGTTTGCTTGGGATGGAAGTAATACATTAAGGGCCTGCCTGGTATATAGGTAATAGGCCTGAAAGTTTTAAGGGGGATAATTATGGGCCATTTTTGATGGTTTGGTAAGAGGATAAATATCAAGGCCCATAAATTATTTCTCCCACAAAGAGATAATGGATTACCCACCTCCCCCCTCCAGTAAAAGTCTACACGGTATTATTTTAGGGTTTAGATCCCCTCTTCCCCTTCCCCTTCCCCTTCACGTTCTTTCTTCTTTCTTCAACGGTACTCTATTTTACTCTTCCTGCTATCTTCTTTTTCACCTCTATTTTATTAATCAAATCATCAATTGCTCGTTTTTTTTAAATTTAATCATCAGTTGTTCTTTCTTCAACATCAGGTACGCATCCCGGTGAATTTCTGTTCATTTGAGGTAATTTTCTCGATCATAATTTACTGCAGTAATTGTACGGTGAGTTGATCATAAAGTTGTTGGGTTTACCGGATTTATTTTCAGCTTATAATTGGGTTTTCATTTTGTTGATTTTACTGGGTTTAGTCGGTTTTTGGGTTGATTAATTGGTGCAGTTAAAAGAATCGATTACTAGGTTTACTGGATTTATTTTCAGCTTGCATTTGGGTTTTGATTTTGTTGATTTTACTGGGTTTTTACTCGGTTTCTGGGTTGATTACTTGGCACAAATAAACGAATCGATTACTGAGTTGATTACAGGGTTTCTGCGTTTACTGGATTTATTTTCAGCTTGTAATTGGGTTTTCATTTTGTTGATTTTACTGGGTTTCTGAGTTGATTGTTTGACACAAATAAAAGAATTGATTACTGGATTTATTTTCAGCTTGTAATTGTGTTTTCATGTTGTCGATTTTACTGTGTTTACTAGGTTTCTGGGTTGATTGATTGATTGCTTGTTGAACTATGAATTTTGGTAAACTATAGAGAAACTGAATTTTAATTAGTATTCGATGAACTTGCTGTGGTGGGTAGTGCTAATTATTCAAATTGTTCTTCCCCTTTGATCATTATGTTTATGCAGATTGTTGTGAGTAGTTAATAGCACACGATTTTGATCATCGATGGCATTTCGAGGCGATAGAGCCGTAGAGGTATTAGTCTAGTGGTTAAGTCGGAGTTATTTTCCGAGTTTTGAATGTTCCTCGTGTTTGTTGTAGTGCTCTAGAATATTTGAGTAATATTTGAGTAATTGACTGGTTTTGTATTAGATACTTATATTGGTTTGCCTTATGTTCTAATTAGATACTTCTATTGATCTGTTTGAGTGTATGTTAACAATTTGTTTATAGAATTTTTTATTATACTTCTACTGATTTGGTTTATTTGTGTGTTTTATTTTAATTTTATGGGCAGTTATGACGCGTAGAGTGTCATCACAGAAGCAAAAGACAATAGTCGGCCTTATTTGCTATATTAGAATGAGAACTATGATTTTTACATGGTTTTGCTCTTACATGATAAGTATAATACAAACGATGAAAGTGTCTCGCAAGAAAACAACTCACACGGGTAAAAGGACTATGAGTCAAGGATTAATAAACTTGTCAGAGTTTCTGGATTCTGATCTTAGCTGTATAGATCAACTTAGGATGGATATATATACATATGATGTATTGTGTGGGTTGATTCGGGCGCATGGTCGTCTCAAAGAGTCAAAAAATATGTTCTTGGAAGAAAGAGTAGCTATATTTTTGAACATATTAGGTCATGATCAAAAACAAAGAATGATCGTGAGACGTTTGAAAAGGTCTAAGGAAACAGTAAGTAGGAACTTCCGTCAGATTTTGAGAGCTGTTTTACGTTTGTATAAACATTTGATAGAGACTCCACAACCTATTCTAGAGGATAGCGGAGATTCAAAGTGGAAATGGTTTAAGGTAAATTTACTTTCTTAACGTGTTGAAATTAGGTAGTCTATGTGTCTATAATAATTATTTTCTCTTGTGATGGAAAATAGGATTGTTTAGGAGCTTTAGATGGGACACATATCACCTTAAAAGTTCCGCTTGATGAGAAACCTAGATACCGTACAAGAAAAGGAGATATAGCTACAAATGTTTTAGCGGCGTGTACTAAGGATATGCATTTTACCTATGTTTTACCTGGGTGGGAAGGTTCGGCAGCAGATAGTAGAGTTCTTAAGGATGCTATTAGTAGAAGGCATCCATTTAAAGTTCCTAATGGTGAGGAGTATTTCTCAATTCTTTTGTTATTAGTGGTTTTAATAAACTTTGCCAAAATTACTAAATTTTGTTTGACTTTAATATTGATAGGATGTTATTACTTAGTTGATGCTGGTTTTACAAATGGCGAAGGATTTCTTTCTCCTTATAGAGGGCAAAGATATCATCTCAAAGAGTGGAAACGTGGTCATCAACCAACTAACCCTATGGAATTATATGAAACACTCATCAGCGCGCAATGTCATTGAGAGGTGCTTTGGGTTATTAAAAATGCGTTGGGCCATACTTAGAAACTCTAGTTTTTATTGTGCTGATACTCACACCGACATTATAAATGCTTGTTCTCTTATTCACAATCTTATTCGCCGTGAGATGAGTATCGATCCAATGGAGCACTTATTAGATACTGAGTATGGAAGGCAATTTATGGAAGACAATAATGAAGAATATATAAATATTGTTGATACCTGTGATTCTTGGACTAAATGGAGAGATAAACTAGCTAAAGAGATGTTCGAGAGTTGGCGACAACGTAGGCCTTTTAGGCATGTAGCCTATGATCCATTGTCAAATTAGTTGAAAATTTTCTACCAAGTGACTTAGTATTATGGTACTTCCACTGCTTGCTTTTTTCTACTTATGTAATCCAATGGATTTACTATTTTCCTTGATGAGTTAATTAATGACATTTTCAATTAACTACAATTTGATGTGTTTCTTTTATATACTTAGTGTACTTGTGATGACGAAAACCGAAGTAAATAATGAGAAGAGTGGTCCTAGAAGGTGGATTGAGGAAGAAGACACATTATTGGTGAATTTATTGTTATCCTTGCATTTAGATGGAAAATGGAAAGCAGAAGGTGGGTTCAAATCTGGTTACTTGGTACATTTGGAGAAATTAATCTCAGAAAAAATGCCAGATGCCGGACTTAAAGCAACAAACATTGAATCAAGGTTGGGTTATATCAGAAAACGTTTTAATGCACTATTGGAGATCAAACAAAAAGGAAGTGGATTTGGATGGGATGATGGTCTAAAGATGGTAACCGGTGATCGCAAGTTATATAATGAATGGTGTCAGGTACGCTTTCTTGACTTGTCACAAAACAATCTTTCGGTTTTTATCCCGTCTCGATTCGGACAACTTTCATCTCTTCAGTTTTTGTATTTGAATTGGAATAGACTGTATGGTAGGATCCTACCTGAGTTGAGTAACATGAGTTCTTTGGCAAAGTAGATTAGTAACAGCAGTAGAAATAAGAATCTCTGTTCTGCATCATATCATATCATGTCACTTGACAATTAAGCCGCGTTAGAATGTTAGATTCCGTATAGACTCCCTTGTTTGGCTTTCTTGGCTAGCTGTAGAGTCAAAAATGCATTTGCCATGTTCGATGCATTAATCAATATTAAGTTGCGTCTTATGAGACGGTCCTACATAACCGTAAGCTACGATGTTGATCGTCAGTTTTCTTATTTTTTTGTGCGAAATCTACCTGTAATTTGCATACATTTCTCCACTTTGTTCGTCTTTGATAAAAAATATCAGATTTTTTGTTGTTCGATTTATATATTTCCTGCTGTTAAGTTGTGTTGCGGACTTATTGATTGGTTGAACAGGAGATTTTGTTTATTGTTACATGTGTGGATGTTGTTAATTTGATCATTCTCTCTTAACTTACAGAGTCACAAAGAGGCAAAAGGGTTGTATCGAAAACCATTTCCATTATTTGATGTTATGGAAGAAATTTACTCCAAAGATAGAGCAACCGGTGCCAGGGGTAATACACCTCTTGACAGAGACGATCAGGACCATGCTAGCATTGAGACTAGTGAACAACAAGATGTTCAACTAGATGTTGAAAGTGGAGAGATGTCAACTGAATCGGAAACATGCAAAAGAAGTAGAGAAGTGAATTCGAAGCAACCAAGTAAGAAAAAACTCCGTAAGAATGAGGAAATTTCGAGTGTACAAAAGAGTTTCGAAGATCTAATGGGAACCATGCTTGAGAGTAACAATGCACAAATTGCTCAATTAACTGCCATGTTAGACACACCAAAAAATTACAAGGTTGGGTTACGTGAAGAATTGGGGAAAGTTAATGGTATGTCGAGGGCAAATATTCTTACTTTGTGTTCGATCATGACCGAAGGTGATGTTGCGGTTTTCAAGGATTTGACGGACGAGGATGAAAAATATGATTTTTTGGGTTTGATCTTGAATAGGCCTTAAGTTGAGTACTGTGTGTGTTTCGGATTTGAAGTTGGATTTGAAGTTTATTTGTTTGTTAATGTAGTACAATCAATATATATATATATATATATATATATATATATATATATATATATATATTTTAGGCTTTTTTCGAGCGATCTCATAGTCCATTCAATCAAACCTCAAATTAGGAAAATATCATAAATAATAAAAAAAAAATCAATTAGAGAATCTTTTGATTATTACAATATATATTTAATTTATTATATTAATGTGATGTTTTACAATTCTAACGTGAAAACCTTTAGAGTTCATTTTTTTAAAACGTTATCGTAAAATAAATTATAAAAATGAAATAATTAGATTCGTGTTAAAAAATGCTTTCATTAGAGTATAAATTTCATATCATTTGTTTCACATTATGTGATGAATTTATAACATATAACAGTTTTAAAAGTATCCCACATCGACAAATTACAATATGATGATGAAATTCTATATTATAAATAAAGAGTATTAATTCGTTCTTCGATATCTACCAAAAGTCTTTTGAATCTAAAAAAGAGTTTCTAAGACTATAAACCTATCTAATTATCCTAGTTCGAGATGATGAAATTTTATATTATAAATAAGAGTAATCATTTGTTTTAAATATCGACCAAGAAAAAAACTTTTAAATTATCCCACATCGAAAAATTATGATGGGGTGATGGAATTCTATATTATAAATATTAGTAATCATTCGGTTTTAAATATCGACTAAAAAACTTTTGATATATAAGACTACAAATTTAAAATCATCCCATATTTACAAAATTACAGTGAGTTGATGAAATTTTATATTATCAACAAGAGTAATGATGTATTTTTTAAATCTTAAAAAGAGCTGGTGGAATACTATAAACTTAAATAAATTATTTCACATCGAAAAATATGATAAGTTGATGAATTCTATATTATAAATAAGACTAATCATTCGTTATTAAATATCAATAAAAAATACTTTTAAGTCTTAAAAAGTCTCTTAATAAGACTACAAACTTAAGTAAAAATAATCCCACATCGAAAAATTATAATAAGGTGATGAAACTTTATATTATAAATAATACTATGTAGTAACAATGTGCTCTTAGATATTAACCAAAAATATTTTGAGTCTTAAAATATATATTAAGACTATAAACTTAAAT
Source organism: Agrostemma githago (assembly GCA_958450325.1). Classification (NCBI taxonomy): domain Eukaryota; kingdom Viridiplantae; phylum Streptophyta; class Magnoliopsida; order Caryophyllales; family Caryophyllaceae; genus Agrostemma; species Agrostemma githago. The sequence continues at coordinate 68,352,573 of OY288250.1, read as the reverse complement.
AAAACTATCTCACATTTGAAAAATTATAAAGTTTCATCAAACATAAATCTTTTGAGTCTTAAAAAAGTTGTCAAGGCTATACACTTAAATAAAAAAATTATATAAGGTGATGAAATTCTATATTATAAATAAAACTAAAAAAAATTCTTTAGACATCAACGAAGTGGAGTAATTCTCCCACATCAAAAAATTATAATGAGCTTATGAATTTGTACTAAAGAAGAGTAATCATCGTTTTTAAATATCAACCAACAAAAAAAACTTTTGTTTTTAAAAAAAAACTATGATGGAATTCTATGTCATTATTTTTTAAATTATGATGAAGTCATAAATTTGTAGTCTTGAGTTTATAAAGGATCTTGATAAGACTACAAACTTAAAATTATCCCACACCGAAACAATTAAAATAAGTTACGGTAATGATTCTATATTATAAATAAGACTACAAATTTTAGTTAAATTTATCCCACATCGACAAATTATAATAAGGTGATGAATTTTCATATTATAAATAAGACTAATTATTTGTTCTTAGATTCTTAGATATCAATCAAAATCTTTTGAGTCTTAAAGAAACTATTAAGACTATAAACTTAAGTAAAACTATCCCACATCCGAAAAATTATAAAATTTTATCAAGCAAAAATCTTTTGAGTCAAAAAGATTTTTAAGACTATACACAAAAGACTAATTATAATTTTTTTCTTAGACATTAACCAACTTAGGTAATTCTCCCCCATCGAAAAATAATGATGAAGTTATGAATTTTTACTAAATAAGAGTAATCATTGTTTTTAAATATCAACCAACAATATTTTGAGTTTAAAAAAGTCTTAATAAGACTACAAAATTTAAATTATCCCACATTGAAACAATTAAAATAAGGTACGGTGATGATTCTATATTATAAATAAGACTACAAATTTTACTTAAATTATCCCACATCGACAAATTATAATATGGTTATGGTTCTATATTATAAATAAGACTAATTATTTGTTCATATCAATCAAAATCTTTTGAGTCTTCAAAAAAACTCTTAAGACCATAATAAGACGATGAAATTCTATGGTGATGAAATTCTACATTATAAACAAGACTAATTATATATAATTCTACGTAATCTTTCGTTCTTAGATAATATTAACCAACAATCTTTTGAACTAAAGGTATAATTAAAGTATATAGTTAATGTATAATTATCCCGCATCGAAATTAAGATGGTGGGATGAAATTCTATGTATTATAAATAAGGGTAATCATGCATCCGTCTATAAATAAAAGTTCTTAATTAGACTATATCTAAACTTTAATAAACTTAATTAAAATTATCCCACATCGAAAAATTATAATAAAAGATGATCAAATTCGATTATATAAATAAAGAGTAATCGTCTATCATCTAACATAGATATAAAAACAAACTTTTTTAAGTCTTCAAAATAGCTCTTAAAATTATAAACAGAGGTGATGAAATTCTATATCATAAGTGAGTAATCTTACGGTTTTAAATATGAACCAACAAATTTTGATTTTTAAAAAGCTTTTAAAAGGACTATAAACCTAAAATTATCCCACATCGAAAAAATTAAAATAAGGTGATATTCTATATTATAAATAAGAGTAATCGTGCGTTTTTCTGGGCCTAGCATATCTTTTTACTATAAATCTTAAGTAAATTATCCTATATCGAAAAATTATGATGAGGTGATAGAATCTTATATTATCAATCAAAAAAATTATTCGCATGTACTCTTTTGAGACTATAAACTTAGTTGAAATTAAGTTTGATTACTAATATCATGTGATCATCTTATTTATTATAATGATATAGATTGATCAAGTTTCTTATTTAACGAATATACACCGTTAATGTAATTAAGCCAATTAACCCGAAGCCAACTAACCCGTGCAACGCACGGGCTTTAATCTAGTTTATTTTATGTTTTGTGAGAGTTGTAATTTTATTCCTTTCAAACCAAACTTGGAAAATATTATTGGGGGTAACTATTACCTTGATGTGCCAAACTTCCAACCAACCTAACAATTACTCAAGTAATCCCTCCTCCTGTAAATGTTACTCCACTAACTCCCCCCCCCCCCAATTATTTAAGCTGTACCAGGCAAGCCCTAAGGGCTTGCTTGGGATGGAGGTAATATATTAAGGGGTAATGAGGATTGAAATGTGAAGGAAATGGAGAAATGTGATGGATAGTGATGATGTTTTATAGTGTAAAGGAAAGGGGAGGAAGTAATAATTACCTCCATATGGGGGTAATGCATTACTTATGGGGGGAGGGGAGTAATGCATTACCTCCATATGGGGTAATTATTCCTCCTTCACCTCCTCTCTACACTATAAATCACCACCACTAACCATCACTCATCTCCATTTTCTTCAAATTTCAACCTCTATTACCCCTTATTGTATTACTCTCATCTCAAGCAAGCCCTAAGGGGTAATAGAGGCTAAAATATGAAGAAAATGGAGGAAGGTGATGGATAGTGATGATGTTTTATAGTATAAAGGAAAGGTAAAGGAGTAATAATTACCCTCACTTGAGGGTAATGCATTACTTAGGGAAGAGGGAAGTAATGCATTACCTCCATATGAGGGTAATTATTACTCTTTCACCTCCTCTTTACACCATAAATCATCACCCCTAACCTCCATTTTCTTTTCATTTTAAGTTCTACTACCCCTTAATGTATTACTCTCATCCCAAGCAAACCATAAACCTCATAAAATATACAAGCTCAAAAACTTTGTGATAACACTCAAAATCACAAAAAATAATTCCATATAGAGCTACATACAACACTGGCATGGTTATATAATCTACTCATTGTTTCAATTTAATTTAAATATTTTTTTGGTCCGAAACTACCTTTTGTTTATGATGTTTTGTGAACAACTATCTTTTATTTTATTTTTGGCTTTCAATTATCTTTTATTCTCAATTCTTGTTAAAAAACTACCTAAATCTAACGGTAACTAAAAGTCAACTTTCTGGCGTGATGTAATTAATTTTCCCTCCAAGTTTAATTAACAACTAATCATCCAACTTTTGGTTATAATTTAACGGCGTTATGACAGAAAATTGGGTAAGTGCAAATCGGGAACTAAACTATAAAATTCAAGGTTATGATAACAAACTTAAAAGTAGGGGTACCATGTGTAATGTGACATAGTTCGGGGGTACCATGAGACTTTTTCAAAATACGGAGTACTATATTACAAATAAGAGTAATAATACTTTGTTCATAGATATAAAAAAAACTTTTGAATCTTACAAAACTCTTAAAAACTATAAATTTTTAGGTAAAATTATTCTACATCGACAAACTATAAAAAAAGGTAATGGATTTTTATTTATAAATAAGCGTACTTTTTTGTCATTCAATATTAATAAAAAAATATTTTGAGTCTTCAAAAGAGTTCTTATAAAAATTATAATTATAATGAGGTAGTGAAATTCTCTATTATGTTTGATTTCTAAAAACTCTTAAAACTATAAATTTTTAAGTAAATTATCCCACATTGACAAATAATTATAATAAGGTGATGAATTTCTATTATATAAATAAGAGTAGTCACATAAACATATGTAAAATTATTTCGCTTCGACAAATTATCATAAGGAAATGAATGTTTATATTATAAATGAGACCGATCATTCGTCCTTGTATATTCACCAAAAATCTTTTAAGTCTTAAACAACTCTTAAGACCATAAACTTTTAAATGAGATTATCCCACATCGACAAATTATAATAATAAATCTGTTAGATTTCTATTATATAAGTAAGAGTGATTATTCGTTCTTAATAGATATCAACCAAAAATCTTCTTGGTTTTAAAAAGTTGAAAAGGGACTCCTAAACCCAAATAATCACATGTGTCCCACATTTTCAATGAGAGAAAGATGATCCACTTTATAAAGCAAGGGGTTACTCCCTCTATTGCCAATTGGTTTTAGAGTGGAACCCTCTTGTCTTGTGAGGGGACTCTTCCCGTCTCGGGTGTGGCCCAAAACCGTTAGGTAATATTTCTTGTAAATAAATGATACTGACCTACTCTTCTTCCATATTGGGGCGTCTTTTAGGAATGCTTTTTATATGCGGGAAAGTAGTGATTGAGCCCCTTTACTTTGGTTAATTGTGAAATCAAACCCCTTAACTCTTGATTGTTGCAATTAGACTACTTAACTTTACCAATATGTGAAATTAAACCTTTTTTATTTTTTTCGATCAATTGCTCAATTTCTCATCAATATCTCATTACTATCAATAAATATTTTATCCTAAAATACACCAATATAATACGTATACGTATAGAAATACATATTTGCAAGTACGGAGTAGTATAAAAAAAAATACTATTTGTATTCGTAATGTACGTATTCGTATATCCCAAGTAGTTCGATAAAAATTTTATCCCGTAATGCATGTATTCGCATTCTACTGTAATGTACGTATCCGTATTCTACCGTAATGTACGTATTCGTATTCTAGTATGAGAAATTGACGAGAAGTTGAGCAATTGATCGAAGAATAAATAAAAAAGGATTTAATTTCAAGTATTGGCAAAGTTAAAGGGTTTAATTTCACGTATTGACAAAGTTAAAGGGTCTAATTGCCCCAATCAAATGTTAAGGGGTTTGATTTCACAATTGAGTAAAGTAAAGGGGTTAAATCACTACTTTCCCGTTTTTATATGTAATTTGACCCGTCTCATGAGTTTGGTTCCACATGTTATTTATCCACTGGTGTTAACCCATGCAAATTTTGCATAGATGATTATTAATATATTCGTCTCATTTTACACAATGTTACCAAAATTTTTGCGTTGAATGGTAAAACTCTAACGCAAGAGTATGTGTTCATGTTAAAAAATGTAATGCAACCAGATGTGTCAAAAACTGACCCGACGCGAAAACCCGACCGAAAACCGCAGGAAAAAACCCCAAAAAAAACTACTCCCTCCGTTTCGTTGATTTCTTCTACTTTAAAAGTGGCACATTTCTTAAGAAAAATAATAAAATATTTAAAAGTAGAGAGGATGTAAAGTAAGTGAGCCACCTAGGTAAGAGAGAGTTTGGTAGCAAAAAAAGAAAGTGGAAGAAATCAAAGAAATGATTGAAAAAGAAAATGTGGAAGATATCAATGAAACAGAGGGAGTATATGAAATTTACTCGACCCTGAAAGTGACTCGACCCAATAATGACCCAAATATTCTTAGTAAAAACTCGTCGCACCTGTGACCCAACCCAAAAATAGGTAAACTAAAAAATACTTAATATTATAGATAATTTTTTTTCAAAATAGTAAGAAATATTTATTTATTTTCAAAATTTCAAGAAATAAGAAATAGTAATGTTTTAAATGATATTTTTATCAAAATATTATTATAAAAAAAATCAATAAATCGAATCAAGGTTTGTCATATACTCGTATGTGTTAACAATTTTCAAATAACAAAATGTAAGTACTTTCTATATAAATGTTACATCAATGTATATTGATATATATATTAAACAAAACATGTTTATTCTTACTAATATCATATATTAAATTAGATAATTAAGAAAATTAAGAATAAAATTGTATTTACGATAAAAAAAAAGAGACAATTAGCATTTTCAAAATGCGTTAATAACTCGTATTTGAAACGAAATCCGGCCTGAAACCCGTTAAAAATCCTTATTTTCCAAACCTGGAATACATTTGAACCGTATTTTACTCGAACGCGAAATCCGATCGCCCCGACCCGTTTGATAGGTCTAATTTTTGTAGATACAAATAAAAAAACGTAGATTTTCAGTTAAATCATGACATCAAAATAATGCACGCATTAATGAAACTGATCAATCACTAAATCACGGATGATAATGCTGAATTAACAAACCGAGAAAAAAAACCGATCGATTCCAAAAAAATAACCTATTTAATCGTGAGAAATATTTCATGTCAACTTATTGTTTTAATTTTCGGAATTTCATTCAAGGCCAAAGTAGTGAGCATAGTCAATTGTCATATTGCTTAAAAATTTGTGTGGTAGATACTCATGGTTGTCTAGTAGAGCGATCGAGAGATGATGGAAAGAAAAATGAGGGTTTTCGAATGAAAAGGGGGAAGTGGAACATTTTGTTTCAAACCATTTTTTCATGAGATATCACAGTTTTTAGAAGATAACTATTCCATCTAATGGGGGTAGTTTTTTTTAAGCAAAATATAAGGAGCAGTTTGTTTCAAACCATTTTTTTTTATGATATATGACACGTTTTAGAGGATAACTATTCTATTTGATGGGGTGGTTATTCAAGAAAATTATCAAAAGAGTGGTAGTTTTTTCAAGGTGATGTCATCATGACATCAACTTATACCAAATCTATACTATTTGGTTATGTCACCTACACCACCATATTGGTTGTTCTTTTAATAAATAAAAGATGACAGTTGCAAAATGCTTTGCAATTAAATTAGGTGTGTGAACTTTGGATCCTCAATAAATAACCTTGTTCTTTTGTTATCATTAACCTCATGTATATGAGATAGGTAATCTCAACTTCAGCTATGACATCTATAATATAATATGAATACATAATTATTTTCTTGTGTATAAGATTTGTAAAAATTTAATGCGTTTGTTCGTGGTATGCCTATGAAAAAATCTGCCATCAAGTTTATTTACTTATGATGTCATCGAAGCTCACTAAATTAAGACCGTGTTGTGGCAAGTCATCATCCTTTATCTCTTCAACAATTAATGTTGATCCTAATCTCAAACGACATGGGTGTGGTGTTGCTATATTGTATCCATTGTGGAACATGATCTGAAATCTGTCGATGTTGTAGCATTTTTCTTCATCAATTTTTCCATAGGAGTTGAATCAAAGCCTTTGTTGCTGTCATTTGAATAACGTCTCCCTTCAAAAGTATTTAAGGTAATTAATTGCATTTATCTATGGTGTGATATCCTCTACCCTTTAAAAAGAGAGAAACTTGAGTTACTGTAGCTTAGCTACAGTAACTACACTAAACCCTAATATATATATATATATATATATATATATATATATATATATATATATAGAGAGAGAGAGAGAGAGAGAGAGAGAGAGAGAGAGAGAGAGAGAGAGAGAGAGAGAGAGAGAGAGGGGCTCTTATGAGTCCTTTACTCTATATGAGTCCCTAAGTCCTCATCTCATCCATTGGATGAGACGAGAATGGATGGACGAGATGCTTCCAATTATTTGCATTAAAAAAAAAAGATTACGTTCCTAAAATAGCTCCCATGATTTTAGGAAACAATAACCCCATGATTACGTTCATTCATCATTCAGTCATTCACCTTGCAAAATTCATCAAAACCTAAAAAAAAAAAAAAAAAACTTCCATCATCACGTTCCGTCATTCATTCAATCAAATCTGGGTTCAAAATCCCGTTACTATGGATTCAATGAGCGCGACATCATCATCAACTGTTGAAAAGCAATTGATCGAGTATAACAATGGTGAGGTTTGATATTTCTTTCACGTTTTGCTTCAATTATAATTCGGCGATCGACTAACAAAAATTAAATTTCTTTCACGTCGCTTTGGCTTCGTTTTTTATGTCAATTTTCATGTTAATATTGTTTTCATTGTCATCTCATTCATCATAGATTCATATTGATGGTTAATTGATATTCATGTCGATTTGGCTTCCCTTTTTACATCAATTTTTATGTTGATATTGTTTTTTCATTCATCATAGATTCATAGTGATGGTTAATTGATATTGATTCCATAGTTTTATGTTTGTTGTTTTCAATGAGGTCCACTGATAATATTGTTTTGTTTTCTATGAACGCAGTCACGATGTTGAAGTAACATACGCTCTACATTACAGTAACACTCCATTGCAATTACAGTAACACACTGAACGTTACGAAACAGTTTTTGATGATGATGTTAGAGTAACGTACTTTACCAGTTAGAGTAACACAATGTAAGAGCTGAAGTAACACATTGGCTGCATGGGCGTAACACATATGTATTAACTTTACAGTAACACTTAATTGCAATTACAGTAACACACTGAACGTTGAGAAACAGTTTTTGATGATGATGTTAGAGTAACGTACTTTACCAGTTAGAGTAACACAACGTAAGAGTTGAAGTAACACATTGGCTGCATGGGAGTAACACGTTGTTTAATTTTGTGCAGGTGATATTGGAAGTGATGCGAATGCACAAGACAACACTGATAAAGGTGGATGAGGATGAGGAGGATGAAGTGGATGACGACGACGAAAATGAGGAAACTGAGGAAGACACTGAAGAAAATAAGGAGGAACATGTGTTTTGAGAATACTTGTATTTTTGGTCATGATAAAAATATTTTTCTTTTTTTGTTTACAAGAATAACTGATTTTGTACACATTTTTTACAAGTAGCGTTGTGCTACGTAGCAATTAACTCTATATTTTATTTAATACATATGCATTTGGTTAGAGTAACATCTTTGTTCTATTGGAGTAACACATTTCGTCAGTTAGAGTAACAGACATAATGCATTAAAGTAATTGAGGACAACAGCGTTTAAACAAATGATTACCAAAGTAATTGATGATAACTTGGATTGGAACCATTCATTACCAAATTAACGATTGTCGTTCTTTAAAGAACGATACATAATGCGTCAGAGTAATTAATGATAATAACATTGTTTAACCATGAGACAAAGAATAACACCATTAATTACTTGGAGTAACATCATTTGTTCATTAAAGTAACACTTATAATACGTCAATGTAACACGGGTGTGTAGCCTTGCTTGAGTTGAAGATGAAAGAATGAGCGGGTGTGTGTTTTGAAAGAAATTAGAAGTCGAGAGATTGAGTTTGGGATGATGAAGATGAAGAGTTTTAGTTAGGCGGGTAAGTTTGAATGAAAAAGTTGAATGTGATGAAACATAATCAAGTAAGTTAGGTGGTTGAAGATAATTAAGGGAGGAGAGAGGATTTTATTATATTTTTTTCCAAAATATGTTATATATTACTTTAATTACTAGACTCAATCACCACCATCCATCTCATCTAAATCAATGGCTCTAAATAGGACTTATGGACTCAAAAAGAAAAAAATGACTCACTTGATCTTCTCTCTCTCTCTCTCTCTCTCTCTATGTATGTATGTATGTATGTATGTATGTAGGTGGGATTTGGTGTAAACACCAATTTTGGTGTAAATACTCTAACAACCTGGACCGTTGATCTTAATCTTGATCAATGGCTCAAATTAGATCTCCCAAACAAACAAAAACCCTCCCCAAATCTCTCCCTTACCTCTCTTTTTCTCTCTCCTCCCTTTCATTACTCCAACATTACGTACAAACAAAAATTGCTCCCAAACTTGGAACCCTAACCTTACTTCAATCGTAAATTGGATCAATTATTCGGACAATTGCTCATCTGTAAGTTTCTATTGCTCAATCATTATATTAAATTGCAAATTACGTCTTTGAATCAACTTGAAAATTTCCAGAAATTTGTTAAAATTCGTTCGATTTTCCAGGAATTTTATTCAATTCTTTCGATTTTCATGATGAACATGAATTCCACCGACCATGAACATCATCGAAATCAAGCTCCTATTTTTTATGAACATGAAGGTTAGTTTTTCAGGTTAGAGTTTTAATTCGTTTTTGAACATCTTGTTGCATGCATATTCTGAAATTTTTTAACATCATGATTGATTTTCCATAATTCCTTATGATGAACATCGATTTCAATGTAGAAGACGGGACTCGAATTGAAGATAAACTCAAAATTTTAGAGTCCTTGAATTTATACATTAGAGTACTTGAATATGTATGCTGGAATACTTGAATATATATGTTGGAGTAACTGACTTGGATTGTTAAAATAGAGTATATATTTCAGAATTTTAGAGTACTTGAATTTATACATTGGAGTACTTGAATGTGTATGCTGGAGTACTTGAATATATATGTTGGAGTAACTGAATTGGAATGTTAAATAGAGTATATATTTCAGAATTCTAGAGTACTTGAATTTATACAATGGAGTACTTGAATATGTATGTTGGAGTACTTGAATATATATGTTGGAGTAACTGAATTGGATTGTTAAAATAGGTGCTTGAATTTTAGAATTTAGAGTACTTGAATTTATACATTGAAGTACTTGGGGAGTACTAATGTTGGAGTAACTGATATATGTGTTAGTTATTACACGATATTATTGTAGTTATTCCACAATATAAATGTAGTTATTCCAAGTCATTACAGTAGTTATTCCAAGTCAACAAAGTAGTATTTCAACCTCAATTACTCCAATTCATTAAAGTAGTTATTCCAAGCCATTACATCGATTATTACAATGTATTCCGACTATTCCAATTTTGTTATGTTGTCTAATGTGGTCTGATATTTGCAGGCTGGAGTCAATCATTGTGAAATGTCGACCTAAGGGGCTTGTGGAACCAATGAAAAGAAAAATTAGACCACATGAAAAAGAAGCCATACTTGGGAATGACGTTAAATTTTAGACTTAATGGAAATACTTGGAGAGCAAAGATGTCATAAACTACTTCATTTAATGTGTAATTTTTTGTAGACGAACATTTTTGGTGGTTTGTAAATGATACAGAGTATGTAATTAGACGAACATAGTTATTTCAATGCTTGTAAGGAGCTACTTCATCATGTTTTGGTGGTTACTGCAACAATCATTCAAATTGTTGATTAAATCAATCAATTATTCATCTTCAATTACTCTAATATTGTTGTTATTCCAATGCATATAATCAATTATTCTTATATTGGATAACATTTACTCCAACATTTATTAACTATTGACTGAATCAATCAGTTCTTATTCTTTAATTACTCTAATGTTGTTACTGCAATGCTTGCAAAAAGTTATTCCTATATTGGACAAGAGTTACTCTAACAGTTTACACCAAGATATAAGGTACCAAATAATTAAGATAACACCAAGTATTCCAAGATATAACACCATGTACTCCAACTAGGATCAAAATTACATGTAAGGGAATACATTTTATAAAAATTAATCAATTCCTCAAGCATCTCCTAACTTAGTGCAAACTCAACTTCTACCGTCCTTATCCAATTGTTGCTTCCACCCGGAGTGTGAGTCAAGTTTAGAGAGTTGGTGTTATTTTCAATAGTCGGTGTTGTCATCATTGGAGCATTGTTGGTAAGTTGTGTATTGTTGCTATCAATTGATTGAGTATCTGCAAACATGTCAAATTATCATTCAAGGACTCAAACATTCAAATTCAAGTAACTCTAATACATATATTCAAGTATTCTAAGTTGATCTATACTTATTTATAACTTAAATTACACATCATTTATTGAACTACTCCAACACATAATTTTTATGCATAGCTATTCTAGAGATCATATTCAAGTACTCTAATACATATATTCAAGTATTCTAAAATTACAATTCACCTAAAGTACTCTAATATATATTTTATCAATCAAATTCAACTACTTGAACACATAATTTTTAGTCACAACTATTCTAGTATTCATATTCAAGTATTCTAATATATATATATTCAACTATTCTAAGATTACAATTTCCCTAAATAAAGTACTCTAATATATATTTTTTATCATTCAAATTCAACACCAACACAGAATTTTCATGCACGGCTATTCTAATATGCTTATTCAAGTACTCTAATATATATATATATATATATATATATATATATATATATATTCATGTATTCTAAAATCACCTAAAGTTGATCATTACTTAAACATACGAATTCAGTTATTCCAACCTATATATTCAAGTATTCCACAAAAAATGAGCATAAATAATGATGAAACATGGTTATATATATTCAAGTATTCTAATACATATATTCAAGTACTCCAATATTCGACATCAACTTTTTAATTATTCAATTACTCTAATACATATATTTAAGTACTCCAAAAATTAGAAACCCTAACTCGTAAATAATTTTAAAAACAACAAAAATTAAGCAAAATTGAAGAAATCGGAGTGAAGAAGGACAACAAGTTAAACTCGTCATTCATCAATGATAGTAATCGAGAACAAAATTACAAAAAAGAAGTCGTAAATGGACTGCGAAGTGTTGTACCATAATTGTTGAGGTAAAGCGATGTTAGGATTGAAATTGACGAAATTCACCTGAGAAATTAGCAAAACAACCGCACAAAAATCAGCAATCAACCACAAATCTCGAGAATTTAAAGTGAAAATTAAGAAATTACTCACCAAAACTGAAGAAATTAGGGCGCACAGAACTGTAGAAGAAAGCTGAAGTAATTAAGCCGAACTGTTAGAATGAAACTAAAGAAATTGAATGATGGTGATGGTGATGATGATGATGGAGATGATGATGGAGATGCTGGAGATGGGAAGGAAATAAAGAGAGGGGAAATGAAGAGAGAGAAAGAGAGAAATCAAATGAGCGTCTAAGTGAGGGAGTGAAAGAGGGTTTTGTTTATTGGTGAGATCAAATCTAAGCCGTTGATCAAATATTAGATAAACGGTCCAGATTGTTAGGGTATTTACACCAAATTGGTGTGTTTACACCGGATCCTATTTCTATATATATATATATATATATATATATATATATATATATATATATATATGCTGTGGTCCTGCCGTTTCCGTCCATTTCTTCTTCCTTGCTCCTCTCTCTACTCTCCTTCCTCGCTTCTCTCTCTAATCGCCCTTATTTTTCGCTCTCCTTTTTCGTTTCTTTTTTCTTTTTCTGATCTTGCTTGCTCCCCTTTCGTCTCAGGTAGTCGGATCGTCCAGAGGGTTTGCTGTTCTTCAGGGATTCAAGTGATCCAGGTGTAGTTCGTTTCTCCGCGTTCCCTGGGATTTGGTTTCGTCTTTTGGGTTCCGGTTTTGGTTGTTGTTTATGGCTCTTGTTTCCCGTTGACAAAATAGGTGTTGGCGGCGGACGGCGGCGGCGGCGGCGGCGGTTGATCGGACCTCCGGCGGTGACGGTGATGGTGCTTCCGATGAGCAGGTGGTTTTCTCCTCCGGGTTTAGTTATCTGCTCTGCGTTTTTTTTTTGTCTTGATGTTGCTTCTTTGCCCTTCGTTTCAGGTGACCTCCATCGATTCCGGTAAGCTTATGACTTTTTTTCGTTTGTTTTATGTCACTTTTCTAAGTGGTTTGTTTGAGTTGTTGATGAATAATTATGATTTTTTTGGTTTGTTTTAGGCTGCTTTTCTAAGTGATTTGTTTGAGTTGTTGATGAATAATTATGATTTTTTTTGTTTGTTTTAGGCTGTTTTTTGGATAATGACGATGATTCGATGATTTCTTGTGTGGGTTACTTTTCATCTGTGTATTGATTATGACGATGATTCGATGCTATTGATTTTAATTGTGCAGGATGCGCTGGCCATTGGAAATCACATGAATGTCACAACCGAGTCAACCCAGCGAAACTCGGATTGGGCCGAGTTAACTCACGAGTGCCTGATCAACATCCTGTCCCGTCTGCCATTAGAGGACCTATTGAAGGCGGCTATGGCGGTCTGCAAGCCATGGATGGAAGCTTGCAGAGACCCTTCTCTCCATAAAGTCCTCGATCTGGAGAATTACTTCGAGTCGTCGACTGAGTCGACTCGGTGGTGGACTCCCGAGTTCGAGAAGAGAATCGATGGGATTCTGAAATCTGTTGTGGATTGGAGTGGTGGGTCTTTGTCCGTGATCCGTGTTCGGCATTGCTCTGATCTTTCTCTCGTTTTTGCTGCTCAAAGGTTCGATTTTTTCGGTTTTTTTCTTTTTAATTTGAGTTTTTGGGATTAAATTGATGATTTTTTTATGTTCATAGCTCGAAAATGAAGAAATTTGAGATGAATCAATGAAAAAATTAGCTTAATTTGATCAGATTATCGATTTTAGGATTAAATTGATGATTTTTTTTATGTTCATAGCTCAAAAAAACGAACAAATTTGGATTCATTTGATCAGATTATTGATTTTGGGATTAAATTGGCGATGAATCTAATGAAAAAATTAGTTTAATTTGATCATATCAATTTTGGAATTCAATTGATGATTTTTTTTTTATGTTCATAGCTCGAAAAATGAAGAAATTTGGGATGAATCAATGAAAAATTTAGCTTAAGTTGATCCCATTATCGATTTTGGGATTAAATTGATGATTTTTTTTATGATCTTAGCTCGAAAAATGAAGAAATTTGGATTGAATCAGTGAAAAAATTAACTTAATTTGATCAGATTATCGATTTTGGGATTAAATTGATGATTTTTTTTATGATCTTAGCTCTAAAAATGAAGAAAATTGGGATGAATCAATGAAAATTTTAGCTAAAGTTTATCAGATTATTGATTTTGGGATTAATTTTTTTATGTTTGTAGCTCGAAAAATGAACAAATTTGGGATGAATCAATGAAAAATTTGGATTAATTTGATCAGATTATTGATTTTGGGATTAAACTGGTGATGAATCTAATGAAAAAATTAGCTTAATTTGATCAGATTATCGAATTAAATTGATGATTTTTATATGTCCATAGCTCGAAAAATGAAGAAATTTTGATTGAATCTAATGAAAAATTTGGATTATTTTGATCAGATTATTGATTTTGGGATTAAATTGGTGATGAATCTAATGAAAAATTTAACTTAATTTGATCAGATTATCGATTTTGGGATTAAATTGATGATTTTTTTTATGTTCATAGCTTAAAAAATGAACAAATTTGAACTGAATCTAATGAAGAATTTAGCTTAATTCGATCAGATTATCAATTTTGGGATTAAATTAATGAATTTTTTTATGTAATATAATGAAAAATTTGGGATATTGAATCACTTTCATAGCTAAAATTTATCAGATTATTGATTTCGTGATTAAATTAACGATTTTTTCATGCTCATAACTTCAAAAAATGAACAAATTTGGACTGAAAATAATGAAAAATCGTGGATTTTTCATTACCGAATCACAAACTGAAGCGAGTCGACTGCAGTGATTACGTTCGTTTTTTTGTTGTCGTCTTTGTTGTTGTCATTATGTCACAGATGCCCGAACCTCGAGATTCTATCAATCAAAAACAGCCAAAACATTTCCGATACAGCACTGATCGAACTCTCCACCCGTTGCCCAAACCTCAAAGAACTCGACATCAGCTTCTGCCACGAACTCTCACACAAATCCCTAACCGCCCTCGGAACCAACTGTCCAAACATAAAAACCCTACGACGCAACTTCATGAACTGGATGGACTCGTCCCAACTGAATATCTCGACGCTTTACCACAGGATGGGGATTTGGAAGCGGCTGCCATTGCTGGGTCGATGCCAGGGTTGGAGGTGCTTGAGATAAGATTCTCGAAGCTGACAGGTAAGGGGCTGATCCTGATATCGGAAGGGTGTCCGAACCTGAAGTGTTTAGATCTGTATGGGTGTGGGAACTTGAGATGATCAGGTTATTGTTATGATCAATTAAATAGTTATTTTAGGGTTTATGAACATGGATTATGATAATAAGTTCCAAATCTGGGGAATTTGTAGGATGCATGATTTTGAGAAAAACTGAACTAATGAGATTTGGAGGTAAATACACTCATCGCTGTAATTTCTCTGATTTGCGTTATTTATTCGTATTTTGTTGTTGATTTCCGATTTCTGAGCTGATTGTTAGTCGTTTGATGATTGCTAGCTAATTCATTGTTCTCACTGTAGTTTCTCTGATCTTGTTGTTGTTGTTGGCTGATTTTTCATCGTTTTGGGCTGCTCATTTTGATTTTGAGTTGATATTGATGCTTTTTGTTTGTGTTTAGTTCGATGATTGCTAGCTTCGTGATTTTCTCGCTTTAATTTCTCTATATTCGTCATCAATTGTGGTTTCATTGGTGATTAATTAAAGTTGATATTGTTCCACTCTTCGCTGTAATTTCTCGAATTTGTGTTATTTATTTTGTTGTTGATTTCCGGTTCTGAGCTAATTGTTCGTCATTTGACGATTGCTAGCTAATACATTTGTCTCACTTCTCAGTGTAGTTTCTCTGATTTTGTTGTTGTTAACTGATTGTTTATCGTTTTTAGTCGCTCATTCGATTTTGATATTGCTGTTTTTTGTTCGTGTTTAGTTCAATAATTGCTAGCCTTGAGATTTGATTTTGTAATTTCTCTACATTCGTCGTTGATTGCAGTTTCGCTGTTGATTACTAAAAAACTGTGATTTTGAGCTGATATGCTGCCTAATATCTTCGTTTTTGTTAGAACGAGTTCTTTGTTGTACAATATCGCTGTAATGCGTGAGAGCTTTTCGGCACAGTGATGATTTGCGGTTTCTGTTAGATGATTGTTAGCTTTGAGTGGAGAGCTTTGATTTTAAGCTGATATTGCTGTCTATAGACTAGGTATTTTCGCCGAAATCATATTGTTCTCCAATGTCTTGGAGGATATTATTCGATCAACTGATCCTCGAGTTGGAGGATTTTACAATAACTTTTGTGAAGCTGATGCTTCGCATCGATGTCTTCATCTTTATTTATACTCTATTTTGAGGGTCTTTTTTGTGCTAACTGCAGGATTATGACTGAAGCGTCTAGAATTTTCGAAGTCTTGAAGGATGTTTTGGAGCAATTATTCTCCAACATGCATTATGGTCAGAAAGATTTGCATTATTGGCAGATCAAAGAGGAGGTCGATACTTGATCGTATGTTTGTTGCTTTGTGCCATATTCTATCATGAACTAGAAATATGAATTACTACAACCCGTTTTCTCGATGTAGGGATCAAATGCTCAGAAAACATACTTTATGCTTTTCCAGAGAGGGCCACGGGCTTTAGTTAGTGAAAGCCGTGAGCTTGTGCGGAACTTCGTTGCCGAAGATTCTTCTTTTCAGATTCTGTTCCACACTGCATCCGATTTCATTGCTGAGAGGGTTAATATATTGGATAGCTTGAAACATATACTTGCCAAGTTTTTGGCGCAGGTTTATTCACCAATCTTACCTCTTTTTTTCGGAATTACTTTTTCATAGGTGCGTGTTACTCAATCATCACTAAAATTTCCTAATTATTCCTATATTGCCCTCCCCATAATTTTTCATGTTTATTCAAACCTACTTCTTTATTTCTTTTCTAAGCCATCTTTAATCAAATTTCTTTTCTTAAATCTCGTCAAATTTGACAATCGATCAATTGCTAGTTTGGAATTCGCTATGGATTACAAATCGGTAATCAATATTTTTATTTTATTTGCAAATTATGATTTAATTGATAAGTATGTTTAATTGTTTTTAGAATTTTAGGGTTTAGGGTTTGGGACGCCGGAGATTGCCGGAATAGATGGCGGTGACCGGAGGATTTGTAGGGGGCAGCGAGTCAGCGACGGCAGAGGGGCGGCACCGGCGCCGGCGACCGGAGAAGAGGGGAGGGTTGCGCGCGGGTGTTAGAGGGCGCGCGGGTGGTTGTTTAGGGTGGTGTGAGGAGACGGCGCCGGAGGAGGTGCGGCAACGACCGGAAAAGGAGGAGGGAGGGTGAGGGTGGGTGGTGGCAGCCATAGGGTGGGTGGTGAGGTGGTGGCTCACTGGGTGGTGGTGTAGTTTTTTTCTTTTTTTCTTTTCTCATGCGGTAACTTAGGTGGTGTCATCATGCTGTACTTTGTTTTTTTTTAATTTGAGGTTTATTTATTAGATTTTGAAAATAGTATTTTGTAATTAGATTTTTGTGTTAATTATTTTGAATTTTATTCGAATTATTTTTGATTTGTGCGATTGTAATTCTCGTATTGTAATTCTTGCATTATTGTATAATTTCATTTTGTTGTTGTAATTTTATATTTTGAATTTGATTTGTCCTATTGTAATTTTTATTAATTTTGATTTGTGTTATTTTTCAAATTCTCGTATTGTAATCATTTTTTCCGAGAAAAAAACTTGGCAATAATAACATTAATATTTTTTTTTTAAAAACGAAAAAAAAAAAAAAAAAGTGGTGGCCGGAGTGGCGGCAGCCGGAGTAGGGAGGTGGTGGAGGTGGATGGAATTTGGAACGTTTAGAATTTTTGAGAATTTTCTCAAAACTCTCTATAATGCAATGATGAGGGAGGAGGAAATGGGGAGGGCAGTTATGTAATTTTCAAGTAACTTTATTCACCTGCTATATTGTACTGTGTCTCGGTTAATTTGATATGGAATCATTTTTTTCTCGGTTAATTCGTGAAAAAATGGTACGTCGAATGTACTTGTCTTTCTCATAAACCTGGCGGGATTATCCCAAAGGGATTAATAATGAACTTCTGCTCAGTGCATGCATGGCTGTTAACTGGTCGAAATTATTTTATTTGGTATCATTTGCGAAAAATCTTATATACTGACGACTTCTGTCAGCTGACGCCATTTGCTTCTTCATTGTTGATGTTTTACTCTAATATTTTATCATGACTTTTGACCCAGGTGTATATGATGATTGATAAACAATGGGAGGATTTGTCACTATCGATGGGTTGTTTTCCGATCTCGAGACTTCAATTTCTAAAAAACCGAATGCTTCTATATCTCAGGTAACAATCCAAGATGCTTTTATAGCCCAAGTATTATTCCCATTCCGTCTGTGAACCTTGCTTATATCCCATATATTTTCATGATCTTGTGTTTTCTGCATTTGTTAGAACTTTTTGTGTTTTTGTTGTACTGTTGGAATTTGCCCCTTCTTTGCCCTTCTCCTTCCTACCACTCTCTTTCTCCATTTTCTGTATCACACATTTTCATTGTCTCTATATCCTCCAATATGTAGTTGTGCCGAAACAACCCATTTAATCACACCACCACAAGACGAGGCAACAAAGAGGGAAGCGGTTCATATCTTTCTTCTCGCGGATGCCAATACCAGATCTCCAAGTTTGGGTTTTCCAGGTGATTTAGTTTTTTTTTTTGATTTCGTTTGATCTGTTCTTCATTTTTGTTCCAGACTAGATGGTATTTTGCCTCGCATTTGGGTTTCAATTGAATAATTTGTTCCTAACCCTAAACTTCTATCTAACTTTTAGATTTTCTCATTTTAGAATTGTTATCTGGGATTTGAGGATACTTAATTGATTGATGATGAATTAGGGCTCTTCTGATCAATGTAGGGTTAAAGGAGGAGAACATAAAGGAAGCTTATTCTTTGTTTTGCTGATTTGATTCGATTGAGATTATTATTATGTCTGGGCTGCTTGATCGACCCTTGTTTAGTGATTCGCGGTGATCGTTCGTCGATCGTTGTTTAAGCTTTTCTGTGGACTGACTATGGGTGATCAGGTAATCAGAGTCTAATCGATCCGATTTATTTTGTTTTTGAAGTTGTGCTCATTTTATTAATTATCATCGCAGATGTTCGACTTGATCCCACATCAGTGATCGTCATCATCATCATCATGTTTGAGCTTCATCGCAGTCCGATCTAAGTTTCTTCGAGGTACAACGACCTACATCCTTTGATTACTCGCTGCTCTGATGTTCTCTATTGATTTATGTATTGATCAGGATTGTCTTCATGTATTTTTTCGTGTTCGAATTTATTGGTTTCGTTGGTGATTCGAAGACATGGGTTTTGTTGATTTTACAGAAATTTTATTTGGGTTTTTGCAGGTTGTTGGATCTGTTTCAGGTAAATTGATCTTGGATATGGGTAAATTCGATCTTTTTTTTACCTTAGTTGTTGTTTATGACTTTAATTTCGTGTGTTCTTATTTTGGAGAAGGTGCCTTTTTTATGTTCCGAATTTATTGATTGATCAATTTTTTTGTTTTGATTGTGGGATTTTGTGAGATGATGACGATTAGGTAGGAAATTCAGCAGAGCGCCATGGTAGGAAGATGTGAAGAGATGAGAAACCCAGTCGAGGATCTGGTTAGTATCGACAAGGCTAACCATCATCTACATAGAAGGTACAACTAATCCCAAACATAAAAAAAACAAGCCATGATTATAATCATTGATAGTCACCGAGCTTGGGTCGATTTTAATTTTGCTTGACTGACTTTAATTGTTATTGTTGAGGGCAAGGTCTGATCATATGCCGAGGCGAGTCGGGTTGTTGTCTGATAATCTCACTATGTCAATTAGGTTGCAAAAAAAGTAATTTCCATTAAATTTTTGAACTGTTTACCTTAGGGTTAATAATTTTTTTGGAATGATTTGGGTTTTAATATTTTTTTTTGGGGTTTTTTCATGATTTTGAATGGATTTTGCCTGATGGGTTTGTGTTCATTTCTAGCCAGCAGACTAAGATAAACGATGCGAGAGCTTGAGTTGAGCTTTTAGATCTAATTTTCTATTGTTTACCAAAAAAGTATGATCTTTGAGTCATGTTTGTTTGTTTCGATGATTCGCCCACAGATCGAAAATGTGGTCCTTTTTTATCGTTTCGATTAGGTATGAGATTTTGTTTTATTTTTCTCTTGGTGTACGCCTATTATCATTTTCGACTTGAGGTTGGATTGCGTTTTCGAACAATGTCCTCTGGTTGTTCGATAGACAACTTTTTTTAGGGGCGAGTGGGAATAAAAGGAAGACTCCTCAAATTTAATTTGGAATAAGGAAATTCGCACACTGCGCTTCCAGGCTTAATGATGTGAAAGATGATGAATGGAAACATATATTGTCCAGAAACCAGGCGTGACTCGTAAGTCATACCCGCTGCATAATGTGGCATCTCTACGGTATAATAGGCTTGAAGCAGGTTTCTGTCTTATGTCTTGTAATGCAATTGTAAGTATACTGGATGGGCGGACGGCTGTGGTCTGTTCTCTATTTTATCTCTGCAGGAAAGAGGAAGTGTTTGCTGGAGTTTTGGCTACGATCTTCGCCATCCGGTTGGAACGTAATTGAAGGAGGCATGATCTGAAGTTAGGCTACTTTGTGTCTTGGTGAATGAAGTAAGGGCTGCTGTTAATCTGAGGCTAAATAAGGTTCATTTCAGGCGGCAAATTAGCTGAGCAGGTGTAGTTTGCTGCAAGTGTAGATGTTATTTTCAGAGAAAAACTGTTATTTGTGTATTTGGTTGATATTATCAATATAATTTTTACATTTAAATTGCAAGAACTTAAATACGGAGTATAATTTTTTAATAGATGTACTTTTGTAACTAATAAAAATTTGAAATCTTTTTTTTGTTATTTGTATTTTAAATTTTTTTCAAATAGTCTAAGAGACCAGTTTCTTTGTAAAAATGGTCTCTTAGCGTAACTCTAAGAGACCGGTTTCCAAGAAGGGAATGTTCGTCAAGGGCTACACGCCTACACCTACTAACTTATTAAGTAGTCCGAGTTTTGGCATCGCCCAAGTTTGGATTTAATATATTTATTTATATTAGCGATATGTTGCATGAATAAAGGTCGTGGGATCGTCTACACAGAATGTTTTTCCGGTGTGGAAAATACCACAAGAAACTGCCCTCCTTTGTAGAAAAGGGATTTCTTTCAGAATTTTGATACTCGGAACTCTAGAAGTGTATTAATGGCAGAACCAGAGAATTTTTTTTTGCTTAGCTGTAGTTTCTAAATTGTTTCGAATGGAATCGATATGCTGTTACAAGTATTAGAAAAGACTCCGTCTGAATTTGAACTGATTTTTTTGTATCGTCATTTTTGCATTTCGACTGAAATTGTAGAGCTATCTGAAAAAGACGGTGTTTATTTGACCCGTTTAAAATTTAAGCGAATATTCGGACACAACAAGATTAATTGCTCTTCATAGAGTAAATATGATCCTTCGCCACGTCATGGTGACGGTTTCGATGTCAACACTACACCGACGGATACCATTAAATTGTGAAAAGTGAGAATTAATTGATGAAATGAATGTTGGGATTTTTTTAACCCATAATCGAGCGTCAATAGTAATTCCTTAGCTTATACTCTCGTAGGTTTGATAAGAGACGGTCTAGGATTCATCATTATGAGAGAGTTCTCCTATTGACGCTGATTTGAAACCTTCTCTTCTAAAGTTTTACGATTTCTATAACGTAAGAGATTCTTTCGTCTAATATTCTTTACTGTTTTCAATTTGATTTGATGCTTCCACTTATTTTTGTGTAGATTACTTTTACGGATCGTTTTATTCAAAATAAAGTAATGAAATTGAGTGGAATGTGATATTATTCAAGTATAGATTTAAAATCCAATACTCTTCATCTCATTGGGATTTTCCCACTCTTATTCCAATGATCAACAATATTTTGGAAGTTGTTACAAAGGGCTTCATTAAATAGAGAGGTTAGAACAAGTAGGAGTTTCTAAATTGTTTCTAAATTGTCGAGGTGCGTGATTTAGTAATTAAATAGAGAGGTTAGAACATGAATAAAAGCAACGTTAGAGGAGGAGAGAAGAGGGGGGAGTGCGAGATCGGAGGATAGAGTGAAAATGGTAGAGATAGAAGGAGACGAGAGAAGACACTCTCATTAAATTATATGAAAAGAAGTCATATTTAAGCATTGATCTTAAGTAAAGAGGAAGAGGAGAATGAGAGAAAGGGGAAGGAGAAAGGAATGCGGTGGAGGTAGTGCAGGAAAAAAGAAAGGGGAAGGGAATGTGGTGGAGATGGAGCAGGAAAAAAAACTGATTTTAATAGACGGGGAAAGAGAAACATGAAAAGAAAGAATGTCAGAGGGAGAAGAAGGGGATTCAAAATGGGAGGAGTAAAATAAGTTAAGGAGATGACACCGATATGAAGCATGTGATTATGAAAGACTAATCATAGTAAATTGACAAGTATGATCTTAAGTAAGTCATATTTAAGGACGAAAACGGGTGAAAGAAGGGGATGAAGAAAGGATAAAGAGGAATATTGAGGGAGATAGGGAAAGAAGAAGAGGAGATGGTGAATGAGCTAAAGGGACAACATATTCGCTAAACTAAATAACAAAAGCAAGACTTATCTTAATGGCTTGATAAGTAGGATCTGAAGAGGGAGCTTTAAGGTAGAGGGGATGGAGGAGAAAGAGAAGTGCGAAAGAAAGGGTAGAAGAAGATGAAGAGCGACGCTCATGTTGAACTAGATGACAGTGTAGCACCCCAGAAAACCATCCCAGAAGGTCACTCATCCTAAGATTGCTCCCAGTCAAGCACGCTTAACTTTGGAGTTCTTATCATGGAGAAACCAGAAAAGAAAGTGCACTTCGTTGACATGAGTAGTATTATCAATCCTTTTAAGCACTCATCCGAGCCTCTTAAACCATATACAACACACGCTCCTCTGAGCACCATATCCAGTATATACTCTTTAAACTCATGGTATTATAATGCTGAAGTGTTACAGACAATGACGAATCATATTTAAGAATGAAGAGGAGGAGAAGACAAATGGGAGGGGGAAGGAGAAGCATGAGAGAAAGTGGAGGACGAAAATTGATCTTAGTAGACGTGAAAGGAGAAACATGAAGAGATGGACATTAAGGGTGAGGAAGAAAAAGGGAAGTGAATGAGGAGGTGATGTAAAAGGATTTAAAAAGACAAGACGCTCTGTGAATCAGACGATAAAAAGAAAGTCATATCTAAGGATGAATTTATGATGAAGAGGGGGAGAGATGGGGAAAAATGAGAAAGAGGGGAAGATTAAAATAGATTTAGTAGGTAAATAGAGAAGTAAGAACATGAATAAAAGCAACGTTAGAGGAGGAGAAAAGACGGAAAAGTGCAAGATCGGAGGAGAGCGTGAAAATGGTTGGGATAGAAGGAGACGGGGGAAGACACTCTCATTAAATTATATGCAAACAAGTCATATTTAAGTATTGATCTTAAGTAAAGAGGAAGAGGAGAATAAGAGAAAGGGGAAAGAGAAGGAAATGTGGTGGAGGCAGTGCAAGAGAAAAAGGGAGGGGAAGGGAATGTGGTGAAGATGGTGGCAGGGAAAAAACCGATTTTAGTAGACGAGGAACGAGAAACATGAAAAGAAAGAAGAGGAGGGAATGTGGAAGAGGTGAGATGTATTGAAGTAACGGCACTAAAGTGCGGTAAAATAGATCAAACCAATGAGAGTCATAATGAGAGGCGACAAGGAAGGATGGTGAGGGGAAGGGAAATGAGAATGGGATATAGTGGAGGTGGAGGAACATGAGAATTGTTCTTAGTAGATTAAAATAAAAGGGAGGGATATCGAAGAGCATGACCAATATGGGAGAAGGGAGGAAGAATAAAGGGGACTACGTGATATAATTGCACCATGTTTAGGTCATTGTGTTTTTGGGGATTAAGGTAGAGGAAGTATGCTAAATTTGAAAAGTCGCTTGTCATTGTGTTTTTGGTGATTAAGGTAGAGGAACATGAGAATTGTTCTTAGTAGATTAAAACAAGCGTACTCTGTCAAATATTTAGATTTATTTTAAGTTTAAATCGAATATCGAGATTCTTTTTTTTTGGAATTCACAAACTCGGGATTAACTTGATTGATGATATAATCACTCCAAACAAGAGCTTCAACATTGTTCGGCCCATTGTCTTCCCACACTCACCGTCCAAGGTCTCGGGAAAAAAACCAAGCGAGTTCATGAGCAACCTGAACGCGAGATGAAGACGGTCGAGTAGCTGATTAGAGATAGTTTTGTTCGTCATAATATATATTTACTACCTCTATTCTTATCGAAGATTAACATCATGAATTAGCTAGCGTGCATTATGTATCCTAAATACTACGAGTAATAACTATGAAAATTGGTCTACTATTGAAGATTTACACTATTAATTGCATGAATCGAGTCTTTCAGACTTAGGTCTTATTAAGGAGACACATATGGGAACGGGAAAGATAAGATAAAGTGGAGGAGGAGGAGTGATTTTAGTAGGCAGGGAAGGATGAACATGAAAAGAAATGTCATTAGGAGGGAGATGAGAGAAGAAGGGGGAGTGAAGAGGAGAGTTTAGAGGTTTTTAAGGGAGGATGTCATCACTGAACTAGATGACAAAAAGAAAGTCATAGTTAAGGATGGGTCTTTGACAAGGAAGGGGAGAAGAAAGAGAAAGGGATATGGAGGAGGTGAAGTGTACCGAGGTACCGAGGGAAGAAGGGAGGGTATAATATTAGAGGAGGCGGTGAAGATAGTAGAGGTAGAAGGAGATGAGAGGAGACACTCTCATTAAATTAGATGCAAAGAAGTCATATATACCTTGAGGACCTAGTCGTGTATACCTTGTGGGAACTATGATTATTGTTGTGGTCATGTATACCTTGTGGATTTTGGGAGTACACACAAAGTCGATCCCCCAGAGACTAATGGAACATGAATCTGAGCTAATTATCTGAACTTGGCTCACTGTATAAATATGCAGTACTTGCAAATCGATCAACAACGCAGGTTCTAAAATCTGATGATGGTGAAACTTATGTGCAAGGGATGGGTTGCTGACAACGAGCAAGCCGATAGAGATGAAGAAATACAAAGGAGAAGGCAGAGGAAGCAGCGCCACTTGAAGTCTATATTTAGGAAGAGCCACAGCGTTCAGATACGCGGCAGGCAGACTACGTCAGCAGCAAGTGTTCTGTCTAATGAAGATATCATGGACAAGATCTTCCACAACCTTCCCTCCGTTGTTGACAAGGGGAACGTGGCTGTAACATGCAGGACCTGGTCGCGGATGTTCCTACTACATCCACAAGAACCAAATTGGGACACACAGTACGACAAGCAACTACAGAGAGTACATAAGGATGGTTTCACCACCATTTCCAGGGGTAGCCTCATAATCTCACAAAGATGCAGATGTCACGTGCCTAAAGATGAAGTTGCCAAAACAATGCTACACATGAGGCAGCATGTGCTAAAACGCTGTTCGCATTTAGAGGTCGTGGAGTGTCCTCCACAAGAAAGTGATTGTCACAACTTCGACGCACTTCCGCGTAAAAGGATTCAAAGGGCCGAGGACATAGTGTCCAAGCTGCTTGAATGGGGAGAAGTTTGGTATTCTTAGGCTGCAAACAGGGGGTTCAGCTATCTCTGCTTTTGCTTGGGAGCGTTTTGTGATGAATACTGTGTGCTATACCCTGTTTCCCTGCCACCTCGGTGTCTTAATGTACTATCGTAGATTAGTATGTTCTCGGCGTAGGGTACGTTCATGACTCTTTCCCGTCTTAGTTGCACGGTGATGATTATTTATATATATACCTAATTTATAGGGGTCACTCGTCTTTTACCATACAAGCACACCTCGCGCTACATCTCCAGGAAACCAGCGCAGCGTCCCCGCACGGTTCCCATAGCAGTCCCCGCAAGTCCGGTAACGAATTCTCACCTACCGACTAACGCCTCGGAAACCGCGCGCATCGCGCGCGACCTCGCGACTCGTATAGTAAAATGAATAACATGTAATTAAATTTTTGTTGTTGTTGTCAATTCATGTAATGACCTCTTCATCAACCAATAATATCTCTAAAGATACATAGTCTTCTATTCTCTTATTGCTTTTTTTTTTTTTTTTTTTGCCAAAGGATCAAAACCACCTAATACATGTTAAGAGCAAGCACTAAACTGTGTGCTCTTTCGTACAAGGATCGGGGTAAAACATAATACAGTACAATACAGAAAAGAAAACGGAAACTTAAGATATGTCTAAACGAAACGAAAACATATTGTCCGAGATCCAAAGCATGTTGACGGAGAGACGTGGAAAGGGCACGAACATCAGCATCCACCGCATCATCATCCGGGTAGAGAGCTCTAACTGATCGCCGAAAGCACGACTAAGCCAAACAAAAAGCACTTACGCCATAAAGACGTAGAAAGAAACGGAAAAGGACAAATCCAAGGAACTTGTCTCCAACGGAGATAAAACTCCTGCTTTTTGATGATCGAGCACGCCCAAGAAAAGGCCAGCAAACCAAAAGGCAAACCCAAACGAAGAGAAGGAGAAAGTGAGGTCCCTCAACCAATCCCTGAGACACCACCACTCTAGCCAAAGGCTCAAGAGTAGAATCAACAAACTCATGATTCCAAGACAACATAATCACTCCATAAAGACCTTTAGGATTAAAATCATCCAACCAACACCAAGTTCTCCTATAGTAGGAGATTATTAAGACAAAGGGAAAGAGCATAAAAAGACTAGTAGCGAGCGACATGCAACCTTTCATAAAATTTGACGGAATCCACCACAGCCAATCCGACCAAACACCACCATCCGAACCCAAAACAATCACAACACCTAAAGAACGATCCCAAGCCGATTAACACCAAACTATCCACTAAAGCCCTATGAAACGTCATGTAAAAACAAACATCATCCCACCAAAACCTCCATGCAAACCAACAGAAAAGAACCAACAACCAAAACGAGCAACCCGAGCCAGGCCACCACAAAAAAGACGCCGAAAAGAATCCTTGAAGGACAAAACACCTACACCAACAAAAAGGAAAAGAGGAAAACACTCTTGTACCATCCAAATGTGCAAGATCGATAGGTGGGGGTGGGGGCGAGGGGAGGGGGAAACCTATACAAAATCAAGCACGTGACGATGGTGAACTTGAACCTTTTATTTTTTTAAAACTTCAGAAACATCAGAAATTTTTTAAATTTTGTTTTCTATTGTTTTTATTTTTTTTCCTTTCCTTTCAACTTGAACACAATCATTTTGAGACACAAAACGAGGACGAACCAAAAGAAATTAAAACCCAACCTTAGGACACCGAGGAGGTGGGGGAGGGGGGCGAGGGGATGGGGGAACACCTCCCCGGTGAACCACACCGACAGACAAAGGACGACACGGGCCAAGGAAACCAAAAGGCGATCAATCTCGGCGGCAACAAGCACAGGGAGCAGAACGACCAACAAACCATACAAAAAACGATGACATAGACGGGTCAACACAAAAGGCTTCAAAAAGTCGGAAGATGTCTACCACTCCGGAAAACATAGGGCTAGAGGCGGATAGCCAAGGCTAATCAAGCTTGAAGGAACGATTTGCCGGAGATAGATCTGAAGAAAGACCCATCTCCGGCAAAGGGTTGTGATTGTTAAGGAAGAAAGGGGGTTTGGGTGGCTGCGGCAGAAGGTTTAGGGTTTTTTTGTTTTGTTTTTTGAGGAGGGAGAAAAGTTAGAGAGAGAAAGCACTGTTGTGTGAAAGTGTCCAACTCCCAAAACTGATACCCTATTCTCTTGTTGCTTAAGTTCTCCTTTTTCTAATTTTCGAACAATTCTTCCTTTTCAATGGACGCCAAATACTCCTCTTTTTGGTTTACTAATTAGCATTTTTTCGGTTGCTTGTAACATTTTGATATTATTTTTCTTAGTGTTTTAAATGACAATTACTTCTGTTAAATAGGGTATTTGTAACTTAAGATAAGTCAGCTTTTTTTGGTGGGGGTCATGGGTAGTTAATGATGTTATTTTTTCAAAAGTTAATAATATTAGTGGGGGTCATGGGTAGTTAACTTCAGAACTTAATTAATTTAGCTGTTAATCTATTATTAATCTTTATTAATTTATACTGTTTGACTAAGAATTACTTTGTAGTTGATCTTTATTAATCTTTACTATCTTTATTACTCTATTATTTTTGTGTAGATTGAGATTGACGATGATGAATATTAATTTATACTGTTTGACTAAGAATTACTTTGTAGTTACTTTTTGCCACCCCGATGTTGGCGGCATTTAGTGTAATCGTCTATAAATAATAGATGAATTACCTTTATGCCACTCTAATAAATTTGGACCGACGAAAACTCGTAATAAAAAGAAAATAAAATTGTTTAAGTTAAAATATTCGGTAGCTTACGTGTTGTAACCCTAATAAAGCGAAGAATGTGGCAGTCGTAATTGTTCGACTTATAATTTAACAATTTTGAAATTCTTGATGATGATTGAATTTTTTTTTCAGATCTGAGAAAATTAGTTTATACCACGTATCACATTGTACGGAGTACATTTTATCTTTAATATTTATATTTATTACCATATTTATATTTACATTGTTTTTAATGTATAAGAATAATTATGTTATTTGTAAATTTGTAATGTATAAGAAAATTGGGTATACTACTTATTTACTTAATTTACATCTAAAATTATTTGTAAATTTTGTATGTGAAAGTGTTGTTATTAGGCAAAATAAACTAATCAAAGAGTAGTGTTTTTAAGATAATTCATACCAATTTTACACTAAATGCTGATGTGATCCACACTAAGATGTATGAACTAACCAACTTACTTGACTAAGGTTGTTACAAGTTAGTTAGGTAGTTGTGAGTTAGCATGATAGCATCATTATATATACCCAAATCTATACATTGTACAAATACTTTTTGATCAATATAATTCATCTATTTTTCTCTACAATCTTACATAATAAGCTTTAATATGGTATCAGATTTAATTTCCGCATAATATTCTTCACAAAACTCAATCTTCATCAAAATACGTAACTTTCTTCATTAAATTTTCAAGAATTCACCATGGCTGCTGCAGGAAATCAAGAAACAACTTTGTACTCACTGTTTGATGATCCACTCTTTCTCTCTCCGACGGATCAACCGAACCTTCAGCTTACATCCTACCTCTTCAATGGCTCCAATTTTATTCAGGGGCAAAGAGATATAATTCAAGCTCTCACCTCGAAAAACAAAGTGGGGTTCATAAATGGCGATTGTAGGAAGCCGGTTTCGTCAGACAGGAAATACCAACAGTGGATTCGGTGTGATCTATTGGTTCTCCGATGGATTCTTAATTCGATTGATTCTTCTCTAAAGGAACACTTTCAATATGCCTTGTCATCTCAATCTCTTTGGACAGAAATTGATGAACGGTATGGTCAACTCAATGTTCTTGAGTTATATGAGCTCAACAAAAATCTCTCTAACTTCAAGCAAGACAACCTTCCATTGATAGAGTATTACAATAAGATGAAGGGGTTTTGGGAAAATCTTGATCACATGGATCCAATTCCTAAATGCTCATGTGGTATGGTGGCTCGTTGTACCTGTCAACTCATAAAGAAGTTACTCGATCGCGAAGCTCAAGCTAAATTGATTCAACTGTTAATGGGGTTGAATTCGTCTTATGAGCAGATGCAGACAAACTTATTATCTCTAGAGCCTTTGCCACCTCTGAACAAAGCTTTGGGTATCTTGCAAAAGATGGAAAAACAGAAGGCAATCAACGATGGTGTGTCAGACTTGGTTATTGAATCTGCTGCATATGTCTCTAAGAATAGGCATAATGGAAAATCTAAGCCTGGTACTGCATCTGACAAGATTTGTAGTCACTGTAACAAGCCTGGGCATCTGATTGAAGACTGTCATAGATTAAAAACATGCGATTACTGCACAATTAAAGGGCATGTTCTTGAACGGTGCTACAAGTATAAAGCTTTTCTCGCCAAGATTGGCAAAGGGAAAGGGCCTGCACAACAGTCCAGTCCAAAATCTGTACATCATGCTAATGTAGTTACCACAAGTGCACAGGATGATGAATATGTGGAGTTCGATCATCCACTGGTTCAGACTCAAGGTCCTTCACATTCTCATTTGGAAGCTTCTTCTTCTCAGTCTCAGTCTCCATTTCTTGCTGTATTGGAGCAGCAGGATGTGGTAAAAGGAATTGTTGACGCTGTAACTCAGCAGGTTATGAAGCAATTTTCCGAGAATGCTAATTCTGGTTTCAGTTTTCCTGGTATAAAGTCTGTTTCTTCTTCTTCTTCTGTTAATTCTGTTAAATCTTCTCTTGGTTGGATTATTGACACTGGTGCGTCAGATCACATATCCTCTAAGATTAGTAAAATGCATGATGTTACTCGTTTAGTTAAGCCTATTTCTGTGTCATTGCCTGATGGGTCTAGTAAAGTAGTTACTCAAGTAGGTAATATTAGGCTTACTAGTGCTATTACCTTGCATAATGTTCTTTACATTCCTGATTTCACTGAGGATTTGTTATCTGTTGCTCGCCTTATTTCCAAATGTAACTTGACTGTTAGTTTTCTGACTGATAAATGTCTGTTTCAGGACAATTCAAGTAAGCAGGTTGTTGTTGTTGGTCTGAGATGTGGGAATCTATATAGAATTCGAGACATATCTGAAAATAAACTTGTTTCATCTTTGTTTTCTTCTTGCTGTAATGCTGTAACTAAAGAGAATTTAGGCTTATTTCATGCTAGATTTGGCCACTCATCTGTAGAAAAACTTCAACATGTAACAGGATTACAATTCAATGGAATAAAAGATTTCTCTTGTGATACTTGCATTTTAGCTAAACATCACATGTTGCCTTTTCCTAGGAGTCTTTCCCATGCTCAAGAATGCTTTGATCTGGTTCATTTAGACGTTTGGGGTCCTTACAAATCACGATCTTTAACTGGTGCAAGGTCATTCTTAACTGTTCTTGATGATTTCTCTCGTACAACTTGGGTTTTTCTTATCCAAAACAAAACACAAGTTCCTGGCTTGATTAAATAGTTTGTCAAATATGTTCAAACACAATTCAATAAATGTATTAAAATCTTCTGATCTGATAATGGGACTGAGTTCATACAATCTCAGTGTAAAGACTTCTTTAAAGACATAGGTGTTGTTCATCAAACTTCGATTGTAGGGCGACCTCAACAGAATGGTCGCGTAGAAAGGAAGCATAGACATTTATTAGAAACTGCACGGGCTCTTATGTTTCATTCTCATGTTCCTATTAAGTTTTGGGGGGATTGTCTTTTAACTTCAGCTTACCTCATCAATAGGATGCCTACTAAGATTCTTGACTGGAAATCTCCACATGAATTGTTGTTTGGTTCTGTCCCTGTGTACACTGACCGTCGAGTATTTGGTTGTTCTTGTTTTGCTTCTATTCCTCCTCATGTTCATGATAAATTTGGCAAAAAGGCTAGAAAATGTGTGTTCATAGGTTATCCTTATAATCAAAAGGGATATAAAGTTTATGATTTAGACAATAATATGACTTTTACTAGTAGAGATATCATTTTTCAAGAGTCTATTTTCCCTTTTGCTCCTGGTGTATCCTCTGCTGTACCTCCTGTTCTTTTTTCTGTTCATGAGAATATTTTTAGCTTCTCTGACTGTAGTACACAGAACCATACACAGAACAATGTTTTGCCTCCGCCTATTGACATTCACAGGTCAGTTATTCCTTCTGCTGTCATTCCCACGGACGTTCCAGTTGTTGCTAATGATATTTCTGAAGTGTCAAGTCTCAGGAAATCTAGCAGGTCCAGAGGGCTTCCTGCAAAATTGAAGGGCTTCCATTGTTCTTTTGTTCTTCATACTGCTCTTCATGTGAAAGTCTTAAATGATATGATTATGTATGATAAAGAATATCTTCAATCTTTTTGCAATATGGTGAAAGAGTCAGAACCCACTTCTTATAAGCAGGCTGCAAGGGACGACAGATGGGTTCAAGCAATGAATCTGGAGCTTCAAGCATTGGATAATAATATGACTTCGGAGCTCACTGATCTTCCTCCTGGCAAGATCGCTATAGGAAGTAAATGGGTGTTTAAGATCAAACACAAGCAAGATGGTTCAATTGAGCGCTTCAAGGCTCGCTTGGTTGCAAAGGGGTACAACCAAATTCTTGACAAAGATTACAAACATATGTTTTCGCATGTTGCAAAATTAGCAACTGTGCGAACTCTACTGGCAGTTGCATCGATGCGCCACTGGCCTTTGCATCAAATCGACATTAACAACGCGTTTCTACATGGTTTTTTGGACGAGGAGGTTTACATGACGCCACCTCAGGGCTATTCTGTCCCAGCCAAAGGTCAAGTTTGTAGGTTAAAACGCTCTTTATACGGCTTGAAGCAAGCCTCTCGACAATGGAATCTAGAACTCAGCAAATATCTTATCAGCCTGGGGTTTACTCAATCGAAGTATGATTATTCCCTTTTCACAAGGTTCAATGGCAAAACCAAGCGATTTCTTGTTGCTCTAGTCTATGTAGATGATGTCCTCATAACCGGAGATTTGCTCCGAGACATTGAAGAGCTCAAACAACAGCTACACAGTAAATTCACTATTAAGGATTTGGGAGCAGCACGTTTTTTTTTTGGGACTTGAGGTTGCCAGAAATAACAATGGTCTTGTAGTTAATCAACGAAAATATATTCTTGATATCTTGAAAGATTCTGGATTTGAAGATTGCATTCCTGCTGAGTTTCCTATGCAAAAGAATCTCAGGCTTTCGATTGATCAAGGGGATGTATTGCAGGACCCTGAATCTTACCGTCGTTTAGTAGGCAGGCTGTTATATTTGAACATAACCAGACCCGATCTTTCTTATAGCGTCCAACATTTATCGCAGTTTTTGAGCCAACCTCGTGAGCCACATCTTCTCGCTGCCCATCATGTTCTCAGGTATCTCAAAGGCACGGTCAATGTCGGTCTCTTTTATCCCTCTGGTGGTGCTTCTTCTCTACAAGCCTATTCAGACTCAGATTGGGGAGGGTGTGCATTCACCAGCAGATCATTGAGCGGCTACTGTATTTTCTTAGGAAGATCTCTTATTTCCTGGAAAACAAAGAAGCAGATCACCGTCAGCAAAAGTTCAGCTGAGGCTGAATACATGAGTCTCTCATTTACGGCTAGCGAGATGGTTTGGTTGAAGAACATTCTTCAAGAGTTGCAAGTTTCGGTTCCTTTACCAATTCCTCTGTTCTGCGACAATACAGCAGCTGAGCATTTGGCCAAAAATCACGTCTTCCATGAGAGAACGAAACACCTCAACATGGACTGTCATTTTGTGCGCGACAAACAACTTGAAGGTTTTCTCGACACACAACATATTAGCAGTTCCAATCAACTTGCAGACTTAATGACCAAAGCCCTTGGACAAAGAGAGCATCATCAATTAGCAACCAAGCTGGGTTTAATCGTTCACCCCATTCCAGCTTGAGGAGGGGATATGAACTAACCAACTTACTTGACTAAGGTTGTTACAAGTTAGTTAGGTAGTTGTGAGTTAGCATGATAGCATCATTATATATACCCAAATCTATACATTGTACAAATACTTTTTGATCAATATAATTCATCTATTTTTCTCTACAATCTTACATAATAAGCTTTAATATGGTATCAGATTTAATTTCCGCATAATATTCTTCACAAAACTCAATCTTCATCAAAATACGTAACTTTCTTCATTAAATTTTCAAGAATTCACCATGGCTGCTGCAGGAAATCAAGAAACAACTTTGTACTCACTGTTTGATGATCCACTCTTTCTCTCTCCGACGGATCAACCGAACCTTCAGCTTACATCCTACCTCTTCAATGGCTCCAATTTTATTCAGGGGCAAAGAGATATAATTCAAGCTCTCACCTCGAAAAACAAAGTGGGGTTCATAAATGGCGATTGTAGGAAGCCGGTTTCGTCAGACAGGAAATACCAACAGTGGATTCGGTGTGATCTATTGGTTCTCCGATGGATTCTTAATTCGATTGATTCTTCTCTAAAGGAACACTTTCAATATGCCTTGTCATCTCAATCTCTTTGGACAGAAATTGATGAACGGTATGGTCAACTCAATGTTCTTGAGTTATATGAGCTCAACAAAAATCTCTCTAACTTCAAGCAAGACAACCTTCCATTGATAGAGTATTACAATAAGATGAAGGGGTTTTGGGAAAATCTTGATCACATGGATCCAATTCCTAAATGCTCATGTGGTATGGTGGCTCGTTGTACCTGTCAACTCATAAAGAAGTTACTCGATCGCGAAGCTCAAGCTAAATTGATTCAACTGTTAATGGGGTTGAATTCGTCTTATGAGCAGATGCAGACAAACTTATTATCTCTAGAGCCTTTGCCACCTCTGAACAAAGCTTTGGGTATCTTGCAAAAGATGGAAAAACAGAAGGCAATCAACGATGGTGTGTCAGACTTGGTTATTGAATCTGCTGCATATGTCTCTAAGAATAGGCATAATGGAAAATCTAAGCCTGGTACTGCATCTGACAAGATTTGTAGTCACTGTAACAAGCCTGGGCATCTGATTGAAGACTGTCATAGATTAAAAACATGCGATTACTGCACAATTAAAGGGCATGTTCTTGAACGGTGCTACAAGTATAAAGCTTTTCTCGCCAAGATTGGCAAAGGGAAAGGGCCTGCACAACAGTCCAGTCCAAAATCTGTACATCATGCTAATGTAGTTACCACAAGTGCACAGGATGATGAATATGTGGAGTTCGATCATCCACTGGTTCAGACTCAAGGTCCTTCACATTCTCATTTGGAAGCTTCTTCTTCTCAGTCTCAGTCTCCATTTCTTGCTGTATTGGAGCAGCAGGATGTGGTAAAAGAAAATGTTGACGCTGTAACTCAGCAGGTTATGAAGCAATTTTCCGAGAATGCTAATTCTGGTTTCAGTTTTCCTGGTATAAAGTCTGTTTCTTCTTCTTCTTCTGTTAATTCTGTTAAATCTTCTCTTGGTTGGATTATTGACACTGGTGCGTCAGATCACATATCCTCTAAGATTAGTAAAATGCATGATGTTACTCGTTTAGTTAAGCCTATTTCTGTGTCATTGCCTGATGGGTCTAGTAAAGTAGTTACTCAAGTAGGTAATATTAGGCTTACTAGTGCTATTACCTTGCATAATGTTCTTTACATTCCTGATTTCACTGAGGATTTGTTATCTGTTGCTCGCCTTATTTCCAAATGTAACTTGACTGTTAGTTTTCTGACTGATAAATGTCTGTTTCAGGACAATTCAAGTAAGCAGGTTGTTGTTGTTGGTCTGAGATGTGGGAATCTATATAGAATTCGAGACATATCTGAAAATAAACTTGTTTCATCTTTGTTTTCTTCTTGCTGTAATGCTGTAACTAAAGAGAATTTAGGCTTATTTCATGCTAGATTTGGCCACTCATCTGTAGAAAAACTTCAACATGTAACAGGATTACAATTCAATGGAATAAAAGATTTCTCTTGTGATACTTGCATTTTAGCTAAACATCACATGTTGCCTTTTCCTAGGAGTCTTTCCCATGCTCAAGAATGCTTTGATCTGGTTCATTTAGACGTTTGGGGTCCTTACAAATCACGATCTTTAACTGGTGCAAGGTCATTCTTAACTGTTCTTGATGATTTCTCTCGTACAACTTGGGTTTTTCTTATCCAAAACAAAACACAAGTTCCTGGCTTGATTAAATAGTTTGTCAAATATGTTCAAACACAATTCAATAAATGTATTAAAATCTTCTGATCTGATAATGGGACTGAGTTCATACAATCTCAGTGTAAAGACTTCTTTAAAGACATAGGTGTTGTTCATCAAACTTCGATTGTAGGGCGACCTCAACAGAATGGTCGCGTAGAAAGGAAGCATAGACATTTATTAGAAACTGCACGGGCTCTTATGTTTCATTCTCATGTTCCTATTAAGTTTTGGGGGGATTGTCTTTTAACTTCAGCTTACCTCATCAATAGGATGCCTACTAAGATTCTTGACTGGAAATCTCCACATGAATTGTTGTTTGGTTCTGTCCCTGTGTACACTGACCGTCGAGTATTTGGTTGTTCTTGTTTTGCTTCTATTCCTCCTCATGTTCATGATAAATTTGGCAAAAAGGCTAGAAAATGTGTGTTCATAGGTTATCCTTATAATCAAAAGGGATATAAAGTTTATGATTTAGACAATAATATGACTTTTACTAGTAGAGATATCATTTTTCAAGAGTCTATTTTCCCTTTTGCTCCTGGTGTACCCTCTGCTGTACCTCCTGTTCTTTCTTCTGTTCATGAGAATATTTTTAGCTTCTCTGACTGTAGTACACAGAACCATACACAGAACAATGTTTTGCCTCCGCCTATTGACATTCACAGGTCAGTTATTCCTTCTGCTGTCATTCCCACGGACGTTCCAGTTGTTGCTAATGATATTTCTGAAGTGTCGAGTCTCAGGAAATCTAGCAGGTCCAGAGGGCTTCCTGCAAAATTGAAGGACTTCCATTGTTCTTTTGTTCTTCATACTGCTCTTCATGTGAAAGTCTTAAATAATATGATTATGTATGATAAAGAATATCTTCAATCTTTTTGCAATATGGTGAAAGAGTCAGAACCCACTTCTTATAAGCAGGCTGCAAGGGACGACAGATGGGTTCAAGCAATGAATCTGGAGCTTCAAGCATTGGATAATAATATGACTTGGGAGCTCACTGATCTTCCTCCTGGCAAGATCGCTATAGGAAGTAAATGGGTGTTTAAGATCAAACACAAGCAAGATGGTTCAATTGAGCGCTTCAAGGCTCGCTTGGTTGCAAAGGGGTACAACCAAATTCTTGACAAAGATTACAAACATATGTTTTCGCATGTTGCAAAATTAGCAACTGTGCGAACTCTACTGGCAGTTGCATCGATGCGCCACTGGCCTTTGCATCAAATCGACATTAACAACGCGTTTCTACATGGTTTTTTGGACGAGGAGGTTTACATGACGCCACCTCAGGGCTATTCTGTCCCAGCCAAAGGTCAAGTTTGTAGGTTAAAACGCTCTTTATACGGCTTGAAGCAAGCCTCTCGACAATGGAATCTAGAACTCAGCAAATATCTTATCAGCCTGGGGTTTACTCAATCGAAGTATGATTATTCCCTTTTCACAAGGTTCAATGGCAAAACCAAGCGATTTCTTGTTGCTCTAGTCTATGTAGATGATGTCCTCATAACCGGAGATTTGCTCCGAGACATTGAAGAGCTCAAACAACAGCTACACAGTAAATTCACTATTAAGGATTTGGGAGCAGCACGTTTTTTTTTTGGGACTTGAGGTTGCCAGAAATAACAATGGTCTTGTAGTTAATCAACGAAAATATATTCTTGATATCTTGAAAGATTCTGGATTTGAAGATTGCATTCCTGCTGAGTTTCCTATGCAAAAGAATCTCAGGCTTTCGATTGATCAAGGGGATGTATTGCAGGACCCTGAATCTTACCGTCGTTTAGTAGGCAGGCTGTTATATTTGAACATAACCAGACCCGATCTTTCTTATAGCGTCCAACATTTATCGCAGTTTTTGAGCCAACCTCGTGAGCCACATCTTCTCGCTGCCCATCATGTTCTCAGGTATCTCAAAGGCACGGTCAATGTCGGTCTCTTTTATCCCTCTGGTGGTGCTTCTTCTCTACAAGCCTATTCAGACTCAGATTGGGGAGGGTGTGCATTCACCAGCAGATCATTGAGCGGCTACTGTATTTTCTTAGGAAGATCTCTTATTTCCTGGAAAACAAAGAAGCAGATCACCGTCAGCAAAAGTTCAGCTGAGGCTGAATACATGAGTCTCTCATTTACGGCTAGCGAGATGGTTTGGTTGAAGAACATTCTTCAAGAGTTGCAAGTTTCGGTTCCTTTACCAATTCCTCTGTTCTGCGACAATACAGCAGCTGAGCATTTGGCCAAAAATCACGTCTTCCATGAGAGAACGAAACACCTCAACATGGACTGTCATTTTGTGCGCGACAAACAACTTGAAGGTTTTCTCGACACACAACATATTAGCAGTTCCAATCAACTTGCAGACTTAATGACCAAAGCCCTTGGACAAAGAGAGCATCATCAATTAGCAACCAAGCTGGGTTTAATCGTTCACCCCATTCCAGCTTGAGGAGGGGATATGAACTAACCAACTTACTTGGCTAAGGTTGTTACAAGTTAGTTAGGTAGTTGTGAGTTAGCATGATAGCATCATTATATATACCCAAATCTAT
Organism: Agrostemma githago; assembly: GCA_958450325.1. Classification (NCBI taxonomy): domain Eukaryota; kingdom Viridiplantae; phylum Streptophyta; class Magnoliopsida; order Caryophyllales; family Caryophyllaceae; genus Agrostemma; species Agrostemma githago. The sequence goes on along the minus strand of OY288250.1, from coordinate 68,313,863 downwards.
ACATTGTACAAATACTTTTTGATCAATATAATTCATCTATTTTTCTCTACAATCTTACATAATAAGCTTTAATATGGTATCAGATTTAATTTCCGCATAATATTCTTCACAAAACTCAATCTTCATCAAAATACGTAACTTTCTTCATTAAATTTTCAAGAATTCACCATGGCTGCTGCAGGAAATCAAGAAACAACTTTGTACTCACTGTTTGATGATCCACTCTTTCTCTCTCCGACGGATCAACCGAACCTTCAGCTTACATCCTACCTCTTCAATGGCTCCAATTTTATTCAGGGGCAAAGAGATATAATTCAAGCTCTCACCTCGAAAAACAAAGTGGGGTTCATAAATGGCGATTGTAGGAAGCCGGTTTCGTCAGACAGGAAATACCAACAGTGGATTCGGTGTGATCTATTGGTTCTCCGATGGATTCTTAATTCGATTGATTCTTCTCTAAAGGAACACTTTCAATATGCCTTGTCATCTCAATCTCTTTGGACAGAAATTGATGAACGGTATGGTCAACTCAATGTTCTTGAGTTATATGAGCTCAACAAAAATCTCTCTAACTTCAAGCAAGACAACCTTGCATTGATAGAGTATTACAATAAGATGAAGGGGTTTTGGGAAAATCTTGATCACATGGATCCAATTCCTAAATGCTCATGTGGTATGGTGGCTCGTTGTACCTGTCAACTCATAAAGAAGTTACTCGATCGCGAAGCTCAAGCTAAATTGATTCAACTGTTAATGGGGTTGAATTCGTCTTATGAGCAGATGCAGACAAACTTATTATCTCTAGAGCCTTTGCCACCTCTGAACAAAGCTTTGGGTATCTTGCAAAAGATGGAAAAACAGAAGGCAATCAACGATGGTGTGTCAGACTTGGTTATTGAATCTGCTGCATATGTCTCTAAGAATAGGCATAATGGAAAATCTAAGCCTGGTACTGCATCTGACAAGATTTGTAGTCACTGTAACAAGCCTGGGCATCTGATTGAAGACTGTCATAGATTAAAAACATGCGATTACTGCACAATTAAAGGGCATGTTCTTGAACGGTGCTACAAGTATAAAGCTTTTCTCGCCAAGATTGGCAAAGGGAAAGGGCCTGCACAACAGTCCAGTCCAAAATCTGTACATCATGCTAATGTAGTTACCACAAGTGCACAGGATGATGAATATGTGGAGTTCGATCATCCACTGGTTCAGACTCAAGGTCCTTCACATTCTCATTTGGAAGCTTCTTCTTCTCAGTCTCAGTCTCCATTTCTTGCTGTATTGGAGCAGCAGGATGTGGTAAAAGGAAATGTTGACGCTGTAACTCAGCAGGTTATGAAGCAATTTTCCGAGAATGCTAATTCTGGTTTCAGTTTTCCTGGTATAAAGTCTGTTTCTTCTTCTTCTTCTGTTAATTCTGTTAAATCTTCTCTTGGTTGGATTATTGACACTGGTGCGTCAGATCACATATCCTCTAAGATTAGTAAAATGCATGATGTTACTCGTTTAGTTAAGCCTATTTCTGTGTCATTGCCTGATGGGTCTAGTAAAGTAGTTACTCAAGTAGGTAATATTAGGCTTACTAGTGCTATTACCTTGCATAATGTTCTTTACATTCCTGATTTCACTGAGGATTTGTTATCTGTTGCTCGCCTTATTTCCAAATGTAACTTGACTGTTAGTTTTCTGACTGATAAATGTCTGTTTCAGGACAATTCAAGTAAGCAGGTTGTTGTTGTTGGTCTGAGATGTGGGAATCTATATAGAATTCGAGACATATCTGAAAATAAACTTGTTTCATCTTTGTTTTCTTCTTGCTGTAATGCTGTAACTAAAGAGAATTTAGGCTTATTTCATGCTAGATTTGGCCACTCATCTGTAGAAAAACTTCAACATGTAACAGGATTACAATTCAATGGAATAAAAGATTTCTCTTGTGATACTTGCATTTTAGCTAAACATCACATGTTGCCTTTTCCTAGGAGTCTTTCCCATGCTCAAGAATGCTTTGATCTGGTTCATTTAGACGTTTGGGGTCCTTACAAATCACGATCTTTAACTGGTGCAAGGTCATTCTTAACTGTTCTTGATGATTTCTCTCGTACAACTTGGGTTTTTCTTATCCAAAACAAAACACAAGTTCCTGGCTTGATTAAATAGTTTGTCAAATATGTTCAAACACAATTCAATAAATGTATTAAAATCTTCTGATCTGATAATGGGACTGAGTTCATACAATCTCAGTGTAAAGACTTCTTTAAAGACATAGGTGTTGTTCATCAAACTTCGATTGTAGGGCGACCTCAACAGAATGGTCGCGTAGAAAGGAAGCATAGACATTTATTAGAAACTGCACGGGCTCTTATGTTTCATTCTCATGTTCCTATTAAGTTTTGGGGGGATTGTCTTTTAACTTCAGCTTACCTCATCAATAGGATGCCTACTAAGATTCTTGACTGGAAATCTCCACATGAATTGTTGTTTGGTTCTGTCCCTGTGTACACTGACCGTCGAGTATTTGGTTGTTCTTGTTTTGCTTCTATTCCTCCTCATGTTCATGATAAATTTGGCAAAAAGGCTAGAAAATGTGTGTTCATAGGTTATCCTTATAATCAAAAGGGATATAAAGTTTATGATTTAGACAATAATATGACTTTTACTAGTAGAGATATCATTTTTCAAGAGTCTATTTTCCCTTTTGCTCCTGGTGTACCCTCTGCTGTACCTCCTGTTCTTTCTTCTGTTCATGAGAATATTTTTAGCTTCTCTGACTGTAGTACACAGAACCATACACAGAACAATGTTTTGCCTCCGCCTATTGACATTCACAGGTCAGTTATTCCTTCTGCTGTCATTCCCACGGACGTTCCAGTTGTTGCTAATGATATTTCTGAAGTGTCGAGTCTCAGGAAATCTAGCAGGTCCAGAGGGCTTCCTGCAAAATTGAAGGACTTCCATTGTTCTTTTGTTCTTCATACTGCTCTTCATGTGAAAGTCTTAAATAATATGATTATGTATGATAAAGAATATCTTCAATCTTTTTGCAATATGGTGAAAGAGTCAGAACCCACTTCTTATAAGCAGGCTGCAAGGGACGACAGATGGGTTCAAGCAATGAATCTGGAGCTTCAAGCATTGGATAATAATATGACTTGGGAGCTCACTGATCTTCCTCCTGGCAAGATCGCTATAGGAAGTAAATGGGTGTTTAAGATCAAACACAAGCAAGATGGTTCAATTGAGCGCTTCAAGGCTCGCTTGGTTGCAAAGGGGTACAACCAAATTCTTGACAAAGATTACAAACATATGTTTTCGCATGTTGCAAAATTAGCAACTGTGCGAACTCTACTGGCAGTTGCATCGATGCGCCACTGGCCTTTGCATCAAATCGACATTAACAACGCGTTTCTACATGGTTTTTTGGACGAGGAGGTTTACATGACGCCACCTCAGGGCTATTCTGTCCCAGCCAAAGGTCAAGTTTGTAGGTTAAAACGCTCTTTATACGGCTTGAAGCAAGCCTCTCGACAATGGAATCTAGAACTCAGCAAATATCTTATCAGCCTGGGGTTTACTCAATCGAAGTATGATTATTCCCTTTTCACAAGGTTCAATGGCAAAACCAAGCGATTTCTTGTTGCTCTAGTCTATGTAGATGATGTCCTCATAACCGGAGATTTGCTCCGAGACATTGAAGAGCTCAAACAACAGCTACACAGTAAATTCACTATTAAGGATTTGGGAGCAGCACGTTTTTTTTTTGGGACTTGAGGTTGCCAGAAATAACAATGGTCTTGTAGTTAATCAACGAAAATATATTCTTGATATCTTGAAAGATTCTGGATTTGAAGATTGCATTCCTGCTGAGTTTCCTATGCAAAAGAATCTCAGGCTTTCGATTGATCAAGGGGATGTATTGCAGGACCCTGAATCTTACCGTCGTTTAGTAGGCAGGCTGTTATATTTGAACATAACCAGACCCGATCTTTCTTATAGCGTCCAACATTTATCGCAGTTTTTGAGCCAACCTCGTGAGCCACATCTTCTCGCTGCCCATCATGTTCTCAGGTATCTCAAAGGCACGGTCAATGTCGGTCTCTTTTATCCCTCTGGTGGTGCTTCTTCTCTACAAGCCTATTCAGACTCAGATTGGGGAGGGTGTGCATTCACCAGCAGATCATTGAGCGGCTACTGTATTTTCTTAGGAAGATCTCTTATTTCCTGGAAAACAAAGAAGCAGATCACCGTCAGCAAAAGTTCAGCTGAGGCTGAATACATGAGTCTCTCATTTACGGCTAGCGAGATGGTTTGGTTGAAGAACATTCTTCAAGAGTTGCAAGTTTCGGTTCCTTTACCAATTCCTCTGTTCTGCGACAATACAGCAGCTGAGCATTTGGCCAAAAATCACGTCTTCCATGAGAGAACGAAACACCTCAACATGGACTGTCATTTTGTGCGCGACAAACAACTTGAAGGTTTTCTCGACACACAACATATTAGCAGTTCCAATCAACTTGCAGACTTAATGACCAAAGCCCTTGGACAAAGAGAGCATCATCAATTAGCAACCAAGCTGGGTTTAATCGTTCACCCCATTCCAGCTTGAGGAGGGGATATGAACTAACCAACTTACTTGGCTAAGGTTGTTACAAGTTAGTTAGGTAGTTGTGAGTTAGCATGATAGCATCATTATATATACCCAAATCTATACATTGTACAAATACTTTTTGATCAATATAATTCATCTATTTTTCTCTACAATCTTACATAATAAGCTTTAATATGGTATCAGATTTAATTTCCGCATAATATTCTTCACAAAACTCAATCTTCATCAAAATACGTAACTTTCTTCATTAAATTTTCAAGAATTCACCATGGCTGCTGCAGGAAATCAAGAAACAACTTTGTACTCACTGTTTGATGATCCACTCTTTCTCTCTCCGACGGATCAACCGAACCTTCAGCTTGCATCCTACCTCTTCAATGGCTCCAATTTTATTCAGGGGCAAAGAGATATAATTCAAGCTCTCACCTCGAAAAACAAAGTGGGGTTCATAAATGGCGATTGTAGGAAGCCGGTTTCGTCAGACAGGAAATACCAACAGTGGATTCGGTGTGATCTATTGGTTCTCCGATGGATTCTTAATTCGATTGATTCTTCTCTAAAGGAACACTTTCAATATGCCTTGTCATCTCAATCTCTTTGGACAGAAATTGATGAACGGTATGGTCAACTCAATGTTCTTGAGTTATATGAGCTCAACAAAAATCTCTCTAACTTCAAGCAAGACAACCTTGCATTGATAGAGTATTACAATAAGATGAAGGGGTTTTGGGAAAATCTTGATCACATGGATCCAATTCCTAAATGCTCATGTGGTATGGTGGCTCGTTGTACCTGTCAACTCATAAAGAAGTTACTCGATCGCGAAGCTCAAGCTAAATTGATTCAACTGTTAATGGGGTTGAATTCGTCTTATGAGCAGATGCAGACAAACTTATTATCTCTAGAGCCTTTGCCACCTCTGAACAAAGCTTTGGGTATCTTGCAAAAGATGGAAAAACAGAAGGCAATCAACGATGGTGTGTCAGACTTGGTTATTGAATCTGCTGCATATGTCTCTAAGAATAGGCATAATGGAAAATCTAAGCCTGGTACTGCATCTGACAAGATTTGTAGTCACTGTAACAAGCCTGGGCATCTGATTGAAGACTGTCATAGATTAAAAACATGCGATTACTGCACAATTAAAGGGCATGTTCTTGAACGGTGCTACAAGTATAAAGCTTTTCTCGCCAAGATTGGCAAAGGGAAAGGGCCTGCACAACAGTCCAGTCCAAAATCTGTACATCATGCTAATGTAGTTACCACAAGTGCACAGGATGATGAATATGTGGAGTTCGATCATCCACTGGTTCAGACTCAAGGTCCTTCACATTCTCATTTGGAAGCTTCTTCTTCTCAGTCTCAGTCTCCATTTCTTGCTGTATTGGAGCAGCAGGATGTGGTAAAAGGAAATGTTGACGCTGTAACTCAGCAGGTTATGAAGCAATTTTCCGAGAATGCTAATTCTGGTTTCAGTTTTCCTGGTATAAAGTCTGTTTCTTCTTCTTCTTCTGTTAATTCTGTTAAATCTTCTCTTGGTTGGATTATTGACACTGGTGCGTCAGATCACATATCCTCTAAGATTAGTAAAATGCATGATGTTACTCGTTTAGTTAAGCCTATTTCTGTGTCATTGCCTGATGGGTCTAGTAAAGTAGTTACTCAAGTAGGTAATATTAGGCTTACTAGTGCTATTACCTTGCATAATGTTCTTTACATTCCTGATTTCACTGAGGATTTGTTATCTGTTGCTCGCCTTATTTCCAAATGTAACTTGACTGTTAGTTTTCTGACTGATAAATGTCTGTTTCAGGACAATTCAAGTAAGCAGGTTGTTGTTGTTGGTCTGAGATGTGGGAATCTATATAGAATTCGAGACATATCTGAAAATAAACTTGTTTCATCTTTGTTTTCTTCTTGCTGTAATGCTGTAACTAAAGAGAATTTAGGCTTATTTCATGCTAGATTTGGCCACTCATCTGTAGAAAAACTTCAACATGTAACAGGATTACAATTCAATGGAATAAAAGATTTCTCTTGTGATACTTGCATTTTAGCTAAACATCACATGTTGCCTTTTCCTAGGAGTCTTTCCCATGCTCAAGAATGCTTTGATCTGGTTCATTTAGACGTTTGGGGTCCTTACAAATCACGATCTTTAACTGGTGCAAGGTCATTCTTAACTGTTCTTGATGATTTCTCTCGTACAACTTGGGTTTTTCTTATCCAAAACAAAACACAAGTTCCTGGCTTGATTAAATAGTTTGTCAAATATGTTCAAACACAATTCAATAAATGTATTAAAATCTTCTGATCTGATAATGGGACTGAGTTCATACAATCTCAGTGTAAAGACTTCTTTAAAGACATAGGTGTTGTTCATCAAACTTCGATTGTAGGGCGACCTCAACAGAATGGTCGCGTAGAAAGGAAGCATAGACATTTATTAGAAACTGCACGGGCTCTTATGTTTCATTCTCATGTTCCTATTAAGTTTTGGGGGGATTGTCTTTTAACTTCAGCTTACCTCATCAATAGGATGCCTACTAAGATTCTTGACTGGAAATCTCCACATGAATTGTTGTTTGGTTCTGTCCCTGTGTACACTGACCGTCGAGTATTTGGTTGTTCTTGTTTTGCTTCTATTCCTCCTCATGTTCATGATAAATTTGGCAAAAAGGCTAGAAAATGTGTGTTCATAGGTTATCCTTATAATCAAAAGGGATATAAAGTTTATGATTTAGACAATAATATGACTTTTACTAGTAGAGATATCATTTTTCAAGAGTCTATTTTCCCTTTTGCTCCTGGTGTACCCTCTGCTGTACCTCCTGTTCTTTCTTCTGTTCATGAGAATATTTTTAGCTTCTCTGACTGTAGTACACAGAACCATACACAGAACAATGTTTTGCCTCCGCCTATTGACATTCACAGGTCAGTTATTCCTTCTGCTGTCATTCCCACGGACGTTCCAGTTGTTGCTAATGATATTTCTGAAGTGTCGAGTCTCAGGAAATCTAGCAGGTCCAGAGGGCTTCCTGCAAAATTGAAGGACTTCCATTGTTCTTTTGTTCTTCATACTGCTCTTCATGTGAAAGTCTTAAATGATATGATTATGTATGATAAAGAATATCTTCAATCTTTTTGCAATATGGTGAAAGAGTCAGAACCCACTTCTTATAAGCAGGCTGCAAGGGACGACAGATGGGTTCAAGCAATGAATCTGGAGCTTCAAGCATTGGATAATAATATGACTTGGGAGCTCACTGATCTTCCTCCTGGCAAGATCGCTATAGGAAGTAAATGGGTGTTTAAGATCAAACACAAGCAAGATGGTTCAATTGAGCGCTTCAAGGCTCGCTTGGTTGCAAAGGGGTACAACCAAATTCTTGACAAAGATTACAAACATATGTTTTCGCATGTTGCAAAATTAGCAACTGTGCGAACTCTACTGGCAGTTGCATCGATGTGCCACTGGCCTTTGCATCAAATCGACATTAACAACGCGTTTCTACATGGTTTTTTGGACGAGGAGGTTTACATGACGCCACCTCAGGGCTATTCTGTCCCAGCCAAAGGTCAAGTTTGTAGGTTAAAACGCTCTTTATACGGCTTGAAGCAAGCCTCTCGACAATGGAATCTAGAACTCAGCAAATATCTTATCAGCCTGGGGTTTACTCAATCGAAGTATGATTATTCCCTTTTTACAAGGTTCAATGGCAAAACCAAGCGATTTCTTGTTGCTCTAGTCTATGTAGATGATGTCCTCATAACCGGAGATTTGCTCCGAGACATTGAAGAGCTCAAACAACAGCTACACAGTAAATTCACTATTAAGGATTTGGGAGCAGCACGTTTTTTTTTTTGGGACTTGAGGTTGCCATAAATAACAATGGTCTTGTAGTTAATCAACGAAAATATATTCTTGATATCTTGAAAGATTCTGGATTTGAAGATTGCATTCCTGCTGAGTTTCCTATGCAAAAGAATCTCAGGCTTTCGATTGATCAAGGGGATGTATTGCAGGACCCTGAATCTTACCGTCGTTTAGTAGGCAGGCTGTTATATTTGAACATAACCAGACCCGATCTTTCTTATAGCGTCCAACATTTATCGCAGTTTTTGAGCCAACCTCGTGAGCCACATCTTCTCGCTGCCCATCATGTTCTCAGGTATCTCAAAGGCACGGTCAATGTCGGTCTCTTTTATCCCTCTGGTGGTGCTTCTTCTCTACAAGCCTATTCAGACTCAGATTGGGGAGGGTGTGCATTCACCAGCAGATCATTGAGCGGCTACTGTATTTTCTTAGGAAGATCTCTTATTTCCTGGAAAACAAAGAAGCAGATCACCGTCAGCAAAAGTTCAGCTGAGGCTGAATACATGAGTCTCTCATTTACGGCTAGCGAATTGGTTTGGTTGAAGAACATTCTTCAAGAGTTGCAAGTTTCGGTTCCTTTACCAATTCCTCTGTTCTGCGACAATACAGCAGCTGGGCATTTGGCCAAAAATCCCGTCTTCCATGAGAGAACGAAACACCTCAACATGGACTGTCATTTTGTGCGCGACAAACAACTTGAAGGTTTTCTCGACACACAACATATTAGCAGTTCCAATCAACTTGCAGACTTAATGACCAAAGCCCTTGGACAAAGAGAGCATCATCAATTAGCAACCAAGCTGGGTTTAATCGTTCACCCCATTCCAGCTTGAGGAGGGGATATGAACTAACCAACTTACTTGGCTAAGGTTGTTACAAGTTAGTTAGGTAGTTGTGAGTTAGCATGATAGCATCATTATATATACCCAAATCTATACATTGTACAAATACTTTTTGATCAATATAATTCATCTATTTTTCTCTACAATCTTACCTAATAAGATTTAATAAGATGGTTGTTCTTTTAATAAATAGAGGATTGGATATCTTTCCCTTGGTGTCAAAAGGAAAGACAAACAATTTGAACGGAGGGAGTGACGAAAAATGGCGATGGAGGGAGAATTAATCTCATTCTTTGAACCTGTAATGAGCTGACCGAGTTTGTTGTTATTGGGATTGTAATTAAGTAATCCATGTGGGAATTTAATTACGTACTGTACTAAGGAGTGGATATATACACATACACATTTCTACCCTCGTTCCTTCCTTCCTTCTTCTTCCCAAATCCCAAGTTGATGTCCGTATCTTGACCAAATCAGAAAAAAGGGGTTTTGTTTTGTGTGATCATAAATCACAAATTGTTGCAATCTTTCTTTACTTTTGTTGTGATCTGAATTGGTAAATGGATCAAGTATTTAACAAGGTGGGATCTTACTGGTTAGGCCAAAAAGCCAACAAAGAGTTCAGTTCTGTTGGTAATGACATTAATGTCAGTATGCTTCTTCCCTTTCCCTTTCCCTTTCTCTTTCATTTTCCTCCATTTGTTTATTTTATGAAGGCAGTTAAATCCGTTTTATCATTCTTAGGAGATATGAGTACTTATGATGGATGGATGGATGGATGGGTTATCTGATTATAGGACAATTTGTGATCAGCCGATTGTTGATTCTCATGTTCATGTTAAATGCTGCCTGGGATCATCAAATTCAATTGGCTGACACTCTTATGGATAATTTGATGAAATTCTGTTGGACGGGGTCAGGTTTGGTTTTCGGGTGTGGAAGAGAGACGAACCTAAAGGAGGAAATGGATGCATCCTTTTCTTCTTCGTTTCGCCTTGTAGGGGCGGCCTGAAAATGTCCAAGGCTAGCTTTCACCTTTTACCATTGAGCTCAGCTTTTCAACCTCCCTAATTCCTTCCCCACTCACCCTCCTCTTTTATCCCGGCTATGGTTAACTTAAGGCGGACTTAAATGGATGTGTCCATTTCCCCCTATTTTTTTTGTAGGTTCACTTCAATTTCTCCATTGACACACTAATTAAATTGAATGGGAAGTCATAAACGAAGGTGCAATGGGTTTGTTAGGGTTATTATACAAATGACAATCTATCTACACCCTTTTCTATGGAGAGTTTGCTGTTCATAAGCTTGCTTTTTCTCTTCCCTCTTTCTCCGCTTTTGGCATTCATACCATTTCCATATTCATCTTGTTGGCTTATTGTTCACGTGCAATAAATCTGAAACCAACCATTACGAGTTGATGTTAACACAAACTCTCAGCCAAACAAGCAAGGCTCTCTTGGAGGAACTTGTCACTGTGTCTGAACTTTAATGGTTTTATGTGCTATCTTTTCACATTCTATACAGTATTCGCAGACCTCTCCATAATAAAGCTTTACCTATAGTACCAGCTCTGTATGTAAGGCTATGAAAATCGGCAGATTAGGAGGTCAGAGAGGTTAGCACCATACATGATGGTTGATGTTAACTCATATACTTGTCCTTTTTACTTGAAATTTGATTTCTGCTGCGCGGGTGTTGTAAGGTAGTGTCATGTAGAAAAAGAAAAGGTACTCCGTATGAAGTAGCTCCTTGCGAACTTTATAGTTTATGCCTTAAAAAGGAGCATCTGTCATAAAAAAATCTTATTTACATTCTATCTTGGTTGAATAACCGATACCCAAAACTTGTTATGTAATACTCCTATAGCGGATTTCTAAGCTTAATATGGATTAACTGTCCCGCTATTCTAAAAGACTTTCCTTTTTTCCCCCATTTTAAAGCTGAATTATAAAGACTTGTCATTTTGGATCTGAAATTTTAAATTTTGGGTTCACTTCCATTCTCCTTCTTGATTAATGTTGAAGGTTGTCATTAAAAATGGTAAAATCTTCTGTTAACTTTCAATTAAGAGTCTTTGTCAGAATGGTGAGTTTTTAAATTGGAGAAAGTATATCATATTCCCTTAAATTCGTCACCAAATTTGGATTGCTCAGTCACATGGATTCTGATTCGTGACTGATAATTTTCATACCTATATTGAGCTAGTGACTATATCTTTCCTTTTCCATGAATTAGGTCAAACTCGAATAGCAAATAGTACTTCTGCCTCATCTTCGTGCTATCTAGCCAAGTTGGTGTTTGTTATTAATACGTAGTGATGGTCATCCCCAAACAAATCTTTCTGTTTGGGAGTATCTCTATAGGTTTTCTTAAATAAGAGAAGTAAACTACGGAGTACCACAGAGGAGTACTTCAATCGTTTCCAAGATTTAATTATCAATTTCGTTCTTTTTCTTGGCCAGATATGATCTACAAAAATGGTATTAGTTGTGAGATCTCAGGATGTTGCAGATGTAACCGTGTAATATATAAGGTCTGTAAAAATTCAAAAAGATATATGCCAAATGCGTGAAAAGACTCACTTCTTAAGATGTAAAATGTTCATACCAAAAAATGTTCAGTTGCGGTTATCAGCTCTCCCTACTTATATTAATTTTGATGTATAGCTTATAGCTGAGATTCTAATTTGCTTCATTAGGCATGTTTTCTTAATATTTTCATTTGATGAAGTCAAAGACTCACAATCCTTTGGTTCTGAATATTGGCGGAATAAAGCAAAAAGGTTCACCAAACTTGCCACGCTTCTTTTTATTGTGAAATAGCTATCGTTCTATGCATTCCTCAACGTAGTTTTCTATCATAGGTTATCCAGAAGGAGTCTCCACTTACATCTTACTTCGTTATCCTGCCATTAATGGGAGCATTACATTTTACTTTATTATCGACGAGAGCATTTGATGCAGTGGATAATATAATTAGTTATTGGGACAGATTGATGAATTGCTAACATTATGAGTTACGAGTTATGACCAATTGACCATCTATCAGGAGTGTAATATAATCAGTTATATAAAGTGTCCTTGAAACCTCCTTCCCATGTTTGTTGTTTAATGGTATTTATATATGCTGAGATATTGATGTAAACTGTAAGCTATAGTTGAGCAGTTGAACTTAAGCCCCTTTGGCTATATTTCGTAATTTCTGCGTGTACTTAAGTTTTGTTGTTTCTGTATGCCAGTCTGTATTTAAACTCCAGGCATTTAATTTGTTCATATCTGCCCTAAGTTGTATCCTGTTTAATGTCGTCAGTCTCTGGGAAGCAGCATTGGAGAGAGCACCAAATGGATCGTCAATAAACTCAAAGGTTTGATATCTTTCATTTTGTCTTATTAACCTTTCACACTGATTTTACTTAGATCGATGTTTCTAGCCTCTTTAATTTCCCACGATTAAAAAAAACGGAGTAGTAATTTTGATTTATATGGCTTGTTATATGGTTGAGCTCTATTTATATGTCTACAGTAGATCCTGGTTCTATTGTCATACTATTTCAGTATTTCACTTGTTGGATTGTGTCTATGAATCTAAAGACAACAGGGCAAGGGCCAACTCCCGATGCTATATAAATTCGCCACTGTTAGATTCTAGATGGAAAACAATGGTTTTTGTTCTCTTAAGTACCAGCATGAAAATTTACCCGCCAGTATCCTGTTCAATACAGCACTATTTTATTGATTTGTTGAATTTAGTCGTATCCTGGTATGGTGGCTTCCATGGGAACTCTCTATAAGTTTTACCGCATACTCCGTATTGACATGTACTCGTACCTTGCTGTAGTTTTGAGTTGGTGATGCAGTAGTTTTAAAATCTGATTGATCCATTTCTTAAAGAGCAGACGAATCAATCTTGTCTCTTCGCTGTTTGCTTATATAGAGATAAATGTGCAGGTAAGATGCAAGTTCCATTGCCAGATCTGCTGAAGGAGTATGATATTGCAGTAGGCATCTTCCCTAAAGATGCAACTCACTATGAGTTTGATGAAAAAACCAGGAAGCTTACCGTATATGTACCTCAAATTTGCGAAGTGGGTTACAAGGATTCATCTGTGTTGCGGTTTTTCACGACCGTGACTGGGTACCTTGAAAAGGGTAAGCTGGCTGATATAGAAGGATTGAAGACAAAGGTAATGATCTGGGTGAAAGTAACTTCCATAACTTGTGATGGGTCAAAGCTCCGTTTCACAGCCGGGGTGAAGAAAACTCGAAGCAGAGAGGCTTATGAGGTTCTCCGTGATGGTGTTGGTGTGGACAAGTTTTGATGTCGTCTTTAGATGCTCCATGTTATTGTTTGTATCATCTCTATGAGTTGTAATGTGATTGTAAGTTCTGAATTCTAACCAAATCCAACAAATAGACGCGAGTTCTTGTGACCGAGATATGGCTAATGCCAGAATGATTATGCTGGTTCTTTCATGTGTGCTATGTTTGTCCTTAAAGTAATACCCCAATGAATTTGGGTTGGACGTCTTGGGTTGCTATTCTACCAAAAACTTCAAGGCTGCTTTACAAGCCAAAAAACAGAAGGCCCTGCTCAAAACTGAAAACTGCACCAGCCGGGAATCGAACCCGGGTCTGTACCGTGGCAGGGTACTATTCTACCACTAGACCACTGGTGCTTATTGATCCTACATCCTACGCTTCGACATATGACCCCTTTTTCAGGCCTTGCATGACCTTTTTTTTGGAAAATTTCTTATAAAGCTAAAGCATTTTAAGTCTGCATATTATACCCCATCATCATTTGTTTATCATTCTGTTTAATATTTGGTCTAAATAGGATATCTCCCATCTTATTCTCCTCCTTGACCCTTGTCTTTTTCTAATTGTTTTTTTTTATTTTTTGTATCTGTTATAAACTTTTAAATGAATATATTTAAAACATACTTTATAAAAATAATATAAAATAAAAAATTCACCAATATTCATATTTTTTTCATGGTCTATAAATAGAGACCAACTTTGACATACTTTTACTCCAAAGAAAAAGATTGATAATTATCACAACTAGTTGTATAATTTAGTCTCGATTTTATTGTTTATGTAATCAAATTAATGTCATTTGATGTTATTTAATGTAATCATGTTAAGTACTCCGTAGTAAGTTTTAAATGTACTTTTAAGTTCTAGTATCCTTTATGTAATCGAATTAATTAAGTTGAGTAACAGTGTAATTTGGCAGCCGTAATTAGCTACTTATATATTTGTCTCGTTTTTTTTATAATTTTTTTTAATGTTTTTGAAAAAATAATAAAAATGTAAATTCGTAAAAAGTAATATTTTCCATTAATGTAAATATAATTTCGTAAAATAAATATTGATTGTTCAATAAAATGATATTTTAAATTTAGATGGAAAAAATAATAAAGAATAATATATGAGGTGCGAATAAAGATAGAAAAGTTAGTATGAGTTTCATAGGTTAGGTTGTAAATAAAGAAGAATATTTTCTCCGGTCACAATTTATTGTCTCATTTCATTAAAATACACCAACGTGTAATCATGAAATGGGGCAATAATTTATGAACGGAGAGAGTATAATATAGGTTAGACCTTGGTGAAGAACACCAAGGGGATAACATGGTGTAAGAGTCATAAAGTTGGTGGCCTGGTATAGAATGAATGAAGTTGCATTGATAGGGACGTAAAGAGGACGCATGCATGCAGAAGAAGAAGAAGAAGAAGAATGAAAAGGAATTTGGGTTGCTTGTTTGTATATAACATGTTTGTTACGTTGTCACGTATGGATTGTACCCTTTAATTTTAGTTTACTTAATGTGCGTGTGTGCTTTAATGTGGACTGTACGTGGATGCTTTCTGTTTTGTGTTTCTGTGATTAATTTGTTTGATGATTAGTAGCTAGTGGAAATTGGAAAGGTACGTGATATATATAGCTGAAGGTGGTTTTTTAAATAAAGCTAATTAATATTAATATTAATATGCGTCAGGTTTAACTTGATCTCGATCAAACTCCAAATAATGGTGGATGGGCCTCCTCCATCTCGAAGTAGATACTCCCTCCATCTCAATACGATGTTCTTATTTAATTTTGGGAGGTCAAAGTTCGTAAACTTTGACTATAAATTTCGTAAAATGTATACAATTTTATAATATAATTTTCGCATAATTACATTTGTTATAAAAAGACGTTTGATGCTAGCTAGCTAGATTTATAAATTTTAATTTTTGTTCAACACTAACGGTAATTCCTGAAAGAGCAATCGAGCAGGTAAGCTCAATGAAGTTCCCTCGCTCTAACCCAAGGGTTCAGTCTGTTACCTTGGCGGCTGATTTGATTGGTCTTTGTTTTCCACCCACCTTAGGTTTCATCGATCAAGAAGATTTCTGAACACGTACGCCTGTCACTCAGTCTCAGCTGAGAATGGTTGCCAAATTAAAGGACAGGGTCTCACATAGGAGTAGCTGGCATTCTTACCAATTTACTTCCCTTATTCCATTCCACACAGTATCGTCTGAGTCATAAATGTTGTCTATGATGTCGGTTTCAAAATCGGAACACTTCACTTTGAGGGACAAAATGTTCCTAAACTAAGAGAAATGGAAGTAAATAACCCAAGCTAAGTCTAAGTAGCATATATAATGCACATATGTATACTTATAGTGCAATATAATTAACATTCATTTGATAATTATGTTATGGACAGACAGGATGGAGCTGAGGCTGCGTGCAGATACAAGTTTACCATTACATTACGCAAGTAAGCCTTGGTACTAACTAAATTACTAAATACTCGGCTCGAAATAATGTCTCGATTATTACAGCAGGGGGTTTATGTTATGTTGGCCAACCTCAAATCATCATTATATATATGGCTAAATATATACTCCAACACTTAGCTTAGCTTGTTGTTGTTGTTATCAGCTAGGCAGGCTTGAAACAGAGAATTGCATATCAACGTCTCTTGCTGCTTCTAACCTTATTATTATCTCTGGAACTGCAGCTTGAATGAATCATCTTCCACATAATTTCTATGTCCCCATATCCTGCACATAATTCCTTGTCTTTGTATAGCCCGCTTATTACTAGCTCCTTTTTCTTCGCAACTGCATGTCACATGTACTATATCATATATACTCCATCTGTTTCATCCATTTGTTTGTCTTTAATTAAAAAAACACCTTATCACAATGAATATGAAAGACAAATAAATAAATAAATAAATAAATAAAACAGAGGGAATACATGTATGTATAAGCTACAGCTCAAGCTCATAATGTCAAGTTTTTTTTTGTCCAACAAATAGTAGAGTGTACTCAATCGTATTAAGTAGTTAGCGGTGATAGGACCGTACCAGACCTGGAACCTCTTGTTCCGGTTAGCTCATGTGTTATGAGAATCCAAGACATGATTTACGGAAATACAAAGAAGAGACTTACCTTGCTTGACTCCAAAAGCAGAATATCCTGCATAAATAGCAGTTTCAAAGGAAAAATTTAAAATGCATGCATAATAAGTGATAGGAGTAAGTATTTCTTGTGAGAAAATTCCTTAAGGTATGGAAGATGATCACGTTACCCTACACCCTTACTAATAATTTTTTTTTCCAGAGAATCCTCCACTTAGTCACGTCATATTAGATGAAAAGGTAACCACGAATATTATCCTACACTCTTACTAATAAGAAATTCATTTTGACAAAAAAAAAAAAACGGACACTTAATAATTGCATTACAATAACATAGAGAGAGAGAGCTAGAATGAAATCGAATCACAACTACCTATTGTTCATATATAATACCTTCATCTGAATCCGTAGATGGATGGAGTAAGGCCCTGTTCTTTTCGGCTTAATTTCAGCCCGTTTCAGACCAGCTCAGCTTTTATCAGCTCAGCTCCAATATTTTTCTTAAAATTATTAGATAATTTATATAAGAAATTATTAGTTTCAGCTTCTATAAATTCAGCTCAGCTCAGCTCAGCTCTTATCAGTCCAGCTCAGCTCCTATCAGACCAGCTCAGCTCAGCTCAGCCTTGTTTCAGCCGAAAAAAACAGGGCCTAATTACGTAAGATATGGATACGGTGGGTATGCATGCATGGTTTTAGACTGACTTTTTATTGGTTAAGGCGTGGTACAGCAGGGGCAGGGTATACGTACATACCCAACTATGAATAAAATACAGGACTTAATGAAGATGGAAATAAAGGTGGTAAGGAAGGAGGCCTAGGAGGAGGAGGAGGGGGTGGTACCTACCTTTGGCCTTAAGCCATAATCTTGATGGAAGCTTAGTGAAGATGCTTCTTGTAGTTGTAGTTGTAGTTGGGAAGAGCAGAGATGATGATGATGATGATGATGATGATGATGATGATGAGGTCTTGAAGCAAAGGTATTCCCTTACTCTCTCCATGGGCCTCTTTTTTAAGTTAGCTACCTACTCACTCCATCCATCCATCCTATGCTTTCTCATCTCCATATATATACATACTCTTTATTATTATAAAAAAAAAAAAGTCAAATGGTTTTCTTAGCTTGGACTTGAAAAAGTTACGTATGATAATAATTATAATAACATACAGTAGAGTTCATCAATTAATTAATACTCGTAGTGTGTACATAGTAGGAGTAGAAAACAACACATGTAAGGACGGACATACATTATCCAGGCTTCTCATACTCGCATCAATTCAGGCTTTTTTTTTTAACAAACTTTGGCCCTTTGCTTCCTACTATTAATACTGTACTACTCCGTAATATTTATTACTCGTATGTATATAGATGATAAATAATAAAGGAATCAGTCTTTTGACTTTATTAATTTAATCTAATCTTCATATATACGACTACTCCCTACTGTATGAATATGATGATATATTCAGTATATGATTGAAAACAAAAATTGTACAGCGTACGTATGATACATACGATGGCATGGCATGTATGTTAGTATGTCTAGTCATTATTGATTACAGTACTTCCTTTCATCCAATTCAAGGATTAACTATGTAAATGTCTCATTATTATTTCTCCTTCTCATACATGCTTTAAGTTGGTATGTATTAGGACAAAAAATGTCCCGTAATTGAATTGAAAAGACAAAGACAAAGACAAAATAAAAGCATATAATACGAGTAATAGGGAGGGAGGGAGGGAGTACATATTTGTGATGTGAAGAATAAAGTGAAATTCCTTGGGAATTTAATTTGCTGCTTTCCTCACTTACTCACTTATCCTTCTTCTTTACGGAGTACTAAAGATATATTCGCAGTTGCAATGTTTTCTGGTAAAGCAAGCTATAGATAGGATTAGGAGAGCGAGGGGCCCCACCACCACCTTCACCATGTCAACGTGTTTCTTTTGCTTTGTCGTCATTCTAATTCATGATGATTTTAACCAAAACAAAATGTTTCAATTACATTACATTACATTTAAATGGAGAATTACAAACAAAAAAAAGCAACAGAATCAGGGCAGGGCAGGGCAGGGACATGTTTGGGGTGGGTAGGTAGGTAGATATATTGTGGTCTCCAACTGCAATGGCGGCTTCTTCATGTGGTTGTGAATTGTGATTCAACCCAACTTTGTACACGAGAGTTTGTTTATCACAATCACTCTCCACACTCACTCACACACCACTCTCACCTAAACCCACTCATGCATATGCATATGCATATGCATATGCATATACCCGCCAATTGGGTTGAGTCAAAATGGGTTTGGATTCAGGTCGACATACCATTTTAGGCTTGTTATCAAATATTGTGGCTTTACTTTTTCGCATTACTACCAAATTAAGTTCTAATGATTATTTTGTCATTAAGTCAAATACTATATCAAATTAACTACAGCTAAATCACATTCATTATATTGGATTTAATCTTAAGCTTAATGATTGGAATCATCGATAATTTTATCTAGTCGGGTGTCAGACGAGATGGATCACATCACCGTCCTGCATGCATTGCTTCCTGAATCTCCTTTGAACTTGCCCTTTGGCTACCTACCCTTTCACATTCTTCCGTAGCTCGTCTTTTGTTTTTAATAAACCACTAACTCATGTAGAGTTGTTTAGCCCACCTAACCCCGCTTCACATCAATCAAGTGCACCACTTTATAACCAAACTGCTAATCCAGTAGTCAATCAATTTAAACCCTTAAATAATGAGGATTAAACCCTTAAATAGTCGATATCAACTCAGCTCACATTGACCCTAACAACAAATTACAATACAAATCACAAAAGTTTGGCTCACAACACACTTGGTCTGCGTAACATCAACTAGACAGTAGACATACCCAAATTCAACCCGAACCACCTGTTTGATGACAGTCAACATACGATTAGTACTACAAGAATGTAGACCAGTAAAAATGCAGCCCCAATGACTTGAATAATTATCACAATACGTTGAATAAACCTTTGACTCTAGCAGCACACTACTAGTGAGCTGGTGCAAGTGTTGCCTCTTCTAAGCGGGAACCAGACGTTTCAGAGAATGCAAAATTATGCTGCAAATAACAGCTCAAGTGCTGGTAGACAGTGCAGGAGGCTTGTTCTAAGAACAACGATATAGTAGTTCGTACAAGTTGATGGATAAACTTAGTCTCAACACTATATAAGACAATACATTTAGACATTACAGTTATCTAACAAGAATCTCTAGCAAATATTAATAATGGGTGTACCTCTGTACAGCAAAATCATAGAAAGAGCCAACACCCTCCTGGTTCCAAAAAGCAGGTGCTACATTCTGCCATGTAACCAGGAATTCAAATATAAGAGATCTTCGAATAGAAAGATAAACAAAACCTGCACTTGGAAAAGATCAGGGCTTGGTAAAAGAACTAGATGAAAAATATATTGAAATTGCAGAGTAGTGCATTGTGCTGCCTGAGCCTTATCTATAATGCACACTTAAGTCGTACGGAGTACAAAGGTGTTTTAGTTACTGCATCGCTGAACCATGGGCTTAGGAGCGGGCTTTTTAAAATTAAGAACAAGGGCAACATAAAATAAATTTATATACTCCGTATTAAAGAACCTTTCACAGATCACCCAGAGATGGCCCACGGAATTTTTTATCATCAGCTTCCATCTTTTCTTTCCTTTTCAATAGCCTTGCTTCCCTTCTTACAGCAGCATCTTCCTTGGCCTGCTTGACAACTTTATCAAAACCAGGAATCTTTTCCTCGAGTCTCCTGTATACTTGATAACTGAGGTTAAAGTATATCTTGAGCAGCCTCTGCATGACCAAAATGAAATTGGAATCAGGTACTACCACTTGAAATAATTTTATCCGAAATTCAAGTTTTGGTACATCAGTGTCAACATAGCTAACGATGGGTTTAGGGGTGATCAGATTGCCTATGCATCGAAATCACATAGTGGCTTTCCGAATGGGCCATAATGACAGTTGCATCAAATGATTGGCATTTTTTACAGTAAAAAGCAACAGAACTGGTTAATAGGGCCTCTCTGCTTTATACAATCAAAATTTACAGCCAGGAGTAGTGAATCATTGCTCCGTTAGAGATCGAAACAATTAGCAGGTGTAGTCATGTAGTCTTTCATTCCAAGAATGATAATGATGACATGTAAGGACTTGTTAACAGTTCACAAAAGAGAGAAGCAGAAGCCCTATTAGCCTCAGGTTGCACAAAGATCATCAGGAGATACTTAACATTCTAACAAGGATACTAAACTGATGCCAAATAAAAATACATTAGAAACATGGCAAAATGTGAAACCGTGACATCAACTAAAACACGGTTGAGTTTTCTGGATAAATCACTAATGTTTTCTTTTAACTGCAAAAAAAAAGTGCATAAGAATTTAAGAAAATTACCATAACATCGTCATTCCAGTGCCTTATGTACGGTGGACCAGTCGTGTATGAGCCAAGAGGTTTCCGATACCATTCTCCACCATATGTCAGTTGATCCATTGCTTGTTCAACACTCAGAACTTCCCAGGGTCTCAAACCGGGGATGACTTTAGCCAGCTGCTGCCTGCCTCACACAAAATATAGCATTGGAACAAAACAATGAAATCAAAATCCTGAAACAACATCCAAACATTTTGAAAGATTTAGTAAGTAAGAAGCAAAAGCTCATGTCTTTTGTCGCTCCGGTTCAAAAAAAAAAGCTCATGTCTTTAGGATATGCTGAAATAAAGAACAATGACTCATGAAATTGCCTATAATTCTTGGATCAGATGATAAATTAAGAGTGGGTCAATGCAATGAGCGGCACACGATTATCATCACGTGCTATAGAGTATAGACAGTGTAAATAATACTCCGTAGTTTCAATTAAGACAATATGCTCCAAATATGAACAATAGTGAACCTTTAGGGTCTGTTTGAATTGAAGGATTCTAAAGGAAAGGAAGGGAGGGATGTAGAAGCACTAGTTTGGTTAGCAAATGGGAATGGAGGGATATGGAGGGACCCATTTTCTCTCCTCCAAGGCAAATCATAATCTCTCCAACATTGGAAAGACTTGCAGGGGAACTGTGTCCAACCACTCCCACATCATTCCCCCACCCCTCCCCTCCCTTTCTCTTCCCTCCTTCCTCCTCCTCTCCCTTTCCCTCCCATTTTTTCTATTCAAACAAAGCCTTGGGCTCCGGTTGAAAAAGGCGATGAAATATACTTCTAAAGCGACTTTTAAAGACATTATTTTTTCAGCCGTATCGTGAGAATATAACAGTCATGCACAGCAAAAATGATAGCTAAATGGGTTTTCTAAATCATCTTAGTCACCAAGTGGCTGTGTAAGACGATAACAAACTGTACTTCAAACATTAGAACAATTACAATTTGGTTAAAAGCAATGTAACCCAGAACTTGGAAGACTATAAGGAGAAATAACCTTAGATGTTTTGGTATATATTTGTTAGGCATGTGGTCTTCTTCCAAAAGAGTAGTCAGCTCAGAACCACTAGCCCACAGGAAGAGAGCATGGCTTGGAGTTCTAACTCCAGGCCAGATGCCACCATTGGCCTTGAGTACAGCCAAATCACGATTCTTACTTTCTTTAGCCTCCTCTTGCAATTCCTTGTAAGTTTTCTTTTCGTGTCCCTTTAATGGAACCCGTGGATTCATTCCCTTCTGAAGCTTATGAAGAAATGCTGTAGCAGCTGCTCCGAGCTTGACTAAAAAGACAAAATGTTATGCATAGAGTCATAGACTGATAAACTGGAAATTAAACTCAAGAATTTGAGCAATTATACCCATCTTAGAGGATTATATTATGTCCTTTTAGAAGTTACATAAGGAAAAAATATTATTAGTGTCGTACAGGGGTGTTTTGATTTCTATTTCTTCTTTTACACGTAAACTAAGTTTGCTTATATTATAGGGTCAATGACATTCAAACTAGCCAATATATACTCTATTTGGCTTCTTACGTGGAATCTACATCCCATGAAATGGTTGATTATGGCATTACCCAATTGGTGTATCGTAAGCCTTAGTCCAGAATGGGAGATTTTGAAGGGTTGTAATAGGATAATGTAGCGTGATTTTCTTCTAAATATACTATGAAGCATGTCCTCATGCAGAAGTCACCCTAAGGACCATTAATGTCAAAAGTGAGGTCCAACTTCACAGTTCACACTGATTCACTTACTTATTCCATCATAGTCCTGGCAGTTCTGTAGCTAATCTGTTATTACAATTTACATGAATTCAGTCCGATTCAAAGAAAAAGGCTTCAAATGGCTTGCACTGAGGGATGTAGATCATGTAGTCAAGCAGATGAAATCATACTTTGAAAAGTGCATTAACTGACCTCACTGCACTCAGCTGGGTTTTCGGAACTATTAGATGATAGGCTTACAATGATATTGATTTCAATTGTATTAAAAATTATCCATTACATCAACTGTGGCCTGCAATAAACACACCTAAAGTAAATAAGAAGAAGATGGAACGAATAACAGACCTTCCCAAGTGGCAATTGCACGCTCCAGTCCATAAACCATGCCTATAGGCGCCCACTCATCCATGTCCTCTCCCCATATGAATGTATGCGTGTCAATTATGCCAGCACCCCATGCAGTCTTAAGCTGAATGAGCTCACATGGTCCTCTTGAACGACCCAAACGATCCTTGTAGAACCAGCCACCCGTTTTCATTATGACTGCAAACAACATATAGAATGACGTAAACAAAGGGAGCATCATGCAAAATAGCGACTCGGGAATAAGATTTGACATCGATGGACCTTAGGGGCGTACACTAGAAGAATTAGCTACATCATTCAAATGAGTATAATAACAATGCAGTCTTACGGGAAATTGATTCATAGGCTACACCGCTACAGTGTCCAACTTCACATCACAACTCATGAATGTTAATGAATGAACAAAGCTAATGAAACCCAAACGAATGCCCAAACACATATCCAACCGGGTAAAAATCAGATGGAGCTTTCCGGATATGCAGCCTGACAACATCAAATTCTAAACCTCCCTGCTGCTAATCAGCCGAAACTGTGTACAGTAATTTCTTTTCCCCCCTCAAAGCCCGCCAGTCCGCCACAACATTCATATTTGAGTCGATTAAATGGCACAGCCTAGGATCAAAATGCCTTAATCCCCGCTCACACCACATTTAGGCCAATTACCTCCAACGTGACATTGTAATATAGCAATGACAGTCAACATTATGGTCCTTCAGCAAGGCCATGTTCTTTCAAGAACTAAGTGTGAGCTGAATTGACTAATCACAACATCAACAACAACATTACATCGTTATTCCCAAAAAGATTAGGGGTCGGCTAACATGAATCATTGTCTGAATTGAATAGGACAAGGTAAAATTAACGAGGATCAAAACTTAGGCCAATTGCCTCAAAAGTGATATTGTAATATACTAGCAACCAGCTTAATATAGTAGCAACAAGGTGCAAAAATTGCGCTTTGGCACCAGTATAATGGTAAGAATAGTAGTGAGAAAGTTGGATATAGAGTAGGAAGTGAGAAAAGAGAGTTACAATCATAGTAGCGTTTCTCGAGGTTATTATAGCCAATGGCCTGAGCAGCATCAATGGGGCGGGAAGGCGGGTAAGGGCGCTGTCGAAACCCCCACAAACCGAAGAAGAAATTCTTAGCAAAATCCCAGAACTTGTCATCACATTGTCTCTCGGAGGTAATAGCTTTCCTGGGCATAGGCCTGCCGTCCAACCCACGAACATGAGGAACATTCTTCCAGAGCTTATGATCCTCTTTCCAGTAAGGCTTCTCATTATCCTCAAGCTCCATCTGATTCGCCATATCAGCAACCACCTCTGCCCTCATCAGAAACTTCACCACTGGGCTCTCCCTGAACTCCTCCCACCACCTTTTGTTCTCCTCCACTTCCTCCGGCGTCGGGTTTTCCTTGGTTTCGAAGAGTGGGTTTCCCTCCTTGAGGATTTCCTCCACCTCTGGGGCGTGCCTGAAATCGGGCCGGTTCTCGCATTCCCACCAGAACTGGTCCAGCATTTCCTTGTACCTCCCTGGTTTTCTGGGGGGTTTTTTGGGGGAGGAGCGGGAGCGGGAGAGGGAGAGGGAGGAGAAGAGGGGCGATGGAGGGGGGTTTTGGGATAGGGTTAGGGAGAGTAGGTTTGGGAATGAAATGGGGTGTGTGGGTTTTTCAAACCAGTTCAAAAATTGGTCGCCGAATGAACCCAGGTTGAAGGAAGCCATTTTTGTAGAGCTTTATTGCTGCTTTCTGGAATGGAGGTTGTCACTACTTGTGAGTACTCACTCTATTAGGGAGTAGAGAGATGGAAGAGAAGCATAGCAATAGCAATAGCAATAGCAATAGCATTTGCAGCAGCAAGCCAGCAAAGGCGGTAGTCTAATTCTATCTCTCAGGAATTGGGCTTGATACTACTAGGAGTTGGGTTCTCAAATGGATTGGATGGATCCATTACATTTTTTTTTTTTTTGAAACTGATCCATTACATTTTTGGAACGGAATGGAAAGTGTAGCAACGGTTTCGTGAGACCGTTTTATGGTAAAACAAGCCTAATAAGTTACGAGTATACTAGTTCATCATGAGCGATTAGACACAACCTTATACGAGTATTTTATTATGATAATTTGCTACATACTTTAGTATGACAATTTGTTACAGTTTCACAAGTATAATAAAAATTCTTAGGTTTTTTTGGGAAAATATTAATTAATTTTCCTAATTAATATACATTTGTTTTAAATAAATTGTATTTTATATCGTATGTTATAAGGAGTATTTTTTAAAATTTTATTGTGTTTTTGGATAGGTATTTGAGTTATCCGGTGTAATATGGAGTAGTATTCAATTTCTCATAAGATAATGACTTGAGTTTTTTTGGGAAAATTATAGAGCCTAATCACAACAATTGAAATATAAAGGATTTAATTTCACGATTGCACAGTTTAGGGTATGTCTTGACTTCATTATTACGATTGAGGGTGTTATATCAAATATATAGTGCTCGTAGTAGTAGTACATTGGGAGGGAGTATAGTATTTGTTAAGTTGTCATTTTACCAAAGGATGATATAAGAAGAGAATCATGAGTTGGAAAACCAGTATGGGGGACTGGGGAGACATGTAGACAAACCCTTGGCCTTGGAAATAGAAAGTCCTGGTATATAAATATAAATGAAAAAGAGGGAAATTTGAACAAAAGTCGATATGTCCGAGTGGTTAAGGAGACAGACTCGAAATCTGTTGGGCTTTGCCTGCGCAGGTTCGAATCCTGCTGTCGACGTTTTTTCAGAGCAGGCCATTCAACTTCACTGCTTACTGCTCACCTCAATCCATCTATTTTAGTCCATCCATCATCTTGCTATATGTACTGGCCAGTCGCAGTGGCCACACACACTAGAACTGTAGGTGGAGCGGAGCATGTACTCTATTTTCACAAATATCTCCTTTATAATTTCGCTATATGTATTCGCCAAACTACAATTGTGGACCGGAGAAAGTAAGTACTCTATTATCACACACGTCTCTATTTAATTTCGATATATGAAATTATGATTAGCAACACCACAACTGTGGAGGACATATAGTACTCGTACTCTATTACCACAAACGACTCGTTATTGATTTCGCTACATGTATTGGCAACACAGATGTATACATACATACATACATACATTGGAAGGGAAATAGACGGCCAAAGTTCTACTGTTATTATACAACAAGATCACACTACTAGTACTAGCAGTCTAGCTACTACGGAGTAGTAGTGCGTACTTAGCACATGAGTATAACAACTAATTCAGCTAAATATAGTCGATCGATCTCAGTGCATGGAGAAGTGACGAGGAGATTTGAGCCTAGGACGAGGCTCTCGAACAGGACTCTTTACTCCACAAACACGGTGCTTCACTCGCCAAGGAAACAGGACTTGAAGCCCACAGTAGCCTCTAGAAGACAGAGGAGCCCGTCTTGGAATACAATCATCTTTTCTATATATTCCCTTTGCGTGCTTCTTCTTGTCCGTCCCCAAGCCAGACAAGGAGGATGATGATGCTAAGGCCGCAGCTGCTGGAAGAAATCTCTTTATCATGAAACTCGGTGACGACATTATCTTCACATCTTCAGTACTACTGTCGCTCTCGCTCTCGCTCTCGTTCTCGTCTGCCGCCTCCCCTCTTTCAGTAGTCGTGTCCAGGGATCCGACCAGGGAAAACAAGTCTATGACATCAACCTCTTCCTCCTCCTCCTCCTCCTCTTCTTCCTCGGATCTATTTGCCTCTGCTTGCCAATGCATAGGTGGTGGCTTAGGAAGAGGCAATAAGGCCGTACCTTCGACTAAGTTTTCTGTAGTTGGATGATTGTTTTTAGGCTTCCCAGGACTCTGCTCCCACTGGAATGGCACTCTGTAAGTAGACTCGATGAGTGAATTCGAGCGTGAAATATCATTATTATTATTTGACAAGGCGATGAGATTGGAGCGTCTTGCTGATAAAAGGGGAGCATCAAGGTCTAGTTTACTCGGTCGTTTTGTGTTGATAGTCTTCATCTCGACTCTCTCTAGCTACTTGTTGTATGAATGATATGATGCTTTTACTTAAGAAGTAGTATGCTTTTTGTTATGAAGTTTTATTTGCAAAGGACATAATGTAAATGTAACTATGATTTCTCGTGAATTCAGGCAGGCGACTCCTTTTCTCATGTATCTTTTTTTTTTGTTGTTGCAACTTTGGGGACTTCACATGTGATTGAATTGATGCATGGCTTAAAAGAACCTCCATCTACAGTAGTACCTAATTAATTGTGGTTGCAATACGTCTCCTTTGTAACGAATATATATATGTCCAGGAATGTACGAAGTAAGAAGTATGAGTATTTGTCTTATTGATCTAGACATATTTGATTGGTTATAAGTTTGGGACGGATATGCTCGTGAAAAAACGAACAAGCTAGTAGTATTTGAGTTGTGCTTGAGAAATGAAACAATTAAGAAAGGGTTTTTCAACCTTGTATTTGTGAAGATGCGAATCAATTAATTGGTTGTGAGGAATCAGTGCAGACTGTGAAAATAGATACTTTAGTATAGCAACCACCACAAATGCAGGTAAACACCACTTTTCTCTGTGTTTCTCCCCTGAATTTCTGGTTACATAGGCTGCTGAGTGCTGACTCAACTGTACTAGTCACTATCTTCAAATCTTCAATATAATGCGTCTATATTTTAAGTACTCGAGATTTTTGTGTAAGGGATCCAAAGGAGTAGACTTGGCAAACGGATCAACCGGGTCGTGTTCGGGTGGGGTCAGCTTCGGGCGGGGGCACTTTCGGGTCATCATTCCGTACTAACCGACTCAAATGGTCTACAATCATGTTCTCTGCACCTTTCTTGTCCTTCACCTCTACATCGAACTCACTAAGACTATGTTTAATGGGGGTGGAGGAAAGGGTGGGGTGGAGGGTGAAAGGTAAAGTAATAATAAAAAATTTGGACCCAAACCCATTTTACTTAACATTTGGTCTAGATAGGACCTCTCTCACCTTATTCTCCACCTTGACACTTGGCCTTTTCCAATTGATTTTATTTTTTGTATTTGTTATAAACTTCTAAATGAATATATTTTAAAACATACTTTATAAAAATAAAAATAAAAAATCACCAATATTCATATTTTTCATGGTCTATAAATAGAGACCAACTTTGACGTACTTTTACTCCAAAAAAAATATTGGTAATCATAACTAGTTGTATAATTTAGTCTTGATTTTATCGTTTATGTAATCAAATTAATGTGATTTGATGTTATTTAATATAATCATGTTGAGTAGTAGAGTAAGTTTTAAATGTATTTTAAGTTTTAGTATCTTTATGTAATCGAATTAATTAAGTTGAGTAATAGTGTAATTTAGCAACCGTAATTAGCTACTTATATATTTGTCTCTTTTTTTATAATTTTTTTTTTATGTTTTTTAAAAAATAATAAAATATAAATTTGTAAAAAATAATATTTTCTATTAACGTAAATATAACTGACTTCATAAAATAAATATTGATTGTTCAATAAAATAATTTTTTAAATTTAGATAAGAAAAATAATAAAGAATAATATGTGTGTGAGACCATGGTGAAAGGAGGTGTGAATAAAGGTAGAAAAGTTAGTGTGAGTTTGATAAGTTAGGTTGTAAATAAATAAGAATATAATATAGGCTAGACCTTGGTGAAGAACACCCAGGGATAAACATGGTCTAAGGAGGAGAATCCAACGGATTAACCTCGGCTTCGCCTCTTTCGTCATCAAGTGATGAAGCGCAACATTATCTGAATAGATAACAACTTTAGTACCAAGCAAGTAAGAATGACAGTTTTCTAACGCAAAGACAACTGCCAACACCTCTTTCTCAATAGTAGAGTAGTTGCGTTGTGCATTATTAAGGGTCATCGAAGCATGATGAATAACATGAGAAACTCTCTCATCCTTTTCACCCAAGACCGCCCATAAAGCATAATCGTTCACGTACACATGATCTCAAAGGGAAGAGACCAATTATGGGCTTGAATGATCAGGGTACCGGTGCTGGTGAGACGAGTTTTCAACTCATCAAATGCCGTCTTACACGCCTCATTTAAAATGAATTCAATCTTTTTTTTGCAGCAATTTGCACAATGGTTGTGCAATCTTGGAAAAATATTTAAGAACCTTCGGTAGAAACCTACATGCATGTCCAAGATCAAGAACGAAGCGAACTTGGCGCACATTAGTAGGATAAGGTTAAGTCTTAATTGTATTAATCTTTGCTTTATCTACCTCGATCACCTTACCCGTCACAATATGTCCCAAAACTATACCCCCTCAACCATAAAATGACACTTCTCTGAGTAAAGTACAAGGTTAGTTTCAACACAACGCTTCAAAATTAAACAAGTGATAAATGACGTAAACATGCACAATAAAATCATCCATAAGTACCTCAATAAATTAAAGTTCTCCACATACTCGAAAAAAATAAATACTGATCATACAACGCTGAAATGTTGCGAGTGCATTACACTACCCGAATGGCGTGCGTCGATATGCAAATGCGCCAAAAGGGCATGCAAAAGTAGTCTATCCTTATCCTCAGGACCAACTGCTATCTGAAAATAACATGAATAACCCTCCAAGAAGCAATAATATGCTTTGCCAGCAAGTCTCTCGAGCATATACAAGGAATATGTTTTTATTTTAAATAAGATACTTAGTACCTTCTCTGTTCAAACCAAAGCGCAAATTTCTTTTTGTTTATTTCTTATTTATCATTCCTATTATATATCATATTTTTTTAGATTTGACAATTTTAAGAATATATATATTTTAAAATACTAGTACTACTCAATATCCATTTACTAAATTTGCAGTAATAAATTTGAGCGGAATTTGTTTTGTTATGATGATAACATGTCATCAATTTGGTAGAAATATCTATTCTCTTAATGAAAGGGGATTAAATGGAGTAGTGTTTTATAGAGATTAGTTAAGGAGGATATGAAGGACAAACATACTCATTCTCAAATGAGTAATGGTTAGATCCGCAATAGTAGGCATAGCACAAAATCCCATTTAACCTTATTAACCCGCCACCCTAGAATTTCAATAATTTATTATTTATTACGAGTAATAATCACAAGTCTTGGAAAAATAACACTGTCGTTTTACTAGGAGTTGACTTTCCAGCTTGAACAATGGGATCCGTCTCGGGATGAATCTTTTGATTCTTTGTAGACCCACCCAACACCACACGTTTGGCCAAACAATGGTGCTACCAAAATCTACTCGGTTCCTCCTTAATTCACTGGGATAACAATTTCATCCGAATCCGCTTTATATATGATCCATCCGAAAAAAAATGGGTAAAAATTAGATTAAATGGATGAAACACGGATGATGGAGCCTAGGGGGTCCCTCGCCCGTCATTTTACGACACCCAGGCCTTTTTTTTAAATTTATTTCGTACGATGTTATATGTTACGATATCCGTTTAATATGTTTTCGTTCTTCAATATAGTATGTATCGTGACTCGTGTGTTGTTATTTTGAATGTTTGGAATTATTATGGTACGAAAATATTAACAAACTGTTACTTTTGTGAAGTTATAATGTGATTAACAATCCGTTTTCTTATTATCGTTAACAATATATTATCCGTTTTCAGCGTTCGTTTTTGCGTGTCTTTGTATATAAAATCGTACTCGTTAGACGACAAAATACGTTTCGTTTTTTTTTACGTTAGTACGTATATTTAAATTTAAATTTGTTATTGATCGTGTGTTTTGTAACTAATCCGTAATATTTTGTCAGTGTATCAGCAGGACTTCGGTGGCGATGGTATCGACTACCGTTGCTGCTTTATTTTCGGGCCATCGTTCGATACTTTATTGAAGAACGAAAACAAATTAAACGGATATCGTAACGTATAAGGTCGTACGAAAAAAAAATTAAAAAAAGGAAAAATGAGCCTGGGCGTCAAAAATGACGGGCTAGGGACCCTCCAGGCGCCATAAAATCACGCCCAGGAGACCCCCAGGTGCCAGTTTTTAGCGCCCAAGAGACCCCATAAGCGTCCAAAACCGACGCCCTACTCCATCCGTTCTCCACGTCCCCTCTTTATTTTTTAAGCACGAAAATCGAGCACAAAATCGAATATGACAAACCGTAACTACTCAATCGGGTACTACATTGATTATTCAAGCAAAGGTTAGTTACAGGGAGCCTAAACTATCAACCTAGTACTAATTATAATGAAACTAATCGACCTAAATAAAATCACTTACAAAGTAAAAAGTACTAAAAAATGATAGATATACTTATTTGACTAAGGATTTGGATCGAAAGTGGAAGCGGTTTTATATTTGAAAAGCGATTTTTTTAGGAATTATTTTAGAGAGAGAAAGAAGTGAGAGTACAGTGAATTGTGAGGAAGATTTTTTAAAAAGATTCTCGAGCTATATTGAGACATGTGTCTTAAAAACCGTACAAAAACTACAAAAATTGTAATCTTAAATTACTCGGGAAATAATAATTACATTAATTAAGAATATTAATTACTATCATTACTCATAATTACAGAAGGGCAAAAAGGTAAATTCACGTATAAAGCACCGACGCCATGGCTGAAATGTCGACGACCTAATGTATGAGGGCCTTGATGTATATAGTTTCCGCAACACCTCTGTCCCTAACCACGCACCAAGCTAATACATCTTTGGTTTATATATACGTGTTAATTCAGATATACTGTATTCCATAGGTTTCTATGCCTAAGATCAAAATTTCGAATTTATGAGATGATCGAGAGCAATAAGATTAGAAGCCATCTATTTTTTTTTTATTCCATACATACTCCCTAAGTCTCATTCATTTGTTTGTCTTTCATTAAAATATTTTTTATAATTAATTAATATAATATAAAAGGTAAACAAATGAATGAAATGGGAGGAGCATAGTTCATCATCATAATTGATGGATGAGCATAAACCATGCATGGATCCAGCACCTAGCTATACGAGACACATACATTATTCCATACTAGGAGTAGAATATATGTCTGAAGATGTAGAAAATATTTTTAATGCATCGTAAATAGAGTGGAGGGACAGACAAGGCGATCTCTCCGATCCACTCATATCATATGCATGCCTAGGGTTTCCCTACCACATTTTTGTTTTGCATCTACAACTACAATACACTGTAATAATATGCCCATCTTTGTACCTTACCAATATGTGCTTAATTATAGAATTTTGATAATTCTACATATTATACCATCTACACCTTTTTTTTTTTTTTCTCACCTTTATATTAATATTATCCATTCTGTCTTCAAGCGCAGAGAAGAACGGGAGAAAGTCATACAAATATCGTCTTTTAGTTAACCTTACAAGTCTTTCTACCAACTTGCTAGCTTAGCTTTTCTTCATCTATTATTCCGTATTCATATTCATATTCATATTATTCTCTCTAATCGATCTCTTTTCGAGTTTATTTCATCCTCATGATTTCAAATTATTGTGCTACGTACTAGTATTAACTAGATCAAATGTAAATTAGGAGGCTATTATATAGTACAAGTGAAAACATACAATATGGAAGGAAGTAATGATAATCAAAGTGAGTGCTCGAAAACAAATCCTAGTAATAATCAAGAAGATGGAGATCAAGACGAAGACGAGAGCGAAGACAAAGATGGTGTCGATGATAATAATAATAATAACGGAGGGAGCTCGAGTAATAGTACAGTGGACGAAAGTGAGGAAAAACCGAGTTCAACAGTAAGGCCATATGTTCGATCCAAGACACCGAGGCTTAGATGGACTCCTGATCTACATCTTCGATTTGTTCATGCTGTTGAAAGGCTTGGTGGCCAAGAAAGTGAGTTATTTCTTCTTTGTAAATCTAATAAACATGTTATACATACTATCTATTAGCATATTGTTAATCATGTGTCTTTTTTGGTTGTGGTTTGGGGTGCATAGCAGAAGCTACACCTAAGTTGGTTCTTCAGCTTATGAACATAAAAGGATTAAACATAGCACATGTTAAAAGTCATCTACAGGTAAATATATATTTCAGTTATCTCATTAATTACTCATCTGTTTAGTTCAATTATTTAACTTTTATAATGTTTGTAAGGAGTATTTTAATCATGCAATGTTTACGATCTGAGATTATCATATTGATTATCGTCCGGGGTTTGAGTAAATTCATCATATTTTTTTTTTTGTTTTTGGTTTTGTTTTTGTATTTTGATGGATCAGATGTATAGAAGTAAGAAGACAGAGGATGATCAAGGTCAAGGTGCATACTTACATACTTCTCTATGTCTTGATTGGAACCATATATATCTTGTTGAACTCATATATATGAGTTTAGGGTTCGATATAAATATGGAGTATAGTATTGTTGATAACTAGCATAGTGATCTGAATTGTTGATTTGTTTACAGAAGGATGTGATCAAAGACATATATTTGAATTTGGAGATTGTAATATCTTCAGCCTAAGCCAGCTTCCTGTGCTACAAGGTTATAATCAAACTCAAAGGCCGCGTTCTAACTTTAGGTAAACCAATCTAACTAATCCTCAACATATATTACTTTGTGTACGTGAATCATCCGGTTTAATCTGGGTTCAACCCAGGTACATATGTGGAACCTAAAGGGTGGTAAACCCCTCTGCTACGTTCCTAGCTAGCTAGGGCTTGAACCCGAGATAATCTTTGGTTAAGTTTGAATAATTTTTTATCAGTTTATCTGAGTGTTCATGAGTTGAATGTTTATGTGTAAAATCTTCATGATTATTTCATTGTTTCAATTGTACATTGACTAGTTTATATGATGATTTATATATGTCATCTTTGAATTGGTGTTTTTTGTTTTAAGCTTCAAGGCTAATACATGGAGCAACCATCACAATGGGATTCACAATCCCTTCGACATGGATATGATCGGCCTCAAACCAATTGACAACGGACAACGGCCAAGATTCCGACATGATCAATATCCTTCACGAATGTTGGATAAACAAAGACATGATCAAGCAATAATACACCACCCCATCCATAAAACACCATCACAGTGGGATGCACAAGAGCACAAGAAGTTCATTATTAGCAATGACAACAACTATGTCCTTGAAGAGCAAAAGGAGGCGGAGGCGGAGGTGGCTAAGAGGAAGCGAATAGATTGTGGGATTGATCTAGATTTGTCACTCAAATTACCAAGAAGGGTTAAAGAAAATGATGACGATGAAGATGGTGAGATTATTTGCAATAATAATAATAATAAGAATAGCAAAGTGTTGAGACTTTTAGACAATGAAATGGAAGATGATGACAAGAGTAGTAGCTTATTATCATTGTCTACTTTTAATCACTCACCATTGTTATCATCCTCATCTAAGCTCATTTGCAAGGTGACCAACAAAGGTGTTGATAATAATAATAATGGGTCAAGTAGTAGTAATAATAATAATAATAATAATAATGAGAAATATGCAATGAAGACAAGTACCCTAGATCTGACTTTGTGAATGAGAGAAGCATACATGCATGCATTCTAAGTGAGATCTTGATTAGGTACTTGTTTTAATTTGGGGATTAATTGCATCCATTTTCCTTAATTAGCTTCATCTTAATTAATTGCATTGTAACATACAATCTTCGCTAGCTAGCTAGTTTCATAAAGCTAGAGGTCATTAATATCTATCTCAACTTGTTTATTTATTGTATTTTTTCCTTTAATTTATTGACATACACTTTTTTTGGTTTAAGAAGATTCATCAGAGCGATTATTATGCTCGTAGAATTGTAGGACAGGGTTCGATTTTCAAATGATGAGTACCGCTTCTCACGACCTTAAATTACTCACTAAACTAGTTAAAACCTCTGGTTTATCGAAATTATTAGATGCTTGCTTGTTGTTGGCTTTGTTAGTTTCTTGTTTAGGTTGCATATATGGACCAAACCCATGGATTAGGTATAAATCGACCGCTACATACTTTATAATATTAAAGTCGTGAACCATTTAGACTAATTATATAGTATTATAGAGTAACTCCCTATGAAATGATTTTTAAATTTAAATAAAAAAAAAAAAAAAGAGTGTAATTAGACTAGAATGGTTGGATTTTGTGAGTATAGGTTGATTTCAAATGTGAAACAAGTCACAGTACTGTGGCCTGGTGTCAATAATTTAGTATTGAGTCGCTCGGTTGTTAGCATATATAATTATATAAATTTTAAAATGAACGAATTGTTTGCTAACGCGAGCTATACATGCAACTAGTGTCCCGTAATATTCCCAAGCTTCATCGCATGCATTATTAGCTAACACGGAGTACTCTGTAATTACTCCTACTTTATACTTACGTAATACTTCCTTCATATTTTTATGTTATTCCCCTTTCTTGACAAATGAACTTCATAGGGAGTATGAATTGATGAATGAACTTCGATCGGAGCATTGATGAAAAATTATTACGAGTATCTAACATGTTTTGCATGAAATTACCTAATGGCATGTTTGGGAACTTGGATTTGGACTTGAATTCCGGATTTGAAATATTTCGTGCGTTTGGAAACCTTGTGATTTGGATTTGAAATTTTGATCAAATCCAACCTAGTTCAAATTTTGGTTTTCTCAAATCCCAAGTACTCCATATGGTAGTCATTTCAAATCCGTCACTTGTCGTTTGTTTGTTTTTTCGCATAATCTTATCGTATTATTTGTTTTTCTTTATTTTTTTTCTCGTATTTGAACATTTATATATTTTGTAATGAAAATTTTTTAAAAAATAAAAATGGGTGACCTTGACTTGACTTGATCACTCGCCCGAAATCCAAATTCAAATCCAAGGATACCCAAATTAAACACCATTTTGGATTTGGATTTTGATTTGAATTCTAGAAATTCAAATACAGGAATTGAATTCTTGATATTCAAATCAATTCTGAGTATCCAAACGCAACCTTAGTAGATACAATAAGATTTTAAATTGAAGTTACATTAAAATTGTTTGAATATTATGACTTAATTAGTTACTTTATTTTACTGATTTTAATTTCTATAATAGTTATTACTGTATAATATATCTTGACGGTTTCGGTATTATAATTACATGTACGTTATAAGAATGACGTAATTTTCATAAAAGAAAGAAATGGACGATATTATTGGATGATTCATTGATACGTAGTTATCATTTCATATATTTTGCATACTCTTACTCTCTAGTAGTATAATATTTGAGTATTGAGTGTAGTATTATTTTATGTGAATAGGATTGTCTAAGTTTAGTTATCCAATCCGTCGTATTATTCTATCACTCAAATTCGATGATGTGTTTTCACAAAAAAAAAAAAAAAAAAACTATTTCAAATTAATAATGACTAAAAAGGGGAGAGTATTACTTATTGGATCGTCTCTATTTCTTCTGATCTCTTCGTTTCCTCTCAACGATCCAAATTTTGTTGTGGAATAATTTAAGGATGCAAACGTGTAATCAATAAAGTACATAATGAATAATAATAGTATTAAATAAGTTTGTGAAAGAAAATGGGGAATAAGTGGACAAAAATGTGAGTAGTAGTAAAGAAATACTCAGTAGTATGAGAAGAAGGGTAATTACATTACAAAGTAATGTTTGGAAGTAGCAATATGAACAAGTAAGTATAAAGAGGACAGATTATGTAACTCCAAAAAGGCCAGGGTTGGGGTTGAGCTTGAGCCCCGCTAAATAACATCAAACACTTTTGCATTTGAAAAAATAAGAATAATGGTTACTTAAGCAAAATTATGACTTTGGTTTGTCTTCTTTCATTTGTCAGATCAGATGATGCAAATCTAATGTAATAGTAATAGTAATACATACTCCTACCTTTTTTTTTTTTGTTTAATTACCTAAGTCAGTATTTATTTACTCGTAGTATTTTCAAACTCTCTACTCCCTTGGCTTGGATACTACCAACATTGTTAGGCAATATCCATGGATCGATCACAATAGTGAAATGCCATGATTTTTTTTATTTGTACCCTTTTTCTTGTCATTTTCTTTGTCCTTTCTCGTCTTAATAATTTTTATCAATTCATTGGTGACACGATTTTATCGTAATTATAATTTTCATCCATCCTACTATTTTCCTATATATGTAGAGTGGTTACTAATTTAGTAATTTATAACTATCTTTGTTAAGTGAGATGTCTCAAAATATAATTACTTTGAAATATTGGGAGATTCGCTGAATTATTTTAGCCTTTCTTGCATTTTTCATTAGTATATTCAAGGAGTTGCCAACAATGAGAGCTTACTGCGGAGTATAATATTGTGAAAATAGGGTTACTCCTAAAGGAACGTAAAACTTGGTGGTGATACATACCGGATACTAGATGTGGACAAAGGGTCTGGTGCGGGCTCATAAACTAGGTCCGAGCTGACCAAGGGTTTGGCTCTTTTTTGTCTAGCCC
This sequence comes from Agrostemma githago, assembly GCA_958450325.1. Taxonomy (NCBI): domain Eukaryota; kingdom Viridiplantae; phylum Streptophyta; class Magnoliopsida; order Caryophyllales; family Caryophyllaceae; genus Agrostemma; species Agrostemma githago. The sequence continues at coordinate 68,276,059 of OY288250.1, read as the reverse complement.
AGGCCTAACCCATACGTCATTTTCTTTTAAAAATAAAATAATTTAGGGTGGCGAGGACCAGTCCAGGGCCATAGCCGTGCCACGACCCACTCTAGCCAGCCGGCCAAAACTGTCCCAAAAGTTCCTTATAAGTGAAATGACACTGGTGAATTGGGTCCATTGGGATGACGACGATAAAAGGACTACAATCTACGCTCCCCCTTTTCAAGTTATCATGGTACTTTCGTTCAGAATATGCGAGTTTTAAACAATCTCATTGGAAAATGATTTCAAAGGAGTGTTTTGCAAGAATGACTTCATTTCAAAATGAAGCTCCCGAAAGCAGAAATTTGAATGACCCGACAAGCAGGCAACAGAAACAAATATTTCAATAGAGTCACGAACCATGACATTTGGTAAATATGTAGAAATTATGCCCGCCTCGCCTCGCCACGCCACCACAATATAACATACATCTAGATTCCACAACGTCTAAGTTCAGTCGTTTCACAGCCCCCATCACCACAATACTGTATACACTATCCCCGGGAATCTCCTGCGGCCTTGGGCGTTGAGCTTGTGGAGGTTTGGACCTACACCTGTTCAAACATAGAACCGCATATATATATACCGACTAATCCCTTACATGAATGCGTATACTTCAATATCGACATTTCTATGGATTCAATCAATCAACTAAGTTTATAGCTGACACGTCTTTTAAGTATGAACGTCCCCAACAAAAATCATCATACTTTTAAACCAAACATATTGAACTATTCAAACCGCTCCCAATCTTGAGTGGTTTTGGAGGATGATGAGGTTGAAGGTGGGGTCAAGCTCCCTACGCCAGAGTCGAATGTCTCCCAGTTTGTAGTCACGGCTACGGTATTACCCTGATCGCCAAAGGGATTGGCGTTTCGCGTCTTAAGGGAATCCAGCAAGTCCACATAGCCCTGAACACGGCGCACCTGTTCAAAAAAGCAACAATCAGTATCTCAAAGAGAGGGCCACTGGAGATTCGAGTAGTGTGGTACATTCTCAATTGTATATCTACGGCTGTAAGGCATATACTTACCAAAGCAAATTGCATTCCATCAAAAATATCATACGCTAAATTGGGATATAATGATATACAATGATATAATCTTAGATTGATCAATAATAGTTTGTGATCACTTCTCCATTGGATGGGGTATCAACTTACAAAGTGCAAAATATCTCTAATCCTATCATACCATATTGCAGAATCACTTGCTCACTGCTGAGTGATTTCAGTGTTTATGCTATTAATGATGCGGCCCATGATCGCCTTAATATATGCTTGTGGTAACCTCTAATAGTCCTAAAATCTAAACCATCAACAAGGCCATTAGGATAAGTCTATATTGAGTCAAGTAAAGCTCATACAGAGATGTATCTCGTATTCTCGTAGTATTTTTTTTTTTTTTATATGGATACAGTTGTGAGCTAACTCTGCCTGTGCTAGAACAGCTGGTCCCCAAGTCCGGATAAAATAGGAGGGTTGCGCCAGGGTGGTGGCAATCGGTGTAAAACACTGCCACATTAGGGAAAAGGCAGACCCCTTGATACAAGGACCAATGTCAAGCTCCAAGCTTGAACCAATGAGATCAACCATGAAGGGAATAATGCTGAGGATCATTTTGGGACTAAGGCTTTGTTGTTGCTACTATACAAATTTTATCTTTTTTTTCAATAAATGCAAATATCCACTGGATGATATCAAGCAACTTTTGAAGAATGTTATATTTGGAACAGAAGAGCCTACCTAAGGTGGTCGATACGGTAGTTACTAGTTACATACAGGTCAGCAGAGCATTTTGACTCACAGCTACTATCTGGCAAAACACATCATTTTGAAACTACTCCACGGTTTTGAAGGGTACCTCTTTTGTTATTGGAAGGACTTGGGTAACAGGGGTTAAGCAGGTTGAAAAATGACCCACTTAAAGATAAACAGGTCTAAAAAGTCAGGGTGGGTATTGAATAACTAACTGAACCAAGTTAGAATTGAGACAATCGTACTGTAATTGTAATTGGGTGTAGTTAGGTCGGGTTCAAGTTGGGAGAGGATAATGACCCTTTGACATTGACAAGAACACGAATCTGACACGGCTGTTAGGTCTATCTGAAAGTGGCACCATATGCACCTAGAGATGGTTCCATAAGTAATACACTGTCCAAACCATTGTAAATGCATTTTCTTCAGCAAAAAAATTTGGATGACATAGAAGGATTTCAGTCTTCGCCATTTTCTTTCCCTCTTTCTCCATTTAACGATTATCCAATTCTCCTAAGTAATTAGGACTAAACTGAAAGGAATTCCAGTATTCACTTTCTTATTCTCTTTCCTTCACCTTATATTGTTGAGGAGCAGCGTAGGACACGGGTGAATCTATAACAACCAAGAGCAAAGCAAACCAGAGGAATGTCAATCAGACCCAAGCAGAAAAAGGCATGCCCCAGAGTCCATAAATATCTGGTAAAGTTTCCACACAACAGAGATCTATATCATGCCTTACAGAGGGAAATTACACTTGATAACTTTGGTGACAATACAGTGCTCAATCCTTGTGACTTTAGGATCTTTTACCCAGAACTTATTTTAAAAATCTCAAAGCCAGTCTCTGACAACTACATTCTTGCCCTAAAACTGTGTTCAACACTCAGCAACTGTCACAATACGAGTACAGGTGCTTAACTAAGTACATCTTGTACATCTTAGCCCAGGATCTAGGTGAAGAAAAACTGTCAGAAAGAGGTGTCCCCATACACAGAAAGAGAGCATATGTAAAGAGTCAATAAATAGTTGCTTTATCATAGAAACTTGAAAACTTCTGAAAGGAAGCCTACAACGCAAGAGGAAATTTGTGTTCTAGTGTAGATGCAGACTTTCAGCTTCTAGCACATATGTTAGTTCCTGTCACCAACTAACCCTGTCTCATTCTACAACTATAATCAACGAAAAACAGCTTACCAGCTGCAGGCCCACATTCCTTTGAACTAAATAAAGGCCAGAACCTTGAAGGTTAAATAAAACAACCACAATATATGGAATTTTTGCATAAAAGAATACTTGCTACAAGTGTTCAACGACTGTTGCCTTCTATTTCCCCGTGTCACGGCCTCACAGATCTAGAAAGATGTCAAGGAATAACCTTGAAATAAAGAACCAACAAGGCCTATATGCATATGTGTATTCAGACTAGCACAGAAATTGATCATACCAACTATAGCCATAAATCAATCAATTCAAGAATTTTCTTTTTTTAATGGGTATCAATGCCTATCCAATTGTCAATAACGTAACAAAGCCTGTTTAGAAGTACTCAAAGACAAATCAAGCATACCTCAGTTTTACGCTGGGCTTTTGGTTCTCCTTCTGCCTCAATGCTATCCAGTTTAAGCAATTGAACCATCAGCAACTCTGTTAAGATGATAAATTCCTTTTCATCTACCTTTATCCCGCTATTAACAGATGTTTGCAAAGAGGATACCTGGCCACCAAAGTAAATAGTAAACAAAACATTCTTTATAGTTCATATGGAATAAAGATTATCGAGCTATGAATTAGGAAGGGTGGTTGGATACCTTTTGAGAGAGTCCGTCCACTTCAGTCCGAACTTGAGCAATTTCTTCAAAGGCCTTCGATATTTCATCATTCTTTCTTGCTTCCTCCATTTTCCTCTCTTTGCTAGCAGGACGCTCCATAAGCAACAGCTTTGAGTTGTCCTTAAGACCTGCCATAGTCAAAGTCTCTGTATCATCCTTCTCCCTCCCTCGAAAGAACAATCTTTGTTCCTCAGGCTCCAATCCTGTTTCTCGTGCAAGAAGCTTCTTCAAATCCCCTTTACAACAAACAATGACCCCATTCAGTAACATCAATCTCCATTTCTAGAGCGGTCATTTTCCTAAAATCTATGAAGCATGAGATTCCAAGTTGAAGAAGCTAAATGAGACTATCAGCCATAACTGAGGACGTGACATCAAACTGGATATGGAAGACCTTATGGGATACAAGAAAGTGTCCACATTCAATATATTGAAGAGCTAACAATATCACTGTTCAGTATTCCTTGTTTGCCTCAAGGGCCCCACTCAAGGCCTCTAGCAAATCGTAGGTTAAGGGGATAGGATGACCAGTACCCCTATATACATCCTTAATTGAATTTAAATGGACGGGACTTAATGCAACTTAACTTTACTTGATGACGTTGAACTAAAATGAAATGAACTATGCAAGCTGAATTGACCAAGACAAACAAAAATTAGTGAAGCTACACTTAACTATACTAAATAAGGGTGAACTTAATTGGTCCGAGCCGAAAATAAGATTGAAAGACATGGCCTACTTCTCATCAGACAACATAGATATACTTCAAAAGGGCAAAAATGATCATTCATGTGCTCGGCTTTAGACGATAGCTAGCCTTGTGATGGTCAAGCCGCAACTACTTTATTAGTTTTGTGAAGCAAGGGGCGTCCACTTCCCTCAATCAACTTTGACGACAAGAAGCCACAGAAACAACTACTCATAACACAAGTTCAATTGATCAATATCGTCGGCCTTTGCACTGCCCAAGGCACCCATGATCTCAAAACTGAAAAACAGAATATAAACTCTCCCCTCAAATCTCCTAGATTATTTTATGTCGCGGGTAAGAATCAAATCCCAGGTTGGGGTAAGAGAGCTCCTAGCACTTCGAACTAATTCTGCGATTATATATCCTCCCAATTACCTACCAAAAACATGAAATGATCTTGAACACAACTGCAAATGTAAGAATACATCATCCCTCCAAAATTCATGATTACAGACCCACAATTCATAAATCATAACAAAAGAATTAACCATTCAGTGGCCACCAATTCACAACCAAAAAAGAAGGTTTAAATTTCAATGAATTACAAGAAAATGAGAAGTGAAGAGAGGAAGTTAAAAAAAAGATATAATACCAAAGGTGGATTTACAAGGGAGAGTGAAATCAATGAGATTGGAGCCATAAGAGACCTTGATTTTATAGAATGGACAGCCATTAAAGTCAGTAGAAGCATCTTCATTTTCTCTCATCTGAACCAACATCCCACCTGGCCTCATCTCCCACTCGTCTGCTTCCTTTTCTGGGTGTGGGGGGTTCATCTCTGTAAGGGTTTATGCGAGTAGCTGAAGAGGAAGAAAAGCTATGGCGGTGGGATTTGATTAAAATTTGGTTTGAGGGTCGGTGGGTTTTTGGAAGGGCGACGTGTCTGTTGATGTGGGGGTGGAGGAACTCTGAAGGAAGGAAGGAAGGTTAGGGGAATTGAAGTGTACTGTGGTAATTAATCGTGATTTTCAACGGGTTTAACCGGCGCCAAAATATTGCACCGATGCACTTCTACAACATGCCACCGGCCGAGTAAAGTAAAAAATGAGTCAAAGTTTTGGATGAGAATTGACGGGGGTCGGCACCACAGGTAGCGGTCGGCAGCCGGCGGAGTCATGATCAAGTCGTCACCCCTCCAGCTAGGGCCCACCGGCTCCCTCCAGCCGGAGGGAGGCCTTCGGTCTGACTTAGGGTCCGGCGGCCGACCTCCATGTCCCAAGTCCTATAAATACCCCGAAGACATCCACCTAAAAAGGGATGAGGATTCTAACAACATATGACACACACAACATATCAACTCTCTAGAAAGTGGAGTAATATCCTCCATAATCTTACCTCTACCCTCCAATCCACACTACTGACTTGAGCGTCGGAGAGGCAACCTCGGAATCCGTCCGAGGTCCTTGTTTGCTCCCTGTGCAGGTCCGGAACTCTGGGTTTCATCAGTCAGGAGAGGAGGAACGCCGGCCGCATCCGGCAGGAGGCATACGATTGTTTGCTACCCAAACAATTTGGCGCCGTCTGTGGGGATCTTGAACAAAAAAGCTCCTCGCTCTAAGAAAACAACATCGTCAAAACGTTATGATGACAACTCGCGACACCGCGGACGCCCCTGTTGAGGCGGAAGCCGAGCTCGAGGTTGTAAGAACCTCCCCACCGGAGGACCAAGCCCGAGACAAAGACAAAGGCAAAGGCCACTTGGCCTCAACGTCCACGCCAGCAGAGGTGCCCCCTACAATTGCCCCATTGAACGCCTTCACCCCCGAGCAGCTGTCAGCCACTCAGCTCTTCCTCACTGCCCTTCTAGGGGCGACGACTCCGTCAACGCCCACCGCGCAGCGCGCGAAAGAAATCCCTCAACCTGCCACCAGGATCTTCCAAAGGACCGACGTTTCGCCAAGGGAACTCTTCCCCGAACTGCCAAGGACGATGACGCTGGAAGAAAGGAAACAGCGATACCTGGAAAAAAGCAGGCACCTGGATAATGAGCGTATCAGGTTGCGTCGTCACCGGCGAACATACCGATCCGGGGATCCTTTGCCGGCCCGCCCAAGGGCGGACTCGGGCACCCCGACACCACCCAATATCGGGAGGGTGGACAGAGAGTCCCCCACAAGTAGCAGGCGCCGCGGAAGGAGCCGAAGTGATAACCCGACCATACATCACCGGCTGGGTCCAGGCACCCAAAAGGCCAGGAAAAGCCGCAGCCCCCAAAGGACGGTTCATCACCGCCTGGGCCAGAGAGAAAGAGATGGAAGGCCTACAAAGACCATCCAAGACCGGCTATGCCCTAGGGAACGTGAAAAAAGGTACGCCAGCCCCGAGGAACGAGGCTCGGTATTCACCCGGCTGACGAGCAGCGTTGCCCGAGAAAACAGGTCCGTACCTCAGGAGAAATCCGAGCGAGAGACGTTCGTGACATGCCGATCCGGCAGAAACGCGTCCACCTCCCACGAAGAAGGGGAGGGCGAATCGAAACTGACAACGCCCGGCGTAAAAGCACCAAAGAGAGGACGGCCGACGGTATCGCCATTTCACCCAGATATTACGGAGCACCCCATGCCCAGGGTTAAGGTACCCAATATCCAGTTCGACGGAACCGCCGACCCGGAAGACCACTTGGCGACATACGAAAGTTACATGGCCATGTACGAGCTCGATGACGCGGTGTGGTGCCGGGTGTTCCCCACCACTCTCACCGGATACGCCCAATCATGGTTCCGGGGATTGCCCTGAGAATCCATTCGGAGTTTCAGAGACCTCAGCACGGCCTTCATAGACCAATATGCCGGAAGCCGGCGCAGGCAGATCGTGACGGTGGATCTAATGACCATGAAGCAAGGGCCAAAAGAGAGCATCAGGGAGTATATTAGAAGATTCGACTTAGAGTGCCAACAAATACGAACAATCGATGCGTCAACGGCCGCCTGCGCCCTAACCCATACGATGACAGAAGGGCCTCTCAAGAGCCACTTACTCAGAGAAAGACCTACCTCACTGGTCGAGGCCCGGCGAATCGCGGAAGGATATATGAACGAAGAGGACTACAAAGCGCGGCGTGAAGACCCATCACCACCCAGGGTCCGACGTCCGCCTTTGGAGAGAGCTCGGAACCCGACAGGTCAAAAGGAGCCCCAAAGAATACCGAACAGGAGCCGCGGGGAGAAAAGGTCGGAGGGAGGTCGCAGAGAAAGGTTCGACCGTTACACCGCGCTGACCCGGCCCCGGGCGGAAATCTACGAGATAGAGAAGAACAACAAAAATGGGGAGTCCCACATCCCATCAGACCCGGAGCGCACGCAGATCCGAAGAAATACTGCGCTTTTCACGGCCAAACGGGGCACACAACAGAAGAATGTCGGAACCTAAAAGACGAAATTGAAGACCTCATACGCCGCGGCTCTTTGGCGGCGTATGAAGCTAGAGGCCAGCGCATCGCCATCAATAACAGCACCGGCAACAATTACGGCCAGGGTGCGGTTGCTGGCAATCCCAGGGAGAGAGCCGAGAAAGGAAAGGAACACAACGTCATCAATACGGTAGATAAAAGGGGGGAGGAAGCCGGGACCAGCAGGAGGCAGATTAAGAATCACTTGAGAGAGCTAACCCGACATGTATGCTACACCAACGAATCTAGGGAAAAGACCATCCCAACTCTCAGTATCACGGCAGAAGACTACGAGCGAGTGACCTACCCCCATAGTGACCCCCTGGTATTGGCCATCAAGATAGGCGACCACACGGTCAAAAGGTGCATGATAGACACGGGCGCCTACACTAACTTACTGTACAAAGAAGCGTTCGAGCAAATGGGTTTCGGCAAACGGCATCTTAACCGAACGGCCGGCGCCCTGTACGGATTTTCTGGGACCGGAGTCGTCCCCATGGGAACTATCGACCTACCGGTCACGTTCGGGGAAGGAGTGAACGCCAAGACAACCACGGCCCAATTCGTAGTAGTCAACGCCAAATCCGCCTACAATGCGTTAATAGGCCGGATAACCCTGGATGGGATACATGCCTTGGTATCCATACGCGCCCTGACGCTGGCATACGTCACTAACAGGAACACCGAGGGAAAACTACACGGAGATCAGGACTCCGCCAGAAGCTGTAACTCGGTAGCCCTCAAGCGATCCCAAGAAGAAATGAAAGGAAAGAGAAAAGCCGCCCCCGATGCCGAGAAAAGACATCCGGCCCCCAAAACCCTTAAGATGAAGGGAACGAACGATCCCGACTCCGAGCGCATAGAGCCAGGCGGAGAGAGCATGGCGATAAACCTAGAACCGGGCCGGTCCGTCCTCATAGGAACCGGCCTAGATCCCAGCTATCAAGAACGCCTCGTCAGCCTCCTGAAGGCCAACACCGACGTCTTCGCATACTCAGCTGATGAAATGACAGGGGTAGACCCGGAAGTGACGGTACATAGGCTAAACATTGATCCTGCTTTCCGACCGGTGAAGCAGAAGAAGAGAAGCATGTCGGCAGAAAAGGACGACGCCATCCGATGTGAGGTCGACAAGTTGATAAAAGCCGGCTTCATAGAAACCTGCAACTATCCCGAGTGGCTGGCAAACGTGGTAATGGTGAGGAAGTCATCAGGCGCCTGGCGGATGTGCGTCGACTTCACCAACCTAAACAAAGCATGCCCAAAAGACTGTTACCCTCTCCCAAGAATCGACCAACTAGTAGACGCCACCAGCGGACATACCATGCTAAGCTTTCTTGACGCCTTCTCCGGATACCATCAAGTCTTCTTCTGGGAACCAGACAGGGTCAAGTGCGCGTTCATTACCAGCGCCGGGACGTTCATGTACAAAATGATGCCCTTCGGACTAAAAAACGCGGGTGCCACCTACCAAAGACTGGTGGACAAAATCTTCAAAGGTCAGAGAGGCAGAAACATGGAAATATACGTGGACGACGCGATCGTAAAAAGCAAAACAGACGGTGATCATCTCGATGATCTAAGGGAAACGTTCCAATCGCTGAGAAAATACAAGATGAAGTTGAACCCTCAGAAGTGCACATTCGGAGTAAGGTCCGGAAAATTCTTAGGCTTCCTAGTAAGCGCCAGAGGAATAGACGACAACCCGGAAAAGGTCCAGGCCATTCAAGACCTACCGGAGCCAAAAACTATCAAAGATATACAGAGACTCACGGGAAGAATGGCGGCTCTGGCCCGTTTCATCTCAAGGGCGGCCGATAAATCCACCCCTTTCTTCGGAGTCCTCAAAGGCAACAAGCACTTCAAGTGGGGGGAGGAGCAGAGGACGGCGTTCGCTAACTTGAAAGAACACTTAAAGACCCTACCGACGCTGGCACGACCAACCGAGGGTGAAAAGTTGTACGTCTACATAGCTGTCACCAATGTCACAATCAGCGCCGTCATCCTTAGAGAGAAGGAGAAGGCCCAGCAACCAGTATATTTCATCAGTCACGCGCTGGGCCCAGCAGAAAAAAATTATCCCATGGTAGAGAAGGCAGCATACGCCATAGTCGTGGCCGCCCGAAAGTTGCGCCCCTACTTCGACGCACACCCGGTAACCGTCCTCACAAACATGCCCCTGGAAAAGGCACTGGAAAAGTTTGAGAAGTCAGGACGAATGTTGAAATGGGCCGTGGAGCTAAGCGGTCTAGGGATCACCTACCAGTCGAGGACGGCGATAAAAGCCCAAGCGCTGGCGGACTTCATAGCCGAATGTTCCCACTCGGAAGATGACGACCCACCATCGGAGGCATGGGAGGCCTTCACCGATGGTTCGTCCACCAGCAACGGTTCCGGAGCCGGCGTCGTCTTAACAAGCCCCGACGGCGAAGAATTCGAACACGCACTAAGGTTCACTTTTCAGGCGTCCAACAATGAAGCCGAATACGAAGCTGTGTTAGCCGGTATCCACCTGGCCCGAGCGGCCGGAGCCAAACGAATTGTACTATCAACTGACTCGCAACTGGTGGTGAACCAAATTAACGGAGAGTACGAAGCCAGGGAGCCCTCGATGGCACTCTACCTAAAGAAAGTGAAAGAAGAGCTATCCCAACTCCAATCATACGAGATCAAACAAGTGCCTAGGTCACAGAATAACCGGGCAGACGCATTGTCAAAACTCGCAAGCTCGAGCTTACAGGATATTAGACGCTCGGTCTGGGTAGACGTCCGACAGGAAAAAAGCATCGCAGTGTCCGAGGACGGTCATGATTACGTCCTCAACATAGAACGCAAAAGCGATAACGATTGGCGGACACCCATCATCGAGTATATCCTGAGCAAACAACTGCCAAAAGACCCCGCCACAGCTAAACGAATGCCCACAACAGCCGCAAGGTACATAATATTGGACGAACAGCTATACAAGAGAGGAACCGCTGCTCCAATACTAAGATGCTTGAAACAAGAGGAGGCGGCAGAAGTGCTGGACGACATCCACTCGGGGATGTGCGGACACCATATAGGGGGCAGAAACCTGGCACATAAAGCGGTCAGAGCGGGCTACTACTGGCCAACCGCCATACATGATGCTCGAGAACTGACCAAAAAGTGCAGAAATTGCCAAATCCACTCACCGGTGATCCACGCGCCGGCTAGGGACCTACAGCCCATCCTGAGCCCTATCCCCTTCGCCCAATGGGGTATGGATATACTAAGGCCCTTCCCTACAGCAACCGGGAACAGGAAGTTCGTAATTGTGGCAGTGGATTATTTCTCAAAATGGATAGAAGCAGAAATCGTTCCTAATATCACGGAACCGGTCGTGCGCAAAGTGATATGGCGAAACGTCATAACCCGATTCGGCATACCCAAGGTACTGGTCTTCGATCATGGCCGGCAATTCGATAACCCTCCGCTAAGAGAATAGCTAGGAGGATTTGGGACTGCGGTGGCATACTCAGCCGTCTGCCATCCGCAAACCAACAGCCAGGCCGAGGCGGCCAACAAACAAATTCTCAACGGACTAAGAAAGATGCTGGAAGACCTCAAAGGGAGATGGGCAGATGAGTTACCGAGTGTCCTGTGGTCCCTAAGAACGACGCAGAAGGCGGCAACAGGACACTCGCCGTTCGGCCTAGTATATGGGGCAGAAGCCCTCCTCCCCATAGAAACGCGGCTTCCCTCCGCCCGTAGCAAATATTATGAGGGCGGCAGGAATGAGGCGGCCATGGAAGAAGCCCTGGATCTGGTGGAGGAAACCAGGGAAGAGACGCGCGTAAACTTGGTAGCATATCAACAACGCATGAGAAAGGCCTACAACCAGAGGGTAAACCACCGAAGGTTCCAGGTGGGTGACTTAGTCCTGAGGAAATCCGCGGCAGTCGGCAAGGCAAACGAACACGGAAAGCTTAGCGCCAACTGGGAGGGGCCATATGAGATCACTAAGGTCCTAGGACCAAGTACTTACAAGCTAAAAGACAGAGAGGGACGAGACTTACCGTCACACTGGAACGCCGACACCGTCAGGAGGTACTACGTATGAGCAAGCGGACGAAATGTTGTACTGAACCTCGGCAGAGTACCATCGGGCCTGTCGACGACCCTGCCACCAGAAACTTGTAAAAATTTTAATAAGGAAGGCTCTGTTTGCTAGATCTACTTGCTCCCCGTTCACTATGTTCTCGACCAGCAAGCAGGGGGCAATAAGGGGGGGAGCCCCTATTCGCCTATCACCAAGAATGGACCCCCCACCAAAAGTCGGAACCGACTGTGGCCTGACCACAGCCGGCCTACCGACCAAATCTCCCCCACCCAAAGTGTGGGGGCATAAGTCGGGAACCGACTGTGGCCTGACCACAGCCGGCCTACCGACCAAATCTCCCCCACCCAAAGTGTGGGGGCATAAGTCGGGAACCGACTGTGGCCTGACCACAGCCGGCCTACCGACCAAACCTCCCCCACCCAAAGTGTGGGGGCATAAGTCGGGAACCGACTGTGGCCTGACCATAGCCGGCCTGCCGACCAAAACTCCCCCACCCAGAGTGTGGGGGCATAAGTCGGGAATCGACTGTGGCCTGACCACAACCGGCCTACCGACCAAACCTCCCCCACCCAAAGTGTGGGGGCATAAGTCGGGAATCGACTGTGGCCTGACCACAGCCGGCCTGCCGACCAAATCTCCCCCACCCAAAGTGTGGGGGCATAAGTCGGGAACCGACTGTGGCCTGACCACAGCCGGCCTACCGACCAAATCTCCCTCACCCAAAGTGTGGGATAAGGAGTTTGTTACAATAAAGCATGGAATAAACAGAAAATAAGATAGCAAGACTACAGCAAAATAAAAAGCGTCAAAAGCGCCAGGCGTTTGTTACAATAAGGAGTCAAAATAAGGCTACAGCAATTCAAAGATCGGCAGCCGTCCCCAAAGGATCAAGCGCCACCTACAAACAGAACAAAAAGGAATGCAAAGGATGAAGCATGGAGGGCAAGCCTATGCCTAAACCTCAAAAGGGTAGGTACGAGGAGATCCACAAAAAGCCTTAAGAGGGGGCAGAGGAGTTAGCAGTATCTGCCGGCTCATCTGCCGCCCCCTCCTCTCCCTCCCTGAGGGTACATGAGGCACAGGAGGACGACGGCCCGAGTTCCTATTTAGGAGAGGTAGGAGGCTCGGCCGCCGGCGACCCACCCTCACGTTCATCCTCCTCCGCTTGAAGGCGCTGATATATCGGATTATACCGGCCAAAATCGAAACCCGGATCGTACTCAAGAAGGGCCTTTGACGTCAAGTCTACAACGGCATTCATTCCCTCAAGAAAAGTTGCGTCACCTTCCTTCGCCAAGTTGGCAATCTCCCCAGACTTCTTCTCCGATTCCTGTTCAGCGGCTACCAGCTTCGACTGAAGGGACCCCATATCCGCGCGAGCCACCTGTAATTGCCCCTCCAGATCCTTCTTGAGCGACTCGCAGGAGGAATGGACCCCCCGGAGAGTTTCCAATTCCTTGCGACCGGTCACCTCCTTCTCCTCAGCCTCCAACCTTAGCTTCTTCTCCGATTCCAGCTTCGTCTCAGCCGCCGACCTTAGTTGCTTCTCCAATTCCAGCTTCAGCTCTGCCTCCTGCAAGCGAGACATCAGCCTCGCGCCCTCCTCCGTCGCCTTCTTGATCTTGATACTAGCTTGGACAACCTTAGACAAATCCTCCCCCAGGCCACGATAAACGGTATCCAGTTGGGCAAGAGTTTGAATCCGGTCAACGGGCGAAACGTCTCCCTCCAACATCCTGTAAAAAGAAAGGTCAGACAAGGAGGGGAGAGGCGCATCCACGGCGGCGGCAACGTCGCGCATAGTTTCCCGGTCCTGAGAAGCCTCCAGGCAGGCGGCCGCCTCCCTGAATCCGGAGGATGGTTCGGCAACCACCCCCTGTTCAGGAAGAGCCGCAATAGTGACAACCGGCGAGCTCGTAGTTCTTGGGGAGGTGACAACCTCGGAAGCCCCGACATCAGCCTGCGCGCCGGCCACACTCATGGCCCCCTCCGGATCAACTGAGGAGGGACGCACGGCCTGCCTCTTAGGAGGAGGAGACCCACCGAACGCCGACGCCGCCCTCCTCAGCCTGGAAAGCCTCGACTTCTGGTAGGTCATGATGGTTAGACGGTCCAACGAGGGAGCCGGCGGCGTAGTAATGAGAGGGCGGAGGGAAGGATCCAACCCTAGTGAGTCAATCTCCTCAGGCGTCCAAGTAACCGCCGACCTGTTGTCTGCAAAGTTAGGCAGGAAAATGGGCAAAGGGTTGAGGGTCTGAGAACTGTCAAGGAAGGTAGACAACACAAGTGAATAAGTAGGTCGCCAGATACCTGGGCCGGTGACAGGGACGCTCATGCCCACCCGTTCCAGAAAATCATTCCTCGTGATCAGATCATAGTGAGGTAGCCATATTGAAGGAGCGGCCACCCTCTCCTTGCCTGACCACTTCATAACGGCAGGAAAGGCGCCGACAACTTCCCTATCCGACTGCCCCAAGCCGGATTCCCTCAAATCCAAACAACTCCCCATCTCCTTATCACTCTCCAGATTGACACGTACATCCGACTGAAAAAACCGGGGGACCTCTCAGGGCTTATCCGAACGCACATACAAGAAAGCACCTTTCCACTTATGACAATTCGAAAGGATGGGATAAGAAGTGACATACTTGCCTCCCCGGCCAAGGGCCCAATAAGAAGACGACGACGCCTTAAGACGCACCATGAACCTAAACGCCTCCACCGAAGGCCTCCACTTCCTAAACCGACACACCCAGCAAAATGAAATGATGGCGCGAAAGGATTGGGGAGTCAGCTGACCCAACGCCAACCTCATACGGCAAAATACCTCCTCCACAAAGGGATCAAGGGGAGACCGAACTTCAAAGATTCTACAGATACTCCCACACATCCCTCTGGAGGAGAGCAAATGGACTGGCCCGGGTCCGGCAATAAGTATTCATAACCCTCCCCGAGAGGGTAGAGTTCTTTGGCAGCATCAAGACCACCGACATCAAGGACCTTCTGACGCCAACCCTTATCGATCAAAGTATTGGCATGAAGGAGAGGGCGACGGTTGCTCTCGACACCCTCCGTGTCCGGCTCCACCGGCCCGGAAACAGAGGCCGAACGACGGGGAGAAGACGCCCCCGCCTCGGAAGATTCCCCCAAACAAGGACCCCCTTTCTGAAGACGGCAGCGCAAAACCATGGAGCTACCAACAATAACACCTCCCTCAGAAGCGCCGGATGGCGGCAACTCTTCGCCACCCCTCGCAAGAGTTGAAGATCCCCCGGCAGAAATGCGCAAAGCCCGGATGGGCTCCGCATAAACGGGCTCCACCTCTTCTATAGACTCCCCCGACGAGGAATCGTCGGCCCCTTCAACGGACCCACTACCCTGGGTCCCGTCACACTCCGACATCCCCTCATCATCCTCTACCTCAAAGCGAACATGTCGGGAACGGGTGGACATGATGCGAGAGTAAAGGAATAAACAAAAGACAAGAGACATAAAACTAACCTAGAGGAGCCGGCAAAAACTAGAACTCCCGCGGCAGGAGACGGCGACAATCAGAAACAAAAGAAAAATGAGTAGTTTGCTTTGCACTTAGTGAGAGACTGAAATGGCAAATGAGGGGCAAATGAGGGGGGGAGCCCCTATTTATATGAAGAAGGCCTCCTAGGGCCACCCACCGAATTAACTGACAAAGAGCAAGTGGCATTCAATGCAACATAAAAATGCAGAATACGAAAAGACAACACAAAGGAACATGCAAGTGGAAAAGTGTGACTTGGGGCACAAAGCACGAAGATTCACATTCAATAAACAAAGTCAGCATACACCCGGACACCTTATCATACACAGGATAAGGGGACCGGCAACCGGATAATACAACATCGATAAATGAAAAGGCCGGCAACCCCCAAAATTATACAAAAAATTACCTAAAACAAGATAAGAGCCGAAGCACCGCTAACATAGCCACGCCGCCGAGTATACCGCCTTTCCCACCTACTAGCCTCAACTGACAAAACGAGGCACCCTCCGGACCTATACCATCCAGAAAACCTCACTCCATATCCTCCCCCTCGGTGTCCTCGTCAGGAAGGGAGGAAGCCGAGGTAGCAGGGGAAGAGGAGGAGGCAGGAGAGGGAGGGGGGGCGCGAATCCCACGTAGAATGTCAAAACCCTCCGCCATCTCACCCGACGAATCACTAGGGCAGAGGGGACCGCCCATCCATGATGGCCCGGACGAGCGGCTGCTCGAAAAAGAGGAGCCGGAGGGGTCGCCCGACGATGGACAATCCGGATCAATGTCCGGCTCTAAAACGCCGAAGTGCACCCTAGCACGCCGGCGACGACGATCACGATCACCACTGGGAGAACGCCCTGCAGTCCCCGTAGTAGGGGGAGGAGCAGGAGGGGCGGCGTCAACAGGCGCCGGTGGACGGTATGGAGGCCCTCGAGAAATCCAGCGCCCGTACTTAGGCTTCGAAGTCTCCGGGGAGGGGGAGCGTTTCCTGCGCCGGACAGGGCTGCTCGGATGCACCACGGTGGAGGGTGGAGAATTGCTGCCAGAGGAGGACGACATGAGTAAGTTAGAGTTCTCAAAGAATAGGGATGGAAAAATGATGCTAAAAATGGCAAAAAATGAGGGTCTTATATAGGGGAGCTAAACCATGCATGCACACCATTAAATGCATGCAACCACCAAAGTAATCTAGGGAAACCAAAAGCCATCATTACCTCTACACACAACCTAGACTAGTAGGGAAGGCGAACGGATTGCGCGCAAAGCAAGATCGACCCTGCGGCACCTCGCCCAGGAACTATTCACTGAAAGCGGCCCACGGTGACCCCGGGCGGACATCCAATGAGGGGCAATTGACGGGGGTCGGCACCACAGGTATGGTCGGCAGCCGGCGGAGTCATGACCAAGTCGTCACCCCTCCAGCTAGGGCCCACCGGCTCCCTCCAGCCGGAGGGAGGCCTTCGATCTGACTTAGGGTCCGGCGGCCGACCTCCATGTCCCAAGTCCTATCAATACCCCAAAGACATCCACCTAAAAAGGGGGGATGAGGATTCTAACAACATATGACACACACAACATATCATCTCTCTAGAAAGTTAAGTAATATCCTCCATAATCTTACCTCTACCCTCCAATCCACACTACTGACTTGAGCGTCGGAGAGGCAACCTCGGAATCCCTCCGAGGTCCTTGTTTGCTCCCTGTGCAGGTCCGGAACTCTGGGTTTCATCAGTCAGGAGAGGAGGAACGCCGGCCGCATCCGGCAGGAGGCATACGATTGTTTGCTACCAATAATAGAATATAAATGGACTTCAATCATCGTCGGTTTTGGTTGAATCGGTTCCATTACAGAGACGGTATCACAATATTTGAATTCATCGGGTGGTTATTACTTATTACTACTCCTTCCTAGTTTTCCTTATTGACACTAGTTCAGTCATCTTCCCCTTTTACCATTTTTTTGTTGTACATTAATAATCATTTATGTATTTTTCATTCAATTCTTTATTATTTTCTGTACTCACAAACCCCATCATATTTCTACTTTATACACATATTTTCTTACTTTAATCAACTCTTTATTCTCTTCTTAATTTTTGTGCCAAAAAAAGAGGGAAGATCATGGGTAATAGGATGGAGTATATGTTTGTCTCAAAATATCTTTTTCGATTTGAGACACTACGAGACAAAATAAAGGTTATAAAGGGTCAAACACAACATTTTGATAAGCATATATATTTGGTGTTTTAATGATACGGTGGGGGAAGGGAGGATGCCTGAGACCCCGCTCTTTCATGTTCCACTGTGGGTGCGGGTATACGACCTCCCAATTCGGGGGCGAACCAACGAAGGAAATTTGCGTAGGATAGAAGAGAAAATAAGGTTGTTTATAAGTGTTGGTATGAGTGTTTCGCCTGAAGTGGGGAGGGAGGTGAGAATTTGGATACTATAAGACGCGAGGCAACCATTAAGGGATACGATTGAAATTTGGATGACATCGGGAAACACGGTTAGGTTCCCTGTGAAATATGAAGTGATGGGGGTCATACAAAGAGCTCGGTCAGGGTAGGGCACGCGGTCGGCGTCCGCCCGACCCCCAAGTGGACGCCGACCCACACAGGATTATGGCGAAGGTAGTTCCAACCAAAAGACCGACGTCCTTCAAATCCTATCGGCTGCTCGGACGATGACCCGAACCCGGGAAGGCCCTGTTTGTAAGGAGAGATCCCTTCCTTTACTCTCCATATAAATAGGGAACTATTCTCCCCAATCAAGAAAGAACAAATAAACACTAACTTATCTCACTAGAAAGAGAGGTAAGATCTTAGACTGAAACCGAGACATTTACCATAAAATCCATCGTTAACTTGAGCTTCGGAGAGGCAACCTCAGACACTCTTGTTTGTTACTTGTACAGTGACAGAAGCCGACCAGACGTCAAAAGGAAGCAACAGGAAGAATCTTTCGGCGATCCTAGCCGACTCAGATCGATTGTTTGCATCCCAAATAATTTGGTGTCGTATGTGGGATCTAAACTAAAAGTCTCTACCAAGATATCAAAACAACAAAGATGACCGATCAGGGCACATTAGACATCTACTCCAGCCGCGATTACTCTAGTCTAGCTACCCGTGGGAGCATTCACCATGGAGCAGATAACTGTAGACACCCAGATTTGGACCTGGTGACTGCAGGTTTGCCCGACAAACACCCGATGATGATCGGACTGCAACACGACACAGTTTTACGATGTTTTAGATGATCTTTCTATAGAACGGATCAAATAATTACTCGGAGAAATTAATTCAATATCAAGATGGTCTTAGTCGTGTCATTATGGTCGCGTCAACACTAACTAGAGTTAATTTCGACTCCGGGGCTCCGAATCGGTCTTGAAACACGCAAAGTCGAACCCAAGTCAACGTGTCAGACCGAATCGAACCTCGGGATTCGCACTTGAGGGCCATCGGCGCATGCTTTTGGCAGAAACTTTAATCGAGTGCGTTCATTTTTTAAAAGAAAATTGATTCGGATTAAACGATTTGCGTTATTCAACATCAACATTGACCATGGGTTCATGATGTGCGAATTTGGCATCATATGACGTTTATCCCAAATTGATAACGACTTGTCCTCGTAGGCATTAGGTCCTACGTATCTCGACATCGTAATTTGATCGTTGAGACCTACGATGTCGATACCGTCATTCGACGCCTACTCGACTCGTGTTAAAATAGTTTTTGATTATATATAAACGGTAGTAATATAACGAAAGCGTAAAAGCGTTTTAAGGGGTTGACTCGCCTTAAACAACCAAATACGCGGGGTGACGAGATAAGCGATTGGCGACACGAGTGCGGTACTCTTGTGTTCGGGTTTCCTTATTTCGTCATCCTTAGTACTTGATACGTAAAAGAACGAGTATTTTATCGTTGGAAAATTAGTAGTTAGATGTTAAGAATGAAAAATAAACATTAGATGCGACAAAATAAATGTTAGTGTACGATAATGAAAAGTTAGTATTGTTAGACTACGATAAATAAACGAGTTTAGGGATTAGAAAGGGGGTTTGGACACCCTCGACCTACATGTCAAATGCTTCGAAATACGGGCTCGCGGAGTATCATCGTAGACACGGGGAGCGGTTCGAGATATATGGGAAGAGTTAAGGTGTATTGGTTACGGTTTTGAGTATGTATGGAGGAAGAAGAGCTCTCGCACTCTTACAATCGGAGATGAGAATGAATGTTTTTCGACCCTTGAAATGGCGTGCATAAGGGTGTATTTATAGAATTTTGCAAAATTCTCTAACTTCGAAATTCAGGTGCCTCCCTCGGGGAGACTCGGTTCTGAGGCGCCTAGGTGCAAGCAGTTGAAATACGGATTGATATCCGGAAGTTGCTCAAAATACGGATTGATATCCGGGTTATTCCAAGTATGATTTTATTTCGTTTGACTTTGATTGGTTTGTGTATTTGGACACTATTTTGAATCTGGTTTGTTTCGGATTTTTGGCTTTGACCGGGTTTGACTCAGCCGACAAACGACAATTTTGCCCTCGGGCGGTTTTGGCTCAAAGTAACTTTAATTTATTTATTGGAAACGACCCATCGAGCCTGGATTTGAGGTCAATTTTGAGAGATTTGTATTCCGCTAAGTTCCCACGTCGGATACTGTGGACATAACATAGGTCCACCCCGACGCGGCCACACGCGGGTTTGGGGCGGCGAATGAATCTCCATATGAGATGGTCAAATTGAAATTTAAATCGAAGTAGGAGTCGCCACCGAACTTTGTGAGAGTTCGAGCCCGTTCGAACCCACTCTATGTCGTAGTGGGCCGTGCACAAAGTACGGCCCATTTCCGATGTCAGAGTTTATTGGGTTCGTCCCTTTGCATTTGATACCGATACCGACATTATCGGATATCGTGTATTGAATGACTCTCGTTGCCAATGGATTCGGACATCCGGAAACCATGGTTCTGAGTAAGGGGTGAGGGTACGTATTGGGAAGTTCACTAAGAACACGCAACCCCGCCCGCACTTAGCGGCCTTTACTAAGATATCGTTCGTTTTTGGTGTACACGCGTTAGTTCGACGGTTGAATGATATGCAAAGATTATTTTCCCTAAGCATGTGAGAGAAAAAATAAATGGGTTGCTAAGTCGTTTAATGCATCTTAAACTAATAACGTCAAAGTTATATTTAGCATGTGAAATTCGTTTTAGTCTAATAAAACAAAAGATGAAAATAAATCGCTACAAACACGAGCAAACAAGTTAATAACGGTTTATAAATCGAATAAAATTGTAAATACGATAATATGCATGATTTTGAAAAAGGTTTATGACACGTGATGGATTAACACGTGTTGACCGAGGTCGAAAAAGTATTTATCGAAATCTGAAAACATGTCGCGAAAGTCGTTGTTTTATGTAAGAAACGAGAAGAATAAAAAAAAACGAGAAAACGAAGAAAAAAGGCTCGGTTTTCCAGGCTCTCGCGCGAGTCGCCTTGATGGCGCGCGACTCGCGCGGGAGTCTGTCCCGATTTTTTTTATTTTCGAAAATCGTTAATTTTGACAAATCGCGTACAAATATGGATTAAATTTTACTCGATTTATATTTTCGATATTCGTCGTATCCGATATTCGATTATGAAATCGATATCAAATAGTCGGAATGATTTTATAAAAAGTTAGAAAAAGTTTGTTTTGAAAAAAATTTGAACGAAAAGAAAAAAAAATGTTAATTCTCTCCGCGTAAAACATCGTCGAATTTTGTTTAAAAAAAAAAGATGTAACGATTTTATTAGCATCAACGAGATTTAATTTAGTTCTTGTTAGATACGATATTCGATCAGAGAATCGATATCGTATTTAAAGAACGTTTCGTTTTACGAAAATATTTTTATAATGTCGTTAATAAAAAAATAAAAAAATGCGACAACGACCCATAATAAAATAGACCGACAACACGACACAAAAACGAAAAAAAACGTGAAAAAGGAAGAGAAAAAAAAAAGGAAGAATTGGGTTTGATTTTACACCCTCAACCTACATGCTTTGTTTTCTCGAAAAAAGGCTCGTCGGAAAGTGGCTTAGGCACGTGAGCGTCGAGACGATGTGGGTGAATTAGGGTGTCGGTTTTGGGTCGTGTAGGCTAGCGGGTTCGGCCGGCTTCTCGGGGACGGATTCGTCGGGTTGTTTTGTCGGTATTTTGATGCTATTTTGGATGTATGTCGTAGATGAGTGTATGGGAATAATTGATGAGAATAGTTGATCGATGTATTTGATAGATGATAGATGTAGATGATTTATTTGTGTGACCGGAGGGTCCTATTTATAGGTGAGGTCCTTGATAGGAGCTAGAAGAGGTATTCTTGCTTAGGTGACAAGAAACACCGGTTTGGATAGGAAACGTAGGAGTTTGAAGGGAACGAGATTCTCGTTTCTTGGTGAGGAAGCCATGTCTCGGCTGTTTTGGGCTGTTTTGGCCGAGTGTTTGAGCTCGGTCGGTAAATTGATTTGGTTTTCGGATAGAATTCCTACTTGAGATCGAATTCTATCCTTGAATGGATTTATTTAATATTTTCGAGGCTGATATTTTGAAGTATCTGAGCCTAGCCGAACTGATGAAGTGTCACGGCTGGTCCGTGTATCTCGGGAAAAAATATTTTTGACCGGGTTTGACCCGGTCGCTAAAAGACAGTTTTGCCCCTGGCCGGATTCGACCCAAATTAGTCTTATTTGACTCGAAACGACCTACTGGGCCTGGATTTGAGATTGGTTTTGTAAGATTTGTACTCCGTAATAAGCCTAAACCAAATGTCCATGATTTCGAGCCCATATCCGAGTCCATTAAAGCATGTTTGCATCCGATCATCATCGGGTGTTTGGCGGGAACTACTATAGACACCTGGCGGTCAAAATGTGGGTGTCTACAGAGCCCCCACTCTGACTGAGGCTTGGACAAGGCGAAAGTCAGAGTAGCTACCAGGCCAATCGAGGATTAAGACCTGGCAGACTTCCGATCGGGTCGTTTATAGTCCATTAGACTTGCGTGAAGGGCTCGCCAGCCATAAGATAGAAATCATACCTGGATAGATGCCAATAATGTAGCGGGGACTTTGCCTGAAAAATCTTGGGTGTGTATGTTTACAGACACATTCCATCTCGGATTTGTGTAGGAGCTTGCCTTGGAAGCTATGGGTGTGTCTGTTTACAGACACATCCCATCTTGGAATTGCGTGGGAGCTTGCCTTGGAAGCTCTGGGTGTATCTGCTTACAGATACATCCCATCTAGGAATTGCGTGAGAGCTTGCCTTGGATGCTTGTAGACACCCGCATTTTGACTGCCAGGTGTCTATGGCAGTTTTCAAAAATCACCCGATGATGATCGGACGCTAACATGTTTCTACGCGCTCGGATACGGGCTCAAATCCATTAATCGCTGGCTAACACACTTACAGAGTACAAATATCACAAAATTAACCTCGAATCCAGGCCCAGTGGATCATTCCAAGTCAAACAAGACTAATTTGGGCCAAAACCGACACTGAAAATAAAACCGACTTTTCACGATTGGGTCAACCCCGGTCAAAGTCATTTCCGAGACACACAAAACAACCATACAACCATCAAAAGTCCAAGTCAAACACAAAACCCATCAAGCAATCGAGGTCAAGGTCCAAAACAAGACCCGTGCGACCCATCTAGGCCACTCGATCGAGTGACCTATCCACTCGATCGAGTGGGCCGACTTTGAGCCCGGCGGCTGGCATAACGGGCCACTCGACCGAGTTGGCCTCCTACTCGGTCGAGTAACCCTAACCGGGTGCCCTAGCCTAGCCTATATATACACCCCATGCAACACCCTACAACACATGATTCACATCCCTTACAAACCCTAAATACCTTCACAACCTTAATCCCGGTGCATCCTCAAGCAACCCTAGACAAACCCTAGGAAAATCGACTTTAGCAAACCCTAAACCTAGTTTTGGGAATTCAATCCGAGCCACCACAACTTAGCCTCCATATACCTCGAAGACTCTCGTGTCATAGCCGCGTTTACGAGCCTTATTCCGAGACAAGAACATGTAGGTTGAGGGTGACAAACCTCGTTCTCTTTTCCCTTTTTCTCTCGTCGTTCATCTCCTTTTTTTTATTCCTTTTTTACGTTTATTATTATTATTACGTTTATTATTATTATTATTATTATTATTATTATTATTATTATTATTATTATTATTATTATTATTATTACACTTATTATTATTATTATTATTATTACGTTTATTATTATTATTACGTTTATTATTATTATTATTATTATTATTATTATTATTATTATTAGGATTATTATTATTATTATTTACCTCGTTATCATTATTGCGTCATAATATCGGTAATATCGTTAGTATCAAAATATTAAAATACTCATTGATTTGTGTCAAGTAAGAAGGATATCGGGATAAGAAAACACGAACATACAAGTGTACTTCACACAGCGTTGACGGTCGCTTATCCCGGTACCCCGATTATTTGATTATTGAGATGAGTCAACTTAAACAAGAATTCGTCATTATTTCTCGTCGTTATCATCTTTAATATTGCATTCATCGAATTTTCTAAAACCAATTTTAATAAGGGTCGAAACCCGTTGAGACGGATCCGACATCACGATCTCTAGGGATTTATCGATGTCGGAGAAGTCGAGGGGATCAAGTTCTTTTATTATTTAATCAAAGAGTCAATCTTTCTAAATCGCATTAAATCAACTTAGGGCAATTTTCGTTGATGCTAAATAATTGTCAAAACAATTCTTTAGAATTATGACATTATTAACGCGGAGAAAATTTAATCACATCTCAATAATCATTTAAAACGATTTTCGACATAAAACACGATTTTACAAACGAATCTTAATTCGTACAGAGGGCACTCGACCGAGTGCCTAGCCCACTCGGTCGAGTGGCACCTCAAAATCAAGTCAGAATGCTAATCACGATCACCACTCGATCGAGTCTCACAGTGACTCGGTCGAGTGGCCATGTACTCGACCGAGTTGGTCAATAACTCGGCCGAGTACGGTCCATAATGCAAAACAGAATCACTTCTTACAGGCCTACTCGATCGAGTCCATCGACCACTCGATCGAGTAGCCTCATAACGACTAAAACGCAAGTCGTACATTATTCTATTTTTCAAACTCGATAGTATTTTACGACTTAGGTCAACATGCGTATAATTAATCACTTGTATACTATCTTTTCAAATCGTGCATCCTCATATTTGCATCTTTTCAATTTAATTCAATAGTTGCAAACCGTTATTATTCGTTTCTTTACATCGTTTACTAACGCGTTTTTTTTGTTTCTTTTGTCAATTTAATTATTATTCGTTTATTGTACTAAATGAACCCGCATGCTAAAATACAACTTGGACGTTAATTTTAGTTGCATTAAATTGACATAGAAACCCACTTTTCAATTCCATTCACATGTTTAGGGAAAATAAATCTTTGCATATCATTTTCCCGTTTTACTAGCGCGCGTATTGTAAGTCATTCGAATTCTTAGTAGAGGCCACTAAAGTGCGGGCGGGGTTGGGTGTCCTTTGTGGGCTTCCCAACACGTACCCTCACCCCTTACTCGGAACCTCGGTTTCCGGATGCCCGAAACCATTGGCGAACGAGAGTCATTCAATACACAATATCCGATAATGTCGGTATTGGTATCAAATGCAAAGGGACGAGCCCAATAAACTCTGACATCGAAAATGGACCGTATTTTGTATACGGCCCACTACGCCATAGAGTGGGCTCGAACGGTTCCGAATAACCATAAAATTCGGTGGCGACTCCACATAGACCTAAATTTCAATTCGATCCTTCTCATATGGAGATTCATTTGCCTACCCAAACCCGCGCGTGGCCGCGTCGGGGTGGACCTATGTCATGTCCACAATTTGGCGACTCCGCTGGGGATGAACGACGAGAGTACAAATAATAATAAGCCGTATTCACATAACGAAGTGTCCCGTATGATGGAAGGTGGAGACATTTCTCTGATCGACTTGGCCGAGAAATTCATGAACCCGCATGATGTCCGGGTAAGGTCAGCCCATAGCCGTAGGGCCTTTTCATTCTGCATGCTTCATGTTTACGCTTTTGAAGGTCACATGGATTGGTTATCTTGCATGGGTAATGCCCGTCTCATAACCGTGGTGGATTTGATGGAGACTGAACATAGTCCGGCTTGGTTAATCACGGGCGAAATCATCCAAGGATTAGATAATCGCAAAAGGGATCAGTCCGTTCGTTTCGCCGGAAGCACCCGTTTGTTGCAAGTAAGTCGGATTTTTTACTTTTCGATTCCTCGATTTTTATGAATTTTTTGAGAACTCAGCTACTGCAGTGGGCACTCGATCGAGTCACCCCGGCACTCGATCGAGTACCTTCGTAAAAAGGCTTCCTGTTTGCTTCCAGTGACGCCACTCGATCGAGTCATGCTGTCACTCGATCGAGTGTCGTCTGCCTCGTCTCGAGATCTAATGCTTTTGTTCTCTTTTTTCAGATTTGGCTTTATGAGAGGCTATCGGTGATAGATCCCCCACTTGATGCCCGCAATTACCGCCATAACCAGTTGATGACGAGGAGACGGGCCATCGATTTTTCTCGCTTGATTAGCCAAAAATATTGGGATGAGGTGCTATCAATCCACGGTGGGCGGTTGATTCGATGGGTCGTGCCATGGTGGCCTATCCCGGCTTGGACAGGCTTGGACCCGAGGGAGAGGGCCCGTTACCAAGTGATCTTGTCTTTCAACCAGACGGTTCATCTCTACCCGGATCGCATACTAAGGCAGTATGGACGAACTCAGCGGATACCAGAAATAGAGGCCATTGTGAGCGATCCTACCCAATTGACGGATGTGATGTGCGACACGTGGATGCAAAGATGGTACACCCGGCACACTTGGCCCGTTTCCAAATCTCGGCATTCGATTTGGGTTTCAGACTCATATACCAAGTGGACTAAAGCAGGTGATGCTAAAGCCCGAGCTGCTTTGAAGGTTGATGAAGCCTTTGACCTGCTGAGGAGAGAACAGGCTAAAGACAACATGGGGTTCTTTGATGAGGGAGACACTCCAGCTACCCTAGTTCGTCTAATGTCAGGGCAAAAGAAGAAGGCTAAGACTCAAGCTAAAGGGTCCGGTGCTAAAGGTGCTCGGGGGAAAGTGAGCCCCCAGACAGACTTGGAAAGGAGACTGGGCCCTAGACTAGCCGTGCAGGACCGACTTGGCCCACGGGATAGGCTACCCGAGCATGTGCGGGCCCGACTTGGGCCGAAGACTGTGATTGAAGACCCGTCGTCAAAGAAGCGGGCCCGTGCTAAGGAGGTTCCCCTTGTGATTAGGGAACGCTCATCCCCTCCTCGACGACCTCGGGCTCTACACGACCCGAAGAACAAGGGAAAGGGGAAGATGACCGGATATTAGTCTCCGTATTTTATTATTTGAATATTACTATTATTTTTTGGTGTGATTTTTTGTAGTTTTGCCGTGTTTGGCATTTTTTTTTTTTTAGTTCCCGAGTTTATCGAGATATTAATAAAAGACATATTATTTGAAACTGTTCCCGTCTTTTCGATATTGCAGTGGTTGTACCCTTTTGAGAGGTTGCCTACGTATCCACAACTAGCGGAATCAAACCAGACGTAGTTCAAAATTTGATTTGATTGATTTTTTTTGCAATTTTCGAAATACATCAAGATTATTAATTCGAGATGTGCGACGGTAGAATAGTTAATTCTAACTTATTGACTTGTCTAAAGTTTTGAAAATTTATAAAAAGACTAAGTTTTATAAATTTTTGCAAATGACATTGAGATTGGGCTTTATGGGTAGTAGCGCTTCAGCTGGTCCAAGTTGGTCGGGTTGACGAACTCGTTACCATCGAGGTCCGTTAGCATCACCGCTCCTCCCGATAGGATTTTCTTGACTAAGTATGGCCCAGCCCAATTGGGTTTGAATTTTCCCCTTGGGTCAACCGGTAGTAAGGCACGAACCGATTTTAGGACCAAATCACCTTCTTTGATTTTTCTGGGCCTAACCCTTTTGTTGAAAGCCCGTTGAATTCTCTTTTGATACACTTGAATATTATTGAGGGCCCGGGTTCGCCGTTCATCCAAAAGGACTAGCGAATCGTATCGGGCTTGGACCCAATCTGCTTCGGGTACTTGGCTTTCAAGTAAAATCCTTAGGGATGGTACTTCTAGCTCAACCGGTTGGACTGCTTCCATTCCATATGTCAGGTAATATGGAGTTGCTCCGGTTGCAGTGCGGATTGAAGTTCGGTATCCCCATAAGGCAAAAGGTATCTTGTCAGGCCAGTCCCGATAATTCTCAGCCATCTTTTTAAGTATGGTGACAATTGTTTTGTTGGCCGCCTCTACCGCTCCGTTTGTTTGGGGTCGGTAAGGTGAAGACGTATGCCTCTGAATTTTGTACTTTGCCAATAATGCAGTAGTTTCAGCTTGGAAGTGGGTCCCGTGATCGCTGATAAATTCGTGAGGGATCCCATATCGGCATATGATCTTATTTTGGATAAATTTGGCCACGTGCTTGGCGTTCAAGACACGGTATGACTTGGCTTCCATCCATTTGGTGAAGTAGTCGATGGCCACTAGGATGAAGCAATGACCTCCCGTCCCGGAAGGATGCACCTTTCCAATTATGTCAATACCCCATGTCAAAAATGGCCATGGTGATGTCATGGTATATAATAGGGAAGATGGCATATGTTGTACATTACCGAAGATCTGACAGTTATGGCAGTGCTTGACGTATAACTGACAGTCTGTCTCCATGGTGTTCCAGTAGTACCCGAGCCTCATGATTTTACGGGATAGCATATGGGCGTTCATATGCGGGCCGTTTTCACCGTCGTGGACCTCGGCCATGACTTTTTCGGCTTGTACCTTGTCAATGCATAGGAGGAGAGCCCCCTGTGCCGTCTTTTTATACAATTGCCCGTCATCAGTACGGACAAATTGGGTTGCTAATCTTCGTAGGGCCTTTTTGACCCGATTTTCAGCTCCCGCGGGATATTCCCCCGTTGTCAGGTATGTTAATACGGTTTGATACCAAGGTTCTGGGTCAGTTATCTCGATATCTTGAATGGCATGGATGTAGGCCGGCTCTGAACGCCTTTCAACACAGATTGGCATGCTTGTCAGGTGATCCGGGATATTCAGTAAAGATGCTAATTTGGAAAGTGCATCTGCAAACTGATTTTCCTCTCGGGGTAGGTAAATATACTCGACTTTCTGGAATTGTTTCTCTAGAACCCGTACTCGCGCTTGGTAAGCCACGAGATTGGCGTTCCAAGTTTTCCATTTTTGGAGTGCTTGATTGATGACCAATGATGAATCACCGTGGACCCAGAGGTTTGCTACCCCTAAATCAGCGGCGGCTTGCAACCCGTGAATGCATGCTTCGAATTCGGCTGCGTTGTTGGTCACGTCGAAATCCAATTTGATGGATAAAGGAGTGTGTTCCCCTCGGGGTGAGATTAATAGAATTCCGACCCCAAATCCTCGGAAGTTGGATGCTCCATCGAAATACAGATCCCATGTCTCGGTATCGGTATGGAATATGTCTTCATCAGGAAAGGCCCATGTATCAGTGTGGCCTTCTTCGGATATTGGGCTGTCAGCGAGAAATTCGGCGACTACCCGGCCTTTGATGGCTTTTAATGGTACGAATTTGAGGTCGAACTCGGACAGCATTAAAGTCCATCTTAACATCCTGCCGTTGAGGATGGGCTTCTCGAATAGGTACTTGATTGGATCCATTTTGGATAACACATGTACCTCGTGACTGAGCATGTAGTGTCGGAGCTTTTTAGTGGCCCAAACCAATGCTAGACACGTTTTCTCGAGCATGGTGTACTTGCATTCGTACTCAAGGTACTTTTTACTGATGTAGTAAATAGCCCGTTCTTCTGAATCGAATGTCTGGGCCAGCATAGCCCCCATGGCTGTCTCGGTTGTTGTTAGATATAACGACAAAGGCAAACCGTGTTGAGGTGGCATTAATACCGGCGGGGCAGACAGAATCTCCTTGATTTTGTCAAGAGCCGCTTGACATTTGTCGTCCCATAGCACCCGTTCCCCGATCTTCAGTTTCTTGAAAATGGGTTCACATACCATGATTAGCTTTGAAATGAAACGGCTGATATACTGGACTTTCCCGAGAAACCCCCTTATTTCCTTTTCGGTCTTGGGTGGCTGCATCTCAGTGATGGCTTTGATTTTAGCTGGGTCGACCTCGATGCCACGTTGGCTAACGATATGGCCCAGTAATTTGCCCGACGTTACTCCAAAACTGCATTTTTGTGGGTTTAGTCTCATGTTGTATTTTCGCAGTCTGGTAAAGAACTTTCTTAGGGCCGTGATGTGTCCGCTTCGGTCTTTAGACTTAACGTCCACATAGACCTCCACCTCCTTATGCGTCATGTCGTGTAATAAGGTGGTGGCGGTCCGTTGATAAGTGGCTCCTGCATTGATCAGCCCAAATGGCATGACGGTGTAACAGTAAGTACCCCAAGGTGTGATGAAGGTAGTCTTACTCATATTCTCTTCTGCCATTTTAATTTGATTGTATCCGGCATACCCGTCCATGAATGATAGAAGGGCATGGTCGGCCGTATTATCCACCAAAATGTCGATGTGTGGTAACGGGAAATCATCTTTTGGGCTGGCCTTGTTTAGGTCCCGGAAGTCTACGCATACCCGCACCTTGCCGTCCTTCTTGGGTACCGGCACGATGTTTGCGACCCAGTCTGGATATTCAGACACTTGTATAAAGCCTGCTTTGAATTGTTTATCGACCTCTTCTTTGACTTTAAGAGACCATTCGGGCTTCATTCTTCTGAGCTTTACCGGTCTGCACCCATCTTTGATGGGTATTCGGTGTTCAGCTATTTCTCGATCTATTCCCGGCATGTCCTTGTAGGACCATGCAAAGACGTCTTTAAATTCTAGGAGGAGGTCCGTGACTGTTGTCTCTCCTCCGGATCTAAAGATTGGCCCAACTTAAGCATCTGGGGCTCTAAAGTGGTTCCCACGTTGATGGACTCGGTTTCTTCGATTACCGGATCTCGGGATTCCCTTTGCTCGAGCTGCTCGACCAGATGTTGTGGTAGAGGTACCTGTTCGTCGGGTTTCTCAATGTCATTGCATATAAAATTTTTGAAATTGAGAAAATTTTGGAAATAAGACAAGTCGTAAGCAGAACGGTGTTCGTTATTATTATTAATGGTGAATTTTGAAAATAGCTCGAATAGAGCTGCCATCTGATCGTTGGTCAGTGGCGGGATAGGGAGAGGTCTTGGGACAGACCCCGAGACCTCGGTGGCTAAAGAAAGAGGGATTACAGACT
The DNA here is from genome assembly GCA_958450325.1 of Agrostemma githago. Lineage (NCBI taxonomy): Eukaryota > Viridiplantae > Streptophyta > Magnoliopsida > Caryophyllales > Caryophyllaceae > Agrostemma > Agrostemma githago. Next base: position 68,245,260 of record OY288250.1, on the reverse strand, counting down.
CGACTCCAGTACCGGACCCTCTAAACCTGGACTCAGACTCCGACTCTGACTCGGACTCAGACTCGGTATCCGGCATGTCTCCTTCGCCGGCGGTTAGCTGGTAGACCCGTCCTTGACTGTCGGTCCATTTTATAGTCTTCCTCCAAGCCCTTGTCTCGGTGTTAGCGCCGACCTCGGTAATGAGCTTGGTTGGGTCGAACCGATCGCTGCGGAGGATCAAGTTGACCAAGTCATCTTTCGGAGCAGGGACGGTCTTGTCTTCTCCAAATAAGAGCCCCAGCACGGGCTCGGAGTCGCTCTCCCTTTTCACGGACTCATCCTGGATAACGGTGAATATGTCATCGGGGATGTAGTTGCATTCCCGAGCCGTTTTTGTCTCGGGATATGTGATGGTGGGTCGGTAGAGGCCCACTTGGATGGCTCCGAAAACTGGAGTGACAAATTTGATTGCAGAGGCCCGGCCCACATTCTCCGAGCTTATAGTATATCCCATCCGAGTCGGGACTCTGCGTTGTCTAGGACCTCGATGATCTTCCCCGCCGGAAGATATGGTCTTGAGGTAGCTCCGGGTAGGTAACCCAGATTTTGTAGCATCGTGTCGATGCTAGGGACGAAGTAGGGCTTGAAAAGATATTCTTCTTCAATCATACCCACGAAATTGAAACCTCGCGGTTCGGCCCGGTTTGTGGCGTTGCAGCTCGCCACGGTCATCGGTGTTGCCTCCAGTGTTATGATACCGTCTTTAAGTGACATCTTGACTTTTCGGTGGGGGTAGATGTCACGGCCTTGACTGCGTGGATCCAAGGCCTTCCTAACAAGAGGTTGAATGATGAGGTGACATCTATCACCTGGAATTCTAGCTCCTTTTCGATTGGGCCCGTTATGATCTTCAGTTTAACGGCCCCGGCGACTGGTTTTGGGCTTCCATCGAAAGCCTGGATAGTTTGTGCCGTTGGGAGATAGTCGGCATTAGTGATGCCGAGGGCCCTAGCGGTCCTTAATGGTAGGACATTCACGGCTGATCCGTCGTCAATAAGGGTCATCGGGAGGTACTTACCCTTGCAGATGACCGTAATATATAGGGCCAGATTATGATTGGGCCCAAATGGAGGTAGATCAGCTTCAGAGAAGGTTATGAGTGGGCCTTCTTCTTTGGATTTGCCCTTAAGGTAGGGCATGATGGTGGCTACCATTTCAGCGGGGGTAGCTTCTGAGTCGACCTTGATTTCATCGAGAGCCTTAGTCAGTGCTTCCCGATGAGCCTGCGAGCTAACCAGTAGTTGCCATATAATTAGATCAGCTCGAACCCTCTTCATTTGTTGGACCAAGGCCGTGTCACTGCTTGGTTCCTCGGGGGTTGGCTCCGTCCTGGCAGGTTCAGTGACGGATGTAGAGGTGGCGCACCCCGTAGCGGCGAGGTGGTTGGTGGCTAGAGCCTTGGATTTGGCTTTTCGCACTTCTTCGAGGGTAATAAGGACAGCCTCCCTTTTGGCTAGGTATACGTCGTCCTCGTCATCGAACCATATCCCATTAATTTGTGGGATAAAAGGAGAAATGAGGTGAGAACAATCGATTACCTCCCCCGTGAATATTGCGTGAGCACTGAACGGGTTGTCTTTGTTGCTCGGCTTGTCTCCGGGCAACGGGATTTTCCCGCTCTCAATAAGATCTTGGATTAAATGCTTTAACTTCCAACATTTTTCAGTATCATGTTCGTTGCCCCGGTGATACTGACAGTAGGCTTGAGCATTGTAATACTTGGGCCTCTTCTCTGCTGGAGGCTCTGGAGTTGGGCCTATTGGTTGAATCAGACCCTTTGAAGATAGCCTTTCCAAGGCATAAGTATAGGTAGTCCCTATATCTGTGAATACCCGATTTGGTGTATTCTTTTTGGATGAGGTGTCGAGCAGATTTACCTCATCAAAGATGCCGCGGGTTGCAGCTGCAGGTGTGGGCTTGTTTGTGGACGAACTAGCCCCTTGATAGCCTTTGGTAGAGGCCTTAGTCAGGCTCTCTAACCTTAGATCATCTTCTATCCTTGTGCCCATTTCAGTAAGGACAACAAAGTTTGGGATAATAGCATACCGGAGATGGACCCGGTAGGATGGGAGTAGATTTTTGACGAAGGCTTCCACTATGGCCTTCTCGCCGGGCTTGTCGACCAGCTTCACACTCTCAGCCCTCCACCGTTGCAGATATTTTGTGAACCCTTCTTTGGGCTCTTGGGCCATTACCTCCAGAGTACGCATTGTAGTCTGGATTTCAGTGTTATCGGCGTAGTTCCGAGCAAACTCGGTCGCCACATCATCCCAAGTCTTGTATTTCTTGGGGTCGAGCCTGTAGAACCAGGCCTTAGGGTGTTTCTCCAAGGAAAAAGGGAACAAATGCTTGAACATAGTTGACTTCACCCCCTTTACCGCCATGAAGTCTTTGAAAGCCCGGATGTGGTGGACCGGGTCTTCGGTACCGTCAAACATAGGAAGTCCCGTTAAGTTGAGGTTAGCAGGAAGCTCGTTATCTAAAGGTGAATAAATACGAGCATTCTCGGTGTGGATCGAGTTGTTCGTCGATAGGGAGACTTATTCCTCGAGCCTACGAACAATACTGACCAGCTCGGCCATGGGCCCATTGGGCTCGGATCCTTCAAAAGGTGTCGTCTTCTTTACGGCGCTCAGTCGGGTGGCTAACGTTGTTTGGTTAGCCTGGATGGAAGTTAGTTGAGTCTCGAGCTTAGCGAGAGCGTCTTTCAATTCGTCCATCTCGCGTTGATGTCTTGTCACGGGTGGCCTGTCTGTAAGAACACCACGTAATCAGAAACTAGCCCAAAATCCCGAAGTAGAAAGTACATCCCGAACAAGACTAAAAAGGGAAATGACTCGGAAAAGACACCTAGACGGGTGACTTGCGAAAGGTGGGCCTTCCTTAGGATTTGGCGAGTGGGCCTAGTCCTGTTCGAAGGAAGGTTCACGTGAGACATCCCCAGACTTTAGACTCGGTCGTGTTGACGGGCCCTCCTTTGTAGGGGTTTGTCCTTACGTAAGTGGGCCTTGCCTTAGTCTAATAAGGCGGACTGGGAAAGGGAAGAAACTCGTGATGTAAGATCGACAGAGTTTCGACGCTACGGACCTCGACAACTTAAGACACGACCCGACACTGCTAAATACGGGAAGTCCTAGAAGAGGAAGGTTTTTGAAAATTGATCGATTTTGCAAAAGGACCGAGTAAACTCGGTTTGAGGGCCTAATTTCCGAAAAAAACGAAAAGTTATTGGGCCGCGGGTTTTGAAAGTTTGAAAGTATTTTCGAGTTTTGAATTGGGCAGCATACAGTCTAGAAAATAGGCTATTTTGAGTAAAATCATAAGTCCTAAATTCGGTATGTGTCCCGGGTTTTGAAATCGAATAGTTTGAAAAAGATGCAATTTTGAAAAATTGACGGTTTTTGAAAATGACTCGGAAACCAAGTAGCACGTAGTCACACAAGCATTATAACGACGCCATGTATGCTCTATACTAAGTCTCGGTCGGTCTATAAGAGGTCTATACCAGTGTACATAGTCTAGACGTTGATCGGGACGGACTTTCTAAGTCGAGTTGATCTTAGAACATGCCGCGAAACCCACTCGAATCGACTATGGACACCTTTCGACATATCCATATTGGAGTACATCGACGGTATAGTGGGACGTCGGTCGCGAGTACCGGCCCGGGAAAATATGGGTTATGCATGAACCGTAGAACTAACACGCGTATTGTATTTGTCAAACGATTTCTATTCGAGTCTCACCCTGAGGATGTCGATGGTAAGTCACGCATCAGTTAATCCACAGCGGAGTCGCCAAATTGTGGACATGACATAGGTCCACCCCGACGCGGCCACGCGTGGGTTTGGGTAGGCGAATGAATCTCCATATGAGAAGGATCGAATTGAAATTTAGGTCTATGTGGAGTCGCCACCGAATTTTATGGTTATTCGGAACCGTTCGAGCCCACTCTATGTCGTAGTGGACCGTATAAAAAATACGGTCCATTTCCGATGTCAGAGTTTATTGGGCTCGTCCCTTTGCATTTGATACCAATACCGACGTTATCGGATATTGTGTATTGAATGACTCTCGTTCGCCAACGGTTTCGGGCATCCGGAAACCGAGGTTCTGAGTAAGGGGTGAGGGTACGTGTTGGGAAGCCCACAAAGGACACCCAACCCCGCCCGCACTTTAGCGGCCTCTACTAAGAATTCGAATGACTTACAATACGCGCGCTAGTAAAACGGGAAAATGATATGCAAAGATTTATTTTCCCTAAACATGTGAATGGAATTGAAAAGTGGGTTTCTATATCAATTTAATGCAACTAAAATTAACGTCGAAGTTGTATTTTAGCATGCGGGTTCATTTAGTACAATAAACGAATAATAATTAAATTGACAAAAGAAACAAAAAAACGCGTTAGTAAACGATGTAAAGAAACGAATAATAACGGTTTGCAACTATTGAATTGAATTGAAAAGATGCAAATATGAGGATGCACGATTTGAAAAGATAGTATACATGTGCTTAATTATACGCATGTTGACCTAAGTCGTAAAATACTATCGAGTTTGAAAAATAGAATAATGTACGACTTGTGTTTTAGTCGTTATGAGGCTACTCGATCGAGTGGTCGATGGACTCGATCGAGTAGGCCTGTAAAAAGTGATTCTGTTTTGCATTATGGACCGTACTCGGCCGAGTTATTGACCAACTCGGTCGAGTACATGGCCACTCGACCGAGTCACTGTGAGACTCGATCGAGTGGTGATCGTGATTAGCATTCTGACTTGATTTTGAGGTGCCACTCGACCGAGTGGGCTAGGCACTCGGTCGAGTGCCCTCTGTACGAATTAAGATTCGTTTGTAAAATCGTGTTTTATGTCGAAAATCGTTTTAAATTGATTATTGAGATGTGATTAAATTTTCTCCGCGTTAATAATGTCATAATTCTAAAGAATTGTTTTGACAATTATTTAGCATCAACGAAAATTGCCCTAAGTTGATTTAATGCGATTTAGAAAGATTGACTCTTTGATTAAATAATAAAAGAACTTGATCCCCTTGACTTCTCCGACATCGATAAATCCCTAGAGATCGTGATGTCGGATCCGTCTCAACGGGTTTCGACCCTTATTAAAATTGGTTTTAGAAAATTCGATGAATGCAATATTAAAGATGATAACGACGAGAAGTAATGACGAATTCTTGTTTAAGTTGACTCATCTCAATAATCAAATAATCGGGGTACCGGGATAAGCGACCGTCAACGCTGTGTGCAGTACACTTGTATGTTCGTGTTTTCTTATCTCGATATCCTTCTTACTTGACACAAATCAATGAGTATTTTAATATTTTGATACTAACGATATTACCGATATTATGACGCAATAATGATAACGAGGTAAATAATAATAATAATAATAATCGTAATAATAATAATAATAATAATAATAATAATAATAAACGTAATAATAATAATAAACGTAATAATAATAATAAACGTAATAATAATAATAATAAGCGTAATAATAATAATAATAATAATAAACGTAATAATAATAATAAACGTAAAAAAGGAATAAAAAAAAAGGAGATGAACGACGAGAGAAAGAGGGAAAAGAGAACGAGGTTTGTCACCCTCAACCTACATGTTCTTGTCTCGGAATAAGGCTCGTAAACGCGGCTATGACACGAGAGTCTTCGAGGTATATGGAGGCTAAGTTGTGGTGGCTCGGGTTGAATTCCTAAAACTAGGTTTAGGGTTTGCTAAAGTCGATTTTCCTAGGGTTTGTCTAGGGTTGCTTGAGGATGCACCGGGATTAGGGTTGTGAAGGTGTTTAGGGTTTGTAAGGGATGTGAATCATGTGTTGTAGGGTGTTGCATGGGGTGTATATATAGGCTAGGCTAGGGCACCCGGTTAGGGTTACTCGACCGAGTAGGAGGCCAACTCGGTCGAGTGGCCCGTTATGCCAGCCGCCGGGCTCAAAGTCGGCCCACTCGATCGAGTGGATAGGTCACTCGATCGAGTGGCCTAGATGGGTCGCACGGGTCTTGTTTTGGACCTTGACCTCGATTGCTTGATGGGTTTTGTGTTTGACTTGGACTTTTGATGGTTGTATGGTTGTTTTGTGTGTCTCGGAAATGACTTTGACCGGGGTTGACCCAATCGTGAAAAGTCGGTTTTATTTTCACTGTCGGATTTGGCCCAAATTAGTCTTGTTTGACTTGGAATGATCCAGTGGGCCTGGATTTGAGGTTAATTTTGTGATATTTGTACTCTATAAGTGTGTTAGCCAGCGATTAATGGATTTGAGCCCGTATCCGAGCGCGTAGAAACATGTTAGCGTCCGATCATCATCGGGTGATTTTTGGAAACTGCCATAGACACCTGGCAGTCAAAATGTGGGTGTCTACAATGCTCTGAGTGTATCTGCTTACAGATACATCCCATCTTGGAATTGCGTGGGAGCTTGCCTTGGAAGCTCTGGGTGTATCTGCTTACAGATACATCCCATCTTGGAATTACGTGGGAGCTTGCCTTGGAAGCTCTGGGTGTATCTGCTTACAGATACATCCCATCTTGGAATTGTGTGGGAGCTTGCCTTGGAAGCTCTGGGTGTATCTGCTTACAGATACATCCCGATTCCTTAGTAAAAAAATGTTGCATGAGCCTTCCACTGGGGAGTTTTTGAGAATTCTCCGGGAATCTTGGGTGTACCTGTATGCTTATACATAACAATTTGCATATAATATTTAGGCGAAACGCCGACTCACGCTGGGGAAGAAATGATTTTTGATTGATTTTTGGAAAGAAAATGCTGGAAAAAAAATTTTGAAATTTTTTGGAAATAAGAATGCTTGGGATGACTTGATTCCTGATCAGATTCTGACACGGACTCCTAAAATCCTCTGGTTAAGCCTATATGCCTAGATGAAGTACGATAAAAATTCCTATTCCCGTGGTAACTAGGAAAGGGATTTTCTCAAATGGCTAAGTTTTGCAAATTTTAAAATGAGAATTTGAAGAGAGAGATATACCAACAGACTCGACTCTGGACGCGTGAGGACGAGTTGACAGACACGACTTTGACTCTCTAAGGGTTAGACCGTGACTCGGTAGGGGATGAGCCACCTAAGATGACAAGACTCTTAAGTTGCGCTATTCCGTAGCCTAGGCGAGTGGCAACATGGTCAAATCGTCGTTATGAGACTATTTCCGTACGACAGGGTTTTGCAGTAGCAATGCTGTAGACTGATGTTCTTTTGAATTTTTTTGATTTTAGGGCACATTCCCAAAGTGGGTATTGCTTCGAGTCCTGACAGATTCTCGCCTTCGACTGAGCCGAGTACTAGGACACACTATAGGAAGGAGGCTAGATCTTTTTTGAATTTATCTGGATTTTGTGAGTGGATGGAGAACTTCTGCCTAGGAGAAGCCCCCAGAATGACAAAGCTAGCTGTTGAGAACATGACAGTGTCGTGACTGGAATGATGGTGCTTTTTGAATGAGTGTCAATGTGGGTGGTTGTGCCTCTGTTGAAAGGCTGCCTACGTATTCACGTGTAGTGAAATCAAACAAAGCCGTAGTTTAGTGTTGAAAGATGTATTATGATGCCTAGCTTATTAGGGCTTTGTGTGTAACTAGCCATAGCAATAGTGTAGGCTAGGTGCATTCCCAATGATGTCTTGACCAAAGGGCTAGAATAGTTAGGATGTTGATCCTGTGACTGTGTCCATTCCCCGGGGTAGCCCCTAGAGGTGGTGTGCACTATTTGGGCATGTTCTATGCCGACCGCAAGTTGAGTTCCCGTGTTTGGGCTGGTAACTGGTTTAGATGTTTTTGGAAATGTGGTGCTAGGTCCTAAGTGGCTTTGATGATTCGAAATCTGGAGCTCGATTTTGTGGAGCTAAGGCTTCGAGGGTAAGGTATTGTAATGCGGTAGGAAAGGGGGAAGTCGAGTAACAATGACTCGAACTTCGATCGGGGTAGGTTTGATAATGGTGCGGGATCTGATTTCCATGTCTGGCCCTAATGGTTAGGGGTATCCTATGGAGCTTGAATCCTCAAAATTCCGGGTTGTCTCTTAGCCTAGGTCTCGAGAAGGTCTTGAGGGTTGTAATGTGGGAAGGCTAAGTGTGGTGCTAGCTGACCATCTTGATTGATTCTCCCCTATTGGATAGTATGAGTATTGATAATTTTGAATTGACCGTTTTCACTACGGTCATGGGTTTTTGAATATTTGTTGGCTGACCTCTTACCCCCGGTCATGGGTTTTTTTGAATTCTGGTTGACCTCTTAGCCCCGGTCATGGGTTTTTTAAATGTTGGTTGACCTCTTAGCCCCGGTCATGGATTTTTTGAATGTTTGTTGGTTGACCTCTTAGCCCCGGTCATGGGATTCTTGAATGTTTGTTGGTTGACCTCTTAGCCCCGGTCATGGGATTCTTCATTTGAGTTGACCGTGTCTGGTCGAGGGATGTTGATAATTCTTTTTTGATCATGGCCAGCTTTTTTGTTTTGGCCTTTTGCTTTTTTTCTTGGACTTTTGATATTTTTTTTTGTCAAGCTTTTTTTTTGTCGGTCAGACTAACACGTAAGGTAGGGACTGGTTAGTCTTATTGGATGGGTTTAAAAAGATGCAAGTTTTTTGAAAATGACAGTTTTTGAAAAGACGATAAATAGATCAAGTAGCACGTAGTCATGGAAACAGTATAATGACACCATGTATGCTCTTAGTCTAAGTCTCGGTCGGTCGAAATAGGGTCTATACCAACGACGATAGCTTTCTCGCAAATCAGGGCGGTCTTCCTAAACCGAGTTGGTCTTAGAACCTGCCGTAAAACCCATGCGAGTTCCGCCATCGAAGTCTTTAGTGCGCCCATTTAGGAACGCACCGTGGTATAGTGGGACGTCGGTCACAAGTAACCGGCCCGGGAAAGAATTGGGTTATGCATGAACCATTGAACTAAAATATGTACATTACTATTCGAACGATTTTTTTTCGAGTCTCACCCTGAGGATGCCGATGGTAAGTGACTCATCAGTTGATCCCCAGCGGAGTCGCCAAATTGTGGACATGGCATAGGTCCACCCCGACGCGGGCACGCGCGGGTTTGTGGCGGCGAATGAATCTCCATATGAGATGGTCAAATTGAAATTTAAATCGAAGTAGGAGTCGCCACCGAACTTTGTGGGAGTTCGGGCCCGTTCGAACCCACTCTATGCATGTCTTAGTGGGCCGTGCACAAAGTACGGCCCATTTCCGATGTCAGAGTTTATTGGGTTCGTCCCTTTGCATTTGATACCGATACCGACATTATCGGATATCGTGTATTGAATGACTCTCGTTGCCAATGGATTCGGACATCCGGAAATCATGGTTCTGAGTAAGGGGTGAGGGTACGTGTTGGAAGTTCACTAAGAACACTCAACCCCGCCCGCACTTAGCGGCCTTTACTAAGATATCGTTCGTTTTTGGTGTACATGCGTTAGTTCGACGGTTGAATGATATGCAAAGATTATTTTCCCTAAGCATGTGAGAGAAAAAATAAATGGGTTGCTAAGTCGTTTAGTGCATCTTAAACTAATAACGTCATAGTTATATTTAGCATGTGAAATTCGTTTTAGTCTAATAAAACAAAAGATGAAAATAAATCGCTACAAACACGAGCAAACAAGTTAGTAACGGTTTATAAATCGAATAAAAATGTAAATACGATAATATGCATGATTTTGAAAAAGGTTTATGACACGTGATGGATTAACACGTGTTGACCGAGGTCGAAAAAGTATTTATCGAAATCTTAAAACATGTCGCGAAAGTCGCTGTTTTATGTAAGAAACAAGAAGAATAAAAAAACGAGAAAACGAAGAAAAAAGGCTCGGTTTTCCAGGCTCTCGCGCGAGTCGCCTTGATGGCGCGCGACTCGCGCGGGAGTCTGTCCCGATTTTTTTTATTTTTGAAAATCGTTAATTTTGACAAATCGCGTACAAATATGGATTAAATTATACTCGATTTATATTTTCGATATTCGTCGTATCCGATATTCGATTAAGAAATCGATATCAAATAGTCGGAATGATTTTATAAAAAGTTAGAAAAAATTTGTTTTGAAAAGAATTTGAACGAAAAGAAAAAAAAAATGTTAATTCTCTCCGCGTAAAAAATCGTCGAATTTTGTTTTAAAAAAAAGATGTAACGATTTTATTAGCATCAACGAGATTTAATTTAGTTCTTGTTAGATACGATATTCGATCAGAGAATCGATATCGTATTTAAAGAACGTTTCGTTTTAGGAAAATATTTTTATAATGTCGTTAATAAAAAAATAAAAAAATGCGACAACGACCCATAATAAAATAGACCGACAACACGACACAAAAACGAAAAAAAACGTGAAAAAGGAAGAGAAAAAAAAGGAAGAATCGGGTTTGATTTTACACCCTCAACCTACATGCTTTGTTTTCTCGGAAAAAGGCTCGTCGGAAAGTGGCTTAGGCACGTGAGCGTCGAGACGATGTGGGTGAATTAGGGTGTCGGTTTTGGGTCGTGTAGGCTAGCGGGTTCGGCCGGCTTCTCGGGGACGGATTCGTCGGGTTGTTTTGTCGGTATTTTGATGCTATTTTGGATGTATGTCGTAGATGAGTGTATGGGAATAATTGATGAGAATAGTTGATCGATGTATTTGATAGATGATAGATGTAGATGATTTATTTGTGTGACCGGAGGGTCCTATTTATAGGAGAGGTATTCTTGCTTAGGTGACAAGAAACACCGGTTTGGATAGGAAACGTAGGAGTTTGAAGGGAACGAGAGTCCCGTTTCTTGGTGAGGAAGCCATGTCTCGGCTGTTTTGGGGCTGTTTTGGCCGAGTGTTTGAGCTCGGTCGGTAAATTGATTTGGTTTTCGGATAGAATTCCTACTTGAGATCGAATTCTATCCTTGAATGGATTTATTTAATATTTTCGAGGCTGATATTTTGAAGTATCTGGGCCTAGCCGAACTGATGAGGTGTCACGGCTGGTCCGTGTATCTCGGGAAAAAATATTTTTGACCGGGTTTGACCCGGTCGCTAAAAGACGGTTTTGCCCCTGGCCGGATTCGACCCAAATTAGTCTTATTTGACTCGAAACGACCTACTGGGCCTGGATTTGAGGTTGGTTTGATAAGATTTGTACTCCGTAATAAGCCTAAACCAAATGTCCATGATTTCGAGCCCATATCCGAGTCCATTAAAGCATGTTTGCGTCAGATCATCATCGGGTGTTTGGCGGGAACTACTATAGACACCTGGCGGTCAAAATGTGGGTGTCTACAGATACTATTGATTCCGAGTCCGTATTCGAGCGTATTGATGCACGTTAACGTCCGATCATCATTGGATGTTTTGTTAGAAACTGCTACAGACACGAGAAGGCAAAATGCGGGTGTCTACACTATTACAAATTGTGACAGATACTTTAATTGATAAGATACGAAAATTGAAGTGACTACACACTACTCCATTCCGACATACACTATGCTGACAAGACAATTCAAAATCATTTTAAAAAAATCGATAACTCTGTTACAAATTCTGACAAATGCTTTTATTGACAATTGAAAATCAGGTAAAAAAATTGAAATGAATAATTACGTAGCTCTATATAAGTTACGATTTCATACTACATCTCTTCACACCTATTTCTCTCATACATAAAATTAACTAAAATATATTACATGTCTGCCTACTATGATGCGGAAGTTGAAAACACTCAGTGGAAAATCAATAAGATTAGGGATGAAGCTAACTTTTGTATTCATCTTAATTTAGTCGTAATAGAAAGCGTGTATATGTTATTATTAAATGACTTTTTAACGTATATGAATAGAAAGCATGTAAATAAACATAAATTATATGATTTTTAGTATATGTTTATTTACATAAGTTATATAATTATATAATAAACATAAATTATACTCCGTATAATTTAGACCATAAACATTTCGTATATGTTACCATAAACATAAATTATTTACAGAAAGCATGTCAAATACCTTCTCGGACCTTAAAAATTATTTTAAACAAGAGAATTTTTCAATCTAGACAAAGAACGTTAGCACAATTAGTTTATCGTATCAAATACTTTGTTCAATTTGTATTCAACTTTTGAATAACACAATTATAGATTTAGACGATGTGATCGAGCATTCGAGCACTTAATTAATAAAATAAGTGCATGGGTTTTTTTGGATTTCTTTTCTTTAAGGCTATCTTTTGTACCGTATATTTTAAATTCTCCTTTTATGGATGAATAAAAAGCTACTCTGTATATCATTACCTTATTTTAATAAAATACTTTCAATTTTTAAATGAGATACGGAGTAATAATTTACAATCAATCAAGGAAGTATGGGGGATTCACGTACTGATGTGTCTGTCTTACTACAATTTGTGGATCCTAATCGAACTCCATGAATCTTCTTTCGTCACTATTAATACTCCTTATGACTATATGAGTACTGAAATAGTACAAAAGGATAACTTTGTGGTTTTCCCTCAAACAACTGACTACTGTTTCTTCTCCTCTCCACGCTATAAATGTCACATGTCTGACCCCCAAATTCAACTGTCTTTCTTAACTAGAAACTGGATAACAGTCTTACCCTTTAGGCTTTAGTCCCTCCATCTACTCCGTTTCATTTGAGTAAAATCGTAAATGTAACTTCTTATACCTAAGATAAAAAATAGATAGACAATCTTGTTTAAATTGATTGTTAATACTATAATCAGGTGCGCTATAAACATCAATTTTTTATATATAATTTTTGGAAATATATAACTAAAAATATGGACAAAAGAAAACAAGTGTGAAAAAGCAAATAACGTAAAATAAATCAAATGGAATGCAAGGAGTATATATATAGGGCTACTATTTTTACCGTAGGCACAATTACTTTATACTGTCGACATTAATTACGTAAATGATGACTTCGCCTTTCTAATTATTTTGAAAATAATACGGGGTATTACATTTATACTTTAAAGATTATCGTGCTGTTAAAACTCGATAATAAAATCATCTTTTTCAATTATCGTCATAAAGTAAAACCGAGTTAAAGGCAACAGTTTCAACGTAAAATTTTTAACAATTAATTAATTAGGAACGAACATCTATACCAGCTTCATCAACATAACTTTTAATCTCCGACATTTGGTACATACGAGCCGCGCGCAGGGTGACAAGAACATGGTGTACTTACGCTTTTGTGAAAAGAACGTAGAAAGAAACAACGATAAAAAGTAGGACGATGAAGACTGTCATCAACGACAATAAATCTCCTACAACTTGGTGATCAAACCCCCTAATCATAGCAAAACTTTGTGTCCTATTGGAGTATATATTTTTTTTTTTGAAGTGCAGATCAATTTCATTAATAATAAATCATACGACATCTACAAACGATATCAAATTGAACTGAATACATATTTGTAAAAAATAAATAAAGAACATCCTTGAGACAGAGATCGCTATTCGAATAACACGCTTCTGCATAGCCTTCTATATATCGCTGTTGATTGACACAGCCTTTCGCGAAGGGATCTATGGATCTGATGATGTAGTCTTCAAAAGGACGAACTTTCTCTATTTTGACAAATAGTAGCCCGAGATCTGACCTCAATTGTATCGTCATACGTAGAAATTTCATTGCTCCCACGATCTTGCACATACTTCTTGAACCTCTCCAAAAGAGAGAACAAACCCACAAAAAATATGGGAACAAACCCATCAATTGATGGGACAAATCTCCAAAGAGGAGAGGCAAGAGTTATTAATCTAAAGCAACTACTAATAATTAACGATAAAGATTAAAATTTGGGGCTTACCTCTACCAAAATTGGTAGATGGCAGCCCCGTAGAGGATTTTTCTAGGGTTTTTTTAGGGTTTGGAGAGGAGAAAGGGGAGGAGAGAATTTTGTAACAGAGTGGAATATATATGTGGTTCGGCTATTGGAGTATATATTATCCTCATAATTCTTGTCTTTTATTACGTACGTGTGTAGTTGTATTGTTTTATCCCTAAAAAAGAAGCAATGGATATATGCCTCCATATTTAGAAAAGAACTACTCCAGTATGCATGAACTAACGAGGCCTTAGAACTAGATTGACTTAACTTGTTGAATACTAGTAATCGTCACTCCCTCTCAGCTCGCCCACAGTATCTAGTCTAGATTCTAGAGTGAGTGACTGACTGACTAGGCCTCAACATGTATAATCAAGCACAATACAAGGAAACAAAGTTGATTACCCAACCGACTACATAATTAGCTGCCAAAGCATTAACATTTATAAATATCTAATCTAATCACGTACTATACAATCAAATTTAACCTCTTCATAAACCACACTAACGTAGCTACCTCACTTTAATCTCGATCATCTCTGTTAATCACTCTACGGAAAATTAACTGTGAGTCCTAATTAATTACGAGTACATACTTAATTAGATAGTAGCTTGAGTTGCGATCTTGGAATCATGTGGTCTGAAGCGATGTCTTCTAGATGTCGACTACATACTATCACATGCATATGTTTGAGTTTAACCAATGCACGTCTAAAATAGCAGTTGGCAGGTTTCCTCGTTATCCGAAATAAAAAAACACGCAATAATTTGTATAAACCGTACTTATATTTCCATACATGGTAGTAACAATATATATATATATATATATATATATATATATATATATATATATATATATATATATATATATATATATATATATATATATATATATATATATATATATATATATATATATATATATATATATATATATAGGGATATTATTAGCTAGGTAAATTGAACTAATTAATTTTCCAAAGACCTTTTAGTAGTGGAGTACATATATAATTGAGTTAATCACTAATAACCCCCTTTTATGTTCCGGATTTTGTAAATTATCCCCCAAAAAAGTTTTGCTTAATATTACCCCCTTAAATTTATAGAAAAATTAGAAATTGCCCCCAAACGTCCTTTTCTCTACTTTCCGGCGACTTACGATTCTTTTCTTCCACTTTTGCCCCTCCCCTTACCCACACCCTCTCTCCTAACTTTACCTCACATTTACTCCCTCAAACACACTCATCCCTACCAAAACCCCCAAATTCCCCCAAATTCCCCCAAAATCGAAAACCCTAACCCTAATTCCCAAAATCGACGGGAAATCGAAGCCATTCGCAGTCAATCGACCCAATTCACTAGGTAATCTCTCTTCCTTCCTCTTCCTATTTTCAACTGTCTTCGCAACTTTGCACATTCAAATCGGAATTTGTTTAGTTTAAGCTCCCAATTAGGGTTTATGGTAATTCTCTTCCGTCCTCTTCCTAATTTCTTCTTCCTTCCTCCCATTCGCAGTCAATCGACCCAATTCATAAGGTAATTTCTCTTCTTTCCTCTTCCTATTTTCAACTGTCTTCGCAATTAGGGTTTCTTCGTGATGCTTAAGTTTGTGTGCACATTGCGCAGGGGATACTGACGAATGAAACAAAGTGCTTGAGGTGCGAAACTGTAACAGCCAGGGACGAGACGTTCTTCGACTTAAGCCTTGATATTGAACAGAATAGCTCTATTACGAGCTGCCTTAAGAATTTCATCTCTACTGAAACCCTAAATGCTGAAAATAAATTCTTCTGTGATAAATGTTGCAGGTATCGTATTCAATTCATCTCCTTCCCGTACTCTGACCGTCTTCTATGAATTCCAACTAAATTACTTTATATCTGTCATGTGACAGCTTGCAAGAAGCATAAAAGTGGATGAAGATCAGAAAACCGCCTCACATCCTCGTGATCCACTTGAAACGGTTCAAGTACATCGAGAATTTAGGCCGATACAAAAAGCTCTCATATCGAGTTGTCTTCCCTCTCAAGCTTAAACTAAGCAACACAATGGAATGCGGACTCAGAGTACTCATTGTTTGCTGTCGTTGTCCACGTGGGAACCGGTCCGAACCACGGGCATTATGTTAGCCTGGTGACCATTGGTTGTTCTTTGACGATGAGAATGTCGATATAATTGTTGAGTCGGCTGTTCAGACGTTCTTTGGATCGGCGCAGGAGTATTCTAGCAACTCGGAGCATGGATATATCTTGCTCTACGACAGGGTTACTACCAATTAAACAACAAATTAGCCAAAATTTTGATTATATACTTCGATTTCTTGTATGTGTCGAGTTCTCGTGGCTTTGTTTTTTTTTTGTGTGTTGCTGTTGTACTTGAATCGATCTCTGAAACCTCGAACTGTTTTGATGTACATTGATATATCTGTCTTAAAAGAATCCGTTGAATGAATCGTACAGACTTGTCAACTTTTTTTGCTACAGGCCTACAGCCCACTCAGCTGCCCAAAATTATTAAGCGAATTGGGATATGAGATCGTCCTATATGATAAAGCTTACCCTAAAACTTGGAGGCACGTTTGACGGGACCACACCCTAAATGCTAGTTTGAATGTACGGACTATCGTAATGGCGACTGCTAAATTTTCTAATAAAATCCTCATTTCATTATCTTGCAAAATGGCTCTATTATATAGAGCTTACATACAATCCGCAGATTCAGGGCATTAGTAGAACGTACATTGCAACTCATTACGCTACATTACAATACATTACTGAAATGCATTCACTTCACTAAGCGAATGTGATACCGAGTACAAGCATCAAACAAATCACCGACAACAGAATGACAGTAGCCTTCTTCAAAATAGCATCTCTCTTAGTCGCCAACCTCAACATTGCCTTGAGCTCATCATTCCTCATATCAGTTAACTCAATACCGTTCGAGAAAGTTTGCTTCGTGACTTCCAGAAGGGACTTCTGCAATTCCAACATGTCCTTATCCATCTTCAATTGGCTAATTACATTCATTTGCCATTCCGTTTGACATTTGTCAACCCATTTGAAGTACGTTTAACTTCCTGATTGAATTGGGCTTCCTAATTGAAAACAACAACCCTTATCAATCACAGCTTTTTTGGATGTAAACAACAACCCTTAACTCGAATTGGACTATACACAGAAATTCGAATCACTACCATTGGAAACAACAAACCTAAACCCTAATTGTAACCCAAAAATTGGAAATAGTGTTTAATGAACCCAGAAATTCGAGATTTGTTAGGAAAAAAAACCCTAATTGCGAAGAGAGATTGAAAATAGGAGGAGGAAAGAAGAGAACTTACCTTACGAATTGTTAGGAACGGTTCGTCGTCGTCGATTTCGCGTCGATTTTGGGAATTAGGGTTAGGGTTTTCGATTTTGGGGGAAATTGGGGGAATTTGGGGGTTTTGGTAGGAATGAGTGTGTTTGAGGGAGTAAATGTGAGCTAAAGTTAGGAGAGAGGGTATGGGTAAGGGGAGGGGCAAAAGTGGAAGAAAAGAATCGTAAGTCGCCGGAAAGTGGAGAAAAGGACGTTTGGGGGCAATTTCTAATTTTTCTATAAATTTAAGGGGGTAATATTAAACAAAACTTTTTTTGGGGTAATTTACAAAATCCGGAACATAAAATGGGTTATTAGTGATTAACTCTATATAATTATACACTACTTAGTTTGATCAAGAAGATCATTATTCACTAGCTAGCTTCCATGATAATTAACCATAAGAAAACCCTGGTAGTACATGTGTTGGTGTAGCCGGAAGAGCCGCCAACTCCGAGCCGCCACCTTCTTGACAACAAAGAACGTTATACCACATCATCTGAACAATATTGATCATAAATATTATTACTAAGACAAGTAGTAAGGTGGTTGTTGTTGTTGTTGTTAGAGATGGGGGCTTGGTGCAACCAAATTAAAGCTGGAACTTCAAAAACTTGAGATATTGAATAGTTTGATCCAAAATGGAGACAGTGTCAAGTTTAGCCGCACCAGGGACTAAAGTCTGCAATATTTTGAAGCGCTCACTAATCCTATGCCTTCAATTCGTTGTCTCGCCGCCATGCTTTGTGGTTGTGGTTCCCTCGACACCTTCACCACCCCGTCTCCGCCTTTCTTCCCCTTCTTCTTCTTCTTCTTCCCATTGTCATTACAGTTAGTTATTAGTGGTGTTTATGTTAGTAGTATTAGGCTTTGTAGAATAAGAAGAGGAAGTAGTAGAGGAGGAATTCATATTATTACTTGGAATGAAGTTGATGAAAGGTTGTTTGGAGCAGGGTTATACGAAGCCTTTCTTGATATAATGTGTCAGTAGATTTGTCAAAATCCGATCCGACCCATCCATTTTTAGGGTCATAAATCCATTTTTTTGACCGCGATTCCTTTGACCCAAATCCGAAATGATCCGTTAATTTATTGTCTAAATTCGACCCGTCCGTTTCGCTCGTTGGATCAACAATAACTTATTGAGTTAATAAAATATTTATATTTGGATATGTAATTAAAAAAATTACTAGTATTATTTTAAATTACAAACATAAACAAATAATCAATTTAATAAAACTTTTTTATCGATAATACTTTAAATATTTTTATAAATTGATTTTAATGTCTTTTCAAATATAAGAGTAAACATTATAATTAAGGAGTATAACAATAATATTGTTTTGGTACGAAACAATCTGATCTAAATCGGGTCGAGATCTTGAGACTATTGGGCTAGGATCTTGGCTTTTTCCAAGCATTCACTTCCTTCTCTCCCTAGTTGGTGGACCTCCCTGGAGGAGCTGGTCGGTCTTGCCTGCATAGGCAGCACCAAGGCCTCGTAGGTATCCGAAGGGACCCTTTCCGATGCCTAAGTCAGTTTTTATGCACTTAATTAAATGACCTTATTCGTGAAGAATGAATAAGGTGACGTTTTCTAGAGAAAGATTTAGTGAGAGAAAAATCATTACCCCTTAACGAGTGGACATTAGGGGTATTTATAGATTTCTCCAAGAGAGAGAAGGACCTGGACATGTCTCTATGCAACGGTATGAGCGCCTATCCCGAGGCGTACCTTCGGGTCGGGATGACCGAGGGCTCTTGGGCGCTCCTGGCCAGACCGAGGGTCGAACCTTGATGCAGCGCCGAGTGCCATAGAATTCCCTATCGACAGATTTTCAGAGGGTCGGTCAGACGTGCTCGGCCTGAGGCCTCGACACCGGGCCCGAGGGTCTTGCAAACTTCTCCTCGATGGGGTCTACCCGGGTCAGGGGTCGGCGGATGACCCGACAGAAGTTCCAACCCCATCAAATACTATTAAAATAGTTTTTTTTTACTTAAAAGACGGTTAAAAATGAGGTGTTCGAAATTATTTTTTTACTCGTATTCTGACCCTAACTCGACACGATTCCCGACCCATATTTGTCTCGACCAGAAACCTGACTCATGTGACCCGTTTGACAAGTCAGTGTGTCAGTGATCAAATTGGATGATGTAATAATAAGTGACCGGTTGATCCAATCATCTTGACCTTATGCACAAGGATGGTCCAAGAAGATGTATGTAAAAGTTAAAGGTAAGTTTACTTCGGTTCAGAAGTCAAGAACTAGTTGGGATTATTTTGAGGAGAGCTAAAATCGAGATTACTCCCCATCTCTCAATAAGTTATTGAGAGACCGTCTTTTCTAAGATTTTGCATTAAATATATATACTCGTGTACTTGTGTACGCTTGATGGTATTCCACCTCCCCCAAAAGGCCAAAATCCTAACCAAATAAAAGTCTAAAACATGTGCTTTTCATGGTCTAGTCAAGAGGGAATGAAGGATAATTGCGCACATTATGACATTAATTCTAAGCAAATTGGCAACAACATAAATCTCAAGTTTTGACATACATGCTTTCATGACTAGAGATGAACTATTAAACACTGTAAAATGATTGCAAATACGTGAAAATCCAGGGCGGCTCTACTATGGACTTCGAACCAAATTTCCAGTCATTACGCTAAACAGGTTACTGAGGATTCGGGGGGCGGCTATTGGCAGCAGAAACTCGAGACCCCCATTCGAGAAGCTCTTTGCTTGTGTCGTCTTTGTGCACAATCACCTCGATGAAGCAGAGGCAATCCTTCTTCGGCCCAGTAGCCGTCTCAATAGCATTTACCAGCTCCTCTTCACAGAACACCTGTTTGTTTCATGCCAACCCAAATACTTGGTTAGATACAATAATCGATACAAACTTGATCTCATGATGAATTCATGATATGATATATGATCAATTGATCATCAATTTACAAGACGGACGCCCTACCTTAGCAGTCCAGCATTTTCCCTCTCCATTGTGAATTGCGTCGACAAGAGCAGTGTAGTTCCAGTTCTTAATGACATTGTATGGACCGTCGTGAATCTCGACTTCTATGGTGTATCCACCATTGTTGATCAGGAAGATGATCGTCTTCTGACCGCATCTCAACATAGTCGAGATATCTTGGGCTGTGACCTAGAGATTATCATGAACAAATTCAGTCATACACTCATACTAATACACCACCTTTATGAAATCATTTCCTTAGTGAAATTCACAGACAGCACTTGGACATCACATCTTAAGCAATAACTTATTTGCAGTTGCCAGGTTAAAAACTGATAATTTGTTCTTATCAGAGAAGTTAATTGAGATTAAAGGGTGAACTTCTAACCTGAAAACTACCATCACCAATGAACGCAAGAACTCGCTTTTCAGGAACCGCTTGCGCGTAACCAAGAGTGGCCCCAACAGACCATCCAATAGATCCATACTGCATCTGGAACTCATACCTGACATTGAAATATATAATTAACCATCGATACAGAGCGAAATTAAGAAAAATCGACATACAAAATGAAATGAAAGATTAAGCTTACCCGCAACCTTTCGGAAGCTTGAGCTTCTGACAGTTAAACCATGAATCACCGGTCTCTGCAATGACAGCAGTGTCACTTGACAGCATCTTCTGAATATGCTGGAAAAGAACATTGACTCTGAGAGGTTCTGTAGCTTCACACTTGAGAGGCTGTCCCTCGGGAACAAAGATCCTGCTGTAATTCTCAAAAGCCGTAGTATTTTTCTTTATCCTCCTAGCCAATTCCTTGAAGAAATCCTTCATGAGAACACAGCCGAAAGCGGGGCCATTGCCAATGACAACCCTATCAGGCTGCACAATGATGGCCTTTTCTCTCTTGAGAAGCAAGGAGTAGCCGACGGAGCTATAGTCATTGAAGATTGGACCAGCAAATAGATAGGCATCAGCAGATTCAACAATCTCAGCACAGAAAGCGGTGCTGACGGCTCCCCAGTAAGTGCCTATGAAGTGGGAATGGTGCTCTGGGACTAAGCCCTTAGCAGAGGGCATCACGGCCATCGCGTATCCAGATGCATCGGCTAACTCAACAAAAGCATTGCATGCCTTTGCCACCCGCATTTTAGGGCCAGCCACCATGACGGGCTTCACGGCCTTGTTCAGAAACTCAGCTGCTGCTTCCACCGCAGCCTCCAGGCCCATCATGTTACTCATCCTAACAGTACACACATGACATATAAATATAATCATCACCTCTAGCATAATCTGGAATCAGTTAGTCACGCACGATTAATCATTGATGACAACATACTACTGTACCATTTTTGTCTAATATAATGAGGCAAACAAACTCCAACTCCCGTTGAACAACATTTAACAATACATTTATTTGTCACACTCAGGAAACCAATAAAAAAATGGATTGATGACAGCATACGAATCGCAACATACTCGCATATTAAAGCTCGATTTACATCATAAAGTATATCGTATGGAGTCGTATTAAATAACGGAAAATGAGATTGCGTCAACAAAATACGCGACATTACCTCGTACTGCATTAAATTATTTGAATAGTTTTTACGAATTTTGGAATTAATTTTCCCCCTTTTTTTATCTCTTGGCTCATTTCAATCAAATATAAATATGTTTGTCGAGGCCAATATATTAGAGACTTAGAGAAATGGGACAAACCAAACAACCAAGAGGGAGTATATAGTCGTATGCAGTAGAGTGTAAAACCAATAAGAAGAAACAAAATTCAAACCAAAAAAAAAAAAAAAAAAAAAAAAACAGAAGAAGAAGAAACAAATTGAGTTGAAGTGGTATTAATTACCCGCCACATAGTGAATTAATGGTGGTTTAAAACAAGAAAAAATAGGAAGAGCGAGGGAGATGATACAGGTACATACTTGGGGGAGAGAGAAAAAGGAACAGGCTCACGACTGAAAGTAGGGTGAGGAATGGCGGGTAAATTACAGCTGACACTTATATACACCGGCTTACTCTCCTTCAACGCCGTCGATATCGCCGTGTCTATCTGCTCGTGCGCATCCTCCAGATTATTCACCACCGCCTTCATTCCCACCCATTCATTATTCAACGTATGTATGTAAACATTACAGTATGTATCAATTACGGAGTAAAACAACAAATACAGTACAGTACCTGGTAACAAGTGACTGTCTGGAAGCAGCGCAGCTCCTGGGTAAAGTCCGGCAGCCCGATGGTGTGATGGAGCACCCTGTTAGTCCCATAATCATTGGAGTTGGGCCCACCCACGATACACACCACCGGCAGATTCTCGCTGTAGGCCCCGGCTATGGCGTTGAGCACGCTCAGGCCCCCCACGGAGAAGGTCACCACGCAGGCCCCCACTCCGCGCCGCCTGGCGTACCCGTCGGCCGCGTACCCTGCGTTGAGCTCGTTGCAGCACCCCACCAGGTTCAGCCCCGGCTCCGCCAGCAGGTGGTCCAGCAGCGTCAGGTTGAAGTCCCCCGGCACCGAGAACACGTCCTCCACCCCGATCTCCACCAGCCTCCGAGCCAGGTGCCGACCCAGGGTGGCCTCCGCCGCCGCCACTGTCTGCACCGCCACTGCCTTCGCTGGGCAACATATGTCGTTGTTTGGGGCTGGACACGTGTCAACTGATCCTATTTTAGTATCCATTCGATTCGATCTCTGATCTTTTGAAATTGTTTGAATTTTTGATTTGTTACGACTGGTGCTGGGTATACGGGCGTATATATAGGGCCGTTTTCTTGGGGAAGAGGGGATTAAGAATAAACGAGGGGCGGTTTTGCTTTTGTGATCATTTCTGTTTTCATTGGGTGGGTAGAGAGAAAGCAGCAATACTACTAGCTAGTACGAGTAGTACTGCCCAAAGTAAAATTGCAAGCTGTGTGTGAGTGAGAGAGTGAGTGAGTCCAGTGGGATCGGGATTAGAGATATAGTACTGTTATTAGCAAAGATAGTTAGCTTGAAAAAGGGGGAATTCATTCTCATAATCACATTAGATGTCGGAGATCGAATTTAGGCATCTTTGGAAAATGTATTAATGGGATTGATATCCAAGAAATTTACACGCTATTGTTCTACGGAGCATTATTTATTTAACGGGTTGCTCAAATACTTTCTCTTTATTTATGTGTCGATATACAAAATATCTTGTTTTACTTATATAACAAGATCCGTAAAAAAAAATGTACGTACAGAATATATTAAAAGTTACTCCGTAACTAAATTTAAGAAATGTAGTAGAGTACTCTGTAGTCCACGAGTCCGTATGAAAGAAAGCTAATAAGAGGGAAAGTATAGTATAGTATGGTAAGTCAGATTAGTCAGCAAATAAAAAAAAATGGGTTGAAAAGTAAGCAGGAATAATAATCATGCATGGTTAGGCAGGGAGGTAGAGCATTGGTGTCAGTCATGGATGCCATGCATAGGCCATAGCACATACGAGGGAGACGGACGACTAGGCGATCTCATAGGAGGAAAAATAGAAATGGTAGTTTGCGTTTTGCATGCAAATTTGCGGTGGGCAAATATTCCACGTACGTTTACGTTTGCTATTGTACATGTTTTACGAGTCAAAAACCAGAGACTGTTTTTTTTGGGGAGTATTCGTTATTGTAATACGGAGTAACTTGTGAGATTGTTATTCAACCTACTCTTGTTTCCCAAATACTTATTTGTGATAGGGAAATATGTCACAAATTTGTAACGAGTTAAGTAACTTAGATAAGATAAAAAATATAGTGTCAATGGGTAGCACATGGCGTATCATTATTCATCCAAGTGAATGATATTTGACTCGTTGTAACCTTGTGACAGATATATCGTCACATGGGAGACTTACTCCTCTTATTTGGTTTGTACACACTAGTGCACTACTACCTTCTTGCTTTCTCGATACTCCCATATTTATTTATTGGGTTATGTTAAACTCAATCATATGAGTTATACTTAAGACATTAAAATCTTCCAAATCTAGTACTTCCTCCATTTTTTTTTATCTTCCCATCTACTTTTGGCCCACTTTTTTTTGTAATGAATATAAAATAATAAATTTAAAAAATAGTGAGGGTAGAATGGTAAGTGTGGGTAAATAGGAAATAATAAAGATGGAAAGTGTTGTAAATAGTAAGGGTAGTATGGTAAAAATTATGGACCAAAAAGGAAAGAAATGAAATAGGAAGATAAAAAAAAGTGGACCGAAAAGGAAATTGGGAAGATAAAAAGAAAATGGAGGAAGTAGTATAAATATAGAATTTGAAGCTCAAATTACATATACATCGATGCAATTAATGCATGTATTGAAAAATTATTTCCTCTTACTGTTTCTTAAATACAACCTATTTACTTGTATTTAAATTCATTATTGTCATTCTCCAAAAAAAAAAATTCATTATTGTCAAAATTTCATATCATTAAACTTTTTTTTATCTCAGACTCAGTTATTTTTTAATCAAAGACAAATAAATAACTGAGATGGAATGAGTACTTTTTTTTTGTTTAATACGACCAAAATTGACTTTAGATTTTGATTTCCGAAACAGCTTCAAATTTATTTTCTCCATTTTTAATTTTTTCTTTTTACCTTTGATAAAATACACATCATAGGAAAAAAATACTAAAACGGAGGATATTAGATAAATATTACGGAGTATGATATTAACTGTATTTTAATTAGTGTATAACTGTTGTCTATTGAATTTGAGAGATCTGGTTCCGGATTCAAGATGTCAATTTGAAATCCCAAACTAAATACTGAACCTTTCTCTCTTAATTTCTAATCAAATGTCGGTATACTTTTTCTTTAAAAAAAAATAGAGTAATTAAAATCTTTCATCCTCGTGAAAACTAATAAACTCTGATTCTGTAGTGTGTTCTTATGTGAAGCACGGCAACAATTGAGTAGCTCATGAATTAACTAACTTTAAGTAAACTTTTGTTCCTTTCTTAGAGTTTGTGAGGTGTCTCTACCTCAACGTCTCGAACATTTTATTTCTCTTGATTTGATTAATGATTATTAGTCCCGGTTCAGAGTTTGGGAATTCAAAACAAAAAAACCTAAGAATAGTAGTCATGTAATTTTTGTGAGATTAAAAATTAGTTAGAAATCCCATCCATAAACTTTGGCTACAACATAGGATTTCTGTTAACTATTTTTTTTAAGTATTATACTCCGTAAGAGTTAATGTAGACTTTAACTAAATTATGTTATTCAAAATGCTATATCCTTAGTCACGAAATGTTAATAAAATGGATTCATAGTGGATCAGATTTCATTAACTCAATTAAGTGATAATTTGGACTTAATTGATTTTTTGTCTTTGGTTTAATTGAGCCATTTAAAAGTTCGTATTGTTAAACACTCTTGTTGGACCTTGGGTTGTATGCCTTAGAAGTTTTGATTATATCAATGGTTTAATTGTTTCTAAGTAACGTGATTATTGTGAAAGATCAGGATGCTTAATACAGGAATAGGAGGAGCAAAAGCTTAAAGAAAGCACCCGTTCTAAAAGTACAAAGATGGATGGAGGCATAGGATCATATATATGTAAAGAGAATGAAGAAATGGTATTATAAAGATAGTATAACCTTGAACAAGGTTATATTAACCTTAGTAAATAATCACACACGATTGGCCAGGATCTAAATCTAGAATATTTTTGTTATCTCGAAAATATTTGGTCGATTGAATGAAGAAAGGTCAAATAAGGAAATTATCTATCAAGAGAATAATAGTTTTCAAAATAAATGATTCTCAAAATATCTTGATCTCTCAAAGATATTAGATAATCATTAACAAAGGAAACTAAAATATATTATCTTGATTGATTGATTCTCACCTACCATATCTTCATTATGTGAGGAAGTACATCAATTAAGGTGATCTCCTCTCCCTTGTTAAAGAGAATGAGTTCACCTATAAATACTATGCTCTTCCTCACTTTAAGACCACGACTTGAAAAATACATTTTCTTATTTTGCAAAAATTAATTCACGTTTTCTTTCAAAAGAGTTTTGCAAATACTTTTCGGGTTAAGTCTTGGCTATATAAAATCGTGTTTAAATTGTTTACGCTTGAAGTCATATAGTTTCATTATTCTTTCTAGACAATTGAAGTGTATTCATAGCTAGAGGAATTTTGTAAACTTAAGATAGTATAGACACACGAGTCGAGTAGTGGTTACTCAATCGAACGACATACATCGTTCACACCTTGAACGCTTTACATCGTTCAAACACCGAGGGCTTCACATCCCTCACACCGAAGGCTTAACATCCTTCATCGTCGTGGGCTTAACATCCCACACATCGAGTGCTTAACATCACTCACACCATCACGATTAGAGTTAATCGTGATCGTCTTATTTGTAAGGTAATCCGGAGGTAGGTACACTTATAAATAAAGACACCGGTGGACGTAGGCTTTTCAATTGGGCCGAACCACGTTAAAAGTGCTCGTGTTATTTACTTTACGTTTTATTAAGGTTTGCTATTTCTTATACTTATACTCTTTAGTAGTAAGTATAGTAGCAAATACTTTTGTACTTCTTTTTATTTAGCCACTCAACTAACGTAATATTACACTATATCTTTCCTAATAAGATTTTGGTGTAATATATCGTTTAGATTTTTAAAAGTACCATAATACTCTATTCACCCCCCTCTAGAGTATTTCCTAGTATCGCTAAACTCTACAACTCTTTCAGAAAATACAAAATAAAATGCTGACATGGCTAATCATTTTTTTCTTCTAGCAAAATGCATGCAAATGAATGCTTCCTATGAAAATATCTGAATAGTTCGCATATATAAATAATCCAGGATAAAAATCATGTACTAATTTCTAATGAGACGATCTCACAATAATTTAATACAGAGTATATTATTACTATTTATTTTTCTTCCGTAATTATTTTTTCCCGACAAATGTTTACTCAATCATAACCAATTTTCCTAAAATTTTATAATCCTATATACATTTTTATAAACCTCTCTAATCAGACCTTCTAATTAACTCTAATATCTTTAAAAAAAGTACGATCAATTAATTGAATTCTTGCGAATTCAAATATGGATCATACGATGTACTGATATTCTATTTACATGATTATTTAGTTTATATTTTTGTAAGGATGATGATGATCCTTTTAAAAATATCAATAGTAATAGTAATAATAGTAACAATAATTGTAGATCACAAACTTAAAACAAAAAACAATAATAGGGGAGGGTGGTAGAACGGTGGTGGGAAGTTTTTTTTTCGAAATCTCAAAGCGGGTAACCTCATGTTGTTCATATCCGACGAAACAAATAAAAGTAGCAATACAGCCGGCTAACTACGACCTCCAAGTTTTCTTACTCTCTTCCTTTAAGAAGTGAAGTAGCTCGTGAGCGACTCTATTATTCTTACGACTAGCAAACGATCTTACAACATTCTCAAACATGACTTGCAAGCAATTAGTTTCATTTATGATCAGGTGAAAATTACTTCGTCCATGTCTTGCATCCATTAATGTCTCAATAAGATCTTTGTTAATTATCACTCTTCACCGTTAAGCTAGGTACGACATCCACGTTGCAGTGCTTCACGCATTTCTTCGAGCATAGCTTCATCTCCGGCTGCCCCTCGCTCCATATCTCCCATGCTGCGATATGCTTTTCCCCCACCTTACCCCCCCCCCCCCCCCCTCTCCTCTACATACCACACCCCAACTAAATCCCTATGCCTTCTTATTACCAATATCACAGTTCAATTTCAGCTCTCCTCCTCTGGGTTTCCTCCATTCGCCATCTTCTTCCCCCTTCCTATCCCCTTATCCCTCTGCTTTCCTTCGGGCTCCTCCACCCCCTTAATGCTATCTTCCAATCTTAAAATGACCTCATCATAATTAGGTATTTTAGCATCAAAAATCCAGTTCTTTTGGGCCTCCCACAGTGCCCAACAACCCACCATCATCCCTCTCTCCTCTTTCTCCATCTCCCTACACACATCCTCCACTCACTCTCGCAGCCTCTTGTGTCAGTTTTCTTTCTTCATCTCCACCCCTAACCCATACCAAACCCCTCTCACACACCCACACTCTTTAACGAGGTGGATACAAGTCTCCACATTGCTAAAACAAATTGAACACACATCATCAAACCGGCTAATTCGGGCATTAATGTTACCCTTTGTCGAGAGGGTGTTATTACATAGCTGCCAGAAAAATATCTTCACTTTTGGTTGGACCAGCGCCTTCCAAATCTAACGCCAAAGCCTTTTCTCGGTGTCCAAGCACGACATACCTTTGTCTTCCAACTACTCCTCCATATCAAGCTTATATGTCAACTTAACAATATAAATTTCATTCAATTCCTCTCCAAATCCTCCACCCTAAGTTTTGGAGCTCCCATATTGGCAATAATTTCATGCTCGTCAAGGATGAATATTGTGGACATGACGTAGGTCCACCCCGACGCGGCCACGCGCGGGTTTTGGTAGGCGAATGAATCTCGTGGTAAGATTGTTCTCGGGTTCGAAATTTAAGTCAAAATGGAGTCGCCACCGAATTTTGTGGTTATTCGGAACCATACGAGCCCACTCTATGTCGTCATGGGCTACACACAAAGTAAGCCCACTTCGATTTCAGAGTTTATGGGGCTCGTCCCTTTGCATTGTTATATCGATACCGTTTACACCGGCTTTCGTATATAAAATGACTCTCGTGCGCCAAGGGTTTCGGACATCCGGAAACCAAAGGTTCTGAGTAAGGGGTGAGGGTACGTGTTGGGAAGCCCACTAAGGACACCCAACCCCGCCCGCACATGGCGGCCTCTACTAAGACATCGTTCGTGTTCGTGTACGCGCGCTAGTAAAATGACTAAATGATATGCAAACAGCATTTTCGGGCTAAGCATGTGAATTATTGGTTTGCTACGTCATTTAATGCATCTTGATTATGGTCGAAATGATTTAGCTTGCGAGGTTCATTTATAAAATGTTAAGCAAGTAAATAAATAAAGCTCGAAAGGAAATAAATAACGTACAAGTTACACGGGCGGAAATACAACCCGGAATTCACAATACAACGATACATAAAAATAATAAATGGAATAAATAAAAGACAAAATAATGACGGAAACGGACCCGTATGTAAACTAGACCGCGAAATGTGTAGATGGACTAACCCTGGTTAAATACACATCATGTTGTGTACTAAACGAAGGACGGAAACATGGGACTGTGGCGTATTGCTAGCTCGATCCCACATCCCGTAGTCTTGTCCCGACTTATCACTACGAAGGAGATCGGTCAAAGTCGTTCTACGTGTCGTGAAATGCGTGGTTTTGAAAATAGGAAGATCACGTGATGGTCTTTACACGTGATGGCTTAAAGCCGTAAAAAGGACGGGGCTTGAAGTGTGTGTCAAAGCCTTCGGTTTTATGGGTTACAGGACCCACTCGACCGAGTCGTGACCTGACTCGGTCGAGTGCGTCCTTAGACGCAGCTACTGCCCACTTTTTTGGGTGCTACTCGATCGAGTAGCATATGTACTCGGTCGAGTAGCCCCTGTACGAGTGATAACTCGTTTCGCTTTTTTGGGTTAAAATCGACGGTTGGTCAAATTAAATACAAATATCGCACGATTTGAATTTAACTTGACCTCCGGTACTATAATCGTGTATATATACGATTATAATACCGTCGTCGGGATTTTTGTGAAAATGTCATTATCGTGTTAGAGATTTTGAATTAGTAACGAAATGTTTCCCTCTACGTCACGACATCGAAATTAACCCTTTCGGGTTATGTGATGTCGGTTTTCGTGTCAACGGGTTTCGTACTAATTACAGAAAAGGGATTAAATGCGTTCAACTATGACCTTAGGCGATTATCATAGTCCAACGTATTCAAAACCGAATTTTTAGTACTAATATATATATACGCGGTATGATTAACGTTAATAAAGATGAAAGGATGATAAATCAAAAATATAAAAAAGGTAAAGAAAAAGGGGTTAGCGTTAATGCTACTATTACGATTATGATTATGATACAAAATACGACAAAATAAATGATAACGAGACGAGATGGTAGAGATCAAGATGGGGTTTAGGACACCCTCAACATACATGCTAGGTAGGGACCTCGGAAATGGACTCGTAAATAGCGACGGGACGCCGGAGTATCGAGGATGTACGCGAGTTATGGTGTGTATGGGTGTGTGTGTGTGTTACGCCGGTTTTTTCGAGGGACGAAGGCTCGGTTTTTTGGTGTGAACTGCTTAGGGTTACTAAGGACTCGTAGTATTGTGTAGTATGGGAGAAATATAGGGTAAATGTAGGTGCAAAAGTTGTGTAGAAATTGTGTGTCAGAGTTCCGTAAATGCATGGGGTTGATGGGGTATTTATAGGGAGACCTCGACATAGGGTCACTCGACCGAGTGGCCCTAGTGCACTCGGTCGAGTTCCCTCGTGAATGAACCTGGACAGCTCTTTTGACGCTCCACTCGATCGAGTGGGTCAATCCACTCGACCGAGTGGATCAATTACGACATGCTAAATCGGGAATGATTGACCTTGATTACTCTTTGATTGATTTGGCTTGATTTGTTTGGATTAGATTTCGGGCGCCAGTTTTGAGAATGAATTTGGCTGTTTTGTGAGACGGTTTCGTCAATGACCGGGTTTTGACCCGGTCGCCAAAAGACGGGATTTATTGTTGGTG
The DNA here is from genome assembly GCA_958450325.1 of Agrostemma githago. NCBI lineage: Eukaryota > Viridiplantae > Streptophyta > Magnoliopsida > Caryophyllales > Caryophyllaceae > Agrostemma > Agrostemma githago. The sequence continues at coordinate 68,214,262 of OY288250.1, read as the reverse complement.
TCGGTTTTGACCCAAATTAGTCTTATTTTGCTCGGAACGACCCACTGGGCCTGAATTTAAGGTCTGTTTTGTGAGATTTTTACTCCGCTAAAAGTCCATGTCGGATATTATTGATTCCGAGCCCAAGTCTATACCAAGTCACGTTTGCGTCCGATCATCATCGGGTGTTTTTCGGAGACTACCATAGACACGTGGCAGTCAAAATGCGGGTGTCTACAGAGCCCCCACTCTGACTGAGGCTTGGACAAGGCGAAAGTCAGAGTAGCTACCAAGTCCGTTAAGACCTGGTAGACTTCCGGTCGGGTCGTTTATAGTCCAGTGGACTCGCGTGAAGGGCTCGCCAGCCATAAGCAGAGGGTCATACCTGTCCTGATGACGATAGCTCCGCGGGGAGTCAGACTTGTAGCATAAGTCCTGGGCGCGCCTATATGTGGGCCCATCCCGTACCATTTCGGGAAAAAATGCCGCCTCGGGCGTTCCGCTGGGGAAATATATGAGTTGTACGAGCTTGCTTTCGAAGCCTTGAGTCGTACCTGAGCTGATGATGATGCTCCGTGGGGAGTAAAGCTTGTCTCTTTTGGGGAGTAGGTGTACTCGTATGCCGACACATCACACCTTGGATGTAGCATACCGGGGAAAAGCTGACTTTGTTGGGGAATTTAATAGTTTCGCGGAGACTTGCTTCTGAAGTCTGGAGTGTACCTGTATGCTGACACATAACAACTTGTATGTAACACATAGGCAAAAACACTGACTCGTGCTGGGGAGATAAAAATATTTGAATTTTTGAAGGGACAAAATTTTGAAAAGAAATTTTTTATCGCGAAGAAATTTTATCACAGAAAATTTTTGGAGACTCTTAGGAAAGCTCGGGACGGCTTGATTCCTATTCTGGGTTCTAGTTTGAAATCAGGCCTGCGCGCGCATATGGCCCAGTTTGCTGAGGAGGCAAAGTAGTTAGGTTTTCAGTTAGGTTTTCTCATTATAAATATGAGAATCCCTGCTTCAGTTTTCTGCATCTCAACTCAAATTCTTCTTTTCCTTCTCAAAATCTTTTAGACTTTCAAGAAAGCTAGAAATTCCTGTCATGGGTATCGATCACTTGACAGCTATGCTTCTCGCATGGTCCCAATATTTTCGGGATGAGGAAAAGGTCCGATAATTATCAGCCATAGGGCAAAAGGTATTTTGTCGGGCCAGTCCCGATAATTATCAGCCATCTTTTTGAGTATGGTGACAATTGTTTTATTAGCCGCCTCTACTGCTCCATTAGTTTGGGGGCGGTAAGGCGAGGAAGTATGCCTTTGGATTTTATACTTGGTCAACAGGGCTGCAGTCTCGGCTTGAAACTGAGTCCCGTGATCACTGATAAATTCGTGCGGAATCCCATACCGGCATATTATCTTGTTCTGGATAAATTTGGCGACATGCTTAGCATTGAGAATGCGATATGATTCAGCTTCGACCCATTTGGTGAAATAGTCGATAGCTACCAAAATAAAGCAGTGCCCACCAGTACCTGAGGGATTTATTTTCCCGATTATGTCGATACCCCATGTTGATAACGGCCAGGGTGACGTCATGGTATAAAGCAGCGACGACGGCATATGTTGCACATTGCCGAAGATTTGACAGTTCTGGCAATGCTTGACATATAACCGGCAGTCGGCTTCCATGGTATTCCAGTAATAACCGAGCCTCATGATTTTTCGGACCAGCATGTGGGCATTCATATGTGGACCGTTTTCGCCATCATGTACTTCGGCCATAACCTTTTCAGCCTTATACTTGTCAACACAAAGGAGAAGAGCCCCCCTGTGCCGTCTTTTTGTATAACTGACCGTCGTCGGTACAGATGAACTGGGTGGATAGCCTTCGTAAGGCTTTCTTGGTTCGACCTTCCGTCCCGGGAGGATACTCTCCGCTCGTCAGGTATGTTAACACAGCCTGATACCATGGCTCGGGATCAGTTATCTCAATGTCTTCGATATCGCAAATGTACGCCGGCTCGGAGCGTCTTTCGACGCAAATCGGCATACTGGTCACGTGGTCGGGAATGTTCAGCAAAGATGCCAATTTTGAGAGTGCATCTGCAAACTGATTCTCTTCCCGGGGTAGGTATATGTACTCTACCTTTTGGAATTGTTTCTCGAGATCCCTTACTCGTGCCTGGTAGGCCACGAGATTAACATTTCGAGTCTTCCATTTTTGCAGTGCTTGGTTAATGACCAAGGATGAGTCACCATGTACCCGGAGATTTGTGATCCCCAGATTGGCGGCGGCTTGTAGCCCGTAAATGCATGCTTCGTACTCTGCTGCATTATTGGTAACATCAAAGTCCAGTTTGATGGAGACGGGAGTATGCTCTCCTTTTGGTGAAATTAGGAGGATCCCGACTCCGAACCCTCGAAAATTGGATGCTCCATCGAAGTATAAATCCCAAGTTTCAGTATCAGTATGGAAAATATCTTCGTCTGGGAAGGACCAGGTGTCGGTGTGTCCTTCTTCGGTTATCGGGCTGTCGGCGAGAAATTCAGCTACTACTCGACCTTTAATAGCCTTTAACGGTACAAACTTCAAGTCGAACTCTGCCAGCATTAGAGTCCATCTAGAGATTCGATCGTTGAGAACGGGCTTTTCGAAGATGTATTTGATCGGGTCCATTTTGGATAGCACATGGACCTCGTAACTGAGCATATAGTGCCAGAGTTTCTTAGTGGCCCAGACTAGAGCCAAGCACGTCTTTTCGAGCATGGTATACTTGCATTCATACTCTAAAAACTTCTTGCTGATGTAGTAAATGGCTCTTTCTTCGGAGTCAACCGTCTGAGCCAGCATAGCCCCCATGGCTGTCTCGGTCGTCGTTAGGTATAACGACAGAGGCAAACCGGGTTGAGGTGGCATTAAGACTGGCGGAGCAGACAATATTTCCTTGATCCTGTCGAAAGCATCTTGGCACTTGTCATCCCATAGTACCCGTTCCCCTACTTTTAGTTTCTTGAAGATTGGTTCACACACCATGGTTAACTTGGAAATGAACCGACTAATATACTGGACTTTCCCAAGAAATCCCCTTATTTCTATTTCGGTTTTAGGAGGTTGCATCTTGGTAATGGCTTTGATTTTAGCTGGGTCGACTTCGATACCTCGTTGGCTAACGATATGACCCGGTAATTTGCCTGATGTTACCCCGAAACTGCACTTTTGAGGGTTTAGCCTCATGTTGTACTTGCGCAGCCGAGTGAAGAATTTTCTTAGGGCGGTGATGTGACCGTCCCGTTCTTTGGATTTGACGATCATGTCGTCTACATAAACTTCTACCTCTTTATGCATCATGTCGTGTAATAAAGTGGTAGCGGTCCTCTGATATGTGGCTCCGGCATTAATGAGACCGAATGACATGACGGTATAGCAATAAGTACCCCAAGGTGTTGTGAAGGTAGTCTTACTCATGTCTTCTTCCGCCATCTTGATTTGATTATACCCGGCATACCCGTCCATGAATGATAGAAGGGCATGATCGGCCGTGTTATCCACCAGTATGTCGATGTGTGGTAACGGAAAATCATCTTTCGGGCTCGCTTTGTTAAGATCCCGAAAATCTACACATACCCGCACCTTACCGTTCTTTTTAGGAACGGGCACGATGTTTGCAACCTAATCCGGATATTCGGACACTTGTATGAAGCCGGCCTTGAACTGTTTATCGACTTCTTCTTTTACTTTGAGAGACCACTCAGGCCTCATTCGACGAAGCTTCTGCTTGACCGGTTTGCACCCGTCTTTGATTGGTATGTGGTGCTCGGCTATTTCCCGGTCTATCCCTGGCATGTCCTTGTAGGACCATGCGAAGACATCCTTGAACTCTTGGAGGAGGTTTACGAACTGTTGTTTCTCCTCGGGATCTAAGGATAACCCTATCTTAAGTATCTGAGGCTCTAAGGTTGTACCCACATTTATGGACTCGGTTTCTTCGATCACCGGGTTCCGGGACTCCCTTTGCTCTAGTTGCTCGATCAGGTGTGGAGGTAAAGGTACCTGTTCGTCGGGTTTCTCAATGCCATAGCATAAAACATTTTTGAAAACAGAATTTAAAAGAGGCAAGTCGTAAGCAGAACGGTTGTTATTATTGATTGAAAATTTGGAAAACAGCTCAAAGAGAGCAGCCATCTGATCATTGGTCAGAGGCGGAATTGGTAAAGCACTCGGGACAGACCCCGAGGTGCCAGCAGCAGGAATGATAAAAGGGAGAGGGGTTACAGGAGTGACTCTAGCACCGACTTCCCTAGACTCGACCTCAGGCTCTGACTCAGGCTCCGACTCAGACTCGGACTCGGACTCAGACTCAGACATGTCTCCCTCTCCGGTGACCAACTTGTAGATTCTTCCCTGACTATCAGTCCATTTGATAGTCTTCCTCCAGGCCCTGTTTCCCGTCTCGGAACCAACATCCGAGATTAGCTTGGTCGGGTCAAACCTGTCGCTGCGGAGTATCAGGTTGACCAGGTCTTCCTTTGGAGTTGGGGTTATGGTGTCTTCCCCAAATAGTAGCCCTAGCGCGGGCTCAGCATCTTCAGCTCCGTTGGATTGGATGAGGGCGAACACATCCTCTGGGATATAGTTGCAGTCCCGGGCCAAGTGGGTCCCGAGCTGCACAGCATTCGGCTGGTACAGACCAACCTGAACAGCCCCAAATACCGGTGTGATAAAGTAGTCAGCCAACCGTGGGCTGTAAGGGCTCAAGTGGATACCCTTAATAATGTTGCAGGCCTTCTCAATTCCTGCTCGGACAATATTGTCGGGATTTATGGCATACCCGAGACCAAAGTGAGACTCTTCATCTTTGAGGACCTCGATGATCTTCCCAGCTGGAAGATCGGGTCGAGAGGTAGCCCCCGGAAAGTACCCTAGGTTTTGGAGCATCGTGTCGATGCTCGTAGTGAAGTAAGGCCTAAAGAGGTACTCTTCCTCGATCATCCTCACAAAATCGAACCCCCAGAGGTCCGTGCGTCCCGTGGCGTTACAGCTAGCCACAGTCATTGGTGTTGCCTCTAAAGTGATGACATCGTTAAGCAGAGGCATCTTGATCTTTCGGTGGAGGGTGGAGGACACCGCCTCGACCGCGTGGATCCAAGGCCTACCTAGGAGCAAGTTGAATGACGAGGTGATGTCGATCACCTGGAATTCGAGCTCCTTTTCTATCGGGCCAGTTATGATGGTCAGTTTCACGGCCCCAACTACCGACTTTGGGCTCCCATCAAAGGCTTGGATGGTCTGAGCAGTCGGGATGTAATCGGCCTCGGTAATGCCGAGGGCTTTGGCGGTCCTTAGAGGAAGGACATTCACAGCGGACCCATCATCAACCAGGGTCATAGGGAGGTATTTCCCTCGGCAAACCACCGTAATGTAGAGGGCCAGATTATGGGAGGCCCCGAATGGCGGTAGGTCGGCTTCAGAGAAAGTAATCATCGGGCCTTCTTTCTTAGTTTTGCCCTTCAGGTGGGGCAGGACCGTGGCTACCATCTCAGCAGGGGTAACCAAAGAATCGACCTTAATTTGATCGAGAGCCTTTGTAAGTGCTTCTCGATGTTCCTGTGAGCTAACCAGGAGTTGCCATATAGTGAGGTCAACTCGGGTCTTCTTCAGCTGCTTCACGAGAGTCGTTTCAGCAGTTGGCTCTTCAGGGGCGACTTCCGTCCTGAATGGCTCAGTGACGGTTGTCGGGATAGGGGTGTCCCTAGAGCTAGTGGCTTGATAGGGACGACCAAGGTGGTTACTGGTTAGGACTCGAGATTTAGTCCTTCGAATCTCCTCGGAGGTGATGGGGACAGCTTCCCTTTTGGCGAGGTAGACGTCATCCTCGTCGTCGAACCAGATCCCGTTCACTTGCGGGATAAATGGAGAGATAAGGTGAGAGCAATCAATCACCTCCCCGGTAAAGATGGCGTGGGAGCTGAAAGGGTTCTCCTTGTTGATGGGCTTATCTCCGGGTAGCGGGATTTTACCGCTTTCGATCAAGTCCTGAATCAAGTGCTTCAGCTTCCAGCACTTCTCGGTATCATGGCCATTGCCTCGGTGGTACTGGCAATAGGCTTGGACATTGTAGTTCTTGGAGCGTCGCTCGACCGGAACTTCAGGAGTTGGGCCTATCGGTTGGATTAGGCCTTTAGAGGATAGCCTTTGTAAGGCATAAGTATAGGTAGTACCTATATCAGTGAAAACCCGAGGTGGAGTGTTTTTCTTGGATGGGGCTTCTAGTAGATTAACCGCGTCAAAAATGCTGCGGGTTGCTGCTTGGGGCTTGGTAGTGGAGGAAGAAGCCCCTTGGTAACCCTTGGCAGCGGCCTTAGTGAGGCCTTCCGGTCTTAAGTCATCTTCGATCCTCATACCCATTTCAGTAAGGGTGGTGAAATTGGGTATGACAGCATATCGGAGGTGAACCCGGTAGGAGGGGAGGAGGTTCTTGACAAAAGCCTCCACCAAAGTCTTCTCACTGGGCTTATCGACCAGTTTCACGCTCTCGGCCCTCCAGCGTTGAAGGTATTTGGTAAAACCTTCTTTCGGCTCTTGGGCCATGACCTCCAGAGATCGCATTGTGGTTTGGATCTCGGTGTTGTCAGCATAGTTCCGAGCAAACTCGGTGGCCACATCATCCCAAGTAGGGTATTTCTTCGGGTCTAGCCTGTAGTACCAGGCCCGAGGGTGCTTTTCAAGAGACGCAGCAAAAAGGCTCTTGAACATGGTAGAGTCCACCCCTTTGATGGCCATGAACTCCTTGAAGGCCCGTACATGTAGTAACGGGTCTTCAGTCCCTTCAAACATGGGCAAACCAGTGAGGTTCAGGTTTGCGGGTAGCTTGTCACTTAACGGGTTATACTCACGACTATTCTCCCGATGGATATTGTTACTCCCAGTCAAGTGAACCTGTTCTTCCAATCGGCGGACCGAGCTAACTAGTTCAGCCAGAGGTTCCGTAACCCCAGTATTTGGAGTCCTTTGCTCCATTGCAGCCAAACGAGTGATGATAGCAATTTGCCCGGTCCTCATTTCAGCTAGTTGGGCTTCGATGTCAGCTTGTTTGTCGATCATGGTGTCCACAGAGGTTTTCAGACTGCTTAAAGTAGCTTCCATCCTGCGAGTGTGTCTGGTTGCCGGCGGCCTGTCTGTAAGAACACCGCGTAATCAGAAACCGAACCCAGATCTTGGAACCATAGAAAAAAGTACATCCCGAGCGACCCAAAAGAAAAGGACTGAGTGGAAAAGACTTGAGAAAGACACCTAGACGGATGACTCGTAGGTGGTATGACTTCCTTAGGATTTTGGCCTAGTGGGCCTAGTCCCGTTCGAAGGAAGGTCCATGTGAGATTATTCCCCAGACTTTTGACTCGAGTGTATGGACGGGCTTTCCTTTGTAGGGGTATGCCCCACGCGGGTTGGTCGTGCCTTGACAAATAAGGCGGACTCGAGAAAGGGGGGAAACTCGTGATATAAGATCGACGGAGTTTCGACGCTATAAACCCTCTACGTACTATGCAAAAACCTGACACACGGATAGACGGTAGGTCCTATAATAGGGAAGGTCTATTTTAGGAAAGTTGGAGGTTTGAAGTTGGAATATGTAAAGGGTAAATTTCCGATAGTTCGAAAATGGAAAGCGGAATTTCAAAAACCAAGATTAGAATTTTGAAGAAAATTCAGAAAATCAAAACGGTGTCGGAAATTCGAGAGTTAAAACGGACAGCATGCCGACTAAAGAAAAGGATATTCTGAGTCAAATCGCAGATCCTAAATTTCGGCGGCATTCCGAGTTTTGAAAATTGGATTTTTTTGAAAAGGTGAGCCCCGAAATGGGCAGCATTTCGGGTTTTTCAAATTTGGATGTTTTGGAAAGTCGGGTCCCGAAATGGACAGTATTCCGGGTTTTTCGAAAGGTGGGTATTTTGGAAAGATGCAATTTTTAAATGACGGGTTTTTTTTTTGAAAATTGACACGGAAACCAAGTAGCATGTAGTCAAACAAGCATAACGACGCTTATGTATGCTTTACACTAAGTCTCGGTCGGTCAAAATAGGGTCTATACCAACAACGATGGCTTTCTAGTGTTTAGGACGGACTCCCTAAGCCGAGTTGGTCTTAGGACATGCCGCAAAACCCAGACGAGTTCCACCATCGATGTCTTTAGCGCACCCATGTAGGAATGCACCGTGGTATAGTGGGACGTCGGTCACAAGTAACCGGCCCGGGCAAATTTGGGTTATGCATGAATCATTAAACTAATGCGCGCACACTAATCTACGAACGATTTCTCTTCGAGTCTCACCCTAGTAACCCCGATGACATGTGGTACATCAGGTATCCCCAGCAGAGTCGCCAAATTGTGGACATGACGTAGGTCCACCCCGACGCGGCCACGCGCGGGTTTGGGTAGGCGAATGAATCTCGTGGTAAGATTGTTCTCGGGTTCGAAATTTAAGTCAAAATGGAGTCGCCACCGAATTTTGTGGTTATTCGGAACCATACGAGCCCACTCTATGTCGTCATGGGCTACACACAAAGTAAGCCCACTTCGAATTCAGAGTTTATAGGGCTCGTCCCTTTGCATTGTTATATCGATACCGTTTACACCGGCTTTCGTATATAAAATGACTCTCGTGCGCCAAGGGTTTCGGACATCCGGAAACCAAAGGTTCTGAGTAAGGGGTGAGGGTACGTGTTGGGAAGCCCACTAAGGACACCCAACCCCGCCCGCACATGGCGGCCTCTACTAAGACATCGTTCGTGTTCGTGTACGCGCGCTAGTAAAATGACTAAATGATATGCAAACAGCATTTTCGGGCTAAGCATGTGAATTATTGGTTTGCTACGTCATTTAATGCATCTTGATTATGGTCGAAATGATTTAGCTTGCGAGGTTCATTTATAAAATGTTAAGCAAGTAAATAAATAAAGCTCGAAAGGAAATAAATAACGTACAAGTTACACGGGCGGAAATACAACCCGGAATTCACAATACAACGATACATAAAAATAATAAATGGAATAAATAAAAGACAAAATAATGACGGAAACGGACCCGTATGTAAACTAGACCGCGAAATGTGTAGATGGACTAACCCCGGTTAAATACACATCATGTTGTGTACTAAACGAAGGACGGAAACATTGGACTGTGGCGTATTGCTAGCCCGATCCCACATCCCGTAGTCTTGTCCCAACTTATCACTACGAAGGAGATCGGTCAAAGTCGTTCTACGTGTCGTGAAATGCGTGGTTTTGAAAATAGGAAGATCACGTGATGGTCTTTACACGTGATGGCTTAAAGCCGTAAAAAGGACGGGGCTTGAAGTGTGTGTCAAAGCCCTCGGTTTTATGGGTTACAGGACCCACTCGACCGAGTCGTGACCTGACTCGGTCGAGTGCGTCCTTAGACGCAGCTACTGCCCACTTTTCTGGGTGCTACTCGATCGAGTAGCATATGTACTCGGTCGAGTAGCCCCTGTACGAGTGATAACTCGTTTCGCTTTTTTGGGTTAAAATCGACGGTTGGTCAAATTAAATACAAATATCGCACGATTTGAATTTAACTTGACCTTCGGTACTATAATCGTGTATATATACGATTATAATACCGTCGTCGGGATTTTTGTGAAAATGTCATTATCGTGTTAGAGATTTTGAATTAGTAACGAAATGTTTCCCTCTACGTCACGACATCGAAACTAACCCTTTCGGGTTATGTGATGTCGGTTTTCGTGTCAACGAGTTTCGTACTAATTACAGAAAAGGGATTAAATGCGTTCAACTATGACCTTAGGCGATTATCATAGTCCAACGTATTCAAAACCGAATTTTTAGTACTAATATATATATATATATACGCGGTATGATTAACGTTAATAAAGATGAAAGGATGATAAATCAAAAATATAAAAAAGGTAAAGAAAAAGGGGTTAGCGTTAATGCTACTATTACGATTATGATTATGATACAAAATACGACAAAATAAATGATAACGAGACGAGATGGTAGAGATCAAGATGGGGTTTAGGACACCCTCAACATACATGCTAGGTAGGGACCTCAGAAATGGACTCGTAAATAGCGACGGGACGCCGGAGTATCGAGGATGTACGCGAGTTATGGTGTGTACGGGTGTGTGTGTGTTACGCCGATTTTTTCGAGGGACGAAGGCTCGGCTTTTTGGTGTGAACTGCTTAGGGTTACTAAGGACTCGTAGTATTGTGTAGTATGGGAGAAATATAGGGTAAATGTAGGTGCAAAAGTTGTGTAGAAATTGTGTGTCAGAGTTCCGTAAATGCATGGGGTTGATGAGGTATTTATAGGGAGACCTCGACATAGGGTCACTCGACCGAGTGGCCCTAGTGCAATCGGTCGAGTTCCCTCGTGAATGAACCTGGACAGCTCTTTTGACGCTCCACTCGATCGAGTGGGTCAATCCACTCGACCGAGTGGATCAATTACGACATGCTAAATCGGGAATGATTGACCTTGATTACTCTTTGATTGATTTGGCTTGATTTGTTTGGATTAGATTTCGGGCGCCATTTTCGAGAATGAATTTGGCTGTTTTGTGAGACGGTTTCGTCTTTGATCGGGTTTTGACCCGGTCGCCAAAAGACGGGATTTATTGTTGGTGTCGGTTTTGACCCAAATTAGTCTTATTTTGCTCGGAACGACCCACTGGGCCTGAATTTGAGGTCTGTTTTGTGAGATTTTTACTATGCTAAAAGTCCATGTCAGATATTATTGATTCCGAGCCCAAGTCCGAGTATACCAAGTCACGTTTGCGTCCGATCATCATCGGGTGTTTTTCGGAGACTACCATAGACACGTGGCAGTCAAAATGCGGGTGTCTACAAATATGCTTCGGATTTTGTTTAAATTCACCCTCAGATCACCCTTATTCGAATTAAGGAGCTCATGCACCCTCATGTCGACATCATGTCCAACACTAGGTGAAATCACCTGCATTGAATAGGTACCCTTGAGCCATTGGTCGCTCCAGACTTTAGTAGTAAGCACATTTTCAAATCTCATTCTCAGCTCACGTGCCACAACCTGTTTCGCCTCCCAAATACCCCTCCATGCATAACTCGGATTTCGTCCAAAGTAAGCTTTCATAAACGACCCCCTCTACATAGTACCTAGCTCGTAATACCCGACAAAGGAGACAATTAGTATCAACACTACAAGAATTACGGCCCCGGACATCCATCTGATGGGCGTCCTGGGCATACGGACACCTATCTATATGGCGTCTACTTCAAATCACGGGCGTCCAATATCGCACTCCAGATATGGCGTCCAACGAGGATCTGGGAGAATTTTTTTGGGTAAACGGGCGTCCACTAGCGGACGCCATAATGGGGAGACGGGCATCCACTAGCGGACGCCATATCATGTTTCAGAAAATAAATGGGCGTCCACTGTCGGATGCCCGCTTGACCCAGTTCACCAAAAATATACGCTGACCCCCTTCACCCTTGTCATTTAAAAAAAACACTCTCTACCTTCTCTTTATACCTCACCCGCGCATGTTTTCTTACTATAATTACTACTTATTCAGTTTAATGTTTGTTATTTTTGATTTATTTCAAATTTTTCCGTTATTATTGTTAGTTTGATACTTAATGTTGTTTAGGTCTAAATTGAGTTGCATTGTTTGTTTGCCCATTAGTTTTGCCCAATTTTGATTAGATAGATTTTTGGTATAATCTTAGGGTTTGTGGTATTGATATTATGATGAATTGGGTGAGAATGTGAATAAATTGGGTTTAGTAGGACAAATTGTTAGTATAAATACGTTAAGGTGAATTCTAAATTATTAATATTAAGTTTAGGTTAGTGGTTTATTCTTAGTGAATATATTTGTTTTAGTTAGTACTAAATTAAGTTAAGGGAAATTGAACTTTAATTTGTTGTTATATATTTTTTTTACATAGAAAATGAAGAGAATTGAACGGAAATGGTTGTATGAGGGAAAACTTGATAAGAAAAGATGTCCCACCGTTGAATTTTTAAAAGGCGTTGAATCATTTGTGAAGGTTGCTAAAAAATCATTTGACTATGCATCGAATGAGAAAGTTAGGTGTCAATGTACTAAATGCAAGAAACTAAATTTTTTTGAGATCATTGTGGTTAAGAAACATGTCATCTGTAATGGTTTCTTGCCCAACTATCATCGTTGGATTTGTCATGGTGAGCTCTCTCAAGCCGAGGAACCCGAGATCCAACAAAATGAGGGGGTTTGAGAGGAAAGATAGTTGATGTTGTGGAGTGTAACTTGTTTAGCAACGATAACACATATAGGAATGACGACTCATCTAACCACAAGAGTGTAGCCCACAAGAGCCTAACCTACAAGCAAAAGCGTTTTTTGACATGTTAAATGCTTCGGAAAAGCCGTTGTATGGAGGCCAGGGTGCGATGTGACTTTGTTAGAAGTCGCATCTATGATAGTTAGCCTTAAATGAGAGTTTAACCTATCCTTCGCGCTTGTATCGATGGTTTTGTTGCCTTGCTTGAGAGAGTCATCCCAAAAGATAATATCATGACCCGAACATTCTATACAACCAAAAAAGTTGTGAAAGGTCTTCAACTCCCGCATCAAAAGATTGAAGCTTGTCCCGATGGATGCATGTTATTTTGGAAGGATGATGTCATGCTTGATGAATGTAAGAGATGTGGTAAGGGTAGGTATAAAACAGTTGAGGGGATATTGTTTTGAGGGGTAGAAAAGGAAAAAGTGGTGATAATGGTAAGAAACCGATCCCAATTAGTCAGCTTACTTACTTCCCTATTGCACCTAGACTTCAGAAATTATATGCAACAAGAACCATAGTCGGGCAAATGAGGTGGCACGAGAAGGAAATTAGGGTACCATGCAAGATGTGTCATCCGAGTGACGGTGAGGAGTGGAAGCGATTCGATAGAATATATCCTCAATTTGCAGCAGAACCGCGAAATGTAAGGCTTGGGTTGTGTAGTGATGGATTTGCACCTTTCGATCAATTTGGTAAGTCGTACTCTTGTTGGTCTGTGATGATCACACCTTATAACTTACCTCCTTGGTTGTGTTTGAAGCAGCCTTTCATATTTCTATCTCTTATTGTTCCCGGGCCAAAAAAAACCGAAAAATCATTTGAATGTTTACTTACAACCTGTCATTGAGGAATTGAAACAAATATGGGAAGTAAGGGTGGAAACATATGATGTATCTTTGAGACAAAACTTTCAGCTGAAAGGAGCTTTGTTGTGGACTATAAACGACTTTCCCGCATATGGTATGCTCTCGGGATGGTCTACTGCCGGTCAGAAAGCTTGTCCTTGTTGCATGGATGAAAGCAAAGCTTTTTATCTTCCAAATTCAAGTAAAATTAGTTGGTTTGATTGTCATAGACAGTTTACCAGAGGGTCACCCATATAGGAAGAACAAGAAGGCATTCGAAAAAGGGTGAGGTGATATTTGATGATGCACTTATTCGACTCCCAGGAGATGAAATATGGGAGTTGATTTTCAAGTTCCCGTCTACTGTTGATGGAACCGATCGGGAGTTCAAACATCTGAAGAAGTTGAAATATGGTTGGTTTAAACGAAGCATTTTCTTTGACCTTCCATATTGGAGTACTTTATTACTTCGTCATAATTTAGATGTGATGCACATAGAGAAAAACTTTATTGAGTAGTTGATTCACACTGTGATGGATGTGGATGGTAAGAGTTGTGACACTACAGGCTCCCTGCGAGATGTAAAAAAAATTGTGATCGTTCTCAATTGCACATAAAACGAGATGGATCCAAACCGAGAGCTGTGTACAGCCTTGACAAGGCTCAGAGAAAGGCATTATTAGAGTGGGTAGAGAAGTTGAAGTTCCCTGTGAGTATGCCTATGACTTTAAGCGATGTGTTGATCGTAAGAATCTAAAGCTATAAGGTTTAAAGAGTCATGATTGTCATGTGTTCATGGGGAGGTTATTACCAGTATCATTGAAGCAGCTTCTGCCACCGACGGTATAGAATTCTACAACTGAGATATCTCAGTTTTTCCGAGATTTGTGTTCTTCTACAGTATCAATTGAGGACATGACTCGGCTGGAGGATCAAATTCCACAGATACTTTGCAAACCTGAGATATCTTCCCACCGTCGTTCTTTAATTCGATGGAGCATCTACCGGTCCACTTGCCCTACGAAGTTAAGGTTAAAGGACCTGTCCAATATAGATAGATGTACCCATTTGAAAGGTACATAAATTTTATTAACTTGATTTGAAATTTAATTAAAACATAGTTAATTTTTATTAATTGAATTGCTTAACTTCTGTATATAGGTTCCTTAACCATTTGAAGAAGAAAATTGGTAACAAGGCAAGGGTAGAGGTTTCTATTTTTAATGCATATTTGACAGAAGAGATTGCGAACTTTTGCTCACTCTACTTTGAGAAATATGTCCAAACTAAAACGAAGAATCTTAACCTAGAGCAGTCGGTGTCAATTGACCCTAAGATACTAGAGTTTTTTCAAATTAAAGACGAGGAAAGGACTTCATCAGTTGAGGGTTCTAGGATGCTAGATGAGAAAGAATACAATCGAGGATGGTAGAGGGTTCCTGTGTTGTGATTGAAGACACTAACGTCGTTGGTGAGGAGGAATCAGGAGTGAACGTTGGTGTCGACTATGAGGAATCGGAATTTGATGATTGGATTAGCCCTGAATGAGATGTCGAGGAAGAGGTTCTCGCTGAAGAAGCAGGTTGGGAAGAGGTTGATATTGACTCGGATGACGATGATGTTGAGGACGAGGGTTTCATTGAAGAAGACACGGATGGAGAAGATGATACTGATGATGATTAGTTACTTAGTACATTTTATTTTCTTTGTAGTTTCAAACAATTTACGTAATCATGGAATTTTTTTATTTAATATTAATGAACAAATTCCAGTTTCAAACAGTAGTTGACACTACTTGTCATTTTGTTTCTCATAGAATACTTGTAATGGCAGATAACCAGTAACATGAGGAGGAGATTAATGAAGAGATGGAGGCCGAAGCCAATGTAGGTGCAGGAGGGTCGCAGAAACCTTACTTGTCACGGCTTCCCGGAGGTGTTTGGTAAGTGATTTTGGTAAATGAATTACAGTATCCAACTTTAAGATATACATTTATTTGTTGAACTGTCAAATTACTAATGCAGGTGGGAGGATAAGGAAATTTCCGATGCTTTACGCAATTCACTTATTGGCACTTACATGTCTGCCATCGGTATCTACAAGAATTGAGGTGAGGCGTCCCAAAGGGACAAGAACGCCATGTACGCCCATTTCGAGGTAATTTATCAATCGTACTCCCAAATCTTCAATTTTACAATTTATTGTTTAATTTCTAACTAAAAGATTTTTTTTTCAGAACGAAGTGAGGATTAACGCTGGGTTCGATCTACGAGGCGAATACGAGAAAAAGATCAAAAAACGCATGAGTGATATCTTTTACAATGCGTTGAAAGCACGTGAGAGGCAAAAGTGGATACCTAACAATAAGTGGACGGAGTTACATAGGAGGAAAAGGGAACCAACATTCAAAAAAAAGTCGAAAGTAAACAAAAATGAACGACTAGCTGCCTCGGTAGTAAGAGCGCAACGGCCATTTACAGATCAATGATATGTATTTTAAAGATAAACTAGTCGCCATACCCGTGCACCTCACGGGAATATATTGTTTTATGGCCTTTGTAAATTGCAATTCTGTCTTTTTGTTTCATTGTCCAATATTTATTTTATTATTAATTCATGCATTTTTGTGGACATGACATAGGTCCACCCCGACGCGGCCACGCGCGGGTTTGGGGAGGCGAATGAATCTCCATATGAGAATGGATCGAATTGAAATTTAGGTCGAAGTGGAGTCGCCACCGAACTTTGTGGGAGTTCGGACCCGTTCGAGCCCACTCTATGTCGTAGTGGGCCGTATACAAAATACGATCCATTTCCGATGTCAGAGTTTATTGGGCTCGTCCCTTTGCATTTAATACCGATACCGACATTATCGGATATCGTGTATTGAATGACTCTCGTGCGCCAACGGTTTCGGGCATCCGGAAACCGAGGTTCTGAGTAAGGGGTGAGGGTACGTGTTGGGAAGCCCACAAAGGACACCCAACCCTGCCCGCACATTAGCGGCCTCTACTAAGATCTCGAATGACTTTCTAATACGCGCGTTAGTTGAACGGGAAAATGATATGCAAAGATATTTTCCCTAAGCATGTGAGGAATTGAAAATGGTTTCTATGTCGATTTAATGCAATTAATTCTAACGTCAAAGCTGAATTTTAGCATGTGGGTTCATTTTAGTACAATAAAATAAACGACCAAAATTGACAAAAGAAATAACAAACAGTTAGTAACGGTATAATGATATTAACGGTTTGCGAATTATGAGATGAGATGATGCAAATATGATGATGTATGGTTTTGAAAAATGAAGCTTTCACGTGATTGATTAGACACGTGTTGACTTAAGTCATGAAAAGATATGAACGAGACTCGAATAACTTGTAGGACTCGCGGTATGACGCGATAAAGGGGCCACTCGACCGAGTCATTGAGGGACTCGACCGAGTGGACCTCTGAAAAAGGTTTTGTCCGGATTTCGTGACCCCACTCGACCGAGTTACTGACCAACTCGGCCGAGTACGTTGCCACTCGATCGAGTCATTGCGAGACTCGACCGAGTGGAGGTCGGAAAACGTATTCTGCTCGGTTTTTGTGATGTCACTCGATCGAGTGGCCTATTGCACTCGGTCGAGTGGCACCTGTACGAACTACTGGTTCGTTTGCAATTTTGTTATGATTTCGAAATTGCTCTTGATTTTGATAATTTGACGATTTTACCGAATTGGGCATAAATATTGTATGATTTATGCTCGATTCGGATTTTTATAAATCATTGATTTTGATGAACCAAATATAAATATTGTGAGATTTATACTCGATTCCGAATTTGAATACTCGTTGTATCCCATATTCGATTATTGAATTGATATGAAATAATTAGAGCGAGATAAAAAAAAGAAAATCGTTTTAAGTCGTTTTGAATTAACTATCACGATATGAATGGATTTCCTCCGCGTTTAATAATGTCGTAATTCTAACGAATTGTATGACAATTATTTTGGCATCAACGAAAATCGCGTTAGTTAACTATTTGACTAGATCGTTAGATTCGACGTCTAATTATAGAATTAGTATCGAATCTAAGAGATCGACGCTATGCTTGAATTGAAGGACTTGATTCCCTCGGCTTCTCCGACATCGAAATAAATCCCTAGGGATTGTGAGATGTCGGATCCACGTCAATGGGTTTCGACCCTTATTGAAAAACTTGCTTTGAAAATTGGTTTTAGAATTGATGAATGCGTGATTAATGATGATGAAAACAAAAAAATAACGAATTATTATTTAAGTTGACTTGTCTCAATAATCAAGTAATTGGGGTATCGGAATAAGCGACCGGCAACACTGTGTGCAGTACACTTGTATATTCTGGTTTCCTTATTCCGACATCCCTCATACTCGACACAAATTGAAAAGTATTTTAATGTTTTAATACTAACGGTACTATCGATATTATGATGCGATGATAACGATAAGAAATAAAAAAACAACCCTTATGACGATAAAAGACGCGAGAAAGAAGAGAAGAAGAAAAGGGGTTTTGCACCCTCAACCTACATGTTCTTGTCTCGGATAAGACTCGTAGTCGTGGCTTTAACACGGGAGTTTCGAGGTTTATGGAGGTTGAGTTATGGTGGTTAGGGTTTTGATTCCTAAAGCTAGGTTTAGGGTTTGCTAGTGTAGTGCTTAGGGTAGAATTAGGGTTGCAGTAATTAGGGTTTTGCAAGATGTGTAAAGTTGTTTGAAAGGTTGTGCATGGGGGTGTTTATATAGGCAAAGCCTAGGGTTCCCCGGTTAGGGTTACTCGACCGAGTAACCAGCTGACTCGGTCGAGTGGCCCGTTGTGCCTACAGTCGGGCCTGAAACAGGCCCACTCGATCGAGTGGATGGGGCACTCGATCGAGTGGATGGGCTGGGTCGTGCGGGTCTCTTGCTTTGGACCGTGACCATGGATATTTGATGGGTTTTGTGTTTGAATTGGACTTTTGATGTTTGAATGGCTGCTTTGTATGTCTCGGAAACGACTTTGACCGGGTTGATCCAATCGTTAAAAAGTCGGTTTTATTTCCAGTGTCGGTTTCGGTCCAAATTAGCCTTATTTGATTGGAAACAGCCCACTGAGCCTGGATTTGAGGTTGATTTTGTGAGATTTGTACTCCGTAAGTGCATTAGCCAAAAACTAATGGATTTGAGCCCGTATCCGAGCGCGTAGAAACACGTTAGCGTCCGATCATCATCGGGTGTTTTTTTGGAAACTACCATAGACACCTGGCAGTTAAAATGCGGGTGTCTACAATTTTTTGTTTTGATTTCATGTCTTTGTAATTTTAGTTACTTCCACAGACATTCCTAAATTCTGAATAAGACGGAGGTTAGAAAGATTGAACGATTCAAGTTACATAAATATATATGACATGTATGTTAAATGAATGGTGGGAAAAAAAAAGGGGAGTAAAAGTGTCGAAACATACCTCAAACATGTCACCACAAGTGTAGCAAGGTGAATTAGACTGAAAGTGTGTTTGTAAAAACTTAAGCAAGTGATTATTGGCGAAAATGAGATATAACGCTATAAGATGTAATGCATAACTAATAATTCATTTTTTAACTTTTATTGGAGAACGTAATCCTCTTGAATTATGACTTTGATCTTTCTTAGTTTTTCCTCGCGTCTTTAGTTGAGATTTTCAAATCTAATATTGGCCTCTTTTCTTCTATGGTTTTTATTGTTACGGATGCTTCTTTTACTACCACTTCAGACTTATAACACATTGGGTGTGTTAGTTTTGTTCTTAAAATATTAGCAATGTATTATGAAGTGCTCGTAGTTGATGTACATAATAATTGTTCGCTTACCTCTTGTCTAGCCTTCTCTTCTCCTTTTTAATTGGTGTGTTTACCGCGAAACTCTAATTCTATTTGGGTGGTACACTGAGGTTCATATTGAGGTTTGGTTGTAGGTCTAATCGGGTCGCTTTGGTTGTACACTTGGGTGACATATTGAAGTTCATGCTTTATAATAACTTTTGTATCCATTGTTGTAGGTGATAATACAATTATGAACTATGGAAGGGGAAGATGAATGGAAGAGGATGATGAAGCAAGGTGGAGTTGATAAGTTTTTCCTCTTTCCTCTCTTCTTTCTTAATTGATTGAGTTTTTTTTAATTAAAAATTTTGTTAATTGATTGTCTTTATTTTTTAACAGACTCCCTCGTTTCTTAATTTTATTTGTCGGTTGGTTTAGTTGCTTGGCCTAAACAGAGCAGAACACATGACTTTATTACTCTCTCCTTTCACTATCTTTTGCCCCGTTTCATTGAAATACTCTTACAAATAATGATGAAATGAGGCAAAAGATTATGAACAGAGGGAGTATAAGATAGTATTAGGGCAATATCAATGATAACATATAAGGAGTTTCATGTCATTGAGTTAGAGAATAAAGTTCCTTATATGAAATCGGTTTTCTAAAGTAAGGAATCGATTTCATACATGTAGATTGAGAGAAAAAAGGGGATCCACAATAAATATATGAATATTTTACCATTGATCGGTGAAATAGAAAGTTTCAAACATGGTTAGATGTACCTTCATGACAATGAAAATATGTTGTATGGAACTACAACTATTGCTGCTATTGTCTTTAGATAAATGATGGATGATGATGGTTTGTTTGAATTTTAATAAATTAATAAATAGATAAGATAGTGCTCTAACATCCCACCTCTCTCTCTCTCTACATTTTTCTTTTCTCCTATTTTATATTTTTTGCTTTCTCAACTTTTGTACGTGATTTTTTTTTGTACGTGAAATTATACAAATAGTGTGATATCGTATTTTATTGTTCGATCTTGTGCTAGTTTCTCCTTTGTTTTCTCTCGTCTACATTGTTGAGTTTGTTGCTCTTGCCCTTTTTTTTGGTAAAATGTGAAGTATTATTATATCATAGACAAAAGGTGACATATACATGGGATAACAATTTTAGCGCTTTAATATGTAGTACCACTATATAGCAAGCTGGAAACAAAAAGTCCAACACACATAACAATCTATTATTGCTCTTACCCTTTGTTGTGCTTGTTTCTAATTTTGATGTTTCACATTTGTTGTTGTCTGTGTTAGTGTTCTTATATTATTTTCCTATATTAGTTGTGTATTAGATTATGATTGATGTAGAGATGCCTCTAAATCTATGATCGACGTGTTGATATGATACTACATCAACTCATCGATCAACTTATTATTACAATAACAATACTATGTCAATTATGTGAGATTGGGGTTGTATCGATTGACTCCTACTAATAATGAGTAGCATTAAGATGAGTCTAATGCAAGCATGAACCCAATGAAGCAGGAATGAATTGATAGCCACGCACATACCGAGTTAGTCTGGGCGGTGGAAAAAATCGGGGTCATCTGCATCCAACGACAACAGTAAGACGATGTTTGGCGGCGGGAATCAGCTCGATTTCGTTGTACACTTGGATGGTGTAATGGGAAAGACAAGCACCCATTGTTATAGGTGGTGGATTATAAGGGAGGAAGATGAAGAGGATGGGAGGTGGTTGAAATTTATTGGTTTACTTTGGATTCTACATAAGAAGTTGATGGGTTCTTCACTTTGGATTCTACCTAATCAATGAGGAAAAAGTTGAAGGGTTCTAATGAGGAAGAAGTTGATGGGTTCTTCACTTTGGATTCTACATAATCAATGAGGAAGAAGTTGAAGGATTCTAACTAATAATAACCGACTTTGGCATTGATTATGTATTCAACTCTCTCCTTTTCAATTTCTACCCAATTCACATCATGACAAGTGTGTTACCTTAGAATTGATTATTGGTTGTATAGAGCATGGAGAATGCTTTGTTTTCTATTTAATATAATATATAGATATAGATTAGTATATTAACGTGAGTCCAGTAGAAACATGTTAGAAAAGTCGTTAGCGTATATAGCCATCTGATGTTTCAATTAAGCTCCAAACTTGCAGTTACAAATGCTTAACTATCTTTAGTCAAAATCAAGAGATTCATCATTCATACCGCCATACTGGTGAGGTGAGAAGTGAGATACAGTAGATACGACTGAAGTAAGCCAAATTCCAACTTTAAGCGAGTAATTGAAATTGAATGAATATAACTCAACCCAACTAAAGATTTGTTAATAATTAGCAAGACAGTCATGCCTAACCAATTGCCTAACCTTGTGTATCAGGAAGAATAATCTTAATTGAGCCAATGTAATAATGGTACGGTTCCTTCAATTACTCTAATTTTTTTGTTAGGGAGTAAGTATTTGGTAGTCCCACTTGAGAAAAATTCCACGTGCAAAGGTTCGTAACTTAACAGGAAGAGCCTACCTATGTCCCTTCGACTTTGTATAGTTGTACTAAACCACGGGGTTGTAAACCATCGAGACGAATGGAGAAGTACTATTTAGTGTTAAGACGGAATGCGGAGAAATCATATGTGACAAACTTGAGCATGTAAATTTACATATATTCAAAGAGATGCACGATAAAAGTTGATAAAGAAAAGTTTATTACCTTCATAATTTTGTCGGCTAATTTCCTCTGTAATGTAGTCGGACGCATCACCCCATAAAGTCACGTTCACTACTACACCCGAGTATCGTTGATATGGAAGACGTATCAAATAGAACGTAGGTGGGTGGAGGTTGTTTTGGATTCTTGTCTCGACGACTACACATCTTCGGATCATGCGATTTAATTTCTCAATGGTAATAGGGTGGGAATTGATCATGCTCGTTGCAGGAAACACTTGGATGGTGTAATGGGAAGGGAAACATCCATTGATATAGGTGGTGAATTATAAGTGTTAAGTTTTCAACCATAACTCTCTCCATAACTCCTTTCTCCTTTTCATCTTCCACTTAATAACTCCTACCTTTTCATTTTCCACTTCATAACTTCCTCCATAACTCCTTCCTCATTTTCATCTTCCATCCAATAGTATCGCGACACGTGGCTTGCTTTAACTTCATACATTTTCATCTTCCATCCAATAGTATCGCGACACGTGGCTTGCTTTAGCTTTGAGATTTGGGGAAATGGAGGATGGAGAATGCTTTGTTTTCCTTTTAATATAATATATAGATTATTAAGTGTAGGTCATTTGTTTCAATTAAATTAATCCACTCAACTAATGACATTTGTTTTTATTAAGGGGCCGGAGGCAACCCCAATCCAGGTGTTGGAAAAAACAAAGAAGACCAAGTCGGGAACCTGGATTGACCCGAGGGCAGAGCAAGTGGATGTGGGTTCCCTTACCATATAATCGTATTAAGTTGTGTTTGTTAGCTAAGTGTACTTTGGAACTTTGTTGTTTTCATAATAATATGTTTTCTTACTTTCGGTGAAATTAAATATGACCAAGTGAAGGAGGCGGCGTTGGCGTCAAATCAGGAGGCACTTGATGAGAATCAGTTGTACCACGAGGCCACATACGAGTATGTCGCCAAGAAACACGTTTATGGAATAAGAAACCTAGCTAGAGAGTTATCCCGCCCCTGCTCTAGCAAGAGAAGCACTGTCGTCGAGGACCCTTACATGCCTACTCTCGCCACACAACAGTGTGTGATGACCGGCCGGCTGACCAAAACAGTGAAGATATTAGCAGAACGTCAACACCTGGCGGAGAAGAGATTAGAGGACCAACAGAAGACAATAGAGCTGCTGCGGGTAGGGATGACAGTGGGTCCAAGACCCGACCCAGACCCGGCGGGTCGGACCCGAAAAGGTCGGGTCTAGGTTTAAATTTTCCAGACCCGATGGGCATGGGTCGTGTCTGGGTCCTCCCCAAAAAATTCGGGTACGGGTATGGGTCTGAGTTTTAAGACTCGGACCCGACCCGTAGACCCGTTAAAAATAAAATAACAAATAAAAAAAAATCAATTTATAAAAACATCATGACTTCCTGAGTCAGAAAGTGATAAAACCTAAAAAAAACTTCTAACTAAGATTCATTTCAGCCGCATACATCCCCCATTATCTCCTTCTTCAGAGTTCAGACACAGATTATGTGAAGTATCATGTACATACAATACCACTTAAGGATTATATTTTTTTTGATAAATTACTATGTGCCGAATGTTTTTAAGACCTTTGTGTTGTATTTTGTGAGGCTTTGCAGTTGTATTTTGACAC
Organism: Agrostemma githago; assembly: GCA_958450325.1. Lineage (NCBI taxonomy): Eukaryota > Viridiplantae > Streptophyta > Magnoliopsida > Caryophyllales > Caryophyllaceae > Agrostemma > Agrostemma githago. Next base: position 68,190,900 of record OY288250.1, on the reverse strand, counting down.
TTGTAGAGTTGTAGACACTTTTTTTTTATCCCATTTTTATGCGTGGTTTGTAAACACTTTTTTAAAAAAAAATTATGCGAAAGGAATGACTAAAGACATTACGTAGTTATTTTTGGAAATTAAGTTCGCGTTTTTCTACAAAATTTTCATCGAAACAATGAATAATACAACAATACAATAATTAAGGCGGACGCGCGGGTAGACCCGGACCCAATCCAGACCCGACCGATTCGGGTATGAGTCTGATAATTTTGGACCCGTTCTGGGTCTAGGGTTGAAACTCCGGGTCCAGGTCTGGGTGGACCCCGCCCAGACCCGACCCGTTGTCATCCCTAACTGCGGGAGAGGTTGTCCATGTCAGATGAAGGCTGCAACATGGGGCCGCGTTCACAGCGGCGGGACACAACAACGCTGATGACGGGGATGAGTTCGCCTCTACGGATATTGAGCCACTACAAGCTTAAGTCTTAAGTCATCTTGTAGGTACTTTCATGTCGTTATGTACAATCTTAAGTCTCTACCTAAGACAAATTACTTTCATGTCGTTATGTCCAATCTTAGGATACTAAACCGAATTATAAAACAAAATACTCTCTTCTTATTGTAATATAAGTTCATTCTCTCTGAAAACCGGGTTGTTTGTCTTCAACGGGATGCGGAGTTTGTTGTGTGTTGCCTTGCACGGGATGTGCTTTTGTATTGCTGTTGGTTTTTGTTGTGTATTGATTGAAACCGTTTTGTTGTTTTCTGTTAAGTAAAAAAAATGGGGGAAGCAAAAAAATGGAAGGTTGTTGTCCAATGCCGATAATCATGCGCCGGATTATCCGACGCTATTTACTGAAATCCGCCGCAATTTTTTTGGTTGTGCGACGGACACTCCGACGCAAAATCCGTCGCATGACCAAAAATTGGGGCATACTATGCGACAATGGATTCATGCATCATTTCACTATTGCGACGACATATCCGTTGCAGTTTGAGTTTGACTTCTGCCTTTGACTTTCACTAGTGCGGCAGACTTTACGACATAAATTCCGCCGCAAATTTATGTGCGTCGGAATTGGCAACGCACACAGAACCCGATGTGACGAAATATTGCAGCGGTAAATCCGACACAAACGACGATTTGCGTCGGATTTCAAGTATTTGCGTCCGATATTTCCGCCACAAATTGACCTGCTTTTTTGTAGTGTTATGGGTTTGAGTTTCCCATCCGACTAGGATTCTTCACCTTTGGGATCAACATGATGCATGTCTTATTACCACCCTCTGGCATAAGCACTCCCCTTGGGACTCCAAGGACCATTTGCACTACGGTGGTCCCACAATATGCCAGTAGGTTTGATAGAACAACCCGTTCATCCCGTTCGGACCCGATGCTTTCAGTGGGTGCATCTGTTCAAGAGCTAGAATCACCTCGCCTTCTCGATAATCGACTGTTAGTACCTCATTCATGTTCTTCGTGACCCTTCCCTCTACCCCTTCCAACGTGTCCTCAAAACTCTGTAGCTGACCCGACTTGAATAATGTAGCAAAATATTCGTTGGCCACTTCCTCAACTTCGTCGTCCCCCTGCCTAGTATGCCCCTCCTCATCGATCACTTTGTCAATGTAGTTCTTTTTCTTTCTTTGGCTCGCCTTTCTGTGGAAATACTTAGTATTTCTATGGCCTTCTTTCAGCCACAACGCCCTAGCCTCTACTTCCAAAACACTTCTTCCTTCCTAATTTAGTTGTGCAATGTCTTTCATAAGTTATTGCTCCCGTACCATAACGTTTCGCTTACTTCTCTCTACCTCCGCAAGCTGCAGTCACGTCTATTTCCTCTTAATATCTTTCAACACTTTGCCTCTATACTAACTCTCTTTCATCTTGCTAGCTGCCCACTACACCTCATCAAGTTCTCGTGCATATCTCCCTGTCCCTGGCCCCATGAAATACGAATAGTATCCTCGCATCCCTCCTCCGTGGTGTGAAGGTTTATGGTTTATGGTGAATGGGCAAGATTAGATAGGCAGGTGACATCAGTGGGGGATGGGATGACCAACGTCGACCTAGAGGGTTAGTTCGTCAGGGCCGATAATCGTGGTTGAGGGTGTGTTGGGCTATGTGAATCGCCCGTGAGGGGAGCGTGGTCGTGAGGGCGCTGGAACATGTGAGTTTTTTTTTAGAGAGAATCTAACTATGAGAGGAGAAATTACTCGTATAAAGGTAAAATGCCATGACACGTTGGGATTGACTAAATTTCGTTAGATAAATCATCATTTTTTTGTGTTTAACATATTATAAGTACGAGCATAAGATAAGATAACACATGTCTCTCAAAATAAAGTATACTAAACTAACGTAAGACGGTAAGTCAAGTGACTAATATACTCGTAAGAGGAACACATAGATGAACAAATTTTATACTACTCCGTGAGAATCAGCACAAATTCCGAAAATAAAGTCTCATTACTTGTTCCAGTAGAGCACTAGTTCATCGACCCAAACCCCTCTTCAGTCTTCACACCATTTCCCATCCCATTTTCCTCTCTCTTCTTCAACTCTCTACTCACCTGTACTTCTTTTACCTTCTTCACTCTCCATCTCCCCGCTTCCGCTTTCTCTCTCCTCCATTATCGCCGGTCAACTTTCCTCCAACTCCGGCCACTTCTCCGCCGTCTCAGCCGCCGCAATCCAAACCTCTGCAATAGTCAGACACACGCGACGACTCAATTACGAATCTTAACGCCGTTCAATTATGGCGCTATCAGCTTCTGACCTCCCGGCGATGTATCAGTTGCTCGCCAACTCTCTTAGCCCCGACATTAATGTCCGGAAGCCGGCTGAAGACGCTCTTTCACAGTCCGAAAATCGCCCTGGCTTTTGCTCTTGCCTTATGGTGAGTTCTTTTTTTCTTTGAATAAATTGGTAATTTCTAGGGTTTTGTTGTTGACGCTTATGTTGCATGATTGATTTTAGGAGGTGATCACTGCTAAAGATTTGGCTGCTCAGGTTGATGTTCGTATGATGGCCACCGTTTATTTCAAGAATAGTATTAATCGATATTGGCGAAACCGACGCGATTCTATGTATGATTCTACTTCGTTTTCTGCTTTTGTTGTATTGCGAACTATTGAATTTCATTTTGAACATGTGATGCATTTAGGTGTATGCTATGGAAGCTGTGTGACTATGCTAGGTCTGTGTTATGACTTATGAGTACCTTGTTAATTTCCAGTTCAAGTCAGACTTGGCTAATAAGACTTGTGTGCGTGTTTATGTTGGCGTGGGGTTGTTGCTGCCGTGCTGTGGAATTGAGATGTTTGTAGGTAGTGAATGATTGGGATGAACATGTAATTATGTGTAATAGATTTGAGTGCTGACATTTGTGTGTAACTGCTTTGTGAAAGTCAATCTGCAGCTTTTTTCTGTGCCAGAATTCAATCAAATAGGTAGATATGTGGGTGTAGGTTTGTTACGGTTGAGATCCTTTGTCCCACTTTTATGTCCCATCTTGTGTCCCATAGCCTTTAATAAGCGACAGATCACCTATTTATGTGATAGTGATTATGTTTCACAAAGAGAAATAACGGGACATGAGATGGAACACAAAAGTGGGATAGGCGATCACTGTGTTTGTTCGGTATGCTGGTGGGGAAGTTTATCTTTGTGACAACAGTGTTGAACTGTTGAATGATGTGTTGGAATTTACAAGTTTCTTCTTTCACTGATTTTTTTCTTTCCTGTGGCGTGATTTGCTTGACTCCCATTTCAACTGTTCATTTGTGTTAAATAGTCTATATTGTGGGCTATGTTACTTAGACTCTGTTTGAAGAGTCGGACACGGTTGCGTACTCAAGTGGCTGACTCGGCTATTTTACGAAAATTGTGAATGGAAGTGGTTGAGGGTCATACCAATGTCCAAGTGTCAGGTGACATGGGTGAGCTCATATAGTCATATGAAGTGTCGAAGTAAACATAGATTGTGGTTAATGGAAGTCCATTAGAAAATGAGGATACTATTTTGGTAATCAATTTCCATTGTAAACAAGAGAGAAACTTCAAGCTGTATTCACTCTAGTATTTCACACTCTGCTATTACACGAGAGCAGAGCAGAGCAGTTGTTTGTTATTATGAGTAGGGGCTAAATAATTCTTACCCTATGCTCCTGTGGGGATCTAACTACATTTTCCCCCTGAATTTGGGCTCCTTATATTTCCTCCAAGAGATTTTTTTTACTGAAGTTCCTGGCTATGGTGATGGAGCAGGGTTTTAATCAATATGAAGCACAATTTAATATAGTGGTAGGAATAAAATTATTTCTTCACAATATAGGATTCTGTCTAGAAGATTAAGGAAATAAAAAGGAGTATTCAGTTAGGCTTTATGTTAGAATAAGCCATCATATGCGAAGTCGTTAAATCACTTCCAATGTATTTAGAGGGTGGTTTTTGTTTTACTGTATTTTTTTAATACGTTTTTCATTTTCTTCTATACTCCATACTCGTGAATGATGAGTACCCTACCAAAATGTTTCGTATATTCTTCTGGATGGAAGGATGTATATTGTGTGTCTCCAACTTTAATTTATTTATTCTAGGGAGATATTGGTCAGTGTATTTCTTCTTTATTCAGGGGAATAAGCAGTGAAGAGAAGATATATCTTAGGCAAAGGCTGTTATCTTACTTGAGGGAGGAAAATGATAAGGTAATGTTTCAATTGTTTTCCTGAACTGTGCGTTACCATGTCCTTATGTAGACTAAAGAGTCCTAGATTTTAAACTACCCAACATCCCAAACAGGATATACTCTGCATTTCAGGTTCCATATTATGCTTTGTCTAATGAATGACATACAAGGTAGCCAGATAGATAATATTCTGTTTTTGTTAACGGGAACCTATTTAGTTTCTGGTCTGGGTTAAGCTGTTAACTGCGAATAACTAATATGCTTTATGTTGCAGATAGCTTTGATATTGGCTGTATTGATATCAAAAATTGCACGCTTCGATTATCCTAAGGAGTGGTAAGCATTGCTAGATGTTGTTTTGAATTATCATATTTTTCTTCTAATTATGCTATCTTTAATAACTTCTTGCTGTGGAAGGCTCTATGCTTTGGGGAAGATTTGTTCTGTTTGGAAATTCCATCTAAATCATGTACATAGTGTTGTCTTGCTTAATTAGTTATTTGTTTCCTTCTCGAACTGTCAAGTAAATCATGTACAAACCCTGTTATGGTTGAGAAATTTATGGGACTTGATTATTCCTTCAAATAGAGGCTGGTGCGGGTTATGCTTTGACAACCTAGAAATTGTGCAAGGTTTGACACTTTATTTTGGTTAAGATCATTTCCCTCCCTAATTCCCTATCCTGTCCGTCCATTCCTGCCCCGTCTACTTGTATTTCAATTTATTGCGAATGTATTACTTTTGCAAAATCAAAGTTTGTTTAGATGAATTTCTGTTACCTTGGCTATTAGTTGAATTTTCCAAAGTTGTGCTATCTCTTGACTTTCGGTATTTGATGTTTGAGAAACCATCAGAGTGTTCTACAAAACGAGTTTAAAATAGGGAGCTGCATCTTGTACGCTTAGTTACTTTCTTGAATGCTGTTGGCAGACATGTCATGCACAAGTAAAAAAAAACGTAACACACTAATTTTCCATGTTGAGTGACCTTGTGGCAAATTTCCGGGCATTCTGGTTTTTGGTTTATATTTTCAATGGATGCAATGACATTCTTTGTTGACTTCAGAGTATAATGGAATTGTTTAAAATATCTCACAAAACCATCTTGCCACGTGCCTTTTAAAGTCGAAGTTGGTTGTTGAATTCTCGACACAAGTTTAATCATGGAATTTTGGTTATCCAAACCGCTAGAATATCTAACCCCAATTACCCCATTGCTGGTGAGAGCTGCCTTTGATTTGTAGGGGAAAATTGTTGTATATGTTGTGAGTTGTGTTGTGTGCATAACATAGTGGCGCGTTCGATATCCCCCCCCCCCCCTTCTGGTCATATAAGCTGTATTGGTCTAGTATCGGCTTTATTAGGCTTGTATCATCCAATTATTGACAAATATTGACTGTCAGTCAATTATCTGTCGTATTGGCCAAATATGGGCTTATTTTTTGATAGCTCTTAACATATCGTCTTGGATGGTGAGAATCATTCACGCAAGGGCCTAATAGCTGATATGTCTTGTAACAGCTGATTATTGATGACATTGTACTGGGTAATGTTGTTGTTGGCCTTCTAGTCTTCTGCTAGGTATCCTCTTTTGCAATGTTCTAACAGTTTCAGATGCGTCTGCATCTTCAACTTGAGATGCACTTTGAAATCATTGCCATCATATAGCTATATTGTTACGGCAACCTAGAGCATCATTCGTGTTTTATGAGATGTGCTGTAAATAGGAATCAAAATCAAGTGCAGAACTACATATTTTCGGGAACATTGTCTGATTTTCCTTTTGGTTTAAAAAATAATCTTGAATTTATATCTTTTAAAAGGATGATAGAGTGGATAAGCAATGCTTGAAGTGGTTAGAGATGGATGTATATGAAACAACTCAACAAGGCTCTTATGTATTCTTAGGTATGAACTGAACACTACAGGCATGGCATGACCAGTATCTGAACCTTCTTGTACTCATCATCAACCTCAGCATCCCCCTTACTACTAAGAGAATAACTCTTAGCGAAAAATTGCCCTCCGAAACGCTCATTCTTCGGATTTGACCTTATGGGGACATATAATTGAGGAACTCAATCGCCACTAACTCCTTACAATTATAAATTCAAATCATAATCAACTTTTATGATGAATCATAAAAGGATTTTTTTGTCAGATACTACCTTTTATTTAGGATGTTTTGTAAGTAACTATTACCTACCTTTTTTTTTTTTTTTTAAAACAAAACTTGCAAAAATTCAATCAAGCATAAATATTCTAGACAAACCTTGTCATAGTCTCATAGATCACTCCTACCAATATCCCTTGATCCCAAAACATGAATTCTTCTTTTCTCAACTGTCTTACAAATAGGACAACTAAAATGTGTAGAAAATCATTTATTTATGCACCCTTTGTAAAACAAATGCTTACATGTTTTTAGTTGTCTTAAATCTTAATGGTTCACCAGTCACCATCTACAAAACAAGTGGTACGCACTTCATATTGCCCAAATGAACTCATTAATACATCCTTAATATTGATTTTATCGTTATTTCTTAACTTGATCACCCAATTGATCGAAGTCGGAACAAGGAGTAAGGGGTATTATTTTTTGTTTTATGTAATTGTTAGTAAGTTTGATTAAACTGTTTTATTTGGAGTGGTATTTTGAGGATGAGCGAGAGTACTACGCGAATGATTTTTACTTAGTTTGCAATTAACAATACAAAGTGTGAGATACAGATACCTATATAGGCTTTGTAAGTTAGGGCACATACACCGACATTACAAGTCTTCATCCATATTGGTACTCTAAATACTTCTATGATGTAGAAATGTACTTATTTTACTATAATTATAGATTTCCAATCTCTAAACATTTGTAGATACATGTCAAATTTTCAAGATAACTTATTATTTTAACAAAGTGTCGGTGGACAATTGATTAGAAAGAAGGTGTAAAGTATGAGTGTGATGATCGTGATTAGCAACATGAATGTATGATTAAGAGGTTAATAGGCAACTTCATTTTGTTTTAAAAAAATTAAGGTTTACATTGAAGTAAAGAAAAAGCAAAAATATTACTTAGATGTACTTTACTATAATTTGATATGACTTATCTGAAATTTGATTTTTTGCATTACAAGTTTGTTAAAAAAAGGTAGCAGTCCACAAATCAATAAAAACAAAAGGTAGTTTCTCACAAAACATAAAAAATCACTTTTAGTCAACGCCATAAATGAGAATAAAAGGTAGTTTAAAGCCAAAAATAAAATAAAAGGTAGTTGCTCAGAAAACACCCTAAATAAAAGGTAGTATCTGACAAAAAAATCAATCGTAAAAATAGAAAAACTTTAAAAAATCACAAGTATTTTATCTAGATATTTTTTACCTAGTTTAATCAAAAGATTTATTTAACGAGAATAATACCAATTATATGACGTCTTCTCAAATTATTTCATTTCATCTGAGAAAAATACGTATCATTGGATTAGTTAACCCAGAAGAGTATCGGTGACTTGTATAGAGACTACATAAAAAAAGTATATGTTCTAGAAAATTGAATGTTACGGAATATAAAAGTATATAATAATTGTAATTGTGTTTGTTAGTAAAAAATTTGCATGTGATATACAAGAAATCATTTACTCTGAACTTCAAAATGATGTATATTTATTTAAAGTAGAACAATGTTTCAACTTTATAAAATTTGACTTATACTTCGCAATATGCTATCGATACATGTTTGTGCAAGTTTGCACTGATGCTAACCTTATACGGAGTATATACTATCTATACATGCCCGTGCAACTTTGCGCGAGTCCTAATCTAGTACAAAGTACTCAGATAATACTAATACCATATTAGCGTTCTACACGTAATTGTAATAAAGTGTTATTATCTTAATTATATGTATACATCCACTGAAAAATCATGCGATTGCATAGATTTATACTAGTTGCAAATCCGTGAAAATGCTACATGAAAACTTTTTTTACGCCTAAATGATTTCTAGAGGGTGCTTTTCTTATAACTGTATGCCTGTTTAATTTGACCACTTCCATCAAGCACCCCACATTGTAAAATGCCCCTATCCTGAGTTTATGCTTGCTGGATAATATAGCGCTTAGGAGATATTAGTAGATTGAGGAAGCGTTGAAGAAAATTTGGATTAGTTGTATTTGAACTGCATGACATAGTCGACATGTTTATACTTACATGATTACTTTTTGTTCAAACTCAGCGTGCTGTACATTATAAGCTTATATTCTCCTTGTCGTTTTTGCTACTCTGTGGAATTTATCATACATTTGTGAGTTATGTTCTCTTTTCCTGAAATAGTGCTTCTCCTTCTCTATTGTTTCAGGCCTGAACTTTTTACTATTCTAGCTCAGCAGCTTCAATCAGCGGATATTCTGTTGTCCCACAGAATTTTTCTGATTCTGTTCCGCATTTTGAAGGAGCTGTCAACTAAAAGGCTAACATCGGACCAACGGAATTATGCAGAGGCATGCTCAATTTAGTCATTTTGGTCTAATTTCACAGCTCACTTACAACTTCTCTTTTTGATTGTTACCATTGATACCTTTAAATTGTCTCTCCTTATGTGTGAAACATCCTCCATCCATCCTATAATCCAACAATGTTGACTTGCAATCATTAGGGAATAAGGCTTGTTTGTGTTCTTGTGATTATTTGATCATATATTCTGTGTTGTCTGTCATAATTTCTTCTTATTTGGCTGAACTGTGGGCAGATATCTTCTCATTTCTTCGATTATTGCTGGCATCTTTGGCAAAGTGATGTGCCGAGAATCTTACATGGTTTTTCTGAGTTGCACAACTTCAGTTCAAACATTTCTGACCAGCATCATAATGAGCTTTTTCTAACATGTGAGAGATGGTATTTGTGTTTAAAAATTATCCGCCAACTTACAATATCTGGGCACCAAAGCGATTCAAAATCCATGCAGGTGCACCCTGAATCAACTTCTCCAAATAACCTTACCACCATGTACTGTTGACTAAAGTTTTTGCTTCCTTTTTTAGGAAGTTCGGCAGGTCAAGGACGTCTCTCCAGTGCTACTGAATGCCATTCAATCAATTCTTCCTTACTGTAAGATTTCTTGTATGACAGTCTGCATCTGATGCCATTTATTGGCGTCTCAATTTGACCCTACTTTACCTTGAGGATTAGTTGTGCACTTAGTTTTATTTTTTCAAGTTTATAATTTTGATAGTGTAACACTAACGACTTAATCATTTGGTCACTACCCTTTTTAAGTTGCTTTTGTGACCACTTGTCCCGACTCTTCCCTGAAGATCCCACTGATGTATTGTAATCCTTTTACTTCGTGAGAGGAGGACACTGTCATTATTGTGGAACTCTCCTAGAATAATCTTTTTCTTTATTTTCTCATGTTTGTGTAGATGACATGGAGTGGTGGATACCAGAACCACTTTCTTTATTTTTCGAATGTTGTGTAAATCTGTTCCAGCGAGGCTCTTGAATACCCATGTCTTAGGAATACAACAATCTAATTGTTTTTTGTTCATTATACCTATTCTGCTTTTCTAAATTTTTGAAAACTGTGGATGGTGAGTTCTCGTAAAACTTTATTGTTTGATCACGGATGAGATACAAACCTTTCTGACTGTGCACAAGTTATTAATTTATTATATCAAAACAGCAAAGGCTAGTGTCCATTTGCTACCCTTTTAAATTAGGTCCCTTACAAATGTTTATTGTGTCCTCAAAGTTCCATGAGAATGAACCTTTTCTGAATCTCTTGGCTATAGCTATTGAATCTTGGTACTTTATTTCGCCATGTTACAGTAGCCTGAGATAGTGGAGCAGTAGTTGCCGGAACTGGTATCGTATGTGGCCTTGCACAATTTTTAAAACTTTGAAATTTAATTAATCAGAAGTATGAATTTTCCCCTGGTGTGCGCTTATTATTGAGCTAGTTTCAAGCACGAGCTACTATGCTTGGTAATCTGGAAACGAATCATGATTTGGTTTTCCTGGTTGGTGATGGTATAAGCATTAGCATTTTAATATCATGCAATTTGCTTCTTATTATTGTGGTTTTGAAGCATATCTTAAATGCAGATTCATCTTTTCATGAACGACATCCTAAGTTGGGGGACTTCATAAAAAGGGCATGCACGAAAATGATCAAGGTTCTAATAGCTTTTCTGGGTAGACATCCATACTCATTTGGTGACAAGAGTGTCCTGGTACCAGTAATGGATTTTTGTTTGAATAAAATCACCAATCCAGAGGCTGAACTTACATCATTTGAGCAGTTTATTATTCAGTGTATGGTCTTGGTGAAATCTACACTGGAATGTAAAGAATACAGTCCTAGTTTAACTGGTCGTGTGGTGGATGAAAATGCGATTACTTTGGAAGAGCGGAAAAAGAATATGTCTTCGACTATAGCTGGAACTCTGGCATCACTTTTCCCCAATGACCGTGTTGTACTTTTGTGTAATGTACTAGTACGAAGGTAATTTCTGAGAACTATGTTTACATTTTTGAATCACTTGACTGTATAATTTGTTCTATTTTCGGCGGCTTCATGAATGTCAATAGCTAGAATATGCGAGTCTATACTTTTAGCCCTGTTTAATACTGGTTAGGCTGAATGCTTTGGACCTCTCAAATTCCGCTGGTGGTGGGAATAGTACTGGGTGGTAGCTTTTCCAATACTGATGAGAGTTCTTATTGTTAGCCATTAGGTTACTTTCTGGTATTCGTTATATTTGGTTGTAGAGCTTCTAGTGTTTGTGCGAGTGCATTAATTGACTATTGTTAGGTTTATTGTACTCCCTTGCCGTCACAAAAATTTTCATATTCCATTTATAGGAAACCTCTCTAAGATGTTCACTTTCCTTTTTTTTGTTAATAATTGATTAATTGTGGTTCTTATAACTTGTGACCCCTAATCTTTCTCTACTGTCTTGCTCCTCTTCAAATTATCACGCTTCTTAGTTTTTTCCGGAAATCAAATGTGGAACATCTTTAAAAAAAGGGAGGGAGTATTTGTTATATAACCATGCGACTATGTCCCACTATATTTACTTGTAAAGTTATACGGAGTAATTACTTAAAAAAACTATATTTACTATAAATCCCTCACCCCTATTCTACCGGTATATTTGTGCATATAGGTCATGGTATAAAAATGCCGTATCTGTCGTGGTTGCAGTAAAGTTCATGTAATAATAGTAGTGGTATGTGTTCTTCGGCCAATACAACAACGATACTACCTAGTGCCTTAAGGGCTCTATCCAGCGGCATGGGTAAGGGGGCTCTTAGGTACACAGCCTTACTCCTGTGTTAATCAACACAAAGAGATTGTTTCGAGATAACAGAAAATGAAAGTAGCACCATGAATTTCATTGAATGATGACTACTTCACGATAAAAATAAATGCAAACTGTTCAGTCAACCACTTTACTTTATTGTGTCATAACTGAGAACTAAAGATTAGTGGGTATTCAACTCCATTAGAATGTTCAAGTGTTTTAGATATTCATTACATCTAAATATCTATTACTTGACTTATTTTTTATGTTTAAGCCCATCTTTTCTGTTTATGACCTCATTATTCACAAATTTACACGCCATTTTTAGATATACATGTCTAATATTTTTAGCTAAATCAATCGGTAGTATTAATTCTCGCAGAAATGATGGTTAGTTGACGGCGATATTTTGCAATGTTGGTTGATGAACTGAAATGTCCACGTCGTTGTATGGGATGCTATACAATGCGAAATAATGTAGCAGTGGCTTGGAATTCTGTTATGTAACTAGAGTTTCATAACATACTGGGAGCGTTTACATACCACAATATTGATGGATAATGTGGCAGGATTTTGACTATATCTGCTTCTCAATTGCTTAAGGATGATTTTTTTAGTGTAATAGCTATGTCTGTGATGCCATACAGGTATTTTGTTTTATCAGCTAGTGACTTGGAAGGCTGGACCCAGAATCCTGAAGGCTTTCATCATGAACAAGATATGGTTCAGTGGACTGAGAAGCTAAGGCCTTGTGCTGAAGCTCTCTACATTGTTCTATTTCATCAGTACAGCCATGTAGGTGAAGTGAAAGTCTTTTTGTTGCCATCCACATTCATCTGGGTGGTTTACGTTCATATTGTTACAAATGGAGTACATTGCTTAGCAGACACGAAGATGCGTTATGATAATGACTATTATTGTGGTTTTCTCATAGCTGCTAGGTCCTGTTGTGGTCTCTATTCTTCAAGAAGCAATGAACGGCTGCCCTACTTCTGTGACTGAAATTACTGCAGGGTTGCTTCTCAAGGATGCTGCATATGGAGCAGCTGCATATGTTTATTATGAACTCTCAAACTACCTAAGCTTCACAGACTGGTGTGTGCCTTTTCTTTTCTCCAAGTCTTATGTTTGTACTGCTCAACACTCTTTTAACAGTACAAGCTAGTTTGAGTATTCCTCCCCAATTTTTTTTGGGGAAAAATTTAGAAATGTGTAAAAAGTGGGGTATGAAGTGTAAAAGGTGGGGTATAAAGTGAAAAGGGGTTGGGTTTAGGTGTGGAGGAAAAGAATAAAGAATTGAAGGAAGAATAAAGAATGATTAAAAGTACATCCAAAAAAGGAAAGTGGGAAGAAACCAAACTAAGCTCAAAAAGGAAAGTTGGAGGAATACTCAAACTAGGAGGGAGTACTAGTTTGGTCCAGATGGATGATGACTTCAGTACGATAAGGTTGTTTTTAAAGTAGGATGTATCTAGGTGGCTTTACAATGCTGTGTTGAACTTCCAAAAAAGATTGAGGGTTTGGCAGCGTATGCTTGAAATCTCTTCATTATTCGTGTCCCTTAAGATTTGAGTGAAAAGATCATTAATCTGTTGTGAATCAGTATTTTTCAAAAGAAGTCCATGTTTCCTTACTGAAATCAAAGGTTTTTATTTTTGAAAAATTTTCATTTCTTACAGTTTGAGCTCTCCCTTTTAAATACAGTTTGAGCTCTCCCTGTTATCCGTAATGATCTTGAAAACCACAAGAGGGTTAGTAATTTACCAAGTTTGCTTAATTTATAGAAAGATTAGAATGAAAAAACAGAATTGGGAAAAATTCGCCAATTATTATGAGGTGCAAGTGCTCCTCCTTTATCTTCCTGAGGTCAGTGGGTGTAATTGCCTACAAAATTACTCTGTAGTTCTAAATATAAGATACTTAAGGAATGAAGGCATTTTGTGAGCTCATTCTGTTGCAGTAAAAGGAAAAGATAGGACTACTTCTGACTAGGAGAAGTGCAGTTGGCATAATCTTTTCCTTTCCCTTAGCTCTTAACCAAATTCAGACGCATGTTGCTTTCCTTTAAATTCTAATCCTTTAGGACTGATCTTGGATCATAAAGCATTCTTTCGGAGAAATTGGAGGCTGAATAAACGGGCAGTAATACCCAGTCATCAAAGCGTTCTTGCACTTGTCCTGTCTTTCAGACCTTATAATGAATTAATAGGTCCAAAAGTGGCCCTGTTGCCTTAGCTTTCATATGCAAGAAGAATCACCCTAAAATATGGGATGAATGATGAATTATGAGGCTTAGTGACGAGTGACGACATATCATTTTTTTGACTGTGGTGCATTCACATTTGTGGCCTGCTTCTTATGGCCACAAATGGAGTTATAGAGCAGATAAGTGAGATTCCAAGCCACACTTAGTAAACACTACAGCTTTCAACCATTACATAAATCATGAGATTCAGATGAGTAGAACTTGAGATATCAATCCAGGAACATTAACATTTGTGTGATTGAGCTGAAGGAAATGTTCCTCTAGGTTAGATTCCGTGCTTAAAAGCCTTAAATTGCATCCTTGCTGTGGAATCCTAGTTCTCTTATCCACGTTAAGTCCCAATGATAAACTCTGCCAAACTTTCCGACATCATTGAAGTCGATTAAGTCAAAATCATAAACTCTCCTCTCCTTTTCCGCCACTTTAAAAATGTGTACTCCTTTTGCACCATTTTTGTGGTGGAAATTGGGACAAAGATCAAGATGAGCATTAAAATATTGGAAAAGGGATGAGATTTTATACAAATCATTAAATCAGAGGGCGTAGAAAAAGGATTGAAACTTCGAAAACCTAAGAATAACCGATCAGCCAACACCACTACTCGCACTCACATTACAAATTCAATTTGTTTCCTCTTAACCCATCACCCAACCACTGCACGTTGACGGTTCATATTAGATCACAACGAATAAGGGCAAGATCGCAATGCGAAAGAGATTGGGAGGAGGGTGACCGCAGAGGGTTAGAGAGGGGTGACTTAAAAAGATGGCCGAGGCTGAGTGGTTCTGGAGTGAGGGAGGCCGGAAATTGGGGCTGGGTGGGTGGTTTTATTCTTGTTTATGTTTCCTGTTGATCTGATTTGATACACTGAACTTGTGATCCTTTTAGCTCCTTGATTAAAGGCCTGACTTGTAATTAACATTCAGGTTTAATGGCGCATTGTCACTGGAACTGACAAATGATCATCCTAACATGCGTATCATCCATCGGAAAGTTGCACTAATACTTGGTCAATGGGTTTCTGAGGTATTGACACTCGTTGTTTTACCTGTCTTAACTGAGATGTTTGAAAGCTTTAAACTGTTAGATTGTGTTTCATGGATGCTTCCGTGGTGCTGTATTCTGAAATCATAAATGATGTTTTCATTTCCTATTCAAACTTTCAAAGTAGTTGACTAATGACAGAAAGTCTGTTACATACTTACATAGTGATGTTTTTTTATTGGGGTTTGGTTGAATTTCCACTGTTCTATCTTTAGAGTGAGAAATATATTTCTTTGTGGATCTTGTACTATATATCTTGCTGGCTTTTCTATGCAAAAATAGAAATATTTAGATTCTTCAACTGATATCATTTGCTCTGTAATTGAATTTGCGAGCTTTGTTGGTGTGAACAGTGCAGTAATATTTCATCTTTCCTCTGATATAAAATAACCAGAAATCCAAAAAGAAATGTCGCCCAATTCTGTTTACTTCTCTCTACAATTTTAAGTTTTGCTTTCTTGTAATATGATTGGCCAACTTGGCAGATAAAGGACGATACCAAGAGAGCAGTTTACTGTGCTGGCATCAAGCTGCTCCAGGATAGCGACCTTGCTGTCAGGGTATGGATCCATCTCTCATTTTTTTTGCTGATGTTTGTTGCTCTAGGTGCTGCCGACTTATTTCTCCTCTTTTTTTTCAATGCTGAAATAATATTGCTGTTAAAGATGTTTGGGTGTACTTCTATCAGTTGGCTGCGTGTAGGACGTTGTGCTTACTTATTGAAGACTCCAACTTTTCTGAGAAAGACTTCACCGATCTTCTTCCTGTATGTTGGGACTTGTGTTTTAAGCTGGTTGAGGAAGTTCTGGAGTTTGACTCTAAGGTTTGTCCTTGTTCTTTTTGTCTAGTTGTTGTTGTCGTCATCGCCGTCGTCATGACAAGGTATTCGACTTTCGTGGCCTTTTCCGTGAAATAACAAGGAGATCGTTAACAAATTAACCTTGACCAAAGATGAAGTGACTAAATCATGGAAATAAGGTGTATAGGACTACAAGGTTTTTACAAGACTTTTAGTTAACTCCAGTATTCCCTCGATTCAAATCCAAACACACCATTTCTTTTTTTGATACTATTTATGAATGAAAGGAATCTTCATTATTCCTCCCAATATATGGATAGTCATGTGGGATTTTGTTTTTTTTGTCCTTATGAGTACAATAAGTATCAAATTTTCTTAATTGTATGTGTAATTAACGATACTAACTATTAAAAATGTGCATTGACATATGTGCCAAAAGCAAATGATGTGTTTGGATTTGAATAGAGGTTGTATATCCTAAAGCCAAAAAATAATGTCTTACAATCCTTACAAACGTACCGGGTATATGTAGAGGTCAATTCCTTGTACTCTTGTATTTAGTGTTTCTACTCTAAAGTTCTTGGCGGCCCTTGTAGATTTCAGTATTGACTTGAAATTGATGTTGTACGATTATGAAATAATTTCCTCAAGAGTGTTATTTGCCTGAAATTGAGCTTGCAGAATGCTGTTCAATAAATCTTACACTGCTTTAAAAAGTTAAATATATGTCGGTTCAGGAAGGACATTATTTTGTTATTGGTAAAAGTGATGTTCAATTACTGAATGAACCTAGCTTTTTTCTATTCCTTTAGAGAAGATTAATCAAGAGGAGAAAAACGTGCAGGACCATATAATAGTAATAGCTTTTTCCTGCTAGAAATTTACACCATAAATTCTAAATATATTGCGTTTTCGTATTTCTTTTTTGTATATGTTTGAGAGTTCATTGTGGAACAAAAATCCTAGTGAAGACCATTTTAGTTTGTCGCACAACAGAGATGACAGAATACGTTTGTCCACCATCTCTTTTCTGATGTTCGAGCTGGTCCCCATTTTGTATATTTGCATGTGTATGGAGGTTTTGTATAGATAACTACAATTTGTTTGAGTTTCGTTGTTGTATTTTTTGTTCTAGGTGATTATTCATAATCTCGTCTCGCGTTTCTGTTGCTTTGATCCAAGGTTGTGCTACTTTCGTAAAAAAAAAAAAAAAAAAAACTCAGTCAGCATTTTTACGTTTGTTGCTTGTTTCTCAGGTCCAGGTCCTAAATTTGATTTCTGTCCTACTTGGCCATATTGGTCAAGTCATTCCATACGCTGACAAGTTGGTCTTGTTCTTCCAGAAGGTACTGACTAGGCTTAACCTTTGCATGCTCTGATTCATACAGAATAAGGAATGTCATCAAGATAAATTATTTATAATGCAAGATGGGTTTTCTTACTTTTCTCTTGATAAAAACTATGCTGGCACTTTGCATAATTCTTTTAGGTCACTGCTCTTTCACATACAACTTTTACTCTTTCACATATGACATTTCCAACTCGACCCCTGTCATTTTACCAATGCCTCTCCTTTTCATTCCCGAATTTCAAGTTTGATTAAAGAAAAAAATGCTACTACCCTATTACTGTCCACCTGACTGCATCACTGCCACTCCTAGCCGCCAAGCTGTTGAACCTCAGCAGCCGCCGGCCACCCTCCAGCACCGCACCCTACCACGATCACCCTCTAGCGCCACGCCCACTCACGGGGAGGTCTCCAACGGACAATGATAAATTAGACTAAAAGAGTGACAAATGAACTAGAAAAAAAATGACATTCAAATGTATAAATGCATTACTCATGGTAATCCTGATATTGTGACTTTGGTATGTAGAGATGAAATATAAAAAAGATTTAAATGGGTAGGACTTAGGAGGTTGTAGTCCTCAAGAGCAGTTACTCATCATAATGTTGGAGAAAAAATTGCTACGAAATACTAGATCATTGTCACCACTAAAAATACCTCGTCAAGCTATTTTGTAAAACAAATAAATTATTTCATCGATGAGTGAATTAAGATCCATGCTCAGTCATTGGTGCAATTTGATTGAGTTTTGGGGGGAGTTTACTTATTGGGTTAAAAGTGGAAATTCAATGACAAAGTGTATGTAATAGAGTAAAAGAGTAAAAGTTGTATGTGAAAACACAAATTCTCATGTATGACGGTCTCACAATACTAATATTGTGAGACCTCTCACATGAGAGATGGTTACAAATTGTCTCACCTAACTACCTAAGAGGTGTTTACAAATTTGTAACCATCTCTCATGTGAGAGGTCGGATAATTATTCGTAGTGTGAGACCATCTCACATGAGCTTTACTCGGCAAGAAATTATGTTCTTTTAAATAACATGTTAGCATGGACTCACATTATGTCACTCTCCTGCCACATTGAACCTAGAATTGTCA
Organism: Agrostemma githago; assembly: GCA_958450325.1. Lineage (NCBI taxonomy): Eukaryota > Viridiplantae > Streptophyta > Magnoliopsida > Caryophyllales > Caryophyllaceae > Agrostemma > Agrostemma githago. Next base: position 68,172,365 of record OY288250.1, on the reverse strand, counting down.
AACGGGTTGTCGGGCGGGTCAAATACGGGTCAAGTTGTAAGGGTCAAAGATCAAGTTATGGTCCGAATATGTGGATAAAAATAGTTTTTGATGCCGTATTTTTTTACCATTTTTTATGCCTTTTTATAAAAAAAACTTTTTAAAATCATATTCGATATTTATAGTATTTGTTATATGAATGAATTACTGTTCTTATTTTTATATAATTATGTTCTTTTAATAATTTTTTATATTTAAATGATACTCCATAAAAGATATAAAATTGATTTTTAATTATTTTTGTAGTTTAAACTATTAAAAATAATCAATTTTGCCAAAAACTTTGTGGTTATAGATCTTAATTTGTACATGAATGAAGTAATTTTCCCATTTCGTTAATTATCATTAATTTATGATTCAACAATTAAATTAGCGAACTTATATTCTTTTTCGTTTTTTTTTCATTTTAATTAGGGTTCTCCAAAAGCATGTAATTAAGACTTCTGCAACAATGATTAGCATATGCATCATTACCCTCATTTATGCCTTGTAGCATAAGATAATCAAAATTATAGTCCACTAAATTCAATTTATACAATGATAACTAATGGTAGTTTCCCATATAACATAAACATCCAAGAAGTTGTTAATGCAACCATGGATTCAAAAGGATGGTGTTGGAAATAGTAGAGTTATGAAGCAATAAACAATACAGTTTGGCTATCGGAAACAGTACGAGTTATGCAGCAATAATCAACAAGAATACCACTATCAAAATATGCGTGTTCAACATAGTAATTTCTGTGTATGATTTATCACGCTCCTTTTATTTTACTTCATCACATTCTATTGTAAATATTGTTTGGGTCAATACGGGTTCGGGTTATAATAGACGAATCAATAGCTGTTACTGAGATACCTGGCGGGTCAAAAATGTATTTTCCAGTTATTTTTATTTAATATTTCTATCTTAGTATTTTAGTACTCCGTAGTATTGTTCTAAGCATAATACTCCCAGTTAATAAATATAAATTAATAATTAATTTTGTATGATAATTCATACTTAAAATAGATTATTAACATTGAAACATTGTTTTATCACGATACACTATATAAATTTAAGTGGATAGGATAAAGGAACTTCTGCACAAATTATTGTATAGGCAATCGTTTCTTATATGACCTCCGATGTATATCTTTTCTCTGAATTTAATCTTGATTTTCCCATTTAAATACTTGCCGTTATCAACCATCCATGCCATCACGGGCATTGCAATAGTTCCTAAACGATATCAACCAACCATCCATGCCAAACTACAGCCCCTGCTCAACAGCCTCACTCGACGGCGAAGCCTACCCCTAGGAACCCTTCCCTTTTCTCTTGCTCTGATGTATGTTTTCAAATGTGAATAGAGCACTACAAACCCAGTTTCCTGCTTTTAAATCGTTGGCCAAGCGATTGCTGCTTTTAAAATATTTTAGGCTTTTGTTCAACTTTATTTCAAGTACTAATTTAGTGTCCTAAAAAGCAGCTGTAGATAATTTAACATGTATCTTCTGATATGCTTAACGGGAACTAAAGGGTGTGTATATGAATGGATTTTCCAAGCGTAGAAAATTAGAAAATTGTTGTTTTAGCCAGTTCAGATAAGAGTGCTATCTTTTTAACTGTGTCCTGTTCTTAAGGTCTGGGAGGAGTCATCCGGAGAAAGTCTTCTTCAAATGCAGCTTCTTTTTGCGCTTAGGAACTTTGTAATGGCTCTTGGTTATCAGTCACCTATCTGCTACACCATTTTATTGCCCATTTTGCAAAGGGGAGTAGATGTGAATGGTCCGGATGAGCTTAATCTTTTAGAGGACAGCATGTTGGTGAGTAATATGAACTCCTGTCATCTTTTTTATAAGTGTAGTCTGGAATCTACATAAAACACTTATCGTGCAGCAAAATCTTGCAGTTGTGGGAGGCTACACTCGCTTATGCACCATCAATGGTCCCCCAGCTATTAGATTTCTTCCCAAGCCTTGTACATATCATTGAAAGAAGCTTTGATCATCTAGCGGTTTGATTTTCTTAAAACTCATTCTTGAACTTTCGCAACTGATTGTGTTCTTCAGCTTGTACAAAATCAGTGAGCGTTCCTTACGTTGTCATCATCTGCAATGCAGGTTGCTGTTGAAATAATGGAGGACTACATAATCTTGGGTGGAACTGAGTTCTTGAGCCGGCATGCTTCTAATGTAGCTCAGCTTCTGGATATGATAGTTGGCAATGTAAATGATAGAGGCCTCCTATCAGTCCTTCCAGTCATTGATATTTTAGTGCAGGTACATGTCAATTACTTACGTTGTCTGAGTAAAAAGCATGCCAATTAAAACATGATAAAAGTTAAAACATGAAAAAACCTATCCTCCCCCCTTTTCTATATTCTATTCTTGCATTAGGTATTATGTCCAGTGCTGGAATAATGAGGTCACCATATGCGATCGCGCATATTCATATTTCGCTAGTAGTAGCAATTTCTTAGCATAGCATTACGTCGCGATTTGAGACTCATCTCTTATTCGTTTCTCCCGCCATAATCTCAGTAGATGCACCATAGCCAATATGGATCCATAGTGTGGGCGCAACAGCTATCGAAACCTTGATAGTTCGTTTGTGTTGCGACTTGCAATATAGCTGCCCAGATTTGAGACTGTTCGTTAGTCTTATGTGATTTATTTCCATATGGAGCTGTCACTTTGTCTTTTACAACATTCTAAAGCAAGACAGTCTTGCTTACGCTTAATGCCAGTTCAACTCCAAGTCTCCAACTTACTTTTTGAATAAAATCTTCCTCTTTACCGCTCACTTGTTGAAAATGAAAAATGTACAGGGACACCTAATGACTTAATAAAACCTGATCATTTTGTTTCAATTTGTAAGTAACCCTTTTAGCTTAGGAAGTAAAGTGGTCTCATCATAGTACAGGAAACTTTTTGGGTAAGAGTCTCATACATGACTCAATTCAAACATTGAAGGTGAGTTTATAGGCTCATGTCAAAAGCTACCCCCAAAAGCTTAAAACCTCACCACGTTTTATATAAATTACTGTAGGTCGCTCTTACCCAAATCGTGTTTCATCACGTTTTATACACGAGACTTGCTGTATCTTCTGTCTTTGTGTTTGAGAATTGTTTCTTAGAGCTGTTCTCTTTGTTCCTTAGTCTCGAGATATATTTTAATTAAATCAAATAGTTTCTGATAAAGATGTTTTTGTTCCTTTATTGCTTCATACCCTGAAATAAGTATCTAGAATGTAGTTCTCCTGGTTATTCTTTGTATTGAGAGTTCGTACTTGTTGTACTGCAGTGTTACCCTATGGAAGTGCCTCCTCTTATCAGCAGCACTCTTCAGGTTCTTGTGTGTGTGTGTATATATAATTTGTTTTTTTTTTTTTTGAAAATATGACTTCTCTAATTATGTCATTACCAGAGTTGATTTTTCTCATGTATTTTTTTTTTTTCAGAAATTGATTGTCGTCTGTCTGTGTGGAGGAGATGATCGTGAACCTTCCAAAACTGCTGTAAAATCGTCCGCTGCTGCCATACTAGCAAGAATTTTGGTAACTAATACCAATTACCTTGCACAGTTGACATCAGACCCTTCACTTTTGTCGCTACTCCAAGGTGCAGGTTTTCCAGCTGAAGAAAACATACTTCTTTGCCTCGTTGATATATGGCTAGAAAAGGTCAGTAAACTGTGGATCTTACCTTTGTAGTGTGCTTCCCAAAAGGCTGTCTGCTTTTATTTTTACTCTTGTATATTGCGCGGTAGAAGTCATACAGCCAGCTGCCTAAAAAGAAACTAGCCGAGGATGTAGGAGGATTTTTTTTCTTTTCCTTTTCCTGTGTGCGTACACACATAACAACAGTACCTCCAGACCTGGGATTCCAAGGGTTCTCAGTAAGATAGGGTAGCAAGGATCTGAAGTACGTAGCCTTACGCCCTTAGCCCATGTTTGTAGAATACACGGAGGTTGTTTCTGAATAATCCATGATATTAATTACGTTGATAATTGCATCATTGAGGTTATTCCCCACAGAAAGGAGTGCACATCAGCCAATTTGATGAACACTGTTGCTTCATTCCTGCAATTACCAGAGACAGAGACTTGTGAATCTTTGGTTCAATTGAAATGTCTCACCTCCAAAGAAATCTAGACTTCTCATATTCTAAGCTTCTCTTAGCCTTGTTTACTGAACCCTCATGGTTAGGTATTGGACATGTTGGAAGGATCAATGATCTAGCGTGTGCGTGTTTCTAAATGTGGGACTTGGCTACTTTCTAAAAGATTCTATGGTTGTTGGCCTATGGTTAAGTGTTAAGCGGGCCATACTCGTGTCGAAGTGTTGAGTGTTGGATGTGAGTAGATGATATAATCTCAAGATTTGAGTGACGGGTTATAAAATCCTCACTTATCAGTAAATATTTGTTTATCTGAGACATCGGTATTTTACTCTTGGAATCCATTGGTCTGTAACCGTGTTCTGCATTTTACATTACAAAAAAGAACTTTTTGAGCGTAACAGAGTAGGTGGCAGAATGTCTTTTAATGAGTTGGGATGTATTTGTGCATGGCAAAACTTGAAATCATTGACAGAGCTTCATTTATGATCCGTGTGCTTCTGCCAAAGGCTGGCTATAATTAGTATAAGAAAATCTCAAGGTTAATTTAGTTTTCTCCGAATCCTGTGTTGTAGCATTGATAACTTTCGTCCATTGTTCTGTCCGGCGGTTTTGGTTGGATACTCTTACCGTCCTTCATCTATGATCTATGTGCTTGTGCCAAAGGCTGATTCTTCATAAGTAAAAGAAAAAAAATCATGGATAGTTTAGTTTTCTCCATATCTCACGTGTGTTCTAGAATTGATTATCTACTTCAATTGTTCTGTCTGGTTGTTTTGGCTGGGAATCCTTAGTCTTTTTTAGGTGTTTTTTTTTTTACTGAAAAGCCTTGGAAGAACCTAAGGGCTCTTTCTCACATTTTGTGGTATTAAATGTGAAGCTAGCTCTCATCTCTTTGCTCAGTTAAAATTTATTGGATACAGGTTGATAATATGACCTCGGTACAGCGAAAGACAATTGGCTTGGCTCTTTCTATCATCCTGTCCTTACGGCTGCCTCAAGTTCTCGGTAAACTTGATCATATATTGAGGTACTTTGATTATGGAACTGAGTTTTTTTCATTTTTCATTAGAAACCATAAAGTGATTCTGATTCTGGTTTTGATTGCCCAGCGTGTGTACCAGTGTGATAATGGGAAGTAATGATGACTTATCAGAGGGAGAGTCAAGGTGTGGAAACTTTAACATCTTCCTGCTTTCCTTAATTCAGCTGCCTAGCCTTTTATGGTGATTCTTGTTTAAGATGGTCTATCATGTCAGACCAACCCATATCTGTTTTCTTTAGTAGACCAACCTCATATTTGTATGTATTCTTCAATTAATTATAGCGTAATGGGATGGGATGGTCTCACATGTAGGACTGCTTCATACAGTATAAGTTTGTTTGCTTATCAATGGACTTTGCTTACTCCATATTCCCTTCTATTATTGGTCTTTCCTTATTCAGTGGTGATATCATGACTTCCGTCAGGCCTCAAGTTGAAGGAACTCTTCCAAGTAAAGAGTTTAAGAAGAGGCAGGTGAGCACTAAACATAAGATGCTTAATTCAAGAAAGGGCAAGAGGAGGGGGTGGGGGAACAATTTGATGACTCTAAGCTGATGAATGTGCATATTTCATGGTAGATCAAATCCTCAGATCCAATCAATCAAATGTCACTCGAGAATGCTGTGAAGGAGAACCTCCAAACATGTGCTTCTCTTCACGGAGAGACCTTTAATGCCGCTATAGGTAGAATGCATCCTGCAGCACTTGCACAAATGAAACAAGCATTGAAGATGTCGTAACAATGAGCAATGGTCATTTTGCCTCTTATCATGTGCTCTCAATATACCTGGAGAATCACTATCACACTCTTAAAGTGCATTTATTTCGGGTAAGGTCTCATTTTGTGGATTTTTTCAATGACATTCACAAATTCTCAAACGAGACAGCCTCATGCTAATATTACTATGAAGTTGGCCTATGTGAGATTCAAAATTGGTTTATTGTTAGAAAATGGACTTATAGTTAAATGAGTCGGTCACACTCACACCTTTTATGAACATGAAACCGTCTACTAAGAGACAAGCTATGTGTAATAATCTGGTAAATTTTGAATCTTTCTCTGGCAAATGTTTGACTTGTTCTCTTGTTTACAGCTGAGAGAAGTTTTGATGACGAGCTGTGGTAGAAAAGCTCATCGGCTGCATATTCTTTACTATTCTTTCCATACATTCAATTTGGGTCTGGCTTTCTCTTCTATAATCAACCATATTTTTGCCTCTTGCATCTAAGCAATCTTGGGACCACATGTCTATTCGGACCGGCAAATAGGAACAATTGTGTACGTTAGCATTGAGCATGTCTTTGTATCCCAACTCCCTGCGCAAAAGTGTACGAGTACAATTTTCACAGGAAATCAATTTTACAGCAATCACAGGAAGTATGGTACTATTGCTCTTGCCTTAGTGTACATTTATTATCGTGAAATGATATGAGAGAATTTTTGCTACGCTTTTCCCCTGTATCTCTTCATATGCTTGCTCCAAAAAGTTTCAAGTTCGTAGTCATTGACTCCTTGTATTCGGATGTGGTTCTATTTGGTATGCTAAGGGTGTTGATTTGTCCAAGTTTCTTTGTTAACAGGCGTCCTGGTTACCCTTTTTTTGGCTGGAAGTTGTCATGAGCTCTAGTGCACTCGTGACTTTTTTCTTCTGTTTGGGATATTATCTTTAACTCAAATGATATGAAAGTAGGCGTGTTCTCGCGGATAGTTGTGTACAAAACCTAGGGACTTAAATGCAAATTCTGCTTTGACGAAAAGCGAAATCGTTCATCTAACTACGCTTTGTTTGGAGCCACAACTGTAGAATTGTTCAACCAACAGAAATAACCAGTACTGCTGAAAATATGGTCTGAAATGGAGGAAAGTCGAGTGCTTATTTTAATTATAATAACTAATTTTGTAAGAATAATCAAAAATAAAGGCAGAACTTCTTTGGTAAGAATTTCTCAGTAGCTGCTTCATGGGATATTAGCATCGTTTGGGGAAGTATTGGGGAAGTGCATGATGTATTATGTAGACTAGGGTCGTAAAGGGATGACAATGGTAGGGTGTGGGTATTCTGGGTAAGGTTCCTATAGGATATGGATTTATTTGGTGTCTCACAAGTTGGATTCAGACCTAAGCTCGACCTGTTAGGGTTTAAAATATTTGGACTCTTATCGACCTGATTGGTATTTGTAGATTGGATAGTCTATTTATAATGTGTTTATAATATATGTAAAATTTTATTTGGATTAGAGAGAGTTGGACTTAAGAAAATGGAAAAAAATTATATACTATAAATGAAAAGATAGTGTATGATTAAATAGTGGATCACTGGATCACTATTCGTAGGAACGTACATTTGATTGTTTGCATTTGCTTTTTGAACATTATTGATGAGTAAAATTCTCAATGTAGCTTCTACTCTTGTTTAAATTATAATAAGATTAGTAATATATAAGATGAAATATAGTCATGTAGTATCCTATTTAAATTGTCTAATTGAGTATGTTATACAGAGTAAGTATCAAATTTTTATATTAGAAACACGTTACTAAAGATATAGACAAAATAAAACCTGCATTAACAAGTGTAAAAAAAATAAACGCAAAGAATCAAATAGAACAGAGAGAGTATTTGAAACTCTTATGTTTTTTATTATGTACTCCCTCCGTATCTATTTGTTTATTTAATATATGGATGAAATATTATATTAAAAATTGACGAACATATAAATACAGAGAGAATACTATAGATTTGGCGGTGAAAGGCAGTCTAGCTCTTAAACCAACTTGACCCAAATGGGTTAACAATAATCTTGACTTGGACCCAATTGAAAAAAGTTAATGTACTTTGAACAAAAATGAAAAACGAACAAATGACCTAACTTGAAAACGAATCAAATATCCAATCTAATAGGATCACAAATCCAACTGACTAAATGACCCATTTACAAAGATTTAGGTATCACTTTAAAAATGGTTTCCCATATTCTTGTCATCCCAAATGTTAACAAATGATTGAAGCTCAATTAGTCGTACCAAAATACTCAAACGTTCTCTATTGCTTTACATATTTTTCTATGTCAATTCAACTGACCATTGGATCCTTGCAATTTCTGGTCATTTTGTTTCGGACTCCGAAAATCGTGTATTAGGTGTTCGGGGGGTCCTATTGGGCCACATTTCATTTTAAACTAATTATTTTTGCCATAAGTATGGGTTGTTAAAGGATGCACACTGTGCGAATTTTTTTTGGTAAAATGTAATTATATTGATATTCATGAAGTAATTTGCTTACACATACATAACAATAAGCCCCTTACTTAGTATCGCCTATACAATGCCTATTTTACGCATCCATCTAGCATCTACGGTAGTATGCACTTTATGCATTCGAGCAGTAACCCTATGAACTACTTCTCTTTTTACATCCATGATTATATTCTCAGGTTTCTTCAAACAGTACTCCAATCTACAATTGTTCCTCTCCCACCATAATCTATAAATCAACCCCAACATAGCTGCAATTACTATGTGTTTTTTAGCCAATGATTTAACTCGCCACTTAACAAGCCAGTCCACAATATTGTTCTCCGGCATCGTTGTTTCTAGCCATTGTTGCATCATCATCAAGCACATCTTGGAATACTGACACTTGAAGAATAAGTGATCAGTCGTTTCAGGCTCCTCCTGACACATCACACATACATCTTCCTGAAGGTAGTTGTATCTCCGCAGCCTCTCTTTGGTCATGAGCCTTCCATGTACATAAAGCCATCCAATAAATGCATGCCTCGGACTCACCATCCTGCACCAAATGATCGGTTGCCACAGGACACGGGAATTCAGCTGCTGAATCCACACTGTGCGAATTCACCCAAAAAAACATGTATACATCGCTTTTACACGATTAATCAATTTTCGCCTATGGTAGTGTAACACATACCGGAAATCTCAAACGTTCTCCCTTGTGCCTCATATTTTACAGGGTCACTTCAACTGACCTTAAGAATCCCTGATATTATAGTCATTCTTGTTTCGGACCCCGAATCACCGCAAACCGTGTATTTTCACATCAATACAAGTTGTTCGGACGGTCCTACCAGACCACGTTTCATTTTAACTCAATTTTCGTACCAAGAGTTTGAGGTCTTCAGGATGTACCCTCCCCGAATTTACGCCCAAACAACAAGTATACGTCGCTTTACACGCTTAGCCAATTTTCAGACAACGATAGTGTAAAACATACATGGTTCAAGGAGAACGAAAAACAGAGAAAAAACACCCAATCCAGACCAAAACAAACTCGATCACCGAAGAGTGGGGAATGGGGCGAGGGAAGGGGAACACTCTCCGACCAAAGTCTACAACAAGCAAGGGAAGGGTGGGTGGAGAGGAGGAAACCCACAGCCAAAACACACCAAAGTATGTTCGCGTGTTACGAAACCATAAGCAATCATTAACACCAACTCTCCTTATTTATGTTTGTAGTTGTGATTTCATGGTTTTTACATTCATGGTTCGATAATTTGTTTGCAATCCCAACATTTTTAATATACAAAGCTTGGAAACTCTTTTCTTTTTTTGGCAGCGCTTGGAAACTTTTTATCGTAAGCTAAGATCTTTTAATAAAACAGATTAATAAAAACTGGAGTATATGATCCTTAATTAGTCACCCCAAAACATCGACTGTTTTACTCTTATTCTAAGACGGTAATTGAGAAAGGCAACCCCAAAACATGGACTCAGCTCTCTGAAAACCAATATCTATATCAGAACATATCAAGGGCACAAACCCAAGACTTTACACAGTTAAGGCAAGAGTTGTCATACGTCGTCATAACCATAAAAGATCAACATCTAAACATGTTTCAATTTTCCGTCAACACGAGCAAATACAAAAGAAGATCGGTAGTACACATTCACCGTCTTTCTAACTCTCATTTGAAGCGTCCATTGGTTCTGCCGAAGTAGACTCCTCACCCTCAGCTTTGTCGCCTTTTTTACCTGCAAGTAAACAGCTCCCAACTTAAGTGCATCCATATGATAAAAAAACTAAAATGCGAAATACAGAAAACAATGACAAAGGATGGAAGCGTTTTTTTTCAAATAACCTTTCTTTTTCTTGCCACCGCCTTTCTTCTTAGTCTTAGTGCCCAAGGCCAACCATGCCTTGATTTCAGGGTCGTCGATTGTTTTGGTTGACTGCAGTTCTTGCAAAGGGTGAGATGTTATACGATCTGAACCATTCGGCATGAGCAGTACTGTGAACTTTATATGAGCAACAAATTCACCTGCACAATGTTCATTCTGTCAGCCATGTGGTAAAAAAGGAGGGAAAATTGCCATCATAGTGCTATGGGTTCGTGTCATGTTTACGTGTCACATCAATATTTAGAAGTATAAACATATTTATGTGACAAATGAAGAAAATATTTAGACAACTTTAATAGACAGGTTATTCGTATCGGGTTCATGTTTTGGGACCTTAAACAAAACCCGACCCAATTAAATCTCGAGTCGTGTTCGTGTCGACCCACTTACATAAATGGGTCATCAAGCCTCAACCCAAACCCATTAATCGTGTTTTCGGGTCGTGTCATTGTTTGTTGGCTCTATGTTGAGGACTATGGGTTCAAAAACTCATCCTAATTTATTATCGCTTATAAGCATGACAAAAAAAAAAAAGTGAAACTTCACATTAACGAAAAAATTAAGGTAACTTCTCCTCTAGACGACCTCAACAAATGTTTGAAGGCAAAGGCAGATGGTTGTGATTTAAAAGGTTATTTTGTTCTTTAAGTCACTATGGGTAAAAGTTGAACAAAAGGAATAACGCATCAAAGTGAATGTCAGCCCTATAGCACCACCAAAGTTAATTTCTGAAAAACAATATAGGCCGTTCAGATGAGTTATCAACAAACCATTCTTTTCATGCAAGACCGGGTAGGGCTGCAAAAGATCATGATTCACACATTCTAGAAGACCAATCCGAGCCCGCTTTTCTTCCAGTGCCCTATCAAACAAAGAATATTTAGTTTGCAAGACTTGCCAAAAAAACAAATGTTAAGCATAATAGAATAACCACAAATACCTAGCAGTGAATGGCATTATGGGGAACTTCTGGTTAATTTCGCTGAAAATAAACCTCGACGATTTCATTTTCAAGTGATAATTCCTGTCCACAGCTCTTTTGTAAACAGTTGTCTGCTTCTCATCCAACATTCTAGGCTAGATCCAGAAACATAAACCATTAGATGAACCAATTCTCAGACAATTTTTTTTCCTAAAAGAGAGGACAAATATTTACCTTTCCTTCCCCTGTACTTGCAAATATATCAATAGCATAAACTTCATTCTCTTCAAACTCAGCATCATCAACTCTCATCTCAGGATTTGAGACAGACAATACAACTTTGTTACAATCAATCACAAACTGTTTTAACTGGTGACTAAGGACACCTTCTACAATTTTGCAGTCATATGCCGCAGCAACTTTCTGTATGGCATCTGTCACGTCTTTGTTCTGCATTTGATTAAACAAAATGATGTTAGGTTTCTTGCAAAATAAGAGAAAGAAAATACAAATTACCAGAAATGACACGAAAAATAGTCAGGCACAAGTTATAGTAAAAAAGGCTGGAGAAGTACTTAATATAAGAGATTATCGAGAAACTTTCCACAATAGAAAATATAGTCAATCACCGCACCGCAAGGACCTTCCTAATATTGGGTATAAATAAAGGGAATTCACATCGTGTCACTTATTTTCCACTTCCACCAAAAACATATATGTTCTCTCTGATTCGCTTTGGGGACCGGGGTAAATTTCCAATGGAAGAGAGCAACAAGACTCTCGCAATATTCATGCCCTAACTTCACCAAAATGCGGGGTACATAGAAAGGGAGCACAGTTACATCCACCAGCAACAAAATATCCCATATGAACCATCCCAAGCGCAGGGCTTTTCCCACATTTTTATATCGAACAAAATTTCTAAAAATTACTACATCAATTACAAAGTTTTCGGACATAATTATTTTTAGATGATTTTAAAAAAATTAGCAGACCCCAAAAATCATGCTCAACGCGTGTCAAAAGGGAACACATGTCGTACCACAGACAATGATCACAGGAACTGCAAGAGAAGAAAAATATCTAAAAATTGCTCTCAGTGTAACTATGACAAAAGCTTCATTGAATGAGAATCCATAAGCCAAATAATTTATCATCATGTAGAGCAATGACCATAAGACATCATGTCAATACTTCCACAAAGCAAAAGAAATGTTTCTTGTACAACTGTACGCCTTGTAACTGACCATGGAGTAATGAAGTCAATTGAGGTTTAAATCAAGTTTTCACAAAACAGACTAAATGTTCCTTTTAGTGCCGTGAACCTAACATCAAACATTCGAGTCACAGCATACTGCATACATTATCCAATAAAAAGAAAGTGATAAAGAGGTGTTTAAAGCAAATTGACATCAAATACAATCAGCATAATGTTTTACCGATATAACTACGATAATAGACTTCATTGCAATGAAATATATACAGCTAATAGTTACATAATCAATTGGAGCAATCAGAAATACCCTCACAATTAAGCGATATGTAATCAAAAAAGGTGTTGACCACCTCAACAAAACTGCCATCCCCACAACATATAGACAACACAAGATGACCCCTCAAAACAATGGATGAATCTTGATATCAAAATATAGGCCCAACTAGTCCACAAACAAAGGTTGATCCACTATACAGCCTAACATCTGACCGTGAAATATAGGCAACAGGAAAGCGGGCAATTAATGTAAGACTTGATCACCTTGGCAAAGCAGCCATACCACATCTTAAAATTAACGTTCTTATCGTCGAAAACAATCATTCATGTAAGTTAACATATCCATGATATGAGAGCTACAGATAGATAAGTCTAGAAGGGACTAGAACCACGGGACTTAAGATATGCCACACCAAAGGTAACAAGAAAGCAGATAATCAGCACAATCAAAACTATTAAATACAAATATGCAGTCAGTCAAAACTTCAAATATTACCCAAGACATCATTTTGAAAGTGTGCTATGTGTTTAACAGAAATCTTATGAAGGCTGAGAGTGAAAGTTAAAACTCTGGAGGAATTCAGGCGGCAGAAACTATAAATACCAAAGTACAAAATAAGGCCATCTTATGTGATCAATGACAGTAAGATCATATAAACCTCATACCATAACATGGTATGATGCATGAAAAAAAGACAGGCGAGATGGGTAGAACAAATGGAGCACTAACAATCTACAACACAGCAACGGAGCAACGGAGCACATAACACCTGTGGTCTCAAACTATTAAACACCATAATTATTTGCCTATTCAAGCTAGTAAACTACCTATCTAGACAATAAAAAACAATTATGAAAGATATATCACAAGCATGTAGTAGGAGATTCACCACCAAAGAGGGCTCATGTATAGTACAGTGATGAAGTAACTATAAAAAAAAGTTCAAAAAAAAAAGAAGCAAATGCCTCATGCAGACAGGTAGGCATCAAGGTTATTAAATAAGTTAAAGGCTGATAACAGGCTATACTTTTAGCTATCAAATGTAGAATTGAGACATCAGATACCTCTTGCAACATAGAACAAGATCCCTTGTGAAGGCAAAACAAAACAAAGATAGGTGAAAGGGCAAAGGTTTATATACCTTCTTTCCAGGCCTCACAAGCCTCAAAGCAACTTCAGCAGCGGTATTTGTTGCCGCAATTACATCTGCCTTTCTTCCAGTGACGGGGCCTTCTTGAATAACGTGAGTGTGAGCCACAGTAGCAATAAAACCATCAATATGACAACCCATGTCTCTGAACCAAGCAAGAAACCATATTTCAAAAACCAAGGACTGATCTAACAATCAATGACAAATAAGATATAAAGGCTAGAAGGATCTGGAAACTTACACCTTCACAACATCACCTTCTTCAAGCACCGACTCATCAGTAGCAAGTGGTGAATAATGGCATACAATATTGTTAACAGATACGCAGGTAGGAAAAGCAACACCCCTCTCAATCTTCTTCTTCACGTTCTTGTACATTTTCCCAGTTTGCCTATAAATACAGAACAGCAATCATGATCGTAATCATACTATATTATGAAAGATACACCTAGTTAGTTCTTTTACAGAGTAATATGTTTCCATATGCTTTTTGTGGAGCACTATCAAAAAGAAAAAGGAAAAAACCACTCCTTGTACTTGTGATTCTTTATTTCAAGACAGAAAAGAAGTGCTTGCTAATATCGAACGACATGGCCATCAACAATTATAAAATGCAATGTTAAGTAGTCCTGGAGATGAAAGTAACTGCCCTCCTGAACATGACCGTCAATAACAATTAGACCCGTAATATGATCTTTGATCAAGCAAACACCTCATCTGTGAAACAGTATCACTACCATGAACTCCATAAACAAAACTACACCGCACAACAAAATTATTTATTGATGAATAGACATGTTCATGGAACAACAGCAACACCCCCATAATCTATGGAAGTTTCTTCAATTAAAGGAGTAATCCAAAATAATATGAAGCCAATGTCGGCAGTTATAATCATTAGAAGATACGGAGTATATATTACCCCCTCCCTCCCTGCCTCCCATTTTTATTGTCTCGCGTATGGGTGTAAACGAATTGTGGTGGACTTGGGTTCCACTCATAATTTTGAGATCGAGCTCAAAGCTAGTGAGCTAAAGAAATTGATGCTCGCACTGAATTCGGAAAAAGCTCGAGATCAGCGTGTGCAAGTCATTACGTTATATTCATTTTTTTTATAAATATAACAAAAAATAAAAAGTTTTAAAAGGACAAAAAAAATACGATTATAAAATTATAAATACACGGAGTATTATATAATTATAAATATCAAAGTCACATATATTTTAAAATTTAAAATTATTAAAATTAATATATAGTAAAATCCTGCTCGTATAAACGAACACCTACGACTACGAGCTTCCGAGCCACGCTCTAGTATTGTCTCGCTTTTTATTTTGGGAACATTCAAGAAATGCTTACAGAAATTAGAATGATACTACAAAAATACTTTATTTTCCTTACCAAAATAGAAATAGTCAATTAATTTGGGATATATCAATTGAGAAAGGGGCCGATAAATTTGGGATGGATGGAGTACTATGAAACAGAAATATATAAATGTATGAAGGCTAACACATCATACACCATTGACAACTTTAGCATAGCAAAAATAATGAATACTGAAATGGAACATTACAGCACTTACTCAATGATGTACGCATCACCCTTCTCACAGAGGTCAACTATCTTCGCTTTAGGCTTACATTCTGATACGACTAATTGCAAAGCCTCTGCAACAAAAACCAACGGCCGAATAATTTCTTTATAAATTCATCAACCAGAATAACAATTTTGACAGCATGAATAACAAATGGAAGTAACAAATTAATTTGAGTTCGGCTAAAGTGAATCCATCATACGAAACCAAAATACTCCCTCCGTCCCAATCATGTGTTTACCTTTGATTAAAAGGTTCCCCACAAATAATACAAAAGTAAACAAATGACAGAGACGAAAAGAGTAACAAATGACAACTTGAAGAACAGAGCATAGGGCAAATATAATCTGGGGTCGGCTAACATGAATCAACCATTCAAAACCATTTAAGCAAATCGAAAAAAATAAGGTGCAAAGAGAATAGTAACAAACTGTTGAGAATTTCAGCAGCGCTCTTATATTTGGTGACAACTTCAGATGAGCTAAGATCAAGCTCTTTCTCCTCCCTTTCCTCGTCCGACATTTTTTCCCAAATTTCTTCGAATTAACCTCAGAAAGATGATAACTTTTAGCTGGAAGAGGAAAAAAAGATTAAAACTTTGAGCAGAGAATAAAATGAAAATAAAGAAATAACCAAATTCAAGAGAGGAAATAATAAAAAATGACGGAGGAATTCGGATTGGAATGAAAGGGGAAATTAGGGTTTATACCTGCGAAAATGGGAAATGAAGAGAGTGTGCGGTGGAAGAGTGGCAATGAGGAAAGTTTTAGGGTTTATGGGGATGGATGGATGGATGGACGGATGAAGTTGATTTTGTTTTTATATGGAGGGCTCCAAATGTGAAATACAGGAGTAAATTAAATGCTCATTCCGATTCTCCCTTCTTTTCTAGCAAAAACGCACAATTGCATAACTTTACGCATACAAAACTTCTTATTTTGGGACAATCAACTCATTTTTTTTCGTTCAAATGAAAAAGTGATCGAACGGAAATACCTTCAAGTGACTAAAATAAAATAGGTCCGTAAACAACATTAGGATAGTACAAATGAAGCTGGTTCAAATCAAATCAAGTACTTTTTTTTGTCCATTTTTAGTTAACATTGAGTCGCTTAAGTTGGGTTGCTATATAGGTCATATAGAATTCAAGGATTGGTTGATGAAGCATGTTAGGGGTCTGTATAAGAAAAACGATGAACGGTTCGATCTCTTCAATTTCATTAACATTATCTACAACATCTGGCTTTTCAGGAATGAAGTCATCTTCAAAAATACAAGCAATCTCTTCCCGGGCCTATATAATCGATATCTTTCATCGATTAAAGTCACTGATATTTGGGAAGCATTTAAAGATAAGGAAATTATTGAAGGTAGTTCGGTGACCAACCAATATGTTGTTTACTTGTTTTAGATGAGGAAAATTTGAGAATGTGTATCAAAAAATCGGATATGTAGTATGGATGATTTTATCGGCTCATCATAATTGTCGATGTTCTACTATTATCATTAATGTTGACGCAGGTTGGATACCTAATGGAAACGCTTCTGCTGGATGGATTATTACTGATGAAGGACAATATTTAAGAAAATCGGGAAGTACTCATTTCCTGGCAGAAGTTATAGTCGCGACTACAACACTTAGATGGGCGTTGTCAGCCGGTTATTTCCATATCACTTTGGAAATGGATTGCCTCCAACTTGTGTGGCAATTGGCTGAAGTGCAGGACACGCATCATTGCATCCGAGATATCATTTCCATTTTCCAAGAAGTATATGCTAATTTTCATTGTGTAGCTATTAAATATATACTCCGAAACCTTAATACAAGTGCTCATGCTTTGGTTGCTAAAGCTTTGCACAAAGTATAGGTGGGTTTGTACTTGTTGGCAAAAAAAACAAAATTGGGGTGCTAGAGGTTGGTATATTGAATCGAGAAGATTTCATTGGAGACTCTTATAGTGGAAATATAATGAGTTTATAATAACTATGGGATACATGGAACATTCAAAAGCATAGGCTGATTGCGTGGATTATACTCCAAAAAGGGATCAATACTAAAGCAAAACTATACAAACTTGGGGCAGCAATCAGGGGGGAATCCAGGAATTAAAGTGTGGGGTAGCGAAATTTTTTTCGTCGTCGTTGTCTAAAAAATTTAAAATCACAATTCAAAGAAGCATATCTTAAATTCAAAATAAATTATCAATAAAGTGGAGCATAAATAAAATCAAAATATTATTTTATCTTTTCATTATAATTATAATCACAATAAATTCATTTAAAAAAATAAAAAAATGTAAGAAGATAAGGAAGGTACTTGTTCCATTTAATTGCATGGTGGATAATAGAATCAAAATAAATAAATAAAATTTGTCCCCTGCGAGAATCGAACCTTTGTCCCTAGAGTGATGGACATGTAGTGTTGCCAATACACCACCATTAATTTTATGTCTATTTTGAGTATCAAATGTTATTTATTATAACTTTTATAGTATTATTTGGGGTAGCAAGAATGGATCATTCTAACTACAATTATTGGGCTTGGGGTAGCATGGGCTACCCCTTGCTACCACATAGATTCGCCCCTGGCAGCAATGACGATAGATGCTGTTTATGTTGTGCTGAGGAAGAAACCATTACACACCTCTTCTTTGAGTGTGCTTATAGTAATAGAGTGCCGATAAATATCGCAAACCTTGCTGGATGGACGCCTAACATTAACCATGTTATTGGCAATTTTGATGGAACGGTGCGCTGGAAGGTGAACTCTTGTGTCTTGACGGCTACTTATTACCATCTTTGGATGCAGCGTAACAAAGCACGAATTGATGAAACAATTATTAGACCTGAGGTTGTGGCGAGGCAAATCATGACAGAGACGAGAAGTCGGATTAAACTTCAGGCAAAGGATGATATATCCAACGAAGATATTAACTACCTTCGTAGGATAGGTTATAATTGCTAGATTTGGCTGATACTATCTGTGTATGACATAGTTCTGTTTTTTGTCTTGATAGTCGGATGTACGGAATATGATCCTCGTGTAATTTTTTGGATGAATACAATCACTTACATTTCACCAAAAAAAAAAAAAAAAAACTATGGGATGGTTAAGTGCACTTTCATAAGAACTCTCATCTCACATGATTTTACATTTCAAGTGAACTAGTACAAAACTAGTCAACATTGAATCTCTTAAGTTGAGGTGCTAGAGTTTGATATATTGAATCGAGAAGATTTCGTTGGAGACTCTTATAGTGGTAAACATAACGAGTTTATAATTACTATGAGGTGGTTAAGTGCACTTTCATGAGAACTCTCACCTCACATGATTTTACATTTCATGTGAATTAAAAAACGTGGTTGCAGTACACCCTGAAACTCTAGTTTCATTGGAGCTTCACTTACCAAAAATATTAGGTAAGCAACTTCGGTGGATATGATATTCATGGGAATTCTCGATTCATGTGAGCTAGAACAACCAGATAATCTACCAAATTTTCAATTCACACAAATTAGAGTTACGTAGTACAATACTCCATCTGTTTAGTTCATTTGTTTGTCTTTGATTAAATTACTCCTCACAATTAACATAAAAGACAAACAAATGAACGAGACGGAGAATATTCTTATTCGCTAAAACAAAAGCCAAAGGGCAACAAGGTCATTTTAATTTTTCCGCCTAAATGCTTTTCTTAATTGAGAAAACTGGACTTTCTAATCAATCAATTTAATTTCAACTTTTAATGAATTGAGGCCCAATTAAATGAATCACAATAATAAAGTCGTATACGTTGTCACAAATTTATTTAAAATATGGGCCCAATAATTACAGAATAATTTAGTCCTATATTCCTAAGTTTTAGAAATAATAATAATAATAATAATAATAATAATAATATCTCGGCTCCCCTCTAACTTCTTGTAATTTGTTCTGGTGTTAATGCAAGTTCCGTTTTTATAATAAAAAAATAAAAATAAAAATAATAATAATAATAATAATAATTAAAAAAAAAAGTGTGTGTTGTGCGTGTGTGCTGCGATTGTAGGGCGATTAGGGCTTGCCACCCTAATCACCTTCTGCCGCCTTTCATTCCACCATGTCGCCACCTACTGACCTCACGTCGCCACCATACCTGACCTCATGTCGCCACCTTTCATCTGGGCACGTCGCCGGTCGCCGTTTAGGGCTCCTTCTTTGCGGGTTGGACGATTGGGCCTCACTACAACAAAAAAAGCCTTTTCGCAGCAATTATTTCGTGATGGTTGATAAATCGACATAATTAATATACTTAATTTCATATGAGTGACCACCTATTGTAACAAATATTAATCGACACCAATAAACTCAATAAATCAACGGGTTATCTCCTTGTAACCCTAATAACCCCCCTTAAAACTTCACGAAATATGCCTCCTTGTCGCCCTCCATTATTGACCTCCATCACCAAAACCTTAACCTCCATAACTGGACACAAAATCCGACCTCAATTTTAGAGGTCGTACAGGACACATCGTCTACATCAATGATTCTATCTCCGGTGATATACCCATGTTGTCGTCGCTCAACCTCTGTTACTCGAATTTGAAAACCCATCTAAGTCTATTTCCGTCGTTACTGATGGTGCGTTCCAATATTCATGAGTCTGAATTGTTTTGTTTTGCTTTTCTTTTGCATTTGTGTTTGTTTAATTTCTGAGTTATGGGTTTTTGTAATTTAGGGTTCGCTGCTACACCTTCTTATTGAAATCCAATTCCTCTTGACAGACATATGGAGTAGCTTCTAACTTGATTCAGGCTGCATGTCAATTCGTTTGGAGAGACATTAGTGTGTTCTTTTGTATGTTAATTCTTGATTCAAACTGCATTTTTGGCGTTGTTTGTTGATGCGTAAACTCACGACATCATGGAAATGAGTAATATTTGATGATATTCTTTTTATAGTAGATCCGATTTGAGCAGCTTTTGACTGTAATGTTTATTTTGTTTTAGATTCAACTGCTCTCGGTGTACTGTCTGAACTGAATTGACGATGGAGCAATAACTTGTATCTCTTCTTGTCATCTATAGATGAAGGAATCACAGGTTATAGGGATGATTTACTTCAAATTATGAAACATAATGAAATCCTGGTGAGTTACTGATGCATTTCTTAGTTATTCACTTAAGTTTTCACCTGATTATATATTGGTTGCTTTGAGAGAAAAGGAATTTGGTGTGTATCATTCATCAACCACTTAATTTGAACCACCTAATTGTTTAGCGGCACTCTAATCTAGGATGGGTTTAAGGGCTGCTATTCTATACTAAAATGAGGGTTATAAGAAAAAGGAGGAGGAGGAGGAGGAGGAGGAAATACTACAAACCCAATAAACGGAGGGGACAAGGATAACTCTAATTCTAGAGATATTATTATCAAGTTCGTTAACCAGATACTCAATTTTTTTTTGACTGTATGTATTAATTAATCAATGTAATCTTACTACTACTAGTTTGTTGTAATTGTACTGCATGATGGATGAGATTGTAGGAAAACAAAGCGGCAGCAATGAGAGTGAAGAAGACATCAAAGTTAGGGGGGATATTTGAACAGTACCGTCGGGCAAACAACCTCCCTGTGATGCCTACTTCATCCACAACGGCAATCGCCTCTCCGCTTCCCTTACCCCTGCCCATGTACATCAATGCATTGCTTTGCTAGCTAGTTGATACCCCCTCCTGGCCCTATATTTAATCAACTCTATTCTATGCAATGCATTGATTTTTTATACTTCGTATATGGTAAGATGTACTTGACTTCAAGATTTGAACTTTATCCTTTATAATTGGAGTTAAAAGCGGATTCTCAGACTCGATTTTCCAATGCTGCAAGTCTTCTAGAAACTCCTCATAAAAACTCAATCTGTCAAAATCATAAAAACTCAATCTGTCAAAATCATGTCTTGCTTCACAAGAGCCTTCCCTTTTCTTTACCCACTCGCGTTGACCATCCCATAGAGTACTTGCAGTTAGTAATCAGGGGAAGAAGCAAAACAACGTTAATTACATCATGAAAAAAAAAAAGCAAAACGACCCTGCAACAACATACGTGTGCAAAACAGGAAACCAGGGCCTAATCTATGTAGTACACTAGTACTATATTTCTGTTTTATGTTTCCCGCTTAACTTATCATGATCCGCAACCAAAATAATCCAAAATTCCACTACTTGAGACAAAGTAATCTATGCAATGCTAGCTAGTTATTAGTGTTTCCAATCATTGGTGATACTTTGAAAGTGAATAATTGACCTGCTGATATGTTGATCAACAAAAGTCCCTACTGTTTTGCTAGCTTTATATTTTACCCCGTAGAGATGATGTGTTTGTTTTATTTCCGCAGGGACCCATTAGTACTCACTTTTCATTGGCAAAGTCTTGTTTGTAACAGAAATACCCGTCATAAATGTATGACGGGTCAAGTATTTGGGAAAAAGACAAGCTTAGGGAAGAGTAAAGGTGAGGTCTTATTTTATGTAAGTAGGTGTTACTTGATCCGTCATAAACTTAAGACGGATAACCTCTCTTAAGGGAGACCTACTCTTTTTCATTCATTTACTTAGAAAACCATTTTAACGTGAATATTATAATCTTTGTTTTAATTGATGTACCTATTGGAAACATTTAATCCTACTAATTAGACTTGTTCAAATGCAGAAGAGTTTAACGAGGGAGGAAATTGCAATGAATCAACAGAAGGATTTTTTTAGGCGCGACTACTTTACATAATATAGAATACATACATAGGCCGAAGACATTGTAATTTTTTTAGGTTGTCAAAAGATCGTTTGCACTTATTTATATTAATTTAATTTAGTCAATGTTGTATATATAATATTTGAAATTTATGAGTAATATAAAAGTTATATGTTTTCTCACTTGTTTTTTCTATTTATTTTCGCACCGAATTTTGAGAGATACAAGTGATATTTCTTATCGAATGAAATCGGTACTAAATTTATTATTCGTATATGGTTGCATTTAATAGTACTTATCCCGTCGAATGCAATTGCAACAATTGTCATTGAACGACATTTTATTGTACTTATCGTGTCGAATACGATCGCTACAATTATTATTTGAGGCAATATCAAATTATTTACCTCGTCAATAATATCGACACAAAAATCGCCACTGTACCGTCTCTTCTTTCGCGTTGATTTTAAGAAGCTAACCCAGCGAATAGATTATTCGCCACGAAAGGCTATGGCAACACAGCCTACCACAACGAATATATAATCGATGGGAAAACCTTTCGCGTCGAATAAAATCGCCACAAAAGCCCTAAATAATCGCCGCGAAAAGTTTATTTTGTTGTAGTGCCTCCTTCACAGTGGTTTGGACCAGCGGCAGTTTGGGACCACTGCGTTGGGGATCTGGGTGTGTTGGGGAGTCATCATTCTGGCCGGACGGACCACCACGCCTGAACCCTGACGCCGGCTTGGGTGGTTGAGCATTGTGGTTTACGGGTGCGTCGTTGTGTGCGACCTGCTTCTTCCTCGGTTTGCGTGCGCCGGCGTTCCTGACGTTACCACCCTGCACCGGTGACCTCTTTTTGCCGGTGCCGGAGGGTCCTTTCCGTCAGCCTTTTGGTCGGTTGTCTCCCTCTCCGTTTGGTTTCCTTTTTGCTTTCGTTTCCGTTCCCGTTTTCCGTTTGGTTGTTTTTGCTTGGGTTCCGTTTCGTTTCAGCCTTCCTGCGTGCTTTCTTTGCTGTGATCGGGTTGCGGTTGCTGGTGTTGGCTGGTCGATGTTGCCCTTGTCGTTTTCTTTTGGTTTGCTGCTTTCGGTTTTCTCTTCTTCGGGTTTCCTTTTTGGTTTGCTTTGGTGTGTCGACTTCTTCTTTCCCATTATGCCCAACCTTGTACGGTTTCATTGTCCTTTCGTAGGTCACTATGAGTGTAAGGACAGTTGGGGTAAGGGACTTGTTAGAAGCTCTTTGATCTTCCACCTCCGTGATTATCACTGTAAGGGGGAGGCTCAGGCGGTCACGCGTCAAGCTCTTACTTCTTTACCTGTTTTTTTAGTTGCTGAGACTACGTTTCGTCGGGGGTATTTGGTTATGTGGGGTTTGTTTTAGCACTCACACTCATAACAAAGGGTGTAAGCACAATGGGGAGTCTGTTGAGGCTCCTAATTGCGGTGATGGTGTTATCCGTTTTGTTCTTTACGGCTTTCCCCGACCTTCTGCCCCTGCTGTTTCGTTGCCTTGTTCTATTGTTGGTCCGTCGGATGTTGGGTTTAACGTGACTTCTCTTGATCGCTTACTAGCCAAGGGGTTACGTACTGTTAAATCCATCCCTCCTAAGTGTCGGTTAGGTTTTTCTCGGGTTCTTAGGGGGGCCCTTGATGATGTGGCTGTCTCTCTTCGTGATCTCTCTTGTTGGGTCACCTTACTTGCGTTGCCCCTTTGCATACTTAAGTCTTTCTCCCCTAGGAGTAACCTTGAGTGTCGATCAGTTATTCGGCGGCAACGTCAGGAGGAGAGTATTTCTAGTGCCATTCATTGTTGGGGAGAGCCGGGTGGTCGTTTGTTGCTTCTGCAAGATTCTTTGGCTGAGGTTGCTCCTTCTTTTAGTGTGAATGAGGACCTCGACTTGAGTGAACTCAACATTAGGCAGTGTCGGAGGAAGATTTGTGACGGACATTACACTGCTGCTGTTCGAGTTCTTTCTTCCTCTGGTGTTGCTCCTTACTCGGATGACACTCTTGTGGCTTTGAAGGATAAGCACCCCGTCGTCCCTTCACTCGTCTTGCCACCTTTGCCTGGTAATCACCGTTCCCTTACCGCGTTTGCGTCTGTGGTTCTGGATATGATTAGGGGTTTCCCGCATGGCACTTCCTGTGGGAGAGATGGTTTTCGTGCCCAACACCTTTTGGATTGTTTGAGTGGTGCCGCAGTTGCTGTTTCGGATGATTTGGTCGCATCTGTCACTCGGGTGGTTAATCTCTTTCTCGAGGGCAGCTGCCCGCAGGTCCTCGGGGAGTACATTGCTAGTGCTCCGATCCGCTCACCCCGCTTGTTAAGCCAGGCGGGGGTATTCGTCCTATTGCTGTTGGTACGATTTGGAGACGGCTTGTCTCTAAGGTTGGTGCTTTCCTGATCGGTCCATCGCTGCGTGGCTATTTTTCTGGTCTTCAGTTTGGAGTTGGAGTATCTGGTGGGGGTGAGGCTATCTTGCATTCCTTGAACCGGCTTGTTGAGGACCAGGGTGATGAGGTGGGTCTTTCCATGCTCTTGGTGGACTTTCAGAATGCTTTCAACATGGTCGATCGAGAGATCATGTTGCGCGAGGTTCGTTGTCACTGCCCTGTTCTCTCTCGGTGGGTGGAATTTTGTTATTCTAGTCCTGCCTGGTTATATTTTGGTGACCACAGCCTGTGGTCTTGTGAGGGGGTCCAGCAGGGTGATCCTTTGGGTCCTTTGCTTTTTTCTTTGGTGTTACATCCCTTGGTTTGTAAGATCAGGGACTCCTTTGATTTGAGGTTGCAGGCTTGGTACTTGGATGATGGTACTATCGTCGGGGATACCTTGATTGTGGGGAAGGTTCTGGAGTTGATTATGGCTGATGGTCCTCGGTTGGGGCTTCACCTTAATGTCGGTAAAACCAAAATTTTTTGGACTACGAAAGATCCTAGGAGTAGGCTCCCGGGCGTCTTCCTCTCTGGAATTGCCCGACCGATGCGTGGTGTCAAAGTCCTTGGCGGGCCTGTTAGTGCGTGCCATGAGTTCAGCAGTGAGCTTGTGATGAGTAGAGTGTCAAGAACCATCGCGCTTATGGGTCTTGTCGCTCTGCTTGATGATCTGCAGTGTGAGTTGCTGTTGCTCCGGGCTTGTACCGGTATTTCCAACCTTTATTTTGCTTTACGTACTTGCTCACCCACTGTTTTTGAGTCGGCTAAGCTTGCTTTTGACGGGGCACTTCGTTCTCATTTAGAACGTATTGTTACTGCGTCTGGGCCCAGTTTTGGCGAGTGGCAGTGGCGTCTTGCCACCCTTCCCTTTTCTTTGGGGGGGCTTGGGGTGTACGCCGCTGGAGATGTCCTTCATTATGCCTTTGTGGTATCTCGGCTGCAATCTTTGGGTTTGCAGGCTACGCTGCTTCGTGCTACAGGTGTCTCTCGGCTCCTGGCCCGACTTTCGATGCAGCCTTGTGTAGGCTTAAGGAGGTTCTGGGTTCTGTTGTGTGTAATCCTTGTGAGATCGCTGCCCCCAAACTTATGAAGTCTTTGGCAGATATATATTTCACGAGGATTGTTGCTACTGCAGAATCTGTTTACTCTTTGACCTCCCGCCAAATTGCTTTATGGAAGTCTCAGCAAGGCCGTCATGCTTCTGATTGGCTGCGTGTTGTCCCTATTTCTGGGTTGGGTCAGACTATGAACGGGGGGACATACCGGTGTGTGCTTAGCTATCGGTTGGACATTCCTTTGTTTTCCATGCTGTAGACACCCACATTTTGACCGTCAGGTGTCTATAGTAGGTCCCACCAAACACCCGATGATGATAGGACGCGAACATGCTTTAATGGACTCGGATACGGGCTCGAAATCATGGACATTTGGTTTAGGCTTATTACGGCGTACATATCTTACAAAACCAACCTCAAATCCAGGCTCAGTGGGTCGTTTCGAGTCAAATGAGACTAATTTGGGTCGATTCTGGCACCAGGAGTAAAACCGTCTTTTTGCGACCGAGTCAAAACCCGGTCGAAAATATTCTCGAGACACACGAGTCAGCCGTGACACCTCACGTGGCTGATTCGGCCTCCAACTGCTACAAAAATCAGCTTCAAAAAATATTAAACAAATTCGTTTAAGGATAGAATTCGATCTCAAGTAGGAATTCTATCCGAAAACCGAATCAGATACCGACCGAGCTCCAAATACTCGGCCAAAACCCCCCAACCAGCCGAGATTCTTGCTTCCCCACCAAGCAACGGAATTTACGTTCCTCTCGACTTCCTACATTTCCTATCCAAACCGGTGTTTCTTGTTACCCAAGCAAGATACCTCTCCTAAACCTCTGCGCCTATAGATAGGACCCTCCATTCAACATTGAAGGGGACCGAAAAATCAATTACCAATCATCAAAATTCAGAATTAAGCTAGAAATATCCATCAACCTCGACACACATTCATCGTTCATACGAGCACCGAAATACCGTCCAAATCAACCCGACAAAACCGACCCACACGCCGGCCAAAACCCACCACATCACACGACCAAATCGACACCTTAACTCATCCCACATCATCTCGACGCTCCCAAGTTTAAACCACTTTCCGACGAGCTCTTATTCGAGAAAACGAAGCATGTAGGTTGAGGGTGTAAATCAAACCCGACTCTTCTCTTTTCTCTCCCTCTTTCTTACGTTTTTTTTTTCCTTTTTTTCGTTGTGTCGTCGATCGTTTCGTATTTTAATATGGGTCGTTCGTCACATATTTTTTATTTCTAATAATCGATACTACAAAAACTATTTTTTACGTATAACGTTCTTAAAATACGATATCGATTCTCTAGTCGAATATCGTATCCAACAAGAACTAAATTAATTAATTCTCGCTGATGCTAATAAAATCGTTACATCTTTTTTTTAAAACAAAATTCGACGATTTTATATGCGGAGAGAATTAACAACTTTTTCGTTCAAAAATTCTTTTTTTACTTTTCGTTCAAAACGAACTTTTTTTTTTTAATTTTTTTTTTCTAAAATCATTCCGACTATTCGATATCGATTTCATAATCGAATATCGAATACGACGAATATCGAAAATATGAATCGGGTATAAATTAATCCATATTTGTACGCGATTTATAAAAATTAGTGATTTTCGACAAATAAAAAACCCGAACAGACCGTCACGCGAGTCGCGCGCCCTCTAGGCGACTCGCGCGGTGGCCTGGTTCGCCGGGTCTGTTTTTCTCGTTTCCTCGCTTTTCTATTTTTTTACTCTTTTCGAACCTAACATAAAAAGCGACTTTCGCGACATGTTTCGATAAATACTTTTTTCGACCTCGGTCAACACGTGTTAATCCATCACGTGTCATAAATCTTTTTTTAAATCATGCATATTTTTATTCATATCTTTATTCAATTTATTCGATCGTTACTAACTCGTTTTCTCGTGTTTGTAGCAATTTATTTTTTTTATTTCTATTGTTTTATTAGACTAAAACGACCTCACATGCTAAAATAACTTTGACGTTATTAGTTTAACATGCATTAAACGACTTAGCAACCCATTTATTTTTCTCACATGCTTAGGAAAATAATGTTTGCATATCATTCAGCCGTCGAACTAACGCGTGTACACCAAAAACGAACGATTTCTTAGTAAAGGCCGCTAAGTGCGGGCGGGGTTGGGTGTTCTTAGTGAACTTCCCAACACGTACCCTCACCCCTTACTCAGAAACATGGTTTCCGGATGTCCGAATCCATTGGCAACGAGAGTCATTCAATACACGGTATCCGATAGGGTCGGTATCGGTATCATAATGCAAAGGGACGAGCCCAATAAACTCTGACATCGGAAATGGGCCGTATTTTGTATACGGCCCACTACGACATAGAGTGGGCTCGAACGGTTCCGAATAATCATAAAATTCGGTGGCGACTCCTACTTCGATTTAAATTTCAATTTGACCATCTCATATGGAGATTCATTCGCCTCCCCAAACCCGCGCGTGGCCGCGTCGGGGTGGACCAGTGTCATGTCCACAATTTGGCGACTCCGCTGGGGATCAACTGATGAGTCACTTACCATCGGCATCCCTAGGGTGAGACTCGAAAAGAAATCGTTCGAATAGTAATGTACACGTTTTAGTTCAATGGGTCATGCATAACCCAATTCTTTCCCGGGCCGGTTACTTGTGACCGACGTCCCACTATACCACGGTGCGTTCCTAAATGGACCCACTAAAGACTTCGATGGCGGAACTCGCATGGGTTTTACGGCAGGTTCTAAGACCAACTCGGCTTAGGAAGACCGTCCTGATTTGCGAGAAAGCTATCGCCGTTGCTATAGACCCTATTCGACCGACCGAGACTTAGACTAAGAGCATACATGGCGTCATTATACTGTTTCCGTGACTACGTGCTACTTGATCCGTGTCTCGTCTTTTCAAAAACCGTCGTTTTCAAAAACTTGCATCTTTTTTTCCATTATTATAAATTCACTATGTCACAGGATGCTGAAGCGCGTGCCGCAGTTCATATTTTCACTAGAATTAGTTTCGCGATTGCTAAGGGAGTGGGGCCCCAGATAGTATCGAGGCTCCCCTCTAGCTTCTTGTAATTTGTTCTGGTGTTAATGCAAGCCGTTTTATAATAATAATAATAATAATAATAATAATAATAATAATAATAATAATAATAATAATAATAATAATAATAATAATAATAATAATAATAATAATAATAATAATAATAATAATAATAATAATAATCAAATAACATATCAAAAGTTATACTAGGTAATATATAATTTTAGACGCTTGCTTTTTTCCAATTAAAAGGTCAATTATTTGTTTAATACTCTGTGTTAATCATATTTAATGTCGTTAATGTATCTACATTAAAATACTTTCCGTATTTATAATTAAAAAATTCTAAAAACTATACAATATTATTTTGTTATCTTATCATTAAATGGTACTACAATATGGTTTTTAATGTTTGCCCCATTTGATGAATATATAGGTGGAGTATTATATTGAAAGAGGGCAAACATAAAAAAACCGGAGGGAGTATATATATATATATACGGATCATTTGAGGTTTGAGCAAAATGGTTCGTGGGTCAAAATTTTAGGGTCTTGACTTAAAGATGAGACGGGTTTACGAGTCGAGGTGAAATTTGACATGACTATATATTTTCTAATCTAAAAATCATCTAACTAATTTAGAAATAAATTAATCCTCGAAAATACTATACTAAACGCTAAATCTATAAAGTTTCGTGTAATATTTTCAAGTAGATAATTAATATACGTAGTATTCCGTATATGATAAAATATTAATGTTGAATACGATCTAAAATCAAAAATATTTTTTCTGACCTAAAATACGTAAAAAGTAAGGCATCCAATATTTTTTCTTACCTATATTCTAACTCTATTTTGTGTCCTAAGTAGACGCGTTTTAACCATTTGTCATATATACTCACATACTTCTTATAGGGATGGTATTAATGGGGGAGGGAACAATGCAAGGGATGATAGAAATGAAGATGACTTTATGGACTTGGATGAGAGAGGACGTCCAGTGGAGAATACTGTTGGAGACATAAGAAGAAGATTCTTGAGAGAAGGAGCCCATGGTACAGGTGGTGTCCTTGGGGACCGACACCATGTACCACATGGCTTTCAATTTGATGACCCATTCATCAGAGCAATGAACCATAGAGCGGAAATGAATGCTAACAACCAAGAAGAAGCAATGAGAGAAGAGCTTCGAAGGAGATTGGAACCTCATGAATTTAGGGGTTTCATGGAGGATGAAGAAGAAGGATGGGCTCAAACCTTTGTGAGCCCAACTAGATTCCCAATTATTTTTCACGACTCGGGGGACTTTGATAGGATGGAAGATAATTCTGATGGTGAAAATAGAGATGAAGGACATAACAACGAAGAAGTTAACAGAGAGGATGAGGGGAGAGAAGATCCGGTGGAGGAAGATCGGGGGAGAGAAGAAGATGCAAGAATGGAGGATGAAGCGAGACTAGAAGAAGAGGGTAACATGGTCATTGAGAATGAGGAAGAGGAGACAGAAGATTTGAGGGATACCAACAGAAATTTGGGGGGGGATTGGGTTGTGGGTCCAGATCCTGACGAAACCCCAGATTCATCGCCAGAATGGCCCGTATCACCTAGAGTTCCTGACAATTGGAACTACGTTAAGAATGGGACAGAAATGGATGCTGAGCAAGAAGATTCTGATGCTATTATTCAGGAAACCAACCCTCAGAGTTTGGAGGAGGAAGACAAAGCAGATGAGGTAGGGCAAGAGAAGGATGGTTCTAATGATGAAAACATGAGTGAGAATGATAAGGAGGACATGGAAATGGCTGAGAGATGTTGGAACAATTTGAAGGACATTGAGAGGATCATGGGAAGATCAATCGAAGAAATGAGTAAGTGGTTTGGGGACCCTAATTTTTTCCCTGATATGGATGTATTAAATGCAGCAAGGAAAGGCAAGAAACCTAAATTCTCCAAGAATTTCGAGGTGGGCGAGTCAGCTAGGGATAAGGAAGAACTGGAGCAACAAGATGATCTGGAGGTGGATAAACAGCAAGCAAAGGCAGATGAGGGGGGTGAGGATGTGAATAGAAAAAGGAAGCCAGACAGCTTCAGTAAGGATGAAGAAATCAACAGATACTCTGACGAAGCCCAATTCTCGCCGAGAAAAAAACTCAAGCTACAGCAAATTGAAGATCAGGTGGAGGATAGTGGATTGGCTGAAGATAACCAACTTTTGAATGATGACCCAGAAATGGAGGAATCAGGTTTTGCGAGGATTGGACCACACCAATCTTCTCCTGCTATATGAAAGGAATTTCTTGGAATTGTAGGGGTCTTACGGATCCGCTCGCCCCTACAATTCCTAAAATTAGAGCTATCCTTAGTACTATTACTAATTTAGATTTTATCTTTCTTTGGGAGACTAAGTGTAACATTGACTTAGTCGCGTCTTATTGTCGTCCGTTTGGCATATTTTTCTACGACGGCGTGGATGCCGTAGGATCTAGTGGAGGGCTTTTTGTGGGATGGAAGAATGCCTCCTCCTTCTATGTAATAGCTAAGTGTCGGAACTTTTTAGTTCTCAAGTCGAATTTAAATGTCGCTTTTCCTTTTTACTTGATCCTCATTTATGGAGAGGCAGCAGTAGAAAATAGAGAGGAAGTATGGGAAAGATTAGGAGAAGTGGTCGAAGGACTTGACCTTCCATTCATTCTATTGGGAGACTTCAACCAAGTGGATTCAGTTGAAGATAAACTGAGCAAGTCAACTAGGAAAATCCCGGGTATTGATTACTTCACTGACTGGAAAATGAATATGCAGCTCATCGACTTACCATTTAAAGGTCCAAGGTTCACATGGACAAACAAAAGAAAAGGTGATGCAAAGGTGTTTGAGAGACTTGATAAGGCTTATGCATCAACTGAGTGGTTCTTCAATTTTCCACATGCTGGGATCATCCATATGCCAATACAGTTATCAGACAATGCACCAATTATTTTATCTTCGGATCTGACGAAGGATAAAAGAAAGAGACCATATAAGATTGATGTATGGAGCCTAGGGATGGAAGAAGGTATTAATATTGTTAGTAAAGACTGGAAGATTATAGAGAAAGGGTCCGTAAATTACAGATTCATGAGAAAGTTGGAACGTACCAAGAAGAATCTGATGAAATTTGCACTGGGAAAGAAAAAAGAATGGAAAAGAAAGTGGGAGGACTTTGATAACCAGCTGGTAACTGACCTTGAGGAAATGATAGTAGATAACAATGCAGACAAATACGATCAAACTCATAAGGAATTGGTCGAATTCAGTCGTGCTTCGGCCGTCTATTGGAAGCAAAGATCTAAGGTTAAATGGGCTGAAGATGGTGACTTATGCACCAGATATTTCTTCAACCGATTTAAGGGAAGAAGTGGGAAGAATTACATATACAGCATTCGGAAGCAAAATGGTGCATGGACTCAGGATAGAAAGCAAATTGCTTCGGAATTTCTGAGCTATTTTCAATCCATATACCAAGTGAATTCTTCTCACGAATCGTTTGAAGATTACTTTGCTGCTAATAGTGATTTCTTCAATTGTGGGGGACTGAGAGTCTCTGAGAGGGAAGGAATTGAGCTGGGTGACGAGTTTACAAACAAGGAAATACGCAGGGCTGTATTCCAAATGGGGGCGTATAAATCCCCAGGCCATGATGGATTCCCGGCTGAATTTTTCAAAAAAATTTGGAAAGTTATCAAACAAGATCTATATAAAGTCGTCCGAACGACAGCGAGATCGGGGTTTGTTTTGAAAGAAATGAATAGAATCTTCATCACGCTCATCCCTAAATCTGCGAACCCTGAAAGTGTCGACCGGTTTAGACCTATCAGTCTGTGCAATGTTATTATGAAAATCATCATGAAATGCATGGCTAACAGGATGAAAAAGATCATAAGTAGAATTATTGGAGAATTTCAAAATGCCTTTGTCCCAGGACGAGCCATCACGGACAATATCTTTTTAGCCGATGAACTCACTAGAACAATCAAAAGAAGAAAAGCTGGGAAAACTGGGATGATAGCTATTAAAGCAGACATGAGTAAAGCCTACGACAGAATCAACTGAAACTTTCTCAAAGGAGCCCTTATGGGTCTTGGTTTTCCAGAGAAATTGGTGGAGCTCATCATGAATTGTGTCTCGTCAGTTTCTTATTCCATCCTGATTAATGGAGAACCATTAAAATTCTTCTTTCCCAAATGCGGCTTGAGACAGGGGGATCCTCTCTCCCCTTACTTATTTGTTATCTGTACAGAGATTTTCTCTAGAAGACTTAGACTGGATGAAAGTAATCATCGTATTGAGGGTATTAAAATTGCTAGAAGATCCCCGGAGATTTCGCACCTGTTTTTTGCTGATGACTCACTATATTTCCTAAAAGGCTCTTGGCTCAACCTTGTAAGATTTTACAAGGCTATCACAAAGTACTGTGCTTTATCGGGACAAGTCCTTAATAAAGAAAAATCGTCCATCCTGTTTAGTCCAAACTGCAATCTCTCCATTATTCAACGTGCCCTCCTTCTGTTTGATATTAAAGGCAGTGAAGATCTAGGAGCTTACCTAGGCATTCCTGACGTTGGGGGTAATACCAAATCTAAAACATATGAACTTTTGGTGGACAGAGTCAGACAACGTATTACCTCCTGGAATGGTGTCTACCTCTCTCCAGCTGGCAGACTTATCTTGATCCATTCTGTGCTTGCTAACCTTTCATGTTTCTTTCTATCGGTGTTTAAAATACCAGTAAGTATTGCTAACAAAATCAACTCGATGTTAGCAAAATTCTGGTGGGTTGGTCTCAGAAGTGGAGGATTAGTCTACTGGAGGGCTACGAGGTTTCTTTCACTCCCCAAATCAGAAGGTGGAATTGGTATAAGAGATGTGAGAATTGTTAACCAAGCTCTCCTTGCTAAACAAGCCTGGAAAATGTTAACTGATGATTCTCTGTTTACTAAAGTCTTCAAAGAGAAGTTTGGCCCTATCAAAGATTGGATGACTAGCTTGAAGGATGAATCTAGGAGGGGTGGTGGCAAGGCCTGGAATGATATCATCTGGGGAAGTAAAATCATCAACAAAGGGATTAGATGGTCTTTGGGGAGTAATTTGGAGGATAATTCTAAGATTATCAATGTGTTTCAGGACAAATGGGTTCAGGGTAAAATTCCGGTTCCTAAAACGGGTATCAATTGTCTTGAAAATGAATTCGGCGCCCCGTGGTCTTTGATGGATTTTGTCAATGAAGATAATTCTTGGAATCCTGATAATCTGGTGAAAGTTTTTGATTTGGAATGGTGTAGGAATATTTGCGCTATACACCTGCCCGCGTCAGAGGTAGGGACTACTCCCTGTTGGAATAAAACCAGCAATGGAGTCTACAATGCCAAAAGTGGTTATAGAGAAGGTATGAAAGATAATGAGAAGTACAACAAACATAGGAACAGAGCGGGAAAAGGAGTCTCTTCATCACCAGATTTTTACACCAAGAAGACTCTCTGGAAACTACCGGGCCCACAGGTTTGGAAAATTTTCATCTGGAAAATTCTGGCCTCTGCCCTTCCAGTGGGATATGAAAGATCTAAAAGAGAACTGCCAGGATCGTACGATTGTATTATGTGTAAAGATATGGTCCCTAATGATCGGGGGGAAGTGATGGAAACCCTAGAGCACCTCTTCAGGGACTGTGATGTCTCTACTAGACTCTGGGCTGCCTGCCCCCTGGGTTTGAGAGTTCAGAATGATTCCGATTTATGCTTTAAACAATGGCTTCTGAATTGGATCTCTTTCCTTTTCAAGAAGGATAAGCCGGAATATGGCATCATCACCTTTATTCATATGCTTTATTCGATTTGGCTGCATCGTAATGGGATCATTTATGGGAAATGGGATAATTCGGGCTACGGATTCTGGAAGAGATACGAAGCATCAAGTATTGATCTCAACATTTATCTCAAAAAGAAAGATTCTAATTCAAGGACACTACCAACGCAACAATCACAAGCAGAAAATTCTTATCAAGTAGATAGCTCTGGTATGGAGGAGAGTAAAAGACGAAGAAAAGATATTGGTAATTCACGTGAAGTCATAATCATTAGGTCTCTTGGAAATCAGGAACCCTCCTCTAGAGTCACAATTGAAGTCGATGCTGGATGGCTACCGAATTACAATGTCGCTGGAGGTTGGGTATGTAAAAAAGACGGCTTTGTTCTTCAGGTTATGCAGGAGAGGTTTGTAGCGGAGTCACCACTACAAGCTGAAGCGCTGACCTTCCTTAAATCGATGAAATGGGCAAAAAGGGAGGGTTATCTTCATCTTAACTTCAAGACTGACTGCCTCAACCTGGTTCTCCAACTCGAGAATGTTGGCGCTCCTTGTGCTGCTATTGCAACTCTGATTGAAGACATTCTAGCGGAAAGCTCTTGGTTTCACTGTTGTTCTATTTTCTTTATACCCAGAACACAAAACTCTGATGCACACAGACTTGCGTCTAGTGCTCTAAGAGTTTCGTGATTCTACTTTGTTTGTTTACTTTGGCAAAAAAAAAAAAAAAAAAAAAAACTTCTTATAGTGAATCGTTTTATGGAAGACAAATATGAAGAAGATAAATGCGTGAAGAATATATTTTATCTATAATATGACTGAACATATTACCAATTTTATACCCTATCATAATAGAATGTAAAATTTTATTTATACAGCAAGATAATGAAGTGAGATAAAAATTGTTTTTATTATGTTTTAAAACAAAAAAATAACGGTGTTCAAAAAAAATAATGAGTAAAATTTACATAAAAACAGAGAGGTAAACCATTGACGAAAACACTAAAAAATAAAAGCGTAAACTATTGACTTAGACGAAGGAAATATAATTTTATCAAGTCACTAAACTCTTTTATAAACAAAAATAATTAAAAAACCGTGCATAGACACGGGTTTTGAACTAATTACGGAGTACTTTATTTAAAGAACAACCAAACAAGTCCTATATAAAGTGGCTCACATTGAACAAAACCTGGCCAATCTAAGAATAAGCGACCCGCAATCGTACAAAAGAACTTCATGGGCGAAATAATCTTGTCTAATGTAAAACACTAATACTGTATTCAAGGGAGACACATCTGGTAAGAGCAAAAAGCAAGAGAGCTGCTGCCAATGTGAATATGAATGTATTCGATGCTATAAGCAATGAACTGATAAATCAAGAATGGCATCATTTGTCAGCAATAGCAATGGGTTTTTCTAGTCACATGACAAAAGGGAATTCCATCATCAAGCTCTCTGAATAACTGTCACTGTCAAGGATCCGGCTACCAGATCTCCGCCCCTTAACTCACCATTATCAACCTACTGCATCTCTCCTTTCAATTATTATTAGTTAAAACAACCATCTCTCAAGACCCGTCCGCATCATAATTGCCCTTGTGGCTCCTTTTACACAAAAAAGATACAAAAATCGGCTTCAAGAATATGTGGATGTGCACCTCCATTTTGAGGATGAAGCATTTGCTGAAAGAGTTTGTCAAAAAAAGAGTTTATGATGATGCAGCATGCGAGCATTTTTTCTCATAAAGCCCGATGACTTGATCAGCCACGGCCCACATGATAGCCTGGCCAGGCGGAATCCTCATCAGTCTCGGCAATAGACCCTTCCACAGAGCCTTAAGCCCTTCCTCAGCATAAATTGTTCGGATTGCGTGAATCATGCCATGGTACTTGAGGTCACCTCCGGATTTGCTTTGCGCCATAAGTCTTGTTTTCACGACATCAAATGGACCCGTGCATATGGGGCCTGCTGTCCCGGCAAGAAACCCTGAAATCATAGACTGCCATGGCAGGAGAACCTGGCCATCTCCTTCGTGTTTCTTCCACAACACGATGTCAAACATGTTCTTGGCAGTGAACATGGCTGCCTGGTTGGTTCCATTCCTCATGACTGTCGGAGATGCACCTGCCCACAGCCCCAAAATCCCTTCTTCACGTACGATCATACGAGCACAATGTATGGGACCCTTGTACTTCAGGAGATCAGAACTCAAACCTTTTTGCTGTTGTAACCTGATTTTCACCACCTGTTGCAAATAGAAGATGAAATCCGTTACATTTAATCAAAGCAGCAAAACATAGGGAAAGTCGCAAATCATAGGGATAAATGAAAATTCACAGAATCCAAGATCAACAATAAGGAATAAACTTTAGTGGTCAATCTAGGTCAATTATGACCATTCATTTCCGTAAATATATGTAGTGCCACTAGGCAAATTTCGTCGTACTTGATTTATCAACACAATGATTTTTAAATTATCATTTACTAGTATAAAAAGTTCTAACTATTTTATATAGTGCGAAAATCGATCAGTGCTGACATGACCATCAAACTAAAACAGGGATAATAAATGAGATGAAATCATACTGCACATCAAAGCACTTCTCACCCCATTTTGCGAATGTTGGTTCTATCAAAATACAAGGCAGAGTTTCGTTAAAACTCGAGCATTTCCAGAAAATGTTCACATCAACTTCCTATATGACGTCTACTCTACCCGCCAAGGAATTAGAGAAGTGCAAAATCGGAACAGATTTCATCTCCCAACAAACAATCTTTGAGTTTCCACTAGTTTTCATCACACTTTAATCCCTTTTCACTGTGTTGTGTTTCGAATGAGTATATGCCTTAGTACCTCTGTCTGGGATCTTCAGTTTCATTGCAAGGATTCAAGGAGGACACAAGCAGATACCTGTTTTCTACTCAAGATCTATGTTGATCTACCTCTTTTACTTCTTGAGTTAAATCCGTGTTTGACACAAAATTAAAGTGTACGGAAATGTAAACCATATCCAGCATTTATCAAGATAGTAATCCGAGTAATCCTAGCCAAAACAGAAAGGGAGGATGGCAATCTGGCATGAGTGACAAAAAGAAAGGTGAAGAGACAATTTTTTGTCAACCATAAAGTATGAACTTTGAAATTCTCTCAAGCTCACTATAAAAAAACACAAAATACTCCAAAGCATTTGTTAGATTTATGCATCAAAAACATGTTTCCCTAACTATGCTTTGTTTTTCAAGAAGTGATACAAGGTCAATCTGATTTCATAGTTGGTCTTTTCATCAAGGGTGGAGTAAATATACTCCATAGCAAAGTAGGGTTACTATTACAAGCAGCATCTAAAACAAGGTTCAGCTATTCAATAGTGTACATGGAAAGATATGAATCATACTTCGAGTTAAGCACGGAGAGGCTTTGTAGCCTTGGTGTTTAGGGTTCCTTTATGCGGTCATGAATGCGATGGTGGACATCACTTTAACTCCTTGTTGTGAATGACATCATAACTCATTCTATATATAGAGGAGCCTTGACACATACAGAGTGAGTTCCCGGCCCAAAACTTTTGAGCTACTTTCAACTTCTCTTTACATTTTTTCCTCCCTCGTCCCCTCGGAGCTCTTTAACTTACAAAGATGGTGTTAAATATTACTAGAATCAAATGAGTCAAATAGTTCGATACCATTCCAAATATAATTAAGAATCTGCATCGTTTGACACAACGTGACAACTACATCAGCATCATCTAGCATGTGCTCAATTCCTTAGTCTCTCATCTGACCAATCCACCATGTGTATAGATACAGAAAAGCTTTGTCTAAAATAACTGTCAATTCTGCTTACTAATGGGCGCGTCAAGGGATAAGGACTGAAAGATTCACTAACAGACAGATTTAAGATGGTAAATCTCAATTTCTCCATCGTCGACAAGAACAAAAAAGGGTAACTAAGAAGTGTATCAAGTTATAATTGCAGCAACTTGTGGCAATAAGGAAAAGGCGGAGAGAATGTGAGAGGATCAATATCAATAACTCAGATAAGTGCCGCTTTCATTGATGACAAAAATATCTAAATACAGTAGCATATAAACTTGACAGCGCCACCAACACTCTGCACCGACAACAAGCAATACTAAAGCAGAGACACTTAACAAAGCTATTCTTCTCATTTAGAAGCAACGCCACAGACCTCAAGGACCACATATAGCACATGAAAATGTAAAATTTCGTGTCTATTTCAAGATTTGAAGAAAAAAAAGTTTTGCCAGTCTAACAACTATGTTATGTCATCCTAGTTCTTCCCCGAACTTCGAATCTTTTCTGCTGCAACACCTTGCACCCTATGTCTGAATGTGGCCATGTGGTAAACTTAATACCACGACTGATCAAAACTTCAAAGTCTTTGTTGCCCAAAAAAAATCGTCAAACTCTCAAAGTATATCTTGTATTTCAATGGAGAAGCCTATTTCTAACTATAACTTCCAAGATAACAAGGATCAAACTTACTGACAGACCCAAAACACCCATCTCAAATGAAGACATGTTCTCATAGCACATCCACGTATGTCACATATGAAACATATACTCCTTATCAAACCAAAGATTTTTTTTTGCAACAGCTCAACAACTGCCACCTAGTCTCCAGTCTCCACCAACGTCGGTCCACAAAAAAATATCTCAGCTTGTAGCCCACTTACAAGAACAAAATCTTCCTCTCGACCTCACCAGGCTAACACTAACACATACTCCAGCTCCAAACTTGGTAAAATGCAACTTCTGATGTGAATCAAGTGTAGTGAAACAAGTGGCACGACATCATTCAACGTCTCCAAAAACTCAAACCCTCTCTGATGCATTTGCACTATCCTAAAAGTGAATGTAACTATTTGTAGGGACCTTAATCTAAAGAACAATTATAAAAACCCCAAGCATATCACTCATTTTACAAGCTAAAAGTATATCTACTGTATCTATCAATCACTAACTTATATCTTAATTCAAAAAAAATGAAATTAAGGACCCACTCCATCCCCAATTTGAAAAAACAGCTGTTGACATTTTCAATTATTTTCTAGATTATCCTACACTCCTAGTAGTTGTGCATCAAATCCTAGTTCCACCACTCAGAGGTCAAAATTGAGAATGCAGTAAAAGTTTAGTCAAAATCCCTAATCAGAAATGAAGCAAAGAAGAGAAAGGGAGACCTCGAAAGGGGTGACAATAACAAGGGCCTCAAGAACACCGGCGCCAAAGCCAGAAGCCAACCTAGCCTGATGGCTGATGAGACCAGTGTCGGCATCCTTGAAGGCAGACTGGAGGAGGGCGTTGGTGCCCATACGAAGAGAGTACTTCAAGGTCAAGTGGGTTGCGAATGGAGTAAGGCCCTTCCAAAGAGCCCTGACGCCCTCGGTGTTGCAGACAGTCCTGCCGCAGTGGAGGATGCCCTTGTACTGACCACACCTGTCCAATTGCAGCCTCGTCTTGATCACGTCTATTGGCTGCAGACAGCAGGCTTCCATTATTCCTCCCATTGATCCTGATACTGCCTTCATGTATGCTGGGATCTTCACTGTTGCCGCTGCTCGCTTTTCTTCGTCTCCCATTATTCCTCAGACAGAAGACAGATAGAGAGGGAGGATGGAAGGGGGGTGGGGGTGTACACTCTCCTCCCACCTGCAGTCTTTCAATTTCACCAACTCAGATCAAGTGCAGTGCACACCCTCGCTTCCTATATTTTATTCTTTCTTCCTTGATTCTTTGGATGGGACTAGCTAATATGAGAGTGAATCACTCTAGGTCCTACTCCCTCCGATTTTTGGTTTCGCAATATTTACCGTCTGCACCAAAAATAAGAAAAGTAAATGTGAGTCACCGTGAATGATTTTATTGTGAGATTAAATAATATAATATTGAAAAAAATTGGATATGTAAAATTGTAAAATTTAGTGAATATTTTGAAATATAATAATGAAAAGTGAAGGGATTGATAAAAGAAGCAAAGTGTAAGGTTTTGAGAGATGAGAACAGGGTAACGAAAGAAAAAATAATGAAACAATGGGTATGAACTAGTAGAACCTTAGTATGATTAAGCAATTATGTTAACTAGTTTTAATCCCGCGCAAATTGCGCGGTTGTTTCTTAAAAAAATTATACAAATTCTCATGATGATGTCACAATAAAATTAGGGTAATGTTAAAAAAATATACAAATTCTCATGGAGTAATCGACTAAAATATCATCCAAAATTATAACGAATTGACATACCGCAATGTACAACTCAATTACAAAGAAATGCAATACTTTGCATAATTTTTTTCTCTATATATATACAATTAATTTTTCCTCGAGTCTTCCTCAAGCATAAAAAAATTTAAAAGGGAAATGATAATATAACTTACATGAACCGCCCATGCCAACTGCCTTAACTTGAGATAGTCGTTGTCAGCAACTCTTGCAGATGTTGACAGCACAATCGAGTCAAGCAGTTGTGTTTGACCTTACCTTCTTCGCTGCTAAGCGATGCCTGTGTAATTCGAATGCTTGTGTAAGAAGGAACTTGGATGATATTATTTTGTGGAGTTAATTTTGGATTCCGAGGGCTTACCACTTCATTCAGGAGAGTGACCGTCTTTTTGGATGACACTGAAGGACCAATGTATTATCTATATAAACATGTAAATATCATCTTTAATAATCTTAGCTTCATTTGGCTGCGGCATTGCAACAGCCTTTACTCATTTAGTATCCGCACAACAATTATGTTACTCGAATCTAACACGTTTCTTCAATGATTCGATCTACTTTGAAAATCAATCAATTTAATAAATAAAACACATAAAATGTTGATTTAATATGGTCATTGGTAAGGTGGGGGAGAGAAGGAGATGACATGTGCCGAAAATTTGAAAGAGATGGATTTGTTTTGGATTCTGATGTTTTTTAAAAAACTAACGACATAAAGTGGATAGTTTTAGTTCCCGGCCCCTAAAATGTTGCTTGAAGTTGGTTAATTTCAACTTCAAAGTGGTAACTGAATCGATTAAAGGGAGTTGATATTAGGTAATATGGTAAAAGTTACTGTAATTATTTAGTACGGAGGAAGTACTTATTTGGTTAGCAAATCGAGGTCTAGCGATTTGAAGAGCTGGATCCTGTATTTCTAAAACTAAAC
The DNA here is from genome assembly GCA_958450325.1 of Agrostemma githago. Lineage (NCBI taxonomy): Eukaryota > Viridiplantae > Streptophyta > Magnoliopsida > Caryophyllales > Caryophyllaceae > Agrostemma > Agrostemma githago. The sequence goes on along the minus strand of OY288250.1, from coordinate 68,130,561 downwards.
AACACCATCATCATAGAAACTGAAAATAACTAATGTAGTACTCTGTATTTTATTTTAGAAGATAAATGAAAACACGGATCAGTTTTCAAACACGGCGAATAACTCAAAAATAAGCAATAATATTATTATACAAACTATAAAATGAATTAAACTAGTAGCAAATATCTGAACGAAGGTAAACAAATGAGTGTGAAGGAAGACATACCGTGAAAACCCACATAGCACTACTAGAAAAAGCTCAGAGGGAATCATTAATAAGCAACCATTTAAGTTGAACCAATGGTGTCTTTGGTTAAAGAAATCAATTATTCCAAATAATTGATCTCTTATCTATTAACAAAGATACCATTTTAAAAAAAAATGATCTCTAACCAAATTCATTCTAATACAAAGACACCATTTTAAAAAAAAAAGATTTCTAACCTATGAAATCTAATAAGAAAAGAAATCAGTTTTTTCAAGTAAATGATTTCTAATGAATGCAACTCAATAAATAATACTCCCTCCGATTACCTATGTTCTTCCCTATTTCCTTTTTGAGCTGAGTTTGATTTTCTTCCCTCTTTCCATTTAAGGAAAATTTTACTTCTTTATTAATTAATATAATATTCATCTCTCCTACTTTTCCACCACACTTTTTCTCATTTAATTAATATAATATTCTTCTCTCCTACTTTTTCATTCTACTTTTTCTCATTTAATTAATATAATATTTATCTCTCTTACTTTTTCATTCCACCTCCCATTATTCTACTAATATAATTACTCCCTCCTTATTTTCTTCCCAAAAAGAAAGGGGAAGAACACAGGTAATCGGAGGGAGTATGAGTAATGGAGTAATTGTGTTCTTATTTTCCAAATATTTGTTTGAACCCAAATCCAACTCAGTCATAATCTCCTCATTTCCTAATCATTTCTTCTTTCTCAATGGATTACGACCGAACCTTCTTCTTCCTCAATGGCCGCCTCCTCTTCTTCCTCCTCCAAGAAAAACAAGCGTTTTGATATTAAGAAGTAGAACACCGTCGGTCTCTGGGCTTGGGGTATACATCACTTTTCCCCCAATTTCTTTAAACCTAATTTCTAAATTTTTTATCATAAAACCCTGAACACCTAGGGTTTACAGTCATGTTTTATTTGTCTGATCGTTATATTGTGGTCGATAAATGTGCTATTTGTAGGAATCACATCATGGATATCTGTAAGTTCACGATTCTTTCAATTTTTTGGATGATGTTTGCTTTGATTGTTGTGATTAGTTGTCAATGACAGTTGTTGATGCGGATTATGCGAATTAAACTTCAGAAATGGCGGAAGTTTCTGTGCAGGTATTGGGCTGGGATTGTGAAGGATTGCTCTTGCGTCGAGTTTGTCAGAGAAGAATCCAGGTAGAATTCCGCCGATTACTCCTATGTTGAAGAATGTCGACAAGTTTCCTGATGTTTCGCTTGATAGGTATTCTCTCCGATTTCTGCAGTGTTGTAGGGAAAATACAGAATGCCTGAACATATTGGCCGAAAATACTGATGCTATGAAAAATATGAATGTTAGACTGGAGGGAGTATTATGAACTATGGAATCTGGAGTTAGCAATGCCATGTTAGAGCTTGCTGAATTTATGATCAAGTAAGGAGAGATAGATTAAGATGAAGGAATTAGTCTCTTAGAAAGATATAGGGAGTTGCATCACTGATTATAATTAATATACAACAGTCTAGTTTATGCTATTTTGGTTTGTAATTAAGTTGAATACCAAGTGATGGACTGGTTTGGAGGCTTGAAGAATGAGGGGAGAAGGTGAAGTGAGAAGTATAGGTATACCAAATATTACGTAATATTTGATATTCTCGGAATCATTACTCAATACTTCCTGTACCTTGTTTTATTGTTCGGAGTTGATATTTTAGCTGCATAATTGACAAGTTTTGTTAGGAGATGTTGATTTTATCATTTATCATATCCTAGATGATCTTGTGGAATCAATCTAGTATGGAGTAACTTAGGAGATGTTGATGTAAATTGTGCTTTACACTTGTGGTCATCATGCTAATTGACAAGTTTTGTTATAAGATGGACTTAGTTTGACTTAACTTCATGAATGTGTCTTCCTTTATTTAATGGAGGCAATCCAATTGTGATTCCTATTATTATTTTTGCCTTGTCACAACATCAGTTTTATAAACTGTCCAAAACAGCCAGTAATGCAACCAACTACATCAGCTTCTATCGACTCATCCAACAACACACTAATATAGGATCAAGAGCTCAATTGTTTTGAATCCTTTTCAGTAAGTGACAAGAATGAATGTTTTTTTCATGACATTGTGGCCATCCAGATTTATTGTGAAATTAAAACATAGGGTACGGTTTCATTGTGGTCATCCAGATTTATTTGAAAGGGTATTTCACTATTTTCACATAACAGGTAGTTGCTTAACAATTCATTTCACCCAGTTATGATTTTTCAATTTGTTTGGTGTTTGGTATTTACTTGGTTAGCTGTTTGTCGATTAGCAATTTACAATTCATGCATCATTTTTGAAATCATTTAGGATTATTTAATTTATGTTTATGATTTCTTACTATAATTGTAGTTGCTTGAGAGTTGAGACGGTGGACAAAATGAAGTGAACCGGTCTTTATTGACGCTTCTTCAAGAAAATATAGCTTCTCAACTTTAGGGAAGATTTTGGAGGAAGATAGATTGGAAATTGATCAATGAAGTTGGTACTCGTATCCATTTATATTAAGTAGTTTTTATAGAAAGCATAATTATTTTTTAAGAAAATTGATGTTATAGTGCACTGTTGTGTATTTGTAATGTAATTTTGAACATGTTATTGAAGCAATATAAATGTGACATTTTCTGGAAATCTGTCTCGATTTTGAATGATATGAAGCAATATGTAATTTGATGGTTAGATTATGTCAAATACTACGTAATAAAATATATATATTTTTTTAAAAATAAAAAAAAATCAAAGAGACCATTTTTCATGGTTAGATGGTTATTTTGCAAGAGGACAAAGAAACCATTTAAGAACATTACATGGTTTATTAAGTTGAGCAAAGAAACCATTTATCTCTCCAATAAGGTGTTTTTCTCATGGACCAAAGAAATCATTTATTTCTTGAAATTGATTTCTAAACCATAGGCAAATAAACCATTTTTCTCATATGGTTTATTACCCTAAGACACCTTTGACCTGGAGATCATCTCCATATTGGTGTCTTAGGGTATTTTAACATGGTTTCTTTGCCCTATTTTCTAGTAGTTGATATTAAAGGGAGTTGATATTAGGTAATATGGTAAAAGTTACTGTAATTATTTAGTACGGAGGAAGTACTTATTTGGTTAGCAAATCGAGGTCTAGCGATTTGAAGAGCTGGATCCTGTATTTCTAAAACTAAATAACACCATCATCATAGAAACTGAAAATAACTAATGTAGTACTCTGTATTTTATTTTAGAAGATAAATGAAAACACGGATCAGTTTTCAAACACGGCGAATAACTCAAAAATAAGCAATAATATTATTATACAAACTATAAAATGAATTAAACTAGTAGCAAATATCTGAACGAAGGTAAACAAATGAGTGTGAAGGAAGACATACCGTGAAAACCCACATATACTGAACAAAGAAGCGAAGAGCATCCCACTGACGACCTTCAAAAAGGCTAGGCTTATCACCATGAAGTGCAGGCAGAACAAACCCATCATCAGCAACAACATCATCACCATAATTCTTTTTGTTTTTCTCTTTGGTTATAGACATAGTAGTGCTGGATGACGATGATGAACCTCCACTTTTGTTCTTGTTGTCAAACTTGCCTGGCCTGTTGCTGTATGAAACTATTTGAAATGCTTTTCGGGGTTCATGGGTTGCACGCAGTGGTTTCTGCGGTGGACATAGAATATGGTTAATGTGGCGGTGGTGTTTGTAAGGGTGCTTAGTTTGGCGCCATTTATGGGGTTATTGATGGTTAGAATCATTTTGTGTTTTCAGGAAATGACAATTATGACGAGTCTTCCGATTTTTTCACATTGATTGTAGTGGGTAGTTATCACTTAGTGAGGTGAAAGTTGGGCTAAGTGATTTTGCAAGTTAACTCGGCAGTTATAATCGTCCACCTCGACAGCCACATATTCGCCAAGTCAGATCCACTTAGGATCCTCGTCACTTGCCTACGTGGGTGAATGTGGGAGCTCGAAATGTTTATGCTTTATTATATAAAAGATTATTGATATGATATACTTTAATATGTATTTAAGATTATTGAGATTTGAAAATCGTCTCTTTAAAGCTTTTGTAATCAACAAAAAAATAGCAAGTTGATTGCTATCCCTTATACAGTATATTACTTCCTCCGAATCTTTGGAACTGCAACACTTTATATGATTTGTGTGGTATATTTTAATCAAATGGTGCAATTTCGAAGAACCGGAGGGAGTAGTATTATTCATTATAACAACCCAAATTTTTGCCACGTTAGATTCTTGCATTTTTAATGGTTATAATTTTTTAAGCTACTCGGTACAATCTTCTAGTTTAAATAGACCACATGTAAATATTTCTTTTAATAAAAGGGATATTCTCACTTGTACTTCTTTACTTTTTATAATTTCATTTTCTTACTTGTACTCCGCTTTTTTGGACAATAACTCTTAGCTACAACTTCGGAAAGCAATATTTATTTATTTAATTTTTTTTTTTTCATATTGTACATCTTTATGAGATCTTCACTTTGAAAAAAAAGTCATTATTTTTCGAATTGTAGTTTGGAATTATGATCGGCCAAAGTGTTTTGACGGAATAAGCTTTGACTGACTAAAACTCCTGGATAAAAGTTCCAAAAACGACAATTATGCTTTAGTTTATGCTACGTATGATGTGTCGTATTTATATACTTGTGGACATGACGTAGGTCCACCCCGACGCGGCCACGCGCGGGTTTGGGTAAGCGAATGAATCTCGTGGTAAGATTGTTCTCGGGTTCGAAATTTAAGTCAAAATGGAGTCGCCACCGAATTTTGTGGTTATTCGGAACCATTCGAGCCCACTCTATGTCGTCGTGGGCTATACACAAAGTACGGCCCACTTCGATTTCAGAGTTTATGGGGCTCGTCCCTTTGCATTATTATATCGATACCGTTTACACCGGCTTTCGTATATAAAATGACTCTCGTACGCCAATGGTTTCGGACATCCGGAAACCAAGGTTCTGAGTAAGGGGTGAGGGTACGTGTTGGGAAGCCCACTAAGGACACCCAACCCCGCCCACACAATGGCGGCCTCTACTAAGACATCGTTCGTGTTCGTGTACGCGCACTAGTAAAACGACTAAATGATATGCAAACAGCGTTTCGGGCTAAGCATGTGAATTATTGGTTTGCTACGTCATTTAATGCATCTAACTATGGTCGAAGTGATTTAGCATGCGAGGTTCATTTATAAAGCGATAAGCAAGCAAATAAACAAAACTCGTAAATAAAAGTGTACAAGTTACACGGGCGGAAATACAACCCGGAATTCACAATACAACGAATAAAAGAAGTAATAAACTAAAATAAGAAGAGCGATAAATAAAATAAATGACTCGAAACGGACCCGTATAAACAAACATACACTAGATCGTGAATTAGTTAGACGGACGAACTTCGATCAATTACGCATTATATTGTGTATTAACCAAAGGACGGAGGTTCGAGACCTAGGCGTGGTGCTAACCCGATCTCGAACCTCGATGCCTTGTCCCGACTTATCACCTCGAGAAATGGAGTCTAAATTAATTATGTGTCGGATACGACTAAAGAGTCGTCGACACAAAATTAATGGTGCGAGACCGTCGATCAAAGTCATTTTAAGTGTCGTGATATGCATGAGTTTTGAAAATTAGAATTACGTGATTGATTATGCACGCTACGACTAAGTCGTAAAAAGACGAGGCTCGAATGTTGCATTAAAGCTCTCGGTTTTCTGGGCTACATGACCCACTCGATCGAGTCATGGTCTGACTCGGTCGAGTGTGTCTTTAAAGTAGCTACTGCCCAGTTTTTTGGGTGCTACTCGATCGAGTAGCCTACGTACTCGGTCGAGTAGCCCCTGTACGAGTGATAACTCGTTTCATTTTATTGTCCAAAATCGATGGTTGGCCAAATTAAATACAAATATTGTACGATTGGAATTTAATTCGGTTTCCGGTGCTATAATCGTGTATGCATGTGATTATAACACCGTCATTGGAATTTATGAAAATGATGTTATGAGATTTGAAAATGTTTGATTAGTGACGAGATTGTGGTCCTCCGCGTCACGACATCGGTACTAATCCTAACGGATTACGTGATGTCGGTTTTCGCCTCAAAGGATCTCGCATTAATCTTTGAAATGGGATCAAATACGTTCAACTATGATCGACCACGATCACATCATGCCCTTGAGTACATTGGGGCGGCGCTCCTCGAAAGGGTGCCACCTCCGTCGTTACTCGTAAAGGGATTAGACGGACTTTAGGCAATCGTCATAGTCAAACGTATTTGAAACCGAACTTTAATACTAGTGCATATATATACGCGGCATAATAATATTAGGAATAAAAAGATGATACAAAAAAAATGCGAATATGAAAGTGTTAGTGTTAGTGTTACTAGATTAACATGATTACAATATGAAAATGCGAAAATGTAAATAAAAAAACCGTAGTGGGAAAAAGGTAGAGATGGGGTTTACGACACCCTCAACATACATGCTTAGTAAGGACCTCGGAAATGGACTCGTAAATAGCGACGGGACGCCGGAGTATCGAGGATGTATGCAAGTTATGGTGTGTGTGTGTGTGGATGACTCGTTGGTTTTTGAGGGACGATGGCTCGTTTTTTGGCTTGGTATTGCTAGGGTTGTAGTATGGAGAGCATAGGAGGGTTAGGGTGAAAATGTAGGGCAAATATGCATGGAAAAATCTGTCCAAATGAGTGGGGGTTGAGGGGTATTTATAGATTTTACCCCACGACCTAGGGTCACTCGATCGAGTGGCCCTAGTGCACTCGATCGAGTGCCCTTGCAAACGGGTCTGACCCGGTTTTTGACGCTCCACTCGACCGAGTGGGTCAATCCACTCGATCGAGTGGATCAAGAGGATCGAGCTATTTTAAGAAGAAGTTGACTTTGATTGTTTTTTGAATTTTGATTTGGGCGCCAGTTTCGAGAAGTGAATTTGGCTGATTTGCGTGAAGGGTTCGTCTTTGACCGGGTTTTGACCCGGTCACTAAAAGACGGGATTTATTTTTGGTGTCGGTTTTGGCCCAAATTAGTCTTATTTGACTCGGAACGACCTACTGGGCCTGGATTTGAGGTATGTTTTGTGAGATTTTTACTCCGCTAAAAGTCCATGTCGGATATTATCCAGTCCTAGCCCAAATTCGAGTATACTAAGTCATGTTTGCGTCCGATCATCATCGGGTATTTTTCGGAGACTACCATAGACACCTGGCAGTCAAAATGCGGGTGTCTATAGAGCCCCCACTCTGACTGAGGCTTGGACAAGGCGAAAGTCAGAGTAGCTACCAGGCCAATCGCAGATTACGACCTGGCAGCCTTCCGGTCGGGTCGTTTATAGTCCAGTAGACTCGCGTGAAGGGCTCGCCAGCCATAAGTAGAGGGTCATACCTGTCCTGATGATGGTAGCTCCGTGGGGAGTCAAACTTGCCTTTTGGGGTGTAGGTGTACCCGTATGCCGACACATCACATCTTGGATGTAGCATTCCGGGGAAACATTGACTCATGCTGGGGAATAAAATAGCTTCGCGGAGACTTGCTTCTGAAGTCTGGGGTGTACCTGTATGCTGACACATAACAACTTGTATATAACACATAGGCAAAACACTGACTCGCGCTGGGGAGAAAAGATATTGAATTTTTTTGAAAATGCCACAATATTTGAAAAGAATTTTATCACAAATTTTTTATCACAGAAAATTTTAGAACCTCTTAGGAAAGCTCGGGATGACTTGATTCCTATTCCGGGTTCCTTTATTTGAAATCAAGCCTGCGCGCGCATAGGGCCCAGGTTTGCTGAGGAGGCATGGCAGTTAGGGTTACAGGTGGGATTTCCTATTATAAATATAGGTTTTCCTGCTTCAACTTCTGCATTCCAACTCAAACTCTCCTTCTTTTTCTCAAAATCTTTTAGACTTTCAAGAAAACTCGAAACTTCTGTCATGGGTATCGATCATTTGACAGCCATGCTGCTCGCTTGGTCCCAATACTTTCGGGACGAGGAAAAAGTCCGACTGACCCAGATGGGAATCGTCAGTTTATTCCATCTCCAACGTCTGATAATTGATTCACATTTCTTGGACGCCTGCCTGACGTTTTGGGATACTACTAGAGCTGTCAAAAACTGACCCGACCCGAAAAACCGCCCGAAAAAAACCCGGGAAAAACCGCCCGAAAATTACCCGACACCCGAAAGTGACCCGACCCGAAAAAACCCGAAAATTCCGGGTCGGGTCGGGTCGGGTAATGGGTTGACCCGTTTTTAAAAAAAAAAAAAAACAAAAAAAACAAAATAAACTGCCGGGTTAGTAACTTAGTAGTGTTAGTGTAGTGTGTTACCCTTTTAGTCTCCTACTCACCTTACCCAGCAATCCAGTCTCCTACTCAGCTACTCTCCTTACCCTCCTCCTTTACCCAGTTTACATTTAACCCTAATTTCACCGCCGCTCATCTCCATCTATCCTCGGCTCCTCGCCTAATCCCTCCATTTCCGCGTTTAATTTGGTAAGTTCAACGTGTTTTATGCTCAGAGTTTTGATTTTTCTTCGTTTAATTTGATTTTATAGTAGTTGTGGGTAAATCTTTGATTGTATTCATATGCTCATTTCATTGAAATTACTTGATTTTCCCGTGTTTAATCTGGTAATTTCATTGTATTTTGAGGTTAAAGTTTTGATTTTTCTTCGTTTAATTTGATTTTATAGTTGTGGGTAAATCTTTGATTGTATTCATATGCTCATTTCATTGAAATTACTTGATTTTTGTGCGATTAATTTTTTAATTTCGTTGGATTTTATGCTTAAAGTTTTGATTTTTCTGCAATTAATTTGATTTTATACTGGTGGGTGAATCTTTGATTGTGTTCATAATCTCATTTCATCGAAGATACTTGATTTTCGCGCGAATACGGTAGTTTTACTGTGTATAACTGTATATTGATCTTAGTTTAATGAGTTTGTGATGAATGTAGTCATGTAGTGTGTGATTAATTGAATTAGTTCATCATCATAATTACCAAATTACCAAATTAAACGCAGATTAAGATATTTCCTCGCCTAACCACTAACTATGTAGTCATATTAAACATGGATCTGTATGTGTATTGGTTTTATGATAAACATATATAAAGTTATTATATATTTTATTTGATTTTCTTAATTTTGAAACTCATAAATTGAATTTATTAAAACGTAATGAAGAGGATTACTCAACGTGGACGTTTATTAAAACGCAATGAATTTTACTTCGGAGTCTATTTGTATCATCACTATGTAATCATTGTTCTTGACGTTTCAGGCTCCTTTTAGGACATAATGGCACCGGGTAAACGTGGACGTGGGAGAGGTGTTGTAGCTTCTACACCCGGAACTAGAGTCACTGGAATGGCACCACCTTTGGGTCGAACTCCTCAAACTCAATCGGGTTCTTCTTCTTCTATGTCTCTAGGTACATTTTTAAATATTCAGGTTAGAACTATTTTTTGTCTATGCTTTTCTTTATTTATGTCAATAATTTATTTATTTAGTAGGTGTGGTAGGCTCTTCTTCTTCACTAATTGAAGAGAACATGGAGAATTATTCTGGCTCATCAGATGAGATTTCAAAAAGAAAATGGTCATCTTCTGTGTGGGATCATTATTTGAAGTGCGATGGAAAAACTTATGGGGATGGCATTCCAAGAGGTTTTTGCAAGTATTGCAAAAAAGGACCATTGGTGGCTGATTCAGGTAATGGTACCTCTAACTTTAGACGTCATACCGAATCATGTGAAGCTAGACCACCTGGAGTAGGAGGTCCCGTTGTATTGGAGGATGGTGGATCTAAGCAAATCAATCACTTTGCTTACAGGGAGAAAGTGGCATTGGCAATTATAAGACATGGTTATCCTTTCACATATGCCGAACATGAAGGCAATAGAGATGTTCAATTCTATTTGAATGATAATGTCAAGTTCATCTCTAGGAATACCGCTAAAAATTATTGCATGAAAATCCACAAAAAAAAGAAAATATCACTTAAAAGTGAGTTAGCTAAAGTGAATGGGAAGATTTGTTTGACTTGTGATATGTGGACGTCATGTGTGGATCAAGGATACCTTTCCTTGACCGCTCATTATGTCGATGATGATTGGAATTTGCATGCTAAAATTCTTAACTTCTACCATTTAGAACCACCCCACGATGCTTTGAGCTTGCATAATAAACTTTTAGACTTCATTAAGGATTGGGACATCACAAAAAAGGTTTATAGTGTCACTTTAGACAACGCAAGTGCAATGATAATATGCAAAATTTGTTAGTCGCTAGTCTTAAAGTGCATGGTCCTTTGGTTTGTGATGGGAAATACTTTCATGTGCGTTGTTGTGCTCACATCTTAAACTTGATAGTACAAGCGTGTTTGAAGTGTATTGATGGTGGAGTTGCCAAAATCAAGAAACTAGTTACTTATATTGGTTGTTCTGAGCGTCGTGCTTTGAAATTTGAGGAGAATGTTAAAGCTTGCCTTCTTGATTGTTCTAAGGGTCTTTTCGTGGACTGTCCAACTAGATGGAATGCAACATTTAAAATGTTGTGTAGAGCCCTTTATTTTCGTGAAGCTTTGGTAAACATGAGCTTGTCATCTCGGTATGATCCGACATTTCCTCCCTTGCCTACAAACGAGGAATGGTCGAGAATCAACAAAATATGTGCTCTTCTAAAGCCATTTGACGATATTACAACTCTTATGTCGGGTAGAAAATATCCAACATCCAACTTGTATCTCAAATGTGTGTGGAAAATCGAGAGTCTATTGAAAGATTATTGTTCATGTGAGGATGAATTTGTGAGAGTTATGGCTCAAAAAATGAAAGTGAAATTTGATAAGTACTGGGAATCTTATAATACTATTCTATCTTTTGCCGCAATTTTCGATCCTCGGTATAAGTTTGAGTTTGTGATGTACTGTTTCCGTACTCTTGATGAAGCAAGTGCTGAAATTAAGTCTAATAATGTGAAAGTTGAGCTATATAAGTTGTTTGATGAGTATGTGAAAAAGGATCCGTCAAGTCAACCAATTCCTCAGCCTGAAGAAGTCCACGATGAGATGCCGGTGAGTAAATTTTAATCGATGTTTTCATCTTTAATAGTAGACAGCAACTTCATGTTGATTATCTTATTAGTAGATAACAACTTTTTGCTCGAATTTTTGCAATTTCTCAATTTTTTGCTCGTGAGTTAGTAGTAGACAGCAACTTTTCATATTGTTATGTTAGAATTTTCTTATTAATAACTTCGTGTTTATTATCTAAGGGATTCACTGCCTTTGCGGATGAGGTTCGACGAGAGTCCAGCACACAGTTGGACATGTACTTAGATGAGGCGGGGCTCCATCATACCGTACAGATTGATGTTCTACAGTGGTGGAAAGTTAATGAGAAACGATTCCCTATCGTTGCTTCCATGGCAAAGGACATATTGGCTATTCCAGTGACTACTGTAGCATCTGAGTCTGCGTTTAGCATGGGGAGTAGATTGATTACTAAATGGAGATCGTCTCTTAAGCCGGAAACTGCAAATGCTTTACTCACTACTCGTACTTGGCTGTACGGATTTGAAGTCAAAGAAGGTATATATTATATATTTATACAATATAGAATAAGAATGTAATCTTATCGACTTGGATTATTTGTTTATTATTAGAATTTAACCACACGTTTACTTACATTAATTATTCTCATAAAGTCGTAAATTTTTGTTTTTTTTCCTCTCAGTAACTAATGAAAATCCAGAACTCGAGGGATTCGAGTATGATATTTCGAGGCTAAGCATCAATGAAAATGTGGTTAATGACGATGAGTTCGAGGACAATGATGAGTTCGAGGACGATGGCTTTGAGATGGAACTTCACGGTAATGCATGATGGAAGAATAAGAAATCAAGAATCGAGATGAATTATTATATCTTAGTCTGTTTTATTTGTGGTTGTATTTTGGATTATTAATTATGAATTTATGATCGAGGTTAACAATGTTTTCTTTTGCTTCCTAGTTCCTACTCACTAGAGTCACAAGACTCACGACATTTGCTAGATAATTATCCTTAAGTAGGAAAGATGAAGTTTGTATGAAACTTAGTAACTTATCCTTTATTTAGTCATTTTGTGTTTGTAGTTCTAATTTTATTTGATCCACTTCATATAAAAATATATATCGTAATCTTCGGTGGACGTAACATGTAAGAAATAAAATAATTTTTATGATTATTTAGATTTTTAATTAAAAAAAAGATTATATGAAAGACGTTGATAAACCCGTATTTGACCTGAAACCCGCCCGAAACCCGTATAAACCCGACCCGTATAAAACCCGTATTTTTCCAACCCGAAATACACCCGACCCGTATTTTACCCGAACCCGAAATAACCGAACCCGAAACCCGACCGCCCGACCCGTTCGACAGGTCTAGATACTACCCATCACGTCTTTGCGTTCCCGCGGAGAGAGATATGTCCTCTTCCTGAGGAAATTGCAGCCATAGGTGGTTGGAGTCCTGCTGTTCAACCTGCTACCCCTCCGTTCTACCTGGATCCGAGAAAGAGGCTGAGGGATTTCTTGGGTTTGTCTCATGCTGAGACAAATCGGATGGTGCGGGGAAATACTGTTTCCCTATTTGACCTGGCTGACAAGTTCATGAACAGCCGGGATGTGAGGGCCACCCCTACTTATAGGCGTAGGGCATTCGCCTTTTGCATGCTATACTGCTACGTCTTTGAAGGGACGATGGAGCTTGACTCGTGCATGGGCCAGATCAGGCTGATCAGTGTGGTTGACCAGATGGAGACTGGTCATAGCCCTGCTTGGCTAGCCACCGGGGAAATCATCATGGGTCTAGATGCTAGGCGACTCGACCCAACCCGACAGCTGACGGGAAGTACCCGTCTTCTGCAGGTATTCATCTCGCGTTTTTTTTTTCGCGAAATTCTTGATGTCCGTAAGTCACTCGATCGAGTGGACCTGTCACTCGATCGAGTGACACTCTTAACGAGCTACTGCCTGTTTTTGGAGGGCTTACTCGATCGAGTCAGTTGCTGTACTCGATCGAGTGGGCTGTAGCGGACCACTCTGTTGCTTACGAAGCTTGTGTGTATTTATCAGATTTGGTTGTCGGAGCGACTATCGATTATAGAGTCCCCTCCGAGCGTCCTCAATTACCGGAGCAGTCAGATTAGCTCCAGAAGGCGACGGATAAGCTCGAGTCACCAAATAAACCGGGCTTACTGGGATGAAGAGCTGGTGTTCCATGGGGGTCCTTTGATTAGGTGGACCGTCGCTTGGTGGTTCCTTTCGAAGTTGACTGGATTGGCCAAAAGAGACCAAGCTCGCTACCTGGTGATTCTGTCCCTTGACTGGACAGTTCATATTTACCCGGACCGTCTCCTGAGGCAGTTTGGTTTGTCTCAGCGCATCCCCGAGACTGAAGCCATTATTAGCGTATCGCTCCAATTGACGGACGCTATGTGCGACACATGGTTGCAGAGGTGGTTCGCGCGTCCCACATGGACTATTCCCAGCCCTTGCCAATCCGCTTGGGTTTCACGGGCTTACCAGAAGTGGACTTCGGAGGAGTCCGAGGAAGCTCGCAAAGCCTTGAAAGTTGATGAAGCCTTCGAACTAGTTCGCTGAGAGACGGCGAAGGATAACAGGGATTTCTTCGATGAGGGAGATACTCCTGATGCTTTAGTACGAGGAGAATCGGGTCTTAAGTCACAAACTAAGACTCGATCTAAGGAGGTCGGTTCTAGCAGCACACGGGGGCAGCCAAGCCCCCAGATTGATTTGGAGAGACGCCTTGGGCCAAGGCTGGCGGCCCGGGACCGACTAGGTCCGCATGACCGGCTCCCTGAGCCCGTGAGGGCCCGACTTGGGCCTATTGAGGTGATAGAGGATTCGGGTTCAAACAAACGAGCCCGAGCTAGAGAGATTCCTATGGTGATCCGGGAACGCTCTCCTCCGCGTCATCGCCAGTGGACGGCTAAGGAGGCCAAGGACAAGGGGAAGGGCAAGATGCCCTAAATGTCGAGTCCTTTAGCTTTATTATTATTTAAGTATTATTATTATTTTGTTGTGTGCTTTTTTTGTATTTTTTTTGGAATTCCTGCATTTGTAATTTCCCGAGTTTATCAGGACTTTTTTTTTGAATTAATAAAAGAAGTTTATTATTAAACCGCTCCTGTCTTTTCTCGATTGCATTGGTTGTGCCCTTTTGAGGGGCTGCCTACGTATCCGCGATTAGCAAAATCGAACCAAACGTAGTTCAGGCTTAGTAAATTTGCAATCTCGAATTACACCAAGACTATTGGTTCAAGATGTTCGAGACAGTAGAATAAATAATTCTAGCTCATTGACTTGCTTTTTTGAAAAAAAATGATTTTGATAAAATTTGCTAATGACATTGAGAAAGGGCTAAGGGTAGTAACGCTTCAGCTGGTCCAGGTTGGTCGGGTTGACGAACTCATTCCCGTCCAGGTCCGTCAGCATCACTGCTCCCCCTGATAGGATCTTCTTTACCTGAATGGCCCAGCCCAATTGGGTTTGAATTTTCCCCTTGGGTCAACTGGTAGTAAAGCTTGAACAGACTTAAGGACCAGATCCCCTTCTTTAATGTTTCTGGGCCTTACTCTCTTGTTGAAGGCCCGTTGGATCCTCTTCTGGTAGATTTGGATATTATTGAGGGCACGAGATCGTTGTTCGTCTAGTAGAACCAACGAGTCATACCGTGCTCGAACCCAGTCAGCTTCGGGCACCTGGCTTTCTAGCCGAATTCTGAGGGATGGTACCTCCAGTTCAACTGGTTGGACTGCCTCCATCCCATAAGTCAGGTAGTACGGTGTTGCTCCGGTTGCGGTGCGAATTGACGTCCGGTACCCCCACAGGGCAAAAGGTATTTTGTCGGGCCAATCCCGGTAATTATCAGCCATCTTTTTGAGTATGATGACAATTGTTTTATTGGCCGCCTCTACTGCTCCATTAGTTTGGGGACGATAGGGCGAGGACGTATGCCTTTGAATTTTATACCTGGTCAGCAGAGCCGCAGTCTCGGCTTGAAAATGGGTCCCGTGATCACTGATAAATTCATAAGGAATCCCATACCGGCATATTATCTTGTTCTGGATAAACTTGGCGACATGCTTAGCATTGAGAATGCGATATGATTCGGCTTCGACCCATTTGGTGAAATAGTCGATAGCTACTAAAATAAAGCATCGCCCACCAGTGCAAGAGGGATTTATTTTTCCGATTATGTCGATACCCCATGTCGAGAATGGCCAGGGTGACGTCATGGTATAAAGCAGTGATGACGGCATATGTTGCACGTTGCCGAAGATTTGACAGTTATGACAATGTTTGACATATAACTGGCAGTCGGCTTCCATAGTATTCCAGTAGTAACCGAGCCTCATGATTTTTCGGACCAGCATGTGGGCATTCATATGTGGACCGTTTTCACCATCATGTACACAAAGGAGAAGAGCCCCCTGTGCCGTCTTTTTGTACAGTTGCCCGTCATCGGTACGGATGAACTGGGTGGCTAGCCTTCGTAAGGCTTTCTTGGCTCGACCTTCCGTCCCGGGAGTATATTCCCCGTTTGTCAGGTATGTTAACACAGCCTGGTACCATGGTTCGGGTTCAGTTATCTCAATGTCTTCGATGTCGTGAACGTACGCCGGCTCGGACCGTCTTTCGACGCAAATTGGCATACTGGTCATGTGGTCGGGGATATTTAGCAGAGATGCCAATTTTGAAAGTGCATCTGCAAACTGATTCTCTTCTCGGGGCAGGTATATGTACTCTACCCTTTGGAATTGTTTCTCGAGATCCCTTACTCGTGCCTGGTAGGCCACGAGATTAGCATTCCGAGTCTTCCATTTTTGGAGTGCTTGGTTAATGACCAAGGATGAGTCACCATGTACCCGGAGATTTGTGATCCCCAGATTGGCGGCGACTTGTAGCCCGTAAATGCATTCTTCGTACTCTGCTGCATTATTGGTAACATCAAAGTCCAGTTTGATGGAGACGGGAGTATGCTCCCCTCTTGGTGAGATTAGGAGGATCCCGACTCCGAACCCTCGAAAATTAGATGCTCCGTCGAAGTATAAATTCCATGTTTCAGTAACGGTATGGAAAATATCTTCGTCTGGGAAGGACCGGGTGTCGGTGTGTCCTTCTTCGCTTACTTGGCTGTCGGCGAGGAATTCAGCCACTACCCGCCCCTTAATGGCCTTTAATGGCACAAATTTCAGGTCGAATTCTGACAACATTAGGGTCCATCTAGAAATTCGGCCATTGAGAATGGGTTTCTCGAAGAGGTATTTGATGGGGTCCATCCTGGATAGCACATGGACCTCGTAGCTGAGCATATAGTGCCGGAGCTTCTTAGTAGCCCAAACCAGAGCCAAACACGTCTTTTCGAGCATGGTATATTTGCACTCATACTCTAAAAACTTCTTACTGATGTAATAGATAGCTCGTTCTTCGGAGTCAACTGTCTGAGCCAGCATAGCCCCCATAGTTGTCTCGGTCGTAGTTAGGTATAACGACAGAGGCAAACCGGGTTGAGGTGGCATTAAGACCGGCGGAGCAGACAATATTTCCTTGATCTTGTCGAAAGCAGCTTGGCACTTGTCATCCCATAGTACCCGTTCTCCTACTTTCAGTTTCTTGAAAATTGGTTCACACACCATGGTTAGTTTGGAAATGAACCGACTGATATACTGGACTTTTCCGAGAAATCCCCTTATTTCTTTTTCGGTTTTCGGAGGTTGCATCTCGGTAATGGCCATGATTTTAGCTGGGTCGACTTTGATACCTCGTTGGCTAACGATATGACCCAGTAATTTGCCTGATGTTACCCCGAAACTGCACTTTTGAGGATTTAACCTCATGTTGTACTTGCGCAGTCGGGTGAAGAATTTTCTTAGGGCAGTGATGTGACCGTCCTGTTCATTGGATTTGACGATCATGTCGTCTACATAAGCTTCTACCTCTTTATGCATCATGTCATGTTATAAAGTGGTAGCAGTCCTCTGATATGTGACTCCGGCGTTAATGAGACCGAATGGCATGACGGTATAGCAGTAAGTACCCCAAGGTGTTGTGAAGGTAGTCTTACTCATATCTTCTTCCGCCATCTTGATCTGATTGTACCCAGCATACCCGTCCATGAATGATAGAAGGGCATGATCAGCCGTGTTATCCACCAGTATGTCGATGTGTGGTAATGGAAAATCATCTTTCGGGCTCGCCTTGTTAAGATCCCGAAATTCTACGCATACCCGCACCTTACCGTCCTTTTTAGGAACCGGCACGATGTTTGCCACCCAGTCCGGATACTCGGACACTTGTATGAAGCCGGCTTTGAACTGTTTGTCGACTTCTTCTTTTACCTTGAGAGACCACTCGGGCCTCATTCGGCGGAGTTTCTGCTTGACCGGTTTGCACCCGTCTTTGATTGGTATGTGGTGCTCGACTATTTCCCGGTCTATCCCCGGCATGTCCTTTTAGGACCATGCGAAGACATCCTTGAATTCTTGGAAGAGGTTTATGAACCGTTGTTTCTCCTCGGGATCTAGGGATAACCCTATCTTAAGTGTCTGAGGCTCTAAGGTTGTTCCCACATTTATGGACTCGGTTTCTTCGATTACCGGGTTCCGGGATTCCCTTTGCTCTAGTTGCTCGATCAGATGCGGAGGTAAGGGTACCTGTTGGTCTGGTTTCTCAATCTCATTGCATAAAGTATTTTTGAAAATAGAATTTAAAAGAGACAAGTCGTAAGCAGAACGGTTGTTATTATTGATTGAGAATTTGGAAAACAGCTCGAAAAGAGCAGCCATCTGATCATTGGTCAGAGGCGGAATTGGTAAAGCACTCGGGACAGACCCCGAAGTGCCAGCAGCAGGAATGATAAAAGGGGGAGGGGTTACAAGAGTGATTCTAGCACCGACTTCCCTAGACTCGACCTCAGACTCAGACTTAGACTCCGACTCCGACTCGGACTCAGACTCAGACTCAGGCATGTCTCCCTCTCCAGTGACCAGCTTGTAGATTCTTCCCTGACTGTCAATCCACTTGACAGTCTTCCTCCAGGCCCTGTTTCCTGTCTCGGAACCAACATCCGAGATCAGCTTGGTCGGGTCAAACCTGTTGCTGCGGAGAATCAGGTTGACCAGGTGTTCCTTTGGAGTTGGGGCTATGGTGTCTTCCCCAAATAGTAGCCCCATCGCGGGCTCGTCATCATCAGCTCCCTCGGATTGGATGAGGGCGAACACATCATCCGGAATATAGTTGCAGTCCCGGGCCAAGTGGGTCCCGAGGTGCACAGCATTGGGTAGCCCCAAACACCGGTGTGACAAAGTAATCAGACAACCGTGGGCTGTGAGGGCTCAAGTGGATACCCTTAATGATGTTGCAGGCCTTTTCAATTCCTGCTCGGACAACATTGCTCGGAGTGACGGCAAAACCAAGACCGAAGTGAGAGTCTTCGTCTTTGAGGACCTTGATAATCTTCCCAACTGGAAGATCGGGTCGAGGGGTAGCCCCCGGAAAGTACCCTAGGTTCTGGAGCATCGTGTCGATACTCATAGTGAAGTAAGGCCTAAAGAGGTACTCTTCCTCGATCATCCCCACAAAATCGAACCCCCAGAGGTCCGTGCGTCCCGTGGCGTTACAGCTAGCCACAGTCATTGGTGTTGCCTCTAAAGTGATAACATCGTTAAGCAGAGGCATCTTGATCTTTCGGTGGAGGATGGAGGATACCGCCTTGACCGCGTGGATCCACGGCCTACCTAGGAGCAAGTTGAATGATGAGGTGACATCGATCACCTGAAATTCGAGCTCCTTTTCTATCGGGCCCGTTATGATGGTCAGTTTTACGGCCCCAGCTACCGACTTTGGGCTCCCATCAAAGGCTTGGATGGTCTGAGCAGTCGGGATATAATCGGCCTCGGTAATGCCGAGGGCTTTGGCGGTCCTTAGAGGAAGGACATTTACAGCGGACCCGTCATCAACCAGGGTCATAGGGAGGTATTTCCCTCGACAAACCACTGTAATGTAGAGGGCCAGATTATGGGAGGCCCCGAATGGCGGTAGGTCGGCTTCGGAGAAAGTGATCATTGGGCCTCCTTCCTTAGCTTTGCCCTTCAGGTGGGGCAGGACCGTGGCTACCATCTCAGCAGGGGTAACCAAAGAGTCAACCTTAATTTGATCGAGAGCCTTAGTAAGTGCTTCTCGATGCTCTTGTGAGCTGACCAGGAGTTGCCATATGGTGAGGTCAACTCGGGTCTTCTTCAGCTGCTTCACGAGAGCCGTTTCAGCAGTCGGCTCCTCAGGGGAGACTTTCGTCCTGAGTGGCTCAATGACGGTTGTCGGGATAGGGGTGTCCCTAGAGCTAGTGGCTTGATAGGGACGACCAAGGTGGTTACTGGCTAAGACTCGGGATTTGGTCTTTCGGATCTCCTCGGAGGTGATGGGGACAGCTTCCCCTTTGGCGAGGTAGACGTCATCCTCGTCGTCGAACCAGATCCCGTTTACTTGCGGGATAAATGGAGAGATAAGGTGAGAGCAATCAATCACCTCCCCGGTAAAGATGGCGTGGGAGCTGAAAGGGTTCTCCTTGTTGCTAGGCTTATCTCCGGGTAGCGGGATTTTACCGCTTTCGATCAAGTCCTGGATCAAGTGCTTCAGCTTCCAGCACTTCTCGGTATCATGCCCATTGCCCCGGTGGTACTGGCAATAGGCCTGAGCATTGTAGTTCTTGGAGCGTCACTCGACCGAAACTTCAGGAGTTGGGCCTATCGGTTGGACTAGGCCTTTTGTGGATAGCCTTTGTAAGGCATAAGTATAGGTGGTACCTATATCAGTGAAAACCCGAGGTGGGGTGTTCTTCTTGGACAGGACATCTAGTAGATTAAACGCGTCGAAAATGCTGCGGGTTGCAGCCTGGGGCTTGGTGGTGGAGGAGGAAGCCCCTTGGTACCCTTTGCTAGCGGCCTTAGTAAGGCCTTCCAGCCTTAGGTCGTCTTCGATCCTCATACCCATTTCAGTAAGAGTGGTGAAATTGGGTATGACAGCGTACCGGAGGTGAACCCGGTAGGAGGGTAGGAGGTTCTTGACAAAAGCCTCCACCAAAGTCTTCTCACTGGGCTTATCGACCAGTTTCACGCTCTCGGCCCTCCAGCGTTGAAGGTATTTGGTAAAACCTTCTTTCGGCTCTTGGGCCATAACCTCCAGAGATCGCATTGTGGTTTGGATCTCGGTGTTGTCAGCATAATTCCGAGCGAACTCGGTGGCCACATCATCCCAAGTAGGGTATTTCTTCGGGTCTAGCCTGTAGTACCAGGCCCGTGGGTGCTTCTCAAGGGATGCAGCAAAAAGGTTCTTGAACATGGACGAATCCACTCCCTTGATGGCCATGAATTCTTTGAAGGCCCGTACATGTAGTAACGGGTCTTCGGTTCCCTCAAACATGGGTAGGCCGGTGAGGTTCAGGTTCGGGGGTAGCTTGTCGTTCACCGGGGCATAATCACGACTGTTTTCCCGATGAATGTTGTTACTCCCAGCTAAGTGCACTTGTTCCTCCAGTCGGTGAATCGCACTTAGAGCTCAGTCAGAGACCCATTGGTCTCGGTATTTGGAGTCCTTTATTCCACTGCAGCCATGCGAGCAACAATAGCCACTTGACCAACCCTCATTTCAGTCAGTTGGGCTTCAATGTCGGTCTGCTTGACGACCATGGCGTCCACAGAGGTTTTCAGACTGTTCAAAGCAGCTTCCATCTTGCGGGTGTGTCTGGTTGCCGGTGGCCTGTCTGTAAGAACACCGTGTAATCAGAAATCGAACGCAGCTCTTGGAATCAAAAAGGTACATCCCGAGCGACCCAAAAGAAAAGGACTGAGTGAAAGAGACTCGAGAAAGACACCTAGACGGATGACTCGTAGTTGGTATGACTTCCTTAGGACTTTGGCCTTGTGGGCCTAGTCCCGTTCGAAGGAAGGTTCACGTGAGATTATTCCCCAGACTTTTGACTCGAGTGTACAGACGGACTTTCCTTTGTAGGGGTATGCCCTACGCGGGTTGGTCCTGCCTTGACAAATAAGGCGGACTCGGAAAAGGGGGGAAACTCGTGATGTAAGATCGACGGAGTTTCAACGCTATAAACCTTCTACATACTATGCAAAGACCCGACACACGGATAGACGGTAGGTCCTACAATAAGGAAGATTTATTTTAGGAAAGTTGGATGCTTGAGGTTGAAAATTGAAAATTTGAATATGTAATGGGTGAATTTCCGAGAGTTCGACAATTGAAAACGGAATTTCGAAAACCGAGATTAGAATTTTGAAAAATTCAGAAAATCAAGATGATGTCGGAAATTCGAAAGTTAAAACGGACAGCATGCCGACTATAGAAAAGGATATTTTGAGTCAAATCGTTGATCCTAAATTTCGGCGGCATTTCGAGTTTTGAAAATTGGATATTTTGAAAGGACGGGTCCCGAAATGGGCAGCATTTCGGGTTTTTCAAAATTGGGTATTTTTGGAAAGATGCATTTTTTGAAATGACGGCTTTTTTTGAAAAAAAAAATGACACGAAAACCAAGCAGCACGTAGTCAAACAAGCATTATAACGACGCTTATGTATGCATTACGCTAAGTCTCGGTCGGTCAAAATAGGGTCTATACCAACAACGATGGCTTTCTCGTAAATCAGGACGGACTCCCTAAGCCGAGTTGGTCTTAGGACATGCCGCAAAACCCATACGAGTTCCACCATCGATGTCTTTAACGCACCCATGTAGGAATGCACCGCGGTATAGTGGGACGTCGGTCACAAGTAACCGGCCCGGGCAAATTTGGGTTATGCATGAATCATTAAACTAATGCGCGCACACTAATATTCGAACGATTTCTCTTCGAGTCTCACCCTGGGAACCCCGATGACATGTGGTACATCAGGTATCCCCAGCGGAGTCGCCAAATTGTGGACATGACGTAGGTCCACCACGACGCGGCCACGCGCGGGTTTGGGTAGGCGAATGAATCTCGTGATAAGATTGTTCTCAGGTTCGAAATTTAAGGAAAAAATGGAGTCGTCACCGAATTTTGTGGTTATTCGGAACCATTCGAGCCCACTCTATGTCGTCGTGGGCTATACACAAAGTACGGCCCACTTCGATTTCAGAGTTTATGGGGCTCGTCCCTTTGCATTATTATATCGATACCGTTTACACCGGCTTTCGTATATAAAATGACTCTCGTGCGCCAATGGTTTCGGACATCCGGAAACCAAGATTCTGAGTAAGGGGTGAGGGTACGTGTTGGGAAGCCCACTAAGGACACCCAACCCCGCCCGCACAATGGCGGCCTCTACTAAGACATCGTTCGTGTTCGTGTACGCGCGCTAGTAAAACGACTAAATGATATGCAAACAGCGTTTTTGGGCTAAGCATGTGAATTATTGGTTTGCTACGTCATTTAATGCATCTAACTATGGTCGAAGTGATTTAGCATGCGAGGTTCATTTATAAAGCGATAAGCAAGCAAATAAACAAAACTCGTAAATAAAAGTGTACAAGGTACACGGGCGGAAATACAACCCGGAATTCACAATACAACGAATAAAAGAAATAATAAACTAAAATAAGAAGAGCGATAAATAAAATAAATGACTCGAAACGGACCCGTATAAACAAACATACACTAGATCGTGAATTAGTTAGACGGACGAACTTCGATCAATTACGCATTATATTGTGTATTAACCAAAGGACAGAGGTTCGACACCTAGGCGTGGTGCTAACCCGATCTCGAACCTCGATGCCTTGTCCCGACTTATCACCTCGAGAAATGGAGTCTAAATTAATTATGTGTCGGATACGACTAAAGAGTCGTCAACACAAAATTAATGGTGCGAGACCGTCGATCAAAGTCATTTTAAGTGTCGTGATATGCATGAGTTTTGAAAATTAGAATTACGTGATTGATTATGCACGCTACGACTAAGTCGTAAAAAGACGTGGCTCGAATGTTGCATTAAAGCTCTCGGTTTTCTGGGCTACATGACCCACTCGATCGAGTCATGGTCTGACTCGGTCGAGTGTGTCTTTAAAGTAGCTACTGCCCAGTTTTTTGGGTGCTACTCGATCGAGTAGCCTACGTACTCGGTCGAGTAGCCCCTGTACGAGTGATAACTCGTTTCATTTTATTGTCCAAAATCGATGGTTGGCCAAATTAAATACAAATATTGTACGATTGGAATTTAATTCGGTTTCCGGTGCTATAATCGTGTATGCATGTGATTATAACACCGTCATCGGAATTCATGAAAATGATGTTATGAGATTTGAAAATGTTTGATTAGTGTCGAGATTGTGGTCCTCCGCGTCACGACATCGGTACTAATCCTAACGGATTACGTGATGTCGGTTTTCGCCTCAAAGGATCTCGCATTAATCTTGGAAATGGGATCAAATACGTTCAACTATGATCGACCACGATCACATCATGCCCTTGAGTACATTGGGGCGGCGCTCCTCGAAAGGGTGCCACCTCCGTCGTTACTCGTAAAGAGATTAGACGGACTTTAGGCAATCGTTATAGTCAAACGTATTTGAAACCGAACTTTAATACTAGTGCATATTTATACGCGGTATAATAATGTTAGGAATAAAAAGATGATACAAAAAAAATGCGAATATGAAAGTGTTAGTGTTAGTGTTACTAGATTAACATGATTACAATATGAAAATGCGAAAATGTAAATAAAAAAACCGTAGTGGGAAAAAGGTAGAGATGGGGTTTACGACACCCTCAACATACACGCTTAGTAAGGACCTCGGAAATGGACTCGTAAATAGCGACGGGACGCCGGAGTATCGAGGATGTATGCAAGTTATGGTGTGTGTGTGTGTGTGGATGACTCGTCGGTTTTTGAGGGACGATGGCTCGTTTTTTGGCTTGGTATTGCTAGGGTTGTAGTATGGAGAGCATAGGAGGGTTATGGTGAAAATGTAGGGCAAATATGCATGGAAAAATCTGTCCAAATGAGTGGGGGTTGAGGGGTATTTATAGATTTTACCCCACGACCTAGGGTCACTCGATCGAGTGGCCCTAGTGCGCTCGATCGAGTGCCCTTGCAAACGGGTCTGACCCGGTTTTTGACGCTCCACTCGACCGAGTGGGTCAATCCACTCGATCGAGTGGATCAAGAGGATCGAGCTATTTTAGGAAGAAGTTGACTTTGATTGTTTTTTGAATTTTGATTTGGGCGCCAGTTTCGAGAAGTGAATTTGGCTGATTTGCGTGAAGGGTTCGTCTTTGACCGGGTTTTGACCCGGTCACTAAAAGACGGGATTTATTTTTGGTGTCGGTTTTGGCCCAAATTAGTCTTATTTGACTCGGAACGACCTACTGGGCCTGGATTTGAGGTCAGTTTTGTGAGATTTTTACTCCGCTAAATGTGCATGTCGGATATTATCGAGTCCTAGCCCAAATTCGAGTATACTAAGTCATGTTTGCGTCCGATCATCATCGGGTGTTTTTCGGAGACTACCATAGACACCTGACAGTCAAAATGCGGGTGTCTACAATACTTCCTCTATTTTCTTGAATAAGCCCCACTTTTATTTTTTTCCCTCACAAAAAAAGAGAAGTGAGACTAATTCAAGAAATGGAGGAGTAGTTATTTTTCCCCATTCAGTTCTCTTTTTCTCGGTCGGAATGTGCTGTTGGAGCAATTTCTTCTAACGTTTTGTCTCGAGTGAGTGTTTTTGTAGATTTTATGCGATCACAGGAATTCTAGCACAATCGCACTCATTTATAGTTAGAAGAGCATTTCCCGGGATAGGTCGACAGGATTCATCTAATAATTAACCTCAAGCGGAGTCGGTCCATGCATACTACTTTACACTTGATCCACACTCCATATCCTATAGGGCCCGGGCGTCGGTGCACCGGCCGGAGAGGCATTTCTCTTTTCTTCCCTTAGTCTTCTTGTTTTTGAGCTAGAAATAGTTGGTGACCTCGGCGCCAGTCCGAGACCGGCGGCCGGTGCACCGGACGACCTGCATCATCAGGTTATTTTCTATGTAATAGGGGAGGACGAAGGATAAGGGGGATTTATCTCATTTTTTTCATTTTCACTTAGAACATTTTCATAAGCTTGAACGTGACTCTTAGCATTCCGCACCTCATCTTGAACTTGTAATCAATTTCGGTAGCTAATGAGTAGTTAATCCTCTCGCTATCATGAAATTATATATTTGCAATCGATTTCGGTAACTTGAATTATATATTTGCAATTCGTTGTTCCGTAGTTATCATGAGTAGCTAATCCTCTCGCTAAGGTCGAGGGAAATCGATGAGTAACTCATAGTATAGCTTTTTTGATGTTAAACTCGTAATCGCGCTAGTGCCATTTTCGCGTGTTTTAAAGTATGATTAACTTGTTAAAGGTCATAACTTGTTGATTGAATTAGGAAAATTTCAATTCTTGTGCGAGAGCCGAGTTGAGATTAGACCACGCGCGAATCGGTAGGGAGTCTAATACGTAGCGAGAGTCCGTTAGATCCTTCCTAGGTTGGTACGGTTCAAAAGAACGTATTTTAGCCGACTAGCATGTTTACATGTTTATTATTGTTATCGCTTAATCGACATCTACTCATTGTGAACCCTTAGCCCTAGACTTTTCGTTTATTGTTAAATTCATCCTTTTTGATTATATTAATCGTGTTCTAGTCTTAGTTTTAAAACAAACAACCGAGAAAAAGCAATCTAGAATCGTCATAGCTATTAAACAGTTCGACTATCTCCCTAAGGATTCGATATATACCCTATTTGTCGCTAACTATCTTGTTAGTAATTCTAGGAATAATCTTGATTAGGTGCGCGACTTTATCCTTATCACCATACGTGGATAGTTGATTTTTCTAATGACGAGTTTAGGAAACCTGCAGCCGCTACCTTTGGTGCGCTCGATCTGGTAAATCCTCGAGGGTACGTAATAGTCTGCAAACCACGCATACCTGATACCATCAGATAAACCAGGTATGGATGACATACTTGAAATCTTAAAGGCATAGTCTCATCTCATAAACCCCAAAAGATTAATTTTGCAGGAATTTGAACCTGAGACCCTCGGATGATGGCCACAAATTTTAACACTCAACTCCACCCTTGCGGGTTAGTTGAATTATTCATGTGACTTGAATGGTTACGTTGTACCATACTCAATTGTCAAGATGATCATTGTGAATTTGTGATGATTACCATCAAGCAAGTCTCATTGGGCCTTTTATTATTCCTTAAATACTACTCCCTCTAGTTACTATTTTTTGTCCTACGACGAGAGGGATTATTGAGTTTGCATGATGGAGGACAGTTAGGTAACTACCATCTAAATGCAGTCGTTTTAATTTGGTGATGTATGTTAAAGACCATGCGCCTTAGTTGCATTACAATATAGGGGGAGGGGTGATTCGAACTTGAGACCTACTGTCTCAGAACACCTAATCCTAACCAAGTAGGTTAAGACATATTCGGTACAGACTTTGTTCTTGAGAAACCGTTTTGTAAGTTGTAATATAATGACTATATAGTATTCTTTCGATCTCATCCTTCACTATAAGAGGAAATATTTTAATCAAGAATGGGAAGATTAGTATTGTAAGCAAATTTGACTACGATGAATACAAATATCGTTAAATGTTGACTACCGATCTAAGCCGTAAAACGCCTACAATATTTGCTATACATCAAAATATCACCAAAATAAGTACCCCTATATAGTCCAAAATATTAGAACTACACGTTTAGTCGTGGATCAGCTTGGGTAACACAGCAACTTAGAGGGAGCGAGCGAGCGAGGTGAGTATCGATTAGATAAGAGCCCCGCCTTCAACAAACTCGGTGAAAGCCAATGCGATGAGACCCAGCATAGCGAAGCGACCGTTCAACAACTCGGCATTGGAGTTCATGAAGCCGTCTGTGTTGGCCTCCGCACGCTTCCCTTTAAGCAGCGCAGCGGCACAAGCGAGGCGGCTGACAACAGAATGCTGGTCACGACGAACCATTGTCCTCCACTGCCCTTGGATATCTGATCCAGTAGATCTGTCCACGGCCACTGCTGCCACAAACCCGATCATGGCTAGCCTTCCGTTGATTCTCTCGGGTGCTGGCCCGCTGAAAGCGAATATATCCCCCAGTTTTGTGCTCACCTGCACCTGCTTATTATTATGATTTATGAATACAGTCAGTCAGTCAGTCAGTTAGTTAGTTATGTATTGGAATTTAGAAGGGACTTGAAATTCTCCTAGTTAGTAAATTTATTACCTTTAATTTGGTAGAGGTTTGGGAGTGGGAGTGGGTTGGGGTGAAGAAGACAAAGAGGGGTTGTTAGCAGGCTTGGATGTGGAAGGTGACTCACCCTCTTGCTCCTCAGCCAAGCACTTGACTACTGGAAACCTGGATTGTCGTCCAATCCGAGCGAACGAACAGGAGGGCAGCTTAGAGGCATGATGAGCAAAGCTGCTACCAACAGGCCAGGGGTCACTAATTAAGAGAGATTGCATTTGCATTTGCATTTGCATTGCCATTATATTATATTATTGCTTTAAATGTACGTATTAATTAGGTAGCTAGTGATAATGGATGAATATGTTTATTATTAGTAGAGTGTTGTAAGTAAGCAAGATCGAGTGAGGCAGGATAGGAATGTTTGATGAGAAATTAGAGGGGGTGAAGGATACTCCCTCCGATTCATTGGAATCGCAACATTTACTATTCACACAAAAAATAAGAAAAGTGAATTGGTGGACCATAATAGTGATGTCATGTAAGATTATCTAATATAATAATATTAGATTGAATATGCTGGAATATAGTAATGAAAAGTGAAGGGTAGGTTAGTCATTTCATAAGAAAAATATGGTCCAAAATGGAAATGTTGCAAAGTTGATGAATTTGTCAAAAATGAAATACGTTGCGAATCCAATGAATCGGAGGGAATAGTATTTATAGGAGGAAGATAGATAGATAGATGCATGGGTGTATGTTATGGATACACGTAATTGTTCTTCCATCTTACGGTAATGCCAGACGTGTTCGATCTCATCTTCTTTTACGTATGGACTTAGCTTGTGGCCAATTGTCTCATCTGTTCTAACCGTCGACCCAGCCCAAAGGATGTTCAATCCAATTTTTGGACCCGTTTTTCAGCAAGTGGAGTGCCTTAATATAAGTATGTATACTAGATTAAAGCCCGTGCATTGCACGGGTTAGTTGGTTTCGGGTTAATTGGCTTAATTACATTGATGATGTATATTCGTTAAATAAGAAACTTGATCAATCTATATCATTATAATAAATAAGATGATCACATGATATTAGTAATCAAACTTAACTTCAACTAAATTTATAGTCTTAAAGCTTATTCTAAAACTCAAAAGAATAATATATGCGAATAATTTTTTTTGATTGATAATATAAGATTCTATAACCTCATCATAATTTTTCGATATAGGATAATTTACTCAAGGTTTATAGTTTTAAGATATGCTTTAAAGACCCAGAAAAACGCACGATTACTCTTATTTATAATATAGAATCATCACCTTATTTTAATTTTTTCGATGTGGGATAATTTTAGGTTTCTAGTCCTTTTAAAAGCTTTTTAAGACTCAAAATTTGTTGGTTGATATTTAAAACCATAAGATTACTCACTTATGATATAGAATTTCATCACCTCATAAGATTACGTAGAATTTATATCTTTTCGATATGTTTTTTTGTTGACATCTAAGGATGAATGATTAGTCTTGTTTATAATATAGAATTTCATTACCATAGAATTTCATCGTCTTATTATGGTCTTAAGAATTTTTTGAAGACTCAAAAGATTTTAATTGATATGAACAAATAATTAGTCTTATTTATAATATAGAACCATAACCATATTATTAATTTATCAATGTGGGATAATATAAATAAAATTTGTAGTCTTATTTATAATATAGAATCATCATCGTACCTTATTTTAATTGTTTCAATGTGGGATAATTTTAATTTTGTGGTCTTATTAAGACTTTTTTTAACTCAAAATATTGTTGGTTGATATTTAAAAACAATGATTACTCTTATTTAGTAGAAATTCATAACCTCATCATAATTTTTCGATGTAGGAGAATTACTTAAGTTGGTTGATGTAGTCTCAAAAGATTCAAAAGATTTTTGTTTGATGAAACTTTATAATTTTTCGGATGTGGGATCTAAGTTTCACCTTATTTTGTAGATAGTCTTATTAAGAGACTTTTTAAGACTTAGAATTTTTTATTGATATTTAAGAATGAATGATTAGTCTTATTTATACTATAAAGTTTCATCACCTTATGTGAGATTATTTTTATTTAACTTTGTAGTCTTATTAAGGACTTAAATGTTTTTTTTATTGATATTTAAAAACGAATGATTTGTCTTATTTATAATATAGAATTCATCAACTTATCATTTAAGTTTATTATTTTTATTTAACTTTTCATTGTGGGATGATTTATTTAAGTTTATAGTCTTCCATCATCTCTCAATTTTTTTCGATGTGAGATAATTTACTGTAGTCTTGTATATTAAAATCTTTTTTAAGATTCAAAAGTTTTTTGTCGGTATTTGTGGACATGACATAGGTCCACCCCGACGCGGCCACGCGCGGGTTTGGGGAGACGAATGAATCTCCATATGAGATGGTCAAATTGAAATTTAAATCGAAGTAGGAGTCGCCACCGAATTTTGTGGTTATTCGGAACCATTCGAGCCCACTCTATGTCATAGTGGGCCGTATACAAAATACGGCCCATTTCCGATGTCAGAGTTTATTGGGCTCGTCCCTTTGCATATCGATACCGATGCCGACTGGGCGGTTAATCGTATATTGAATGACTCTCGTAGCCAATGGATTCGGACATCCGGAAACCACGGTTCTGAGTAAGGGGTGAGGGTACGTGTTGGGAAGTTCACTAAGAACACCCAACCCCGCCCGCACTTAGCGGCCTTTACTAGGATATCGTTCGTTTTTGGTGTACACGGGTTAGTTCGACGGTTGAATGATATGCAAACATTATTTTCCTAAGCATGTGAGAAAAATAAAGTGGGTTGCTAAGTCGTTTAATGCATATTAAACTAATAACGTCAAAGTTATTTTAGCATGTGAGTTCGTTTTAGTCTAATAAAACGATAAAAACAAATAAAAAGCTACAAACACGAGAAAATGAGTTAGTAAGGGCTTGTGAAAATAATATAGCAAATAAATATACGAGATCGAAAAAAAATAAAAATTAATCGAAATCTGGAAAATATTGTTAAAAACGATGTTTTGTATAAAAAAAATAAAGTTCGAAAAATAATAAAAAAACGAGAAAAAGGGGCGTTGAGGCAGCCGGCCGCGCGGCTCGCCCGGGATGCCGGCGAGTCGCGTGTCGGTCTGATTTTTGGGACGATTTTCGAAGACTCGACGTTTTTATTAAACCGCGTACAAATATTGCATAATTCGCACTCGATCTAATATTTTCGATATTCGTTATATTTAATAGTTGACTACGAAATCAATATTAAATATTCGGAATAGTTTTAGAAAAGATGTAAATTTTGAAATAGTTTCGTAGAATAAATAAAATAAAACGAACGAAGAAAGCTAAAAAATCGACTCGGTTTCAGGTCCGTGCGCGAGTCGCCTGGGCATGGCGCGACTCGCGTGCGGGTTTGTCCGATTTTATATTTTTTTTTCGAAATTGCTAATTTTGATAAATCGCGTACAAAATATGAATTAATTTGTATTCGATTCATGCTTTCGATATTCGTCGTACCCGATATTCGATTATGAAATCGATATCGAGTATTCGGAATGAATTAAAAAAAAGGTTTTGTAAAAAAGAGATAAAAATAAAAGTTTGAACGAAAAAAAGGAAAAGAAAAAGATGTAACGACTTTATATCGTCGAGTTTTGATTTAATTCTTTTTGTTACAACATTCAACTATGGAGTTGATATTGCATCTTACGAATGTTTGTTAATATGAAAATAGTTTTTGATAATATCGATATTAGAAAAATATATGCGATGAACGACCCATATTAAAATATGAAACGACCGACGAAAACTAACTAAAAAAAGAAGAAAAAACGTGAGAAAGAGAGAGAAAGGAAGAAGAATCGGGTTTGATTTACACCCTCAACCTACATGCTTTGCGTTCTCGGTATAAGGCTCGTCGGACAGTGGCTTAGGCACGGGAGCGTCGAGATGATGCGGGTGAGTTAAGGTGTCGGTTTTTGGAGCGTTTTTGTGTATGTGTGTGAGGCGTGGATTCGGCCGGGTGACGGGACGGATTCGTCGGTTTTTGGACACTATTTCGGTATTCCTTCGGATGTGGATTTCGAGATTGTTTTTGCTATGATAATCGTGTATGAGTTGCTGAAATATTGTGTATAAAAACTGTTGTTTTTGTGTCGGATATAAGGTCCTATTTATAGGAATCGAGGTGGTCTTGTTTGTGTGACAAGAAACACCGGTTTGGATAGGAAATACGAGAGTTCGTCAGGGAATAAACTTCTCGTTTCTTGGTGAAGAAGCCAAAAGTATCGGCTGGTGGGGATGTATTTCGGCTGTCTTGGGGTATCTTGGCCGAGTATTTTGATGCTCGGTCGATGTCTGATTCGGTTTCCGGATAGAATTCCTACTTGAGATCGAATTCTATCCTTAAACGGATTTGTTTAATATTATTCGAAGCTGATTTTTTTGGTGTTTGAGTCCGAATCAGCCGTGTAGTGTCACGGCCAGCTCGTGTGACTCGGGAAAAAATATCTTTGACCGGGTTTGACTCGGTCGCTAAAAGACGGTTTTACCCCCGGTGTCGGAATCGACTCAAATTAGTCTCATTTGACTCGAAACGACCCACTGGGCCTGGATTTGAGGTCCGTTCTGTGAGATTTGTACTCCCTAATAAGCCTAAACCAAATGTCCATGATTTCGAGCCCATATCCGAGTCCATTAAAGCATGTTTGCGTCCTATCATCATCGGGTGTTTGGCGGGACCTACTATAGACACCTGGCGGTCAAAATGTGGGTGTCTACAGAGCCCCCATTCTGACTGAGGCTTGGACAAGGCGAAAGTCAGAGTAGCTACCAGGCCAATCGAGGATTAAGACCTGGCAGACTTCCGATCGGGTCGTTTAGAGTCCATTAGACTTGCGTGAAGGGCTCGCCAGCCATAAGATAGAAATCATACCTGGATAGATGTCAATAACGGCGCGGGGACTTTCTACTAAAAAAGTCTTGGGTTTGTCTGTTTACAGACAATCTCCATCTTGAAATTGCGTGGGAGTTTGCCTTGGAGGCTATGGGTGTACCGCTTACTGATACGTCCCATCTTTGAATTGCGCGGGAGCCTCTATTAGAAGCTGCGGATGTACCATTTACTGATACATCCGATTCCTCAGCGAAAATGTTGCTTGAATTTTCACTGAGAACTTTGAGAATTCTCCGAGAGTCTTGGGATACCTGTCTGTTTTGCATGCAACATACAGATAAAACATCGACTCGTGCTGGGGAAGAAAATGATTTTTGGTTGATTTTTTTTTGGAAAAAACCGATTTTTTTTTTTGAAAATGGCGGAAATTTTGAAAAATTTGGAAGAAAAGGAATGTTTGGGATGACTTGATTCCTGATCAGATTCTGACACGGATTCCTAAAAATTCCTGGTTAGGCCTGTATGCCTAGATTAAGTGGGAGATATACCGACAGACTTGACTCTGGACGTGACCGGACGAGTCGGCAGACACGACTGGACTCCCTAAGGGTTGGACCGTGACTCGTTAGGGGATGGGCCACCTAAGATGACAAGACTCTTAAGTTGCGCTATTCCGTAGCCTAGGCGAGTGGCAACATGGTCGAATCCTCAGAGTGAGATTGTTTCCGTATGACAGGGCCTTGTGGTAGCAATGCCGTAGAATTTTTTTTTTTGGTTTCGGGGCATGTTCCCAAAGTAGGTGTTGTCTCGAGTCTCTGACAGATTCTTGTCTTCAACTGGGCCGAGTACTAGGACTCACTAAAGAAAGGAGGCTAGTTTTTGAAAGTCTTTGGATTATGTGAGTGGATGGAGAACTTCTTCCTAAGAGAAGCCCCCGGGACGACAAAGCTAGCTGCTGAGAACATGACAGTGTCGTGACCGGAATGATGGTGCTTTTGAATGAGTGTCAATGTGGGTGGTTGTGCCTCTGTTGAAAGGCTGCCTACGTATTCACGTGTAGTGAAATCAAACCAAGCCGTAGTTCAGTGTTGAAAAGTGTATTATGGTGCCTAGTTTATTAAGGCTTTGTGTGTAACTAGCCATAGCAATGGTGTAGGTTAGGTGCATTCCCAATGATGTCTTGACCAAAGGGCTAGAATAGTTAGGATGTTGATCCTGTGACTGTGAGCATTTTCCGGGGTAGCCCCCAGGGGTGGTGTGAACTATTTGGGCATGTTTTATGCCGACCGCAAGTTGAATTCCCGTGTTTGGGGTTGGTAACTGGTTTAGATGTTTTTGGAAATGTGGTGCTAGGAAGTAAGTGGCTGATGATTCGAAATCTGGAGCTCGATTTTGTGGAGCTAGGGCTTCGAGGATAAGGTATTGTAATGTGGTAGGAAAGGGGGAAGTCGAGTAATAATGACTCGAACTTCGATCGGGGTAGGTTTGATAATGCGGGATCTGATTTCCATGTCTGGCCCTAATGGTTAGGGTATCCTATGGAGCTTGAATCCTCAAAATTCTGGGCTGTCTCTACCCTAGGTCTTGGGAAGGTCTTGAGGGTTATAATGTGGGAAGACTAGATGTGGTGCTAGCTGACCAACTTGACTGTCACTCCCCTATTGGATGGTATTAATAATTTTGAATTTGACCGTACCCCGGTCAAAGGATTTTCACTTGAGTTGACCGTTGACCACAGTCATGGGTATTTGATTTTTTTATTGACCTCCTAGCCCCGGTCATGGGTTTTTTGAATTTTTGCTGGTTGACCTCTTAGCCCCGGTCATGGGGTTTTTTTTTGAATGTTGGTTGACCTCTCATCCCCGGTCATGGGTTTCTTGAATTTTGGTTGACCTCTCACCCCCGGTCATGGGTTTCTTGAATTTTGGTTGACCTCTCAGCCCCGGTCATGGGTTTCTTGAATGTTGGTTGACCTCTCAACCCCGGTCATGGGTTTTTTGAATTTTGGTTTGACTAATACCAAAGGTAGGGATCGGTTGATCTTATCGGATGGGTGTTTATTGTGGGAAATGGGCTTGCCTCCCGTCTTGGACCCAAACTAGGAGTCTACCTAGATTCGTCATAGGATTCGATACCGCTCCTACTAAGGGTGGTTATGTGGCTTTCTATGTCAGACATGGAACAGGTAAAAGGAAA
Organism: Agrostemma githago; assembly: GCA_958450325.1. Lineage (NCBI taxonomy): Eukaryota > Viridiplantae > Streptophyta > Magnoliopsida > Caryophyllales > Caryophyllaceae > Agrostemma > Agrostemma githago. The sequence continues at coordinate 68,095,825 of OY288250.1, read as the reverse complement.
ACACGGGCTCGGTTTCCTGCAGTCGTTATAGATGTGCCTATAATAGTCACGTGCATGTGCTCACAGTGTATGACGGTATTCATCATGTTCTCGGAAATACATAAGGAAAGTATATATGGGAAATAGAATATTGAAAGATGACAGAATGCAAATGACTCTGACTCTGATTTTGGAATAATATATCCTAGACTCGGACTCAGACTTAGACTCAAATCAGATCCGGACTCGGATGCTCGGTTGGTTGTTTTTTTTTGGTAAGGTCTTCGACAGGTGCCACGACTCGCCTAAACTCGGCTTTGCGCAAATGCAAGAGAGGGAGTCAAACTAGACATAGCCCGGGGTGACGGGAATGACTAAAATCCTCGGATCGGGAAACCCGGACGTTGACCTAGACAAAGTAACGACCGTGAATTAGACTCGAGTTGTACAAGGATGAGTCCGAAAATGGGGCGACCGTGTTTGACCGCGTCGCGTGCTCGGACCAACCGTGGTGACCTAACCCTAGGTGACTCGAGTGTTCGTAGCATAGGTACGACTCGAAGAAGGCATCATAAGGACGCCGGTGTAAAGTACCCCTTAAGGTGACCGTGGTCGACTGCTCGGGTGGAGGACAGCCCCCGAGTGAGACTAAAGACTCAGATGGTGTGACATCTAAGTGGCTCGAAAGTGGGATACGTGAGACATGTGTAAGACATGACCCTTAGAGCAACCGTGGTTGATCGCTCTGCTGAAAGCTAGCCCCCGAGTGGGGCTGAAGACCGACTCCTAGACGGGTGACTCGTGGATGGTGGACTCTCCCTGGGTTTTGGCAAAGTGGGCCTAGTCCCGTTCGAAGGAAGATCCATGTGAGTATCCCTAGGCTTTGGACTTGAATGTGTAAACGGGCTTCCCTTTGTAGGAGTTCGTCCTACGCAGGTGGGCCGTGCCTTGACAAATAAGGCGGACTTGGGATGGGGTGGAAACCCGTGATGTAAGATCGACGGAGTTTCGACGCTATAGACTCTTACTACTTATGACAAGACCTGACACTGCTAAATACGGGAAGTCCTAAGAAGAAGAAGGTTTTGAAAAGGGATTTGGATCCGAGCAAAGTCGGATTGGAAGGCCCGAACTTTTTTTGAAAATCGAAAAAAGGTGTTATCGGGCCGAGATTTTTGAATTTTTGAAAAGTTTGGACAGCATACCGGCTAGAAAATAGGCTATTTTGAGTCAAAATCATAAGTCCTAAATTCGGTAGCTTTCCGGATTTGAAAAATTGATAGTTTTCGAAAAAGATGCAAGTTTTTGAAAACGACGGTTTTTTGAAAAGATGAGACACGGACCAGGTAGCATGTAGTCACGGAAACAGTATAACGACACCATGTATGCTCTTAGTCTAAGTCTCGGTCGGTCTAATAGAGTCTATACCAACAACGATGGCTTTCTCGTATTGAGGACGGACTCCCTAAGCCGAGTTGGTCTTAGGACATGCCGCAAAACCTAGACGAGTTCCACCATCGATGTCTTTAGTGCACCCATGTAGGAATGCACCGTGGTATAGTGGGACGTCGGTCACAAGTAACCGGCCCGGGAAAGAATGGGTTATGCATGGCCCATTGAACTAAAACGTGTACATTACTATTCGAACGATTTCTTTTCGAGTCTCACCCTAGGGATGCCGATGGTAAGTGACTCATCAGTTGATCCCCAGCGGAGTCGCTAAATTGTGGACATGACATAGGTCCACCCCGACGCGGCCACGCGCGGGTTTGGGGAGGCGAATGAATCTCCATATGAGATGGTCAAATTGAAATTTAAATCGAAGTAGGAGTCGCCACCGAATTTTGTGGTTATTCGGAACCATTCGAGCCCACTCTATGTCGTAGTGGGCCGTATACAAAATACGGCCCATTTCCGATGTCAGAGTTTATTGGGCTCGTCCCTTTGCATATCGATACCGATGCCGACTGGGCGGTTAATCGTATATTGAATGACTCTCGTAGCCAATGGATTCGGACATCCGGAAACCACGGTTCTGAGTAAGGGGTGAGGGTACGTGTTGGGAAGTTCACTAAGAACACCCAACCCCGCCCGCACTTAGCGGCCTTTACTAGGATATCGTTCGTTTTTGGTGTACACGGGTTAGTTCGACGGTTGAATGATATGCAAACATTATTTTCCTAAGCATGTGAGAAAAATAAAGTGGGTTGCTAAGTCGTTTAATGCATATTAAACTAATAACGTCAAAGTTATTTTAGCATGTGAGTTCGTTTTAGTCTAATAAAACGATAAAAACAAATAAAAAGCTACAAACACGAGAAAATGAGTTAGTAAGGGCTTGTGAAAATAATATAGCAAATAAATATACGAGATCGAAAAAAAATAAAAATTAATCGAAATCTGGAAAATATTGTTAAAAACGATGTTTTGTATAAAAAAAATAAAGTTCGAAAAATAATAAAAAAAAACGAGAAAAAGGGGCGTCGAGGCAGCCGGCCGCGCGGCTCGCCCGGGATGCCGGCGAGTCGCGTGTCGGTCTGATTTTTGGGACGATTTTCGAAGACTCGACGTTTTTATTAAACCGCGTACAAATATTGCATAATTCGCACTCGATCTAATATTTTCGATATTCGTTATATTTAATAGTTGACTACGAAATCAATATTAAATATTCGGAATAGTTTTAGAAAAGATGTAAATTTTGAAATAGTTTCGTAGAATAAATAAAATAAAACGAACGAAGAAAGCTAAAAAATCGACTCGGTTTCAGGTCCGTGCGCGAGTCGCCTGGGCGTGGCGCGACTCGCGTGCGGGTTTGTCCGATTTTATATTTTTTTTCGAAATTGCTAATTTTGATAAATCGCGTACAAAATATGAATTAATTTGTATTCGATTCATGCTTTCGATATTCGTCGTACCCGATATTCGATTATGAAATCGATATCGAGTATTCAGAATGAATTAAAAAAAAGGTTTTGTAAAAAAGAGATAAAAATAAAAGTTTGAACGAAAAAAAGGAAAAGAAAAAGATGTAACGACTTTATATCGTCGAGTTTTGATTTAATTCTTTTTGTTACAACATTCAACTATGGAGTTGATATTGCATCTTACGAATGTTTGTTAATATGAAAATAGTTTTTGATAATATCGATATTAGAAAAATATATGCGATGAACGACCCATATTAAAATATGAAACGACCGACGAAAACTAACTAAAAAAAGAAGAAAAAACGTGAGAAAGAGAGAGAAAGGAAGAAGAATCGGGTTTGATTTACACCCTCAACCTACATGCTTTGCGTTCTCGGTATAAGGCTCGTCGGACAGTGGCTTAGGCACGGGAGCGTCGAGATGATGCGGGTGAGTTAAGGTGTCGGTTTTTGGAGCGTTTTTGTGTATGTGTGTGAGGCGTGGATTCGGCCGGGTGACGGGACGGATTCGTCGGTTTTTGGACACTATTTCGGTATTCCTTCGGATGTGGATTTCGAGATTGTTTTTGCTATGATAATCGTGTATGAGTTGCTGAAATATTGTGTATAAAAACTGTTGTTTTTGTGTCGGATATAAGGTCCTATTTATAGGAATCGAGGTGGTCTTGTTTGTGTGACAAGAAACACCGGTTTGGATAGGAAATACGAGAGTTCGTAAGGGAATAAACTTCTCGTTTCTTGGTGAAGAAGCCAAAAGTATCGGCTGGTGGGGAGGTATTTCGGCTGTCTTGGGGTATCTTGGCCGAGTATTTTGATGCTCGGTCGATGTCTGATTCGGTTTCCGGATAGAATTCCTACTTGAGATCGAATTCTATCCTTAAACGGATTTGTTTAATATTATTCGAAGCTGATTTTTTTGGTGTTTGAGTCCGAATCAGCCGTGTAGTGTCACGGCCAGCTCGTGTGACTCGGGAAAAAATATCTTTGACCGGGTTTGACTCGGTCGCTAAAAGACGGTTTTACCCCCGGTGTCGGAATCGACTCAAATTAGTCTCATTTGACTCGAAACGACCCACTGGGCCTGGATTTGAGGTCCGTTCTGTGAGATTTGTACTCCCTAATAAGCCTAAACCAAATGTCCATGATTTCGAGCCCATATCCGAGTCCATTAAAGCATGTTTGCGTCCTATCATCATCGGGTGTTTGGCGGGTGTCTACAGTATTTAACCCATAGGGTTGTATTTAAACATTTAAAATATTCCACTTTTAGTATAATCATATGGATTATATTATTATATATTTTGGATAAATGATTACTCTTATTTATATAATAATAAAAATTCATTCATAATTTTTCGATGTGGGATAATTTTACTTAAATTTATTTAAGTTTAGATATAGTCTAATTAAGAACATTTATTCATAGACGAATGATTACACTTATTTATAATATATAGAATTATATCAATCCATCTTCATTTTTCGATGCGAGATAATTATTCGTTAAGAACTTTTTTTAGGACGAATGATTAATCTTATTTATAATATAGAATTTAATCAACCGAGGGATCTTCTTAATATTTGTGAGGAGGTATTTTAATGAATTTCATCGTCTTATTATACTCTTTAATATTTGTGAGGGACCTTAATCGAAGGGAGTATAATTTTTTGATGTGAGATATAATTTACCTAAGTTTATAGCCTTAAGAGTGTTTTAAGACTCGAAAGAGAGGGGTATAATTTTTCGATGTGGGATATAATTTACTTAAATTTATAGTTTTAATAGTTTCTTTAAGACTCAAAAGATTTTGATTGATATCTAAGAATCTAAGAACAAATAATTAGTCTTATTTATAATATAAAAATCCATCACCTTATTATAATTTGTCGATGTGGGATAAATTTAACTAAAATTTGTAGTCTTATTTATAATATAGAATCATTACCGTAACTTATTTTAATTGTTTTGATGTGGGATAATTTTAAGTTTGTAGTCTTATTAAGACCCTTTGTAAACTCAAGATTACAAATTCATGACTTCATCATAATTTAAAAAACAATGACATATAATTCCATCATAGTTTTTTTAAAAAAACAAAAGTTTTTTTGTTGGTTGATATTTAAAAACGATGATTACTCTTCTTTAGTACAAATTTATAAGCTCATCATAATTTTTCGATGTGGGAGAATTACTTAACTTCGTTGATGTCTAAAGATTTTTTTTTTAGTTTTATTTATAATATAAAATTTCATCACCTTATTATAATTTTTTTATTTAAGTGTATAGTCTTAACAACTTTTTTAAGACTCAAAAGATTTATGTTTGATGAAACTTTATAATTTTTCAAATGTGAGATAATTTTAGTTAAGTTTATAGTCTTAATATATAGTTTAAGACTCAAAATATTTTTGGTTAATATCTAAGAGCACATGGTTACTACGGAGTATTATTTATAATATAAAGTTTCATCACCCTATTATAATTTTTTAAGACTTAAAAGTATTTTTGATTGATATTTAATAACGAATGATTAGTTTTATTTATAATAAAGAATTCATCAACTTATCATATTTTTCGATGTGAAATAATTTATTTAAGTTTATAGTATTCCATCAGCTCTTTTTAAGATAAAAAAATACATCATTACTCTTGTTGATAATATAGAATTTCATCAACTCACTGTAATTTTGTAAATATAGGATGATTTTAAATTTGCAGTCTTATATATCAAAAGTTTTTTAGTCGATATTTAAAACCGAATGATTACTAATATTTATAATATAGAATTCCATCACTCCATCATAATTTTTCGATGTGGGATAATTTAAAAGTTTTTCTTGGTCGATATTTAAAACGAATGATTACTTTTATTTATAATATAAAATTTCATCATCTCGACGTAGGATAATTACTTAAGTTTATAGTCTTAGAAAGACTTTTGAGATTCAAAAGACTTTTGGTAGATATCGAAGAACGAATTATTACTCTTTATTTATAATAGAATTTCATTATCATATTGTAATTTGTCGATGTGGGATAATTTTAAAACTGTTATATGTTATAAATTCATCACATAATGTGAAACAAATGGTATGAAATTTATACTCTAATGAAAGCATTTTTTAACACGAATCTAATCATTTTTATAATTTATTTTACGATAATGTTTTAAAAAAATAAACTCTAAAGGTTTTCACGTCATAATTGTAAAATATCACATTAATATAATAAATTAAATATATATTGTAATAATCAAAAGATTCTCTAATTGATTTTTTTAATTATTTATAATACTTTCCTAATTTGAGGTTTGATTGAACGGAACAATGAGATCGCTCGAAAAAAGCCTAAAATATATATATATATATATATATATATATATATATATATATATATATATATATATATATATATATTGATTGTTCATACAATAATATTCACAAAGACTCCTTGTACTCGTTTCGACTCTGCTAAAGTTATTGTCTACTTGTCTTCCAATGTCTGATTTGAGAATGCATGCATGCATGCTGAAATAGACTTATGCATGCAGCCCCCTGTACTGGACTCCACCAATTACATTGACATGTACACATTTCATTTAACCCAATATCATTATACGTAAGTCTTAACTTAACACAAATTAAAATATAAGACAAGACTAGCTAATTATTCCTCCCTTCGTTCATTTATCTGTTTGACTTTTATATTCATTGTGAAAAATATTTTAACACAAATTCTTGGGAGAGACGGTCTCTCAATAACTTATTGAGAGACCACTCTTCAGTACCACTGATGGGGGTCGGTCACCTGCAACGGGTCGCCTGCCAATTAGACCCGCAGACGACCCGACCCGAAAGAATAAAGCAGCCTGTCATAAAGTCACTGGGATGCAATCACCCAAAAACCCGAAGAAGCAGCTTCGTCCTCCCCTGCTCGTCTGCTTTCAGGGGGTGAAAGGCAAGGCAGGGGTCGCCAGGGGTCCCTCCGTCATTCTGCCTAAGGTAAAAGAGAATGGGTGGATGAAACGGATCCACGTGTCTCCTTGCCATCCACCCATTCTCCCGCTCTTTTCCCTCTCCTCCTCTCTCTCTTGTGGGAAGGTATAAATACCCACTCATTTCCCACTTAGAGGGGGTTGGATTTTCTCTCTCTAGACTCTTACTCTAAAAAACGCCACCTAACTCCTCACGAACTAGGTTCATCAAGGCATTCACGGACTGACTTAGGCATCGGAGAGGGTTCCCTCGGACAACCTCCGAGGCCCTGTGCGTTACTTGTGCAGGGAGCAGGCTCAATCCGCCGGGAAAAGTTCGACCTGTGGAGTAAGGAGAAGGAGAGAATCGTGAACTCGACCGAGCAATACTCGAACACTAAAACCCGAATTCGTAATCGGGTTGATTGTTTCCGTGACCGGAACAATTTGGCGCCGTCTGTGGGGATAGATAGTAGGTTGTACCCACGAAATTACCCACAAAATCAACCATTCTCAAACACGAAATTAACCAATTACAATCAAATATGCCTGAAATTTTCGACACCAGCTCCGTGGAAAATCCCCCCAATGCTCCCCGTTATGGCATGTCACCGGAGGTAACCCCCGCCGCCACGATTCCAGGCGTGGGGCGAGCCAGTCTCCAGGGGGCACCGGGTCAGGGAGTAGTCGCCATGACAGGGTAGGGGGCACATGCGGGGCAAACTCTAAACCTCACCCCTGCCCAGATGGCGCAGACCGCGACGTTCTTCTCAGCAATGTTGAATCAGGAATTCACTCCGGATGATCTGGTAGGCAGGGTCGCCACGACCCCCAGGTTACTCCACTTTGAAAGTGGAGAAGGAACCGGGGGCACAAAACGGACCGCCCTCAGAAACGTTCAGAGAAAGGCTAGGAAGACAGCTCAGGTGTATGCGCAAGTGCAAAGGCGGATCACAGAAGCCCGTCAGGAACCGCCTGCACAACAAGAGGTCGCTGGTCCTGAAGAAGCATTCTCTATTCACACCACAGAATCTACTGCCGCTCGCGAAAGAAGGGGTTTATCCCAATACCTGAGAAATCGCATGAGGCACAAAGAACCAGTGTCCAAGCGCCTGGGGGAGAAACAGGGAGATGTATTCTCCAGGCTGACACCGGTTGAGAAATTACAGCCTGCTCCAGGACTGTCTCAGAGCCTGCAGTCCAGGCTTAACAATGGTCAGCCTATGAGGCCCAGGCACCGTCAGGGTGATAACCTCGAGCCTGCTCAGAAAAAGCGCTCACGGTATCACTCCCCTCCCCCCCACGGGAATGACGAGGCGATAAGCAGGCGCCCACCAAGGTACCGCTCCCCTGAATGTAGAAGACCGACCCCTGACAGAAGGGATGACCACGGTCACTACTCGGGTACGAGCAGGTCAAGAATGGTGGGCAGGCCAACCAAGACCCCGCTTCACCCTGAGGTACAGGCGTGCCCTATCCCAAAGATTAAAATGCCCTCTGTCAAGTTTGATGGTACGACTGACCCAGAGGATCATTTGGCGGCATACGAGAGCCATATGGGCATGTACGACGCCGATGACGCGGTTTGGTGCAAAATTTTTCCAACCACCTTGGTGGGCCTGGCCCAAGGTTGGTTCAGGGATTTGCCGCAGGAGTCAATATGTTTCTTCATCGAGTTGGCCGAAGCTTTCCTTGACCAATACGCGGGAAACAAGAGGCGTCGTCTTACTCGTTTCGACCTAATGACTCTCAGGCAGAAGAAGGGTGAGTCTGTCAGAGAATACCTGAAGAGGTTTGACTTGTCCTTCCAGCAGGTCAAAGAGATAGACGATGCGACAGGGACATACGCACTGACTAACTCATTGCTTCCCGGAGAAATGAAGAACCAGCTGATCAGGGCTCAGCCGGAAACTCTGGCCAAAGCCAGAAAAATCGCTGAAGGGTTTATGCTACAGGAGGAGTTCCATAGCCTGCCGGATACCCCCGCAGGCCCCACCAGGCAGCAGGGGGGACCGCAGGGTGGATGTGGCAGAAATGAACCCGGAAGACAGAGAACCGAGGAAGGGGATACCCCCAAGAAAGAGCGCACGGTCTACCAGCCCAAGTTCGACAGCTACACAGCCCTCAACAAATCCAGGGCAGAGATCTTCGAACTGGAAAAGGAGACTGCTAAGTGGAATCGCCCGAGAAAACCGCGCAGCCCAAAGGGGGACCCCAAGAAATTCTGCACCTTCCACGATTGCGTAGGCCACACCACCGAAGAGTGTCGCCACCTGAAGGACGAAATCGAGAAGCTGATCAGGAATGGCTGGTTGGCCAACTACGCAGCGAGGAATAAATCTCAAAAAGAAGCGCCTGAAAAGCCTGAAGGCTCGGTACAGAACCGCCTGATAATCCATGTGATATCAGGGGATGCAGAGGGCCAGATCAGCCGAAGAGGTCAGAAGAGGCAAATTCGTGAACTAAGAAACCAAATCTGCTATGCTGAAAGGGCAGGAAGCCCGAAGGGAATGACGCTAAGCATCACTCCTGAGGATGCAGGGCGGGTGGTGTATCCCCACAGCGATCCCTTGGTGCTATCCTTGGAAATCAGCAACCACATTGTGCGGAGATGCATGGTGGATACCGGTGCATACACGAACCTGCTGTACAAAGACGCCTTCGACAAAATGGGCCTGGAGAAAAGGCACCTACGACCTGCCCCTGGATCATTATACGGGTTCAGCGGGGCCGGCATACTGTCCATGGGGATCATAGACCTACCTGTAACATTTGGGAAGGGGGCTACTGCCAGAAATGTCAGGGCATCATTCGTTGTAGTGGATGCGAGGTCTGCTTACAATGCCCTAATCGGCAAGGCCACCCTGGACGAGATTGAGGCGGCCATATCAATTAGGGCCCTCACTATAGCCTATGTTACAGATTTTGGCCTTGAAGGTAAAGTGCATGGGGACCAGGAGTCAGCCAGGCAGTGCTACTCAGTGGCCCTGCAAACCCATGAGAATGAAAGAAAAGGAAACAGAAAAGCTGACAGTTCTCCCAGCAGGGAGGGCGAGATTCCAGCCGGTAATCAGGCATCAGACCACCTGGAACCTGGGGGAGAGAGCATGCTGGTGGACCTGGAGCCAGGGAGACAGGTCCTTATAGGGGCTGACCTGGAAGAGTCCTACCAGGCTGAACTGGTCAAGTTGTTAAAAGATAACAAGGATGTATTCGCCTACTCGGCGGACGAAATGCCAGGGGTCGATCCAACGTGTATCGTTCACAGGCTGAACGTAAATGCGGACGCCCGCCCTGTGAAGCAGAAAAAGCGAAATATGTCCGCAGAGAAGGATGTGGCAATTAAGGAGGAAATTGAAAAACTTCTGAAGGCAGATTTTATTGAGGTTTGTGACTACCCAGAATGGCTAGCGAATGTAGTCATGGTTAAGAAATCATCAGGCGCATGGAGAATGTGTGTGGACTTTACAAACCTCAACAAGGCCTGCCCAAAAGACTGCTACCCACTCCCCAGGATTGACCAACTGGTAGACGCTACCAGTGGATATACTATGCTGAGCTTCCTGGATGCCTTCTCAGGGTATCATCAAGTGTACTTATGGCAGCCGGACAGGGTGAAATGCGCCTTCATCACCAGTTCAGGCACCTACATGTACAAAATAATGCCATTGGGGCTTAAAAACGCAGGGGCCACATACCAACGCTGGTCGACAAGGTGTTCGAAGGTCAAAAAGGCAGAAACATAGAAGCCTATGTCGATGACGCCATTGTAAAGAGCAAAGGAGACAATGAGCACCTGGCAGATCTGCGGGAGACCTTTTCCTCTTTGCGCGCCTACAAAATGAAACTCAATCCAAAGAAGTGTACATTTGGCTGTTCTGGACCTTCCCGAACCCAGGACCATCAGGGACATTCAACGTCTGACAGGCCGCATGGCCGCCCTGGCACGCTTCATTGCCCGGTCAGCAGACAAGTCAACCCCATTCTTCAAAATATTGAAAGGCAACAAGCAATTCAAGTGGGAGGACGAGCAAAAGGAAGCCTTCGAGCAGTTGAAGGAACATTTAAAGAAGCTCCCCACCCTGGCAAGGCCAGTGGCAGGGGAAAAACTCTTTCTCTACATCGCTGTAACCAATGTGACAGTTAGCGCAGTCATCCTGAGGGAAGAGGCAGGCGCTCAGTAGCCCATATATTTTGTGAGCCATGCCCTGGGGGCAGCAGAAAAGAATTATCCTATGGTCGAAAAAGCGGCTTATGCGGTTGTCATAGCAGCCAGAAAATTAAGGCCATACTTCGACGCACACCCTGTCGTGGTGTTGACAGACCAGCCCTTGGAGAAAGTGCTGGAGAAATTTGAAAAGTCAGGCAGGCTGCTAAAATGGGCCATTGAGTTGAGTGGACTAGGGATAACATACCAATCCAGAACAGCCATCAAAGCCCAAGCCCTGGCCGACTTTCTAGCAGAATGCTCCCACTCTGAGGAAGATAGCCCAACTGCGGGCGAATGGGTGGTGTACACCGACGGGTCCTCCACGGCTAATGGTGCAGGGGCCGGAGTCGTGTTGACTAGCCCAGAAGGGACTGACTTAGATTTATCTTCCCCGCGTCAAACAATGAAGCTGAGTACGAAGCAGTGCTCGCAGGCGTTAACCTAGCCAAAGCCGCAGGCGTAGAGCGGATTGTCCTGGCGACAGACTCCCAACTCATCGCCAACCAAATCAATGGAGAATATGAGGCCAGGGATCCAACGATGGCCGCATACCTAGAAATGGTGAAGAGGGAGTTGTCAGACCTGAAATCATATGAAATCAGACCAATCGGGCAGATGCCCTGTCAAAACTGGCTAGTTCTAGCCTGCAGGATATAAGGAGGTCTGTATGGGTAGATGTCATCCAAGAAAAATCTACCATCCCCTGCCAAACCGTCGGCGCTGTGGAGGAAGCAGGGCCTGAGGATTGGAGGACACCCATCATCCTGTTCAAGAAACACAGAATTTTACCGTCTGACCCCGTACAAAAAAGAAAAATGCCGGCAAGAGCTGCATGGTTTATTTTAATGGGAGAAGATTTGTGCAAGAAATCTTTCTCGTCCCCTCTGCTCAGGTGTCTGGGGGCAGAGCAGGCAGCGGAGGTATTAGATGACATCCACTCTGGAATATGTGGCCATCACATAGGAGGAAAGTCGTTGGCACACAAGGCCTTAAGGGCGGGATACTACTGGCCGACCCTGCTGGCAGACGCAAAAGACTTGACTCAAAAATGCAGGAAATGTCAGCTTTTTGCCCCATCCATCCATGCCCCGGCCCAAGAGCTCATGCCAATCCTATCCCCCATCCCCTTCGCTCAGTGGGGGATGGACATACTAGGACCTTTCACGGTGGCAACCGGGGGCAGAAAATTCCTGATCGTGGCTATCGACTACTTCACCAAGTGGGTGGAGGCTGAGGCAGTGCCTAACATTACTGAGCCTGCAGTCAGGAAGGTGATATGGCGGAATATCATAACTAGATTCGGCCTACCAAAAATGTTAGTATTTGATCATGGAAGGCAATTTGATAACGACCCCCTGAGAATCTGGTTGGAAGGCCATGGCATCGCAGTTGCCTACTCTGCCGTCTGCCACCCTCAGACCAACGGACAAGCAGAAACAGCCAACAAACAGATCCTAAATGGCCTTAAGAAGATGGTGGATGACCTCAAGGGCAGATGGGCCAACGAGCTCCCCAGCATACTCTGGTCAATCAGGACCACCCGAAAGGAATCTACAGGCCAAACCCCATTTGGCCTGGTATACGGAGCAGAGGCCCTATTACCCATCGAGGCCAGAATCCCTTCCCTGCGCTCCCTGCAATACGACCAGGCGGAGAATGAAGTAGCAATGGCTGAGGCCTTAGATCTGGTCAATGAGGTGCGGGAGGAGGCCAGTGCCAATATCGTCGCCTACCAGCAACGAATGAGGAAGACGTACAATAAGAGAGTACATGAGAGAAATTTTCAGATGGGTGATCTAGTTCTCAGAAAAACACAGGCTGTGGGAAAATCGAGAGAGCACGGCAAACTAAGCACTAACTGGGAAGGTCCATACCAAGTAACCCAAATCTTAGGGCCAGACACGTATAGGATCGCCAATCTTGAGGGCCAAGAGTTGAGTGCTCACTGGAATGCAGACACCCTAAAGAAGTATTATGTCTAGCAAAATCTTAAGATAGTTTTCGTTTCCTAAAAAATTGGCGGAGGACGGTCAAGAATGTCGACGGCTCCGACCACCCTTGTGTTAAGTTTTTGACAAAGAAATAAAAGGAACTTCAAGCCTATACTCGTTGCCTGTTCAAACTTGCGTTTTCACACACAAACGAGCAGGGGGCAATAGGGGAGGCCCCCCTGTTGCCAGGACTAAGGAAAATATACCCCCAAACAAAAATTCCAAAACCTCCCTGCTTGCCTCTGGGTAGGCAGGGGACAGGCCCCCCTAGACTTTGATCAAAAGCCAGGGACAGGTCAAATCAACAAGGACTGGGGGCAGGCTCCCCAACCTTGTATAAAAAACGCGAAAGCCTCCCTGCTTACCTCTGGGCAAGCAGGGGGCAGGCCCCATGGACTTTAATCCAAAGCCAGGGACAGGCCAAATCAACAAGGACTGGGGGTAGGCTCCCCAACCTTGTATAAAAAACGCGAAAACCTCCCTGCTTACCTCTGGGCAGGCAGGGGGCAGGCCCCCTGGACTTTGATCAAAAGCCAGGGACATGCCAAATGAACAAGGACTGGGGGCAGGCTCCCCAACCTTGTATAAAAAACGCGAAGGCCTCCCTGCTTACCTCTGGGCAAACAGGGGGCAGGCCATACCTTAAAACTTGTACAAAAAACAAAGCAAAAACAGATGCAAACAAACAACGAAAGGGTCCTCATAAAAGGAAAAAAGTAGTAGGGATACACAGAATAAAGGTTTTTCAAAGGCATTACAATAAACAAGGCAGCCGGCCACAAAAGGGCTCGGCGCGCAAAAAGGTGAGAAGTTAACGCGTCAGCATAAGCGCGGCAGGGGATGAACAAGAGCCCTCTGAGGATGACTGCCCTGCGTGTTAGGCAGGAGGAGCTTCTGAACCAGAGGCAGCAGCCTCTTCAGCCATCTTGCGCATCTGGGCCTCATCCTTAGCAGTATAGAGAGCCCGGAAGGCCTCTTCGTCAAAACCAGGGAACATCTCCCTGACAGCCTCCATAACCACCCCCAAGCAAGAGTTGGCACCATTCACGAAGCCTGTCGCCACTGCAGTTTCGACCTCTTGAATTATCTCATCTTTTTCCTTCTGCCACTCCCCAGTCTTCACCGCCAAGTCACCAAGAGCCGCCTGAAGGTCCGAATCCGCCTTGGAAAGACGCTCCCCTAGGTCTGCGGCCTTTTTCTTGGCGTGATCCAACTCAGCTAAAGCTTTTTTGGCCTGCTCCAGCTCTGCAAAGGCCTACTTAGCTCTCTTCGACTCCTCCTCCAGGCGAGACACCTCCCTGACTGCCCTCTCACTTTGAGACTTCCAGTGAATCGCCTGATTCCTGGCCTCCTCCAACTCGTTCTCCTTTTTTGTCAGCTGATCCTTCAAACCAGCAATAAGAGCAACATCCCTCTCGACTGTAGTCAGGCGGTCAGAGTTGGCCAAATCCTCGTCACTTAGACGACTAAGGGTCGCCAGCTCAGCAGAGGCCTGAATAACTCTGGCGGTGCGTTGAATGTATTGAGTCACTTGATGGGTAGCAGAGTGGACAGTCTTGAGAAGGTGATCCGCCAAAACCGCCCCGGAATCAGAGAGTAAGGCAGAGACGTCCTGGCTATCACCGGCGGTATAATGGAACTCAGTGTTCTCCTCAGAAAAAAGGGTACCAGGAACTCCTTGAGCAAAGCGTTTTGGGTCAGGCGTATCAGCCTCCAAATCCACCACGTGATCTGCATTTGAAGTTCCCCTGCTCCTTTTCCTGATCAGCCCCCTAGGAGTAATTTCTCCAGTCTCTTCAGAACCAGCGGCCTGCGGCCCCTGGGGAGTCTGAATCCCTGGAGGAGAGCCTCCCTGCTTGCCAGCAGGGGAAGGAGTGGCCTCAGAAGCGATCGCCTTTTTCGCAACCAGAGAAGGGGTGGCTTCAGAGACCGCCGTTTTCACAGGCGTTGATCTGGGGGGAGCAGGGAGCCTTGACCTACTAAACGAAATGCCCTTCAGATGCTTCATCAGGTTCTTCTCACCCTTCTTGAAGTCAGGAGAAAGGGAAGGGCGGCTTTGGACAACGTCAAGGGTCTCGGTCAAACCCAAACGCTTCACCTCCCTTTTCGTCCAAAGGAAGGTAGCAAGGTCTGCAAAGCAAATAAGCGACCAGTTAGAAAAATCATTTAAGAAGGGAAAGGCGGGTAAAGGAAAATCATCAGCGCTCCTGAACTTCCTTTGTCTAGGCCCGGATTCAGGCCCACTCGGGTCAGGTACCTATCAGTAGCAATAAGCTCCGCATGGGGGAGCCATAAAGAAGGACCATACACCCCAGATTTATAAGTATGGGCAGCAAAATTGTCTACCAAATCCTTATCTTTCCTGCTCAACTTGACCTCCAAAGCTTTCCCTCCTACGCCAGGGTGATATTCCTGGTGGGTCTCTAGCCTGGTGTGGACGTGATTCCTGAAATGGCGAGGAATCTTCCACCCTTGGGCGCTGTGCACATAGAGGAAATTGTTTTTCCAATCTCTCAGGCTGTCCATAGGTGGCCACACCAGAGTATGACCCTTTTGTCTCTGGATGGACCAATATCCAGGGGAACTCTCGATCCCAGAAGAAACCATTTGCAGGCCGACCATAAACCTCAAAGCATCAATAGAGGGCTCGGCACGATGAAACAGGCAGGTCCAAACATACGAAATTAATGACCTGACAGCCATGGCTGTCAGTTGAGCAATGCCACGTTCATCCGCCTGAAAATCTCTTCCGGAGAGGGATGAAGGGGGAAGCGAAGACCGAATTCCAAACAATTGTGGTAAACCGCTATGCACCCGTCGGGAGGACAGCATACGGTGTCTTTTTCACCGGGGACGACAATTGTATACCCATCCCCAAAATTGTAAAACCGCTCAATCGCGCTGGCAGCATTCTTTGCAAGAATCAAATCCCGGTTTTTGGGGTCGGGGTAAGTTCCCAGGGGAACGTGATACTTGGCTTTGTCTAACTAATAGGTCCTACCTCTTTCCCGGGGAATAAGGGGACCAGAGGTTCTGGAAGGGTCGATCTCCAGCGCCTCGTCGTCCGAGTCGACAACGTCGTAAGGGGCAGGTTCAGGAGAGTTACCACCCCCACTACCCGCCGAGTTCTCCTCCTCGACTGTCCTAAGGCCAACCTCCCTAGAAGAGGAGGCAAGATTCTCCCTACCCTCTTCCCGGTCCTTCTTCCTCAATGGGTCGGTAAACGGTAGGATGCGTTCGCGAGTTCTAGACATAGTAACTCTAAGAGGAACGAAAAGCAAGAAATCGAAAGAAAGGGAGCAAGAGCTGGAAATTAAAAATCTAACCTAAGGTCGGCCGCCGATGGGATGAAAGCTTGAGAGAGAAATTTCCCAGAAAAACAGGGGTACGAAGGAAGGCTCGAGTTATCACACCAAAAATTCGCAGAGAAAAAGTTTGTGAAAAGAGAGGAAGTACAGAGGCCAGTTTGCTTTTATAGGGGGAGGGCAAGTGAAAGGTCACCAAAACCTGGGAAATCTGCCAGGAAGGCACCCCCACGTGTCACGCCCTCGAAAAGCTTGCCCCTCACCACTCCCCAAGGAAAGTCTTGGGGAAGTAGCAAGTCAAGGGAAAACATCCCCTCATGACGTCAAAAAAATAAAATAAAATAAAAATAATAATAACAAATAATAAAAATGCCACACATAAACAAGCTGCCTGACTTTTTTCATTAAATTAAAGAAAACCCGAAAAACGGGCAAGTTACATCCAGTACAGGCAAAAAGTACAAAAAAGAGCCCCTGTTTCCGGCTCACCACGCCTGCACCCTGCGGGCAGGCCTAATCATCATCAAAGCCTGGGGAATAGTCCCCAGGGCTGTGGCACCCCCCTGCATCGGATCCCCAGTCCCAGTCGTCAGAATCCTTGAAGGGGTCCGCAGAGTCATCACCGTCGTCCCGACCAGAGGAGTAACCCTGGCCGTCACTATCGCCGAGTCCCGGCTACTAACATCCCAGTCCCTGCCATAAGGGACTGTTTTAGTATCATCACAGGAGCCGCAGCCCACTTTCCTCCTCAAGGGAGAAGAAGGGCCCGACTCAGGAGAAGAGGCCAACTCTGAGCAGTCGGGGTCAAACTGCTCAGGGTGTAGCCATGGAAAACACTCATGGCACCCCCTGTCAAAACAACCCCCGCCCTGGGGGCAGCGCCTGTATTTTGGGGCGGCTGGAGAAGCTCTCTGAGGGCACTTGTCCGCCCTGACAAGAGTCCTCCTTCTGAGCTTCCTGTGAAGTCGAGCGCAGGGCTGCCGGCTACGGCGCAGGATGAGAAAGGACGCCCTAGGGTACCTTAGTTTCCAACGCCCCCTAAAGCAACGGGTCACCACGCGAACCCCTTGGCAAAAAAATACTTTGGTAATCCACGACATTTTCTTTGAAAGAAGAAGAGAAGAAGGTTGGAAATGGGTCGTGAAAGTGGCAAAGGAGGTAAAATTTATACAAAGGACTCAAGCAGCGCATTAATAACTCCCCAACTACTTCAGCAGGCGGCGCGACCAATAACTAAGCAGGTGCGCTGCCCAAGATTCACTTAAAGCACGAGATGTAATCATGACTAAAAGGCAAATAAACCCTTTGCATGCCCAATGGGAATTAATTATCCACCCTTGGGAACACGCGAAACGCATTCAATGCAAAGAAGAAGCCAGAGGGTCAACCTCCCACCAAGAGATCGCCTGCCAAAAGGGGAACCCCGCTCCCCTCCGCCCGGCGAGGGCCAATTGATGGGGGTCGGTCACCTGCAACGGGTCGCCTGCCAATTAGACCCGCAGACGACCCGACCCGAAAGAATAAAGCAGCCTGTCATAAAGTCACTGGGATGCAATCACCCAAAAACCCGAAGAAGCAGCTTCGTCCTCCCCTGCTCGTCTGCTTTCAGGGGGTCTTCCCCCTGAAAGGCAGGGCCAGGGGTCGCCAGGGGTCCCTCCATCATTCTGCCTAAGGTAAAAGAGAATGGGTGGATGAAACGGATCCACGTGTCTCCTTGCCATCCACCCATTCTCCCGCTCTTTTCCCTCTCCTCCTCTCTCTCTTGTGGGAAGGTATAAATACCCACTCATTTCCCACTTAGAGGGGGTTGGATTTTCTCTCTCTAAACTCTTACTCTAAAAAACGCCACCTAGCTCCTCACGAACTAGGTTCATCAAGGCATTCACGGACTGACTTAGGCATCGGAGAGGGTTCCCTCGGACAACCTCCGAGGCCCTGTGCGTTACTTGTGCAGGGAGCAGGCTCAATCCGCCGGGAAAAGTCCGACCTGTGGAGTAAGGAGAAGGAGAGAATCGTGAACTCGACCGAGCAATACTCGAACACTAAAACCCGAATTCGTAATCGGGTTGATTGTTTCCGTGACCGGAACAACCACTTTATATTCTATTCGTACCCTTAAATGACAACTTTGTTTTGTACCTGTTTTTATAAGAAGCGTACCCTCTTTATATTTGTATACTCTTTTATATTAATCGTACTTACTTCTATTAGGTTTGGTACCACTATTACTTCCCTTTGTACTTAGTCTCTCAGTAAAGTTAATGAGAGACCGTCTCTCAGGAGACCTACTCATATTTTAAACACAAAGTAAAATATGAGACAAGACTAATGGTTACTTCCTTCATTTCATTTATTTGTTTGCCTTTTATATTCATTATAAAAAAATATTTTAATCAAAGGCAAACAAATGAATAAGGCAAACTAATTTTTCAAGGAATTATGGTTTGAAGGTAGAATGTAGGGATGTAATCATGTTGGCCACTAATTGATTTTTTTTTTGATGAACGAGGAAATCCGCAGCCACTAATTAAAATTTTATTGTTAAGTTTTCTTTTAACTTTTGGTACTTACGTTATTAAATTTGATGTAATAATCTCAGTGGTCCGAATAAAAGTTAGTAGATGAAAGCAATGGGTAGAAGTTGGTGTAGTGTACAATTGGCCACCGTTGAAGTGGTGAGTCTAGCGAAGGTTGAATGGTGCCAAATTCGTGATGGGTGGGATTCATCAATGCAACGCCATGCTATTTACGTCCGTTGAGTGAGCTCTCTTGGATGTCGTCTACCCCATATTTCCTTTGGTTATTTCACTACGTGATTAGTACGGGATATCATATAGAAAAGCTAAAAATACGAAGGTATCACGTAGAAAATTTCTTTATTTATTTATATTTTATACGAGTACTCACTGAGTCATAATAGACCATCTATGTTCTTACTTCTATTCCATCTTATACTACTCGTATAAAATATAAATAAATAAAGAGATTTTCAATGTAGTACCCCGTGTTTCTAACTTTTCTATATAATACCTCGCATGACGTTTTCCATCTTTTTTTTTTACTTCTATCAATTGAGCATAGTTAAAGCGTCAAAAAGATAGAAATACATACTAATATACTAAAAGTTTGATCTTATTAGTTTCAGGACAAAAGAAACACCGGTTTTGGATATTGAGTTCCAATAAAGTTTATGCGAGGCAAAACCTTGAAAAAAACTCTCTGCCATATAAATCACTAAATGTAAATTTCTCAAACTCCAGATTCCAGAGTGAATCCAAAGACCAAAGTAGTTAACTGTAAAAGCTTCCCGATTTATCCTTGACAAAAGAAACATTTGTAAAGGCAGACATCTTGTACTTCTTGACCTCCTTGATTATACCATCAGCAAGCCCAATCTATGTCGTTATTTTCTCCGTGGAACTTAACAAATTCCATGCCAGGGCTCATCAAGTATGTACCTGAACATAATGGCACGAAATCATATCACCTAAGCTCAAACAGAACAACATGACAATGTACCCTTATTATCATCGACCAAATTTGACTTTACAGTCAACTGATGTCTAGTTTGATCAATGTTTTCTGTTAATATAAAAATCAGCAGCAGATCTTCTAAAATGAATAGAAGTCCCAAACACACTCCACCTATCTTTTTGCACAAAGAGACGTTTGATTGTCTCTCCACAGTCTCCAGAAACACAGATAGATCGAGCACATTGAATAATAACAAAGAGCAGTGCGTTAATTCAACCAGAACAGAAATAACAGAGAGTCTGAGCTAACGTAACATTTACTCCGTAATCTAAAAAAGAGGAAAAAAGTGGCTCCAAAATGTAATTTAATTATCACATGACTGTTATCATTACAAGAGAAAGGTAATGTCTAACGTAAATTTATGAAGGCAAACATATATCCTGGACAAATTCATTGCCCAGGCTCAGGTCAAATGTACAATGTTCCTGCTGATATATTGCAGGATGATGCAACCTTCTATTCCCACTTCATGTCATTAATCTCGATTCTTCAAATTCTGCAGGAAGGAAAAGGAAACATCAATGGCCTCCCATTTTCGGTGTTGGTGTTCACATTCTTGGTCGAGGAAAAAAGTTTTTAAGGAAAAAAACACTTGTAGTGAAAAGAAAAGCAGGCAAGAAAAAAACTCTTGTAGTGAAAATGTAGTGTTCACAGACCTCCTGAAAGCTCTTCGAGAAGTCCTTCATAACATCTTTCTTTTCACTAACTGGACAATTTTCAAGAGTTCAACATATCAGGCAAAAAATAGCAACATTGGAAAAGCAGCAAGCACAAAAGGAATTCTAACTATACCAGTTTTAGAAAGGTCTTCAATTTTCCGAGAGGTCCTGACCGCAAATCTTTGGAAAGAGCGGCTGCAATACTCAAAAATCAGATCAGGTTAAAGAATCTCTTGCTTATTATTGGAACATAATCAATAAAAAATAATTAAAAACCATGCATAGACACGGGTTTTGCACTAGTAAATTAATAAAGTAGAGATATTAAAACAGACAGACACCCGTTCTTGCTCAAGACTCAAGAGTACAATAATCCTCAAAAATAAGTAAAAATTTAGTAGAGCCCAACTTTAGCTGCAACCATAAAATGTTAAGGTTGTTAGCTAGTATTAGGAAGGCATCTTCTTTAACTCTCGCTTCAATGGAACGAGCCATTGAGGAACAAAGACATCCTAATGGCCAGAGAAGAAGCAAAGCCCACCTTAAATCCTACAAACACTCAAACAATGCCCTCTTCCCCTTAAAAACAAAACATCACACTGGGATAGGCGCACAATGACAGTAAATAGTGTGAAAGAGGCACCAAGTTTTACAATGACAGGAACTTAAACATAGCAATTCCACTTGACAATCAAAACATGTGAAGTAGTACAAGGTCATCTAATACTACCACCAACGACAAAACACTATCTTAGTACAAAAATTCAAAGGAGGGTTGAAGACATGGAGGTAATCAACTTTACTCTGTTTAAAAAGCATATATGAGACCCAAATGACAATCACATCAGAATAAAAAATTGCATTTAAGAGACTACATTTTCAGCATAAACCATGTACTGCCAAGATTGCACTCGCTTCATCTTATTCTCATTGTCATCCTTTCTATTATGTTAAGATTTATGGAAAAGATGGTAAAATATACACCTTATGCTTGAATTTAAGGGGTTCAGCCGATATTTCTGTGGTGGAGATAGTGGTAGTTAATTACTTAAGGGCGATATGGGATGATTAAACTGTTTTCTTACAAGATTTCAAAAGGGAGCGACAAATTTAGGATAAAATTTGGGGGGGGGGGGGGGAGAGGACGATGAAAATTTGGGGCGGAGTGAGTAAGAAAAAATAATCCCTAAATATCTAAGAACCCTTGAAAATTGAAATTATTAAAATTTTCTCAAACTTACTAGCTGCAGTACCATAACACCGCGGCACTGCAATAGTAACAATGTTAAAAGCTCGAGACACTATTTTGCTTCAACGAAAGCACAAATCAGAAATTCAAATCCTGATGGCCAACCAGTTAGAAGCGTTACTGAGAGATGAATGCAAAACTACCTATATAGATCCTCGTACAAGCAAATATAACCTCGATAACAAGATGCATTGACAAAAGTTTAGATTTATGATATACTAGGGAAATAAGGGTAATACACTATGAAGTCGTTTGGTTGCCTCTATTAATGGGAATTAGAAAATACCATGAGTTGTTATTTTGTAAACTAGTTTGGTTACCCCAAATGGTGGAATCATTACGTCGGAAGTTGCCTAGTAAATCCACCAAACACATATATGACATGAATTGTATAGCGGAATTTTATCTTTAGTGAGTGTATTTGGGATGGAGAAATAAGGAAAACGGATGAATACAAGAAAAATGAAATACTCCCTTGGTCCCAAGATTTAAGATATGGTTATCGGAAACAAGATGATATTGAAAATTTTGGGTGGGGGTAGTGCGAAAAGGGACAATAAAATTGGGACGGAGGGAGTAGCAATCAGCTCGTGAAGGTAAACAAATAATCGGGATGGGCAATACAAAATCCAAGACGCGGCACAATCAAATTCTACATTATTTTTTTCCTGGGGGATATTTGAGCGGGAGATGGGATTATGATCTGATCTAATCAAAGATATGGAAACATCAGTTAGAAGAAGAAACAAGAGATTTAAATGTCGTAGGCAGGCAGGCAGGTACCTATTAGCGAGACTGTTGACGAGCACTTCGTTGATAACGTAAGACATAACTCTGTGCATGAAATTACCTCCCGCCATTGTCTGCGCTGCGAAAAGCTAAATCAAAACAAAAGAAACAAAACTGGGGAATTGAATATGAATTGGAAATAGCAGGACTAATTGATCAAAAAAAAGTTGGAGGAATGAATGAATTACCTTTACCTTAACCTTTACCTTAACCTGTGAGAGAAGATAACGAGGAACCCTAGCTTGTGGAAGGAAGACTCTAGAAAGGGCAGCGGAAAGAAAGGAAAGGAAAGGAAAGTACTCCGTAAATGTTTCCAAGTTTTGGATATGGACTACGGTTTACGGAGGACTCAACAACTTTATGGGCCTGCAGCCTACAATCTGGATACTTGTGTACAGCTTGCAAACCGGGCGTACCGGACCGTACTTCGTGTCGGTCCAGTCGTGTCTGGCAGGCCCATCGTGTCGTGTTGGTTCGTGCCGGACTCTGAGAATATGCGCCGAGACACGGTTCCTGGCCCGAATCCGGTCGTGCCTAAGCCGTGCCCGACCAAATTTTCAGGATTTTTCATTTTTTTGGATATAGAGTTGTGTCCGTCCAACCGTGCCTAGGGACAAACTGGTCCGACTTGGGACCGGTCGTGCAATGCCCGTGCTTTTCACTATGTCATCACCGTACTAGGCCGGGTCGTGCTTATTTTCGTGCCAGATCGGGCCACCAAGCCGGCCCGGTTTGCCAGCTCTACTTGTGTCTTATAAGACCAATCTAATTCAACAAATTCATGTTTGCGACGAGAATATCCGTCACAAATGTATTACGGATCAAATAATATTCACTTTGATAGATAAAGATAAATCCATGCGCTTAATTTGTCTTTTCTAACCAAGTGATAATATTTGACTCGTCGCCGATTTGATATCAGTTATAAGAAAGATTTACTCATCTGATTAAGGAGTGTACGGTGTACCAACTACGAAATCTTTTTTTGCAAAAAAACTACTGTCAAGTATTTGGCCTAGAAATCAAACATTATTTTAATTATCTTCCTTATTGTACTTTTTTATACTTTGATATTACTCAATCCTACCTCAAAATTACTACCCTACCCCTCCATTTCCCCTCTCCACATAAGTTTCTAGATAGAGAAAAATATCTCAAAACTCTAAAAGTTGATCTCTCTCCGCCACCCCACCACGCCGGTCGCCGGCGAGCACTCTGGCCCACTGCGCCGACCACCACCCCGGTCATCTCAATTGTTTTTCGATTTTTTTGGTTTTCCTAAAAAATTATTATTAATGTTATTAATTATTTTTTCAAGATTAAAATTAAAATTAACTATGATTAATAATTAAAATTATAACAAAATAAAAAAGATGAAATTAATTCGATACTATTCAAATTAGAAAATACAATTCAAACAAAAAAAAAACGTACACGCTTTAATCTCAAACCCTAAAACTCAATGTTACTCAATTAACCCTAAATCGAATCCCTTAATTAATGAATTAAAACTAATTAACGATAAAATATCGATTAACAAATTATAATTCATATTAATTCGCAAATAATTGATGGAATCAGTTTTAGAATTGACGAGAATTGATTTTGATGAAAAACTTTTAGGGTTTAGTTTAGAAGAAAAATAATGAAAAAGAGAAAAAGGATAATATTGGAAAATTTATGAAATTTTAGGGAGGATTGAGTAATACACAATTATGAAAAGGTAATTCCGTTATTTTAGGCTGGGTTGACAATTTTATGGAAGAGTTACTTATTTTTTTGTATTTGTGAATTTACCTTTCTTAAAATTCTCGTAAATTTGTGTGAATCAGCTACTTGATCACCATTGTTGCAGTAATGAAGCTTAGAAGGATAGAGGATAGTGGGAAATAATATCTGAAAGTTGTTGTATTAATTGTGTTGTAATCATTACACAAGTGTGGTATTTATATCAGTGTACACCAGCTCTAACTAACTATCTTCTACATGCCCCTCTCAAGCTGGAATACCAGATTGAAAGGAGAAAAACAATGAAAATTTAAATTTGCAATAAGGAAATTACAAATGCTATAATCTTCATCCAGCAATTTCTTCAAACTGGGTGAGTATTGATGAATTTCATCCCCAACATATCAGAGATGTAGCTGTGTTGTTGTGGCCCCAAAGGCTTTGTCATGATGTCTGCTAATTGTCTATTTGAACTTATGTGAGAGGTGAATATGAAACCTTCCTGTACCTTGTCCCTAACATAGTGACAGTCCAAATCTAGGTGCTTTGTTCTTTCGTGAAAGACAGGATTCTGGGCAATGTGTTGTGCTGCCTTGTTATCGCATACAAGCTCAATTGGTGTCTGTACATCTACTCCTAAATCTTGCAGCAGATTACTTGTCCAAACCAGTTCACTTGTAGTGTATGACATACTTCTATATTCAGCTTCTGTGGAGCTCTTGCTTACTGTTTTCTGGTTTTTAGTCTTCCAACTGATGAGCGATCTACCCAAAAACACACAGTATCCACTTAGGGACCTTCCACTGAAAACACAGCGACCCCAATCTGCATCACTGTATCCTTTCAATGTAAGATTGCTATGTGCAGGGTAGAATAGACCAACATTAATTAACAGTGTGCCTGAGATATCTCACAACATGAATTGCTGCCTGCAAATGTGGTTCTCTTGGTTCTGTCATAAACTGACTCAAGTGTTGAACGGCATAGGACACATCAGGTCTGCTCAAATTGAGATATAGCAGTCTACCAACCAATCTTCTATAAACTTCAGGGTCTGGTAGTATGTCTCCCTGATCTGTACTCAACTTTAATCCTTTTGGTAAAGGAAAGCTTACTGGCAAACAATCTTCCATTTTTAGATCCTTAATGATGTCTAAACAATACTTTCTTTGGTTGATTGTGATACCTGATTCATTCCTAGCCACTTCAAGACCTAGGAAGTATCTGATCAAGCCAAGATCTTTAATAGTGAATGTCTGATCCAGGCTAATTTTAACCTTCTGGATTTCAGACTGATTGTCTCCAGTTGGTAGTATGTCATCAACATACACTAGAGCAACCAAAAAGGAGTTAGATTCTGAATTTCGTCTGGTGAATAGAGAGTAATCATGCTTAGACTGAACAAAACCCAAACTTACTAGATGCTTAGTAAGTTCTATGTTCCATTGCGTAGATGCTTGCTTTAATCCATAGAGTGACCTTTGTAATTTGCAAACTTGGCCATCTTTATGACTTTGGTACCCTTGAGGAGGAACCATATATACTTCTTCATCTAAGAACCCGTGCAAGAAAGCATTGTTGATATCCAATTGGAATAATAACCAATTGTTAGCTGTTGCCAATGCAATCAAGGCTCTAACTGTAGTTAGTTTAGCAATTGGGGAAAAGGTGTGTTTATAATCCTTGTTTTTGATCTGATTATAACCTTTTGCCACCAATCTTGCCTTAAATCTCTCTACAGACCCATCAGGCCTATGTTTTATCTTAAAGACCCATTTGCACCCTATTGCTTACTTCCTTGCAGGGAGATCAGCCATGACCCAGGTTTTGTTAGCTTCCAAAGCATTCAACTCTATTGTCATGGCTTCAATCCACCTTTGATCCTGTGCTGCCTGATCAAAAGTTGTAGGTTCAGTCTCTTGAAATACAATATTCAGGGAAGCCAAAAAATCAGTATCAAACATGGGTAATTCTGCAATGACAGTAGCCTGCAGTGCAGAATGCTTAGCAGAACAAATAAAATCTCTCAATTTTGTTGAAGGTTGCCTAGTCCTGACAGGTACTTCAGTTGTTGATTCAACCCTTGCAGTTGCTTCCTCATTTTCTGCAGATGTCTCATTATTATTATGAATATCTGCATTATTGTTGAGATTATTAGCCTCCTCTTCAATTGTCTCTGACCCAGAATTCTCTTGTAACTCCTGAACAAATGATTTATAGGGAATATCAGCTGGATTAACAAGGTCAAGAGTTGGTTCTGCAGCAGGTGGTATGGTCTGAGATTGAAGGGAATTATAAGGAAAAACAGATTCCTTGAAGATGACATCCATGCTGATGAAAGTGATATGTTTATCAATGTCATATAGCTTGTACCCTTTAACACCATAGGGATATCCTAAGAAAATGCATTTTCTGGACCTAAGACCCAATTTATCCCTGTATTTGGTAGGAACAGCTGCATAACACAATGATCCAAATACTCTTAGATCATCATATCTGGGTTTCTCTTTGAATAGCACCTCATGGGGTGACTTCCATTTAAGCCCAGACACTGGCATTTTGTTTATTAGATAAGTAGATGTAAGAAACAGTCACCCCAAAATTTCAAGGGTAGTCCTGATTGAATTTTTAATGCTCGAGCTGTATCCAAAAGATGCCTATGTTTCCTCTCAACCCTACCATTCTGTTGTGGGGTTCCAGGTATGGATTTTTGGTGTATAATTCCTCTACTACTGAACAATTCATCACAAGCACCCTGTACAAACTCAGTGCCATTATATGTCCTTATAATGTGCACTTTAGCATTAAATTGTCTTTCAATATGTAAAAGAAACATCTTGATTATAGCAGAGACCTGTTGTTTGGTCTGGATTAAGTATGTCCAGGTACTCCTAGAGTGGTCATCTAAGATGGTTAAGAATGATCTTGCTCCTGTAAGTGTCTGAACTCTATATGGACCCCAAACATCCATATGCAGTAACTTAAAACACTCATCAGCATAAGAAGTACTCAAATTAAACGAAGTGGAATGTTTTTTAGCCAAGATACAGATCTCACAACCAATGTTTTGTTCAACACAAGAGGGAAAACCAGGCACATGTTTTAATTTTTCTAAGGATGTATGTCCTAATCTTTGGTGAAGTAACATTGCATCCTCTCTTCTCATACAGCTATTTATTTGGGGAGGAAGTTCCCTTTTAATTCCTGATACTAGGTTCTTCACTCCAGCTGCATCACTCCCCCTCTCTTGTGTGAACTTGTAAAGACCTCCTTGTCTTTTTCCTTGTGCCTTTATGACTTTATTTGAAAGGTCCTGAAAGAGGCACTCATTAGAGTAAAAGATTACTCTTAAATTTGTATGTTGTAGCAGTGATCCTATAGACAAGAGGTTTTGTGTGAATCCTGGCACAACCAGAACATTCTGCAATGTTATATCTTTAGTCAACACAATAGTTCCTATTTGGGTGACATATCTGACTGTACCATCTGGTAAACAGACTCCTACAGGTCTTTTTAAAGTAGAAATGTCACACAGCAGATCCATATTTGCTGTCATATGGTCTGACGCCCCTGTATCTATTATCCAGGTGATCCTATTACTCATTTCTGTGACTGCAAATGCCTGTGAAGTTTCAAGGTTACTTGCAAACTGCACGGTTTGAACTGTGCTCGCACTAGCATGTGCATTGTTGACACTTCCACCATTGGAATTTCCTGGAAACTTCATAGAGATGTTCTTAAGGACCTTGCTAGTGATAGAATCCACCAATTCATTAACCAGAGGATCATCATCTTCCTGAGCATAATCCTCAATTGGAGTGTCAAGATCTCCTTCATCATCATAAGAGGCATTTGCTGCATTGTTAGCCCTTCTTTTGTGACTACCACCCCTACCACCTCTATGGGATTTTGCAGGTGCTGTTCTCTGCTTAAGAGCATTAATCCTCTTGAGCTTATAACATATTTCTCTGACATGTCCATAGGTGGTACAGTAGGAGCAGGTCTGTAACTTCCAACACTCATCTACAGTATGACCAACCTTAGTACAGTGTGTGCATTTCTTAGAATCTCTATCATCCCCTTTGTCTACCCTAGGTCGCTTGGAAGGTGTATCAGTGTGTGCATCATAAGCATTTGTTTCTGCTAATGCATCAGTATTTTCACTGATTAGTCTTTGTTTTTCTACCTTTTGCAATAGACCTAAGACCTTACTTAGAGAAGGAAGAATATCCATAGTTAACACATTGGATTTAACATGCTCATAGCTGGAGTTTAATCCCATTAACAGCTGAATTAGCTTAGATTGAGTCTCCCTCTCCAGTAGTCTTTTTAGCAACTGACATGTACACGAATCTAAAGCTCCACAAGAACAGATTGGAATCGGATCTAAATCATCTATCTCCTCCCAAGTACGCTTGATTTGACCATAATAGTCAACAAGAGGCTGATTATCCTGAGTGAGATTACTGAGATCCTTCTTTAATTGGTACAGTTCTAAGCTATTTGCTTGACCATAACCTTCTACCAACTCAGTCCATAACTGCTTAGCAGTAGCAGTGTACATCATGTTCTGTCTAATAGTTTTCTTTAAAGAATTTAGGATCCATTTACGAACTAACAAATCACACCTCAACCACTGTTGATGCTTCTTATCAGTTTTATTAGGTTGAATGCAAGTTCCTGTGACAAAGCTTTCTTTATTTTTCGAAGCTAATGCCATGAGAACATCTCTTTTCCACACCAGAAAACCAGTACCATCAAATATATTGCTAACAAGTTGAAGGTTAGGTTGATCATTACTAGTGAGGTAAAGCGGATCATCGTATGCATCATAATCATGAGATGAATCAGAGGATTCTTCATTAGCTGCCATTATAGAATCACTGAATCAGACTATGCTAGAATTTTGAAATTGAAACACGATTTAATCGATTTGAATCAAAATCATCATAAATGCTAATGCAATTGCACAATCACAGCGAAGAATCTCAGAATACAGCAGAAATGAATCAGAGATTGAAGAAGATTTAGCGAAATGTGTGAAAGCGGAAGGAAAAGAACTGTTTTAGATGCGTTACCAGTTGACGAACAAGCTGAAACAACAATGGAGGTGATAGAATTACCGGTAGCTCTGATACCATGTGAATCAGCTACTTGATCACCATTGTTGCAGTAATGAAGCTTAGAAGGATAGAGGATAGTGGGAAATAATATCTGAAAGTTGTTGTATTAATTGTGTTGTAATAGAGGATAGTGGGAAATAATATCTGAAAGTTGTTGTATTAATTGTGTTGTAATCATTACACAAGTGTGGTATTTATATTAGTGTATGTAACAACCTCGAGGTTGTTACACCAGCTCTAACTAACTATCTTCTACAATTTGATTGCTCTATCTCCCAAATTTGTTAGGCAGTAGGCACACCGCACATTGGCTAAATTTTACTTTCACTTCCTCGCTAAGATTTTTCCACTTTCCTTAAAAGCAAACCCACTAAGATTCTTATTTCAAAACTTTAGTTATTCATCAAATATACTCTCTTTCATTCTGTTAGTTACTTTTTGTAATTTGACTTCTTCAATCCCTCCCAACAATTTACCACCTCTCATTATCGATTTCTTAATCAATGTGTCATTTGGAAGTAGGAAGAACAATGTGGAGGGGAGGGAATACACGCGTTGTACCATTTTCGAGCCGGTGCTTCCCATATGCACTTCTCAAATAAAATGAACTCAAAAGTCGTTTCTTTTGAAACATTTTTTCCAACGTAACCTACCACAACATTGAGATATCATTTATGAGTTGTTAAGTTATTTTTATTGTATCCGTTGTTGCTTTGTTATACCGCAAACAATAACTAATAATAAATGTCTATAGTAAATTAGTTAGCTAGCTCGATCATATCATGCGGAGTATTGTATAATAATGTCCTTTACTCCCTTGCTTGTTTGTAATTGGAGTGAAGGAGGAGATAAAAATCATTGAATTTGATCTACATGCATGGAGCATGGTTACATACATGTCCTAGAAATGAGTAAGGAATATTTGATTCCAAATATCAGGAAGACCAGGCAAACACCAATGTATACAATCCGCATTGTGTAAGGGATCAGCCTTTTGATCATCCGTCAGCAACTTCCCTCCTGTTTCAGTATACACCTTGGTGTGTGCATCGGGTCTGTACTCCGACAATTGTGTTACATTAATAACCGTTACAGGGATCTTCATCTTCCCTACTACGTCACTAACCACATTCATTATCCGCTTGTCCGAGCCCGATCCCCAGTGCCCTCGCTTCTTCACTGGTTTTGTTTCGTTGAAACACTTGATTCCATTTGGATTACCCCACTCTACCGGTCTGCAAATTAAAACATATTTTAGACAAATGAAAATGAGATAGCGACTCACTAGCTAATAGTTTATAGTTGGTAATGAGTTTTAATATTATCGCTCGTGAGAAAATAGACCGACCTCATATGAGTGGGTGACATCGTGGTGAAGAACACTTTTGTTTTGTTAAGATGAATGGTTGAATCAACCCAATTGGCCCATGTCTTCAAGCCAAGCCTATACGCAACGGGTGTGTCCAGTTCTTCGTAACCTTCTTCACCATTACCAAATGAACCCCATCTGTGTAGTCCGTACATCGATCAATATGTTAATTTCAGCTGCTTAGTTGATGCATGCATAAAACCTCATACGAAGTACTCGTACTATATATTATGATTATAAATACTCTTTCATTCCAATTTTGACTAATGTTTTGATTTTAGTAGGGAGACATCATTAATATCCTTTAAGTATGAATAATGACAATAAGAAGCATGTTTTAGGGTATTCAAAAAGTGACACAAACCGACCCGGACAATACATGGCTCGTAATACAATACTTCAACAGAACTACTCGTCATTAAGTACAGTAGAAAACATGGTACCCAGTTTAGTAGTTAGTACGGAGTAATATATAGTTTAGGTCAATAATCATGTATGTATGTATGGTCATATTCATTTAGTTGAAACCACTCTATACAAGCTTAAGCGAGCCTCCAACCTCGTACGTATGTACGTACCCGGCTCAATTAATTAAAGTGTATCTTAAGTAATTAGGATGGAGGAGTTATTAGAGAGATGTAATCGTATCATGTCACTCACTAGCTATAATGTATGTAGGGTAGGTGGTATGTAGTACGAGTAGTTCTTACAGTGACTTAATCTTGAAGCCGCTCATCCACCAAACATATGTGTTGAATACGAGGTAGTCCACATTTACCCAATGCTGGGCATGCTTGGCTACCCTATCTACCCTCAGTATCCTCTGCTTCGGATCTCCTATTATTTTTTCATCTGAATTTGACTCCACTATAAAGGGTGCCCAGTAAAACTCTACTGTAGCGTTATACTCCTGCACATGCACCAATAATCATTCATATAATATACATTCAATTCAATTCAATTCAATTAAATCATTTATTCAGTTTAGTTTACTTATCAATCGAATAAAATTATTAAGTTGGGGATAGGATATGTACCTTGGCAGTGAAGATAGTATGAAGACGACCACGTCGTTTCAAAGACTTTTGAGCAACAGGAATGATAGACTCGACTAGGCATACGAACGACTGCCATTGACCTCTTTGGAGTGAATCTCCAACAAACATTAGCCTCTTCCCTCTTAGCTTTCTTAATGCTCTTCTTGGATCAAATCTATGGTCCGTACCATGCATTAGTTTGGTCGTTAATTGCACATTACTCCTCACATACAATCATCAAATGAAACAAGCAATATAATAATAATATGGCTACTTAGAGGTTAAATAATAATAGATATACCTTGGCAAGGAGCATTCATGGGGTTGCCATTGCCAATATAAATAACGGGTATCGGGGCGGCCATTGGTGCCACATGAAACCTGCCTATCCAAATAGGGGCAACTTGTATCGGAATAGAGTGGCTTTATTGACCTATTATACACCCATTTCCCTTCTGTTATGTCGCATATGTCCCCGTCATACTCCAACCTCTCTTGCTCTTTCTCTTTCTCTTTCTCTTCTTCCATCCTTTGATCATTCTTCTTCTTCTTCTTAATATCTATCATCATGCAAATCAAATCAACAAATGAACATGTTGGAGTCATTTGATTGATTAAGAAACTTAAAATTCAGCAAGAACTTCCAATTTATGTAAATTAGTTCATTCTTCCAATTCAACGAATAACGTATTTAGTTGCATTACAATATAGGGGAGGACGAGATTCGAACCTGAGACTTACTATCCCAGAGTACCTAATCCTAACCACTAGGCTAAGACATCTTCAATTTCTGGTGATCAAATTTGACAAAAGTATTTGGTTGTCCATCTGGGCAGGGGCGTCTTAATAAATTTGGAGACCCGGTTCGAGTCTCAAGTTTGATGCCCTTATATGGATGTATGTTTTATTTTATTCTCTCAACAAAAAATACGGAATATAATTTTTTTTAATTGTTATTATTTTTTTCGATTTATATGCACATTAGTTGTAAAAAATAGAAAACTAGAAAGACTTTATATTAAAATGTAAGACTGGGTGCTCGGCGACAGTATGTCTCATGTTCGAATCCTCCCTCCCATATATTGTATACGACTAAGTGCGCTCAAGATCTTTCAAGAAGAAGAATAAACTCAAACCACCCCACTACAAGTCATATGTATAGATATTATCTCATAATTTTGTATATATAGACTAACTACTTAGAAAGAGGATTATTAGACCCAATAAATTTAGAGGTCCAGTTCCTCTGCTCACTCTGAACCCCTATGAAATCCACGGGAATTATCAATGACAAGGGTAGTAGGTAGACAAGGTAGTAAGTCACTTCCCTTATTATGTACTCCAGTCATTGAAGGTTTGCAGCCTTGTAGGAACTTCCGATTCCCTCGTTTTGCAAAAAAAAAAAAATATATGCCAACCAAATCATATACTCAGTATTTTTTTGAATTCATGGAATTTTCCAATTCCTATGTTTTGGGAGTGACGAATCCCTATTTTATTTCAAAAACCATGCCTGAGTTCAAAAGGTGGTATTGAATTGCATGAGATAGCTAGGATGTGTTTGTAAAAAAAGTTACTCGTAGCATCGAACATATACTCCTATATATGTTAAGAGGACCTCCCATGCATATAAGACTGGTATACAACAGAGTCCAAAAGAGATGAACCAAGTCTTAGCTTACCAAACAAATAAATTTGTGTATATTAAAAGCATGCATGCATGCAGGAATAGAATAGAATAGAAGAAAATAATGGAAATATAATACTGTATGTATGTATGTATGTACGTAAGTAGGTAGGTACGGTACCTGTAGTTTGAGTGTGTCTTCTTGCACAAGTGGTAGTCCTACTAAAGTTGAGGAATGACGTTGAAGAAGAAAGAGATGAGGTTAGTGTTTGATTATTGTACAAGAGGGCAAAAAATGCGACAACACAAACGATTCCGGCGATCATAGGAACAGATAACTTCCATTTGTAAGCTTTCATCATCATTAACATTTAACAATGCACTATCTAATTAACTACTAAGCTAAGATGCTAATTAAGTAGAGCATAAAAGATTGATAATAATAATAATATTAATAATAATAATAATATTATTAATTAGATGGAATATATATTATGCAAGTGAGTGATCAGTAGTAAATTAAGATTAAGTAGAGCTAGCAACTACTATTATACGGTGTAGTAATTATTTTGCGGTTGAAATGCTACTAAATTAATGATGATATTGACACAAAGATTAGATTGCAAAGCTCAAAATAAAGTTTGGAGTAGAACTAATTATATTGTATATTTTATAGGTTATGGAGTAAGATTCAAGCTAAAGGAATGAATGAATGAAAATGGGTTGGTCTAGTTTTTTTTATTTTTATTTTGTTACTCCCTCCGATTCATTGGATTCGCAACGTATTCCGTTTTTGGCAAATTCATCAGCTTTGCAACATTTCCATTTTGGGCCATATTTTTCTTATGAAATGACTAACCTACCCTTAACTTTTCATTACTATATTCCAAAATATTCAATCTAATATTATTATATTACTTAATCTTACATGACATCACTATTGTGGTCCACAATTCACTTTTCTTATTTTTTGTGTGAATAGTAAATGTTGCGATTCCAATGAATTGGAGGGAGTAATATTTACCGTACGTACATTACAGCAGCGTAAGGTTGAAGCCTATCCTTTTTATTTGTGTTGGGCAACTCACGTTTTCTCCATTTTTAGTTGTTTATTATGCTCAGCTTCAGCCTTCAGGTGCATACAACATTTAATATTAAGTCCATTTAACATAGTTTTAGGCCTTACTTAAAGGAGAGACTACATTCATTCTCTTTAAATATAATATTAGTATGAGAATCAAGAAAATATTATAAGTTCATATAGTCCTTTTATTTGATTGATATAACGCTATCAATGTATCGGCATAGATCAATTAGTATACCGAATATATCTTAGCCTAATGATTAAGGCGAGGTGTTCTGGGACAATAGGTCTCAGGTTCGAATCTCCCTCCCCTATATTATAATGCGACTAAGTGCACTCTTCGTTGAACCAAAAAAAAAAAAATAGGTCAATCAGTATGAGTCATGACGACGACAATCAGTAAATTATTATTAAGAATTATTGGTTCGATTACAAATCAAGAAACAATAAAGTGTGCATTGACTTTTACCATCTCAATTCAAAATACGGAGTATTAAATAAACAAGTTGATGAGGAACTACTGAGGAAGAGTCCACCAACCAAAACAACAAGGTTGTTCGAGATCATAAACAATCAAAATAACGGAGCTCGACAACTGCTGGCCGAAGTCGGTTGTCGTCGTACACTACAAAATAACAGGTCAAATTGCGGCGGAAATTAAATATCCGAAGCAAATAGTCGTTTGCGTCGGACATACCGCCGCAATATTTCGTCGCAGGGGGTTATGTGTGCTTCGGACATTTCGCCGCACACAAATTTTGCGACGACCGTACGTCGGAAAGTCCACTGCAACTGTGAGAGTCAACGACTTAAGTCAAACACATTCTCCGTCGGATTTGTCGTCGCAAACGCAAAAGTTACACGTTGCAGCAGATCTACTGTCAAATAAGTCGACGGAGTTTGGCGTCTTGCTTGCGACAGACTGTCTTTCGCACAAATAAAAAGTTTGCGGCAGATTTAAGTACATAGCGTCGGATAATCTGACGCATGATTATCCGTATTGGACAACAACCTTCTGTTTCTGGTTCCCCATTTTTTTACTTAACAATAAACAACAAAACTATTTCAATCAATACACAATAAAAACCAGCAGCGCTGCAATACAAAGGCACATCCCGTGCAAGGCAACGCACAACAAACTCCGCATCCCGTTGAAGACAAACAGCCCAGTTTTCATAGAAAATGAACTTATATTACAAGAAGAGAGTAATTTGTTTTAGAATTGGGTTTAGTAGTTAGGTAGAGACTTAAGATTGTACACATGAAAGTACCTACAAGATGACTCAAGACTTAAGATTGTAGTGGCTCAATATCCATAGAGCTTGGCGAACTCATGCCCGTCATCAGCATTGTCGTCCCGCACTGTGAACGCGACCCTATCTTGCAGCCTTCATCTGACATGGTCAGCTGATAAGCTAGTCGTGTACCTATCAAAAATAATCAACTACGGTCCAACTAAAATATAGCTAGGGAAGTCGGGATCGATTTCACAGGGAGACAAATAAATTCTACCTGCAATTAAAGTCTATCTAAGTAACAATCGGGTTTTTATGTTTTGTGTTTATCTAAACTAAAGTAGTGAAGGAAAGAGAAATAAAAGAGAAAGAATAACTAAAATAAAATAAGACGAATAAAGATGAATAAATATATGGAGAGAAAATTAGGATTGTCGGTTCACTACGAATCTCATATGGTCACGGTCTAAGTCACAGGTCTGTCGCAGATATTGGTCTAAGGGGTATTGAAAAGGTTCTTCCGGTCCGCTATTCACCCTAGCATGCGTCTAAAGGCTTCCGATCTTATTAGGGCAAACTAATGTGTTGTAGCAGGTCTAACTTTTACCAGGCTTCCGATCTTAGGTTCAAGTTTATCGAATTCAATTAATCAATCATGCGCATTAACTGACTAATCGCGATTATATGCTACAATTGACAACTCAGACACAATATCATTGACAGATCTATAAATTATTTAGCGACCACATTCAATTCGCAGATCCCCTAAATCCTAGCGAAGGAAATTAGCTACTCATAATTAAATTAAGAACAACAAGATTAATAAAAGAATTTACTAGATTAAACATGATGAATAAATTTACGACAAGCATAAAACGACGATTAAGAATAATGAAATATGAAGAAGAAAACAATCAAGAACGAAGAAGAATGAAGAAAGATTAGATAAAATTAACAAAAGGAATGAAGGCGATTCGAATCCGAAAGTCTTACAATAACCGAGTTTTGGGAAGAAATTAAACTAGAGAGAATAATGAAAGAGATGAAAGTCTAGGAGTAAAGTGTAAAAGTAGAGAAGAAGTCCAAAAGAAATGTAAAGAGAAGTAAGTAGTTTTAGTTTTGTGGCTGAAAAGCCTATTTATACAACATAGGATAGGTTAAAACTGTTTACGAAACTTCTTTGCTGAGCACGAAATCTGCCCGCAGTCCAAGAAATAGTCGGCCGACTATTATAATAGTCGGTCGACTATCGCCATTGTCGGCCGACTATTCCCATAGTCGGTCGACTATTCTCCCACTTCAGCGACCAGCTCTTACAGCTTTGTTTTGGCCCGGTTTTGGTTCGTTTTAGCTCCTTTGTCTTCCGTTTCTGCAAAATGACAATACAAACACAAAGTAGCCAATTCGGGGCAAAATAATAGTTTTCACTATTCAATAAACACGAGAATGCGCGTAATAAGAGCATAAAAAGTGTATATAAAATACGCGCATCATCAGCCTTTCCCGCAACAGCTCTATCGTCTTCTGTTGGTCCTCCAATCTCTTATCCGCCAACTGTTAACGTTCTGCTATTGTCTCCACTATTTTGGTCAGCCAGTTAGTCTTCACACGCTGTTGTGTGGCGAGAGTACGCATGTAAGGGTCCTCGACGGCAGTGCTGCTCTTGCCAGAGCAGGGATGGAATAACTCTCTAGCTAGGTTTCCTATTCCATAAACGCGTTTCTTGGCGTCGTACCCACCCGTAGCCTCGTGGTACAACTGATTCTCATCAGGTGCCTCCTGGTTTGACGTCAATGACGCCTCCTTCACTTGGTCATATTTCTCCTAAAATAAGAAAACATATTATTAGGAAAGCAGAGAAATTCCAAAATGCACTTAGCTAACAAACACAACTTAATACGATCATATGGTAAGAGAACTCACATGCACTTCCTCTGCCCTCGGGTCAATCCAGGTTTCCTACTTGGTCTTCTTTGTTTTTTCCAACACCTGGATTGGGCTCTCCTGAAACGATAATCGACATCCCAAGTATTAGCTATTAAAGATGATTATTAGGTGAAAAGGCAAAGAAGGCAAAGAAGAATGCCAAAAATCCAACCTAGCTACCTCCTTTTATAAGGGCAGGAGTATGACAAGCATTACTCACCAAGGCAACAAACTCTTTCCCATCACCCATTAATGACAAATGATGTTAGAATGGCAAAAGCCAAATCAAACAGAATATTTCAAGAACGAGCAATATTGCAAAACTGATGAGGCTTCTGGAGCCAGAAAATTCGGAGCATTAAGCTGACAGACGTCCCATCCAAGGAAACTCATAAGAAAAAGGCCCTCGAAACCATGCGAGCACATTTAATGATGCACTACAAGAGAATTGCAATTTATCTACTAATTTAGCAACTGCCTAAAATTCAGTCGCTAAATATATAAATTAGCTACTACTTTTGAGACATAAATATATTTAGTCTCTATTTTAGATATCAAAATATAGTGGTAGCTAATTACGTCACTATTATAGAGACTAAATAAAGTCGATAGCAAATTTGGTATCTAATTTAAGTTTTTAGATACGGAAAAACGTCAGTAGCTAAAGTTGTCTCAATATATATCGACATAAAATTGCGAATAATGTATTTAGTTTTTATATAGGAGACCAAAGTAAATTCGTAAATGAGTATCAATTTTAGTATCTAATTTAAATTCTTAGCTACAGAAATAATTTGGTAGCTAAATTTAGTTGTCGGTCGTTGCTATCATGTATTTTTTATAATTCTTATGATATTTTTTTTTTTTATATTTTTTAATATATGTATATTATTATTGGAGTATTACAAAAGTATCTTACAATCCACATTTTAATGATTAATTTTACCTTTAAGTATACATTCATTGTCCGAACAAACATAAATCTTCAAGTGGCCCAATGGTTTGACACTTGGTCAAGTGTTTGAAGGTTATGGGTTCGATTCCTCTTGCGAACTTAAATCATCAAATTCTATACTAGAGGCGGTGGTGTGGTGCGTGGACGTACATGCGTTGTTTAGTGAGCTAGGGGTAACTCTACGTGCGGTATGGTGGGGTAGCTAGGGTGATGTGGCGGGGTAGGGGTATGACGTGTATTTCATGTTTTTTCGTGGCCATTTTAGATACCAAAAAATTGCGTCGCCAATTTTGCTACAACTGAATCGGTCTCTAAGTTCGTTCCTAAATTAGCTACTATACAATTTGCGGTCGCTAATGTAGCTACTCGAATTTTCGTCTCTATTGTTGTCTCAAAATTTGCTACCACCCTTTCGTCGCTAAATTGGTAGCTAATTTTAGTCGCTAATTCAGTAGCTAAATTAGCGACAAGGCGTTTAGCTACTAATGAAATTTAGTCGCAAATTCAGTCTCTAAGCTAATTAGCTACGGAATATTGAAGATTTGCTACTAAAACCTCCGACTCTAAAGTGACTTTACCTTGTAGTGATGTCTCGATTAACATATACTTGGGCACTAAAGAGAAGAAGCACGCAAGGGCGATGGAGAGCACTGGAGCAGGTAGGTCGCCTCTCATACTTTGACGGTCGGACCGAACCCAACTCGGGTCAGTCACCGTGTGGACATGACATAGGTCCACCCCGACGCGGCCACACGTGGGTTTGGGGAGGCTAATGAATCTCCATATGAGAACGGATCGAATTGAAATTTAAATCGAAGTGGAGTCGCCACCGAACTTTGTGGGAGTTCGGGCCCGTTCGAATCCACTCTATGTCGTAGTGGGCCATGCACAAAGTATGGCCCATTTCCGATGTCAGAGTTTATTGGGCTCGTCCATTTGCATTTGATACCGATACCGACATTATAGGATATCGTGTATTGAATGACTCTTGTGCGCCAACAGTTTCGGGCATCCGGAAACCGAGGTTCTGAGTAAGGGGTGAGGGTACGTGTTGGGAAGTTCACAAAGAACACCCAACCCCGCCCGCACATTAGCGGCCTCTACTAAGATATCGAGTGAATTTCTAATACGCGCGTTAGTAAAACAATGAAAATGATATGCAAACATTATTTTCCCTAAACATGCGAAAAATTGAATGGGTTTCTATGTCGATTTAATGCAACTAGTATTAACGTCAAAGTTATATTTAGCATGCGAGTTCATTTTAGTACAATAAAATAAACAATGAAAATAAATCAACAAAGATGGAAACAAACATGTTAGTAACGGTATAACGATAATAACGGTTTGCGAATGATATAGAATAAAATAGATTGATGTAAATAAGATGATGTATGGTTTTGAAAAGTAATATTTCACGTGATAGATTTGACACGTGTTGACCTAAGTCATAAAAAAAGTATTATCGAGACTAGAAAAGCGATGTGGGACTCACAGTATTTGTCGTGATAAGACCACTCAATCGAGTCATTGACGGACTCGACCGAGTGGTCCTCGAAAGAAGCTTATGTCCCGTATTTTAGACCCTACTCGATCGAGTTATTGACGAACTCGACCGAGTACACTGCCACTCGATCAAGTCATTGTGTGACTCGGCCGAGTGGAGGTCGAAAAACCCTTCTGTCTCGGTTTTTGGGGTGCCACTCGACCGAGTGGGCTAGACACTCGGTCGAGTGCCCCCTGTACGAACTAGGGTTCGCTTGCAATTTTGTTATTGATTGCGAGATTGCTTTTCGATTTTGAATAAGTCGTTGATTCTGCTGAATCGGGCATAAATATTATGCAATTTATGCTCAATTCGGATTTTGATAAATCATTGATTTTGTTGAATCGGGCATAAATATGATATACTTTATGCTCGATTCGTGTGTATGATACTCATCATATTCAACGTGCGATTATCGAATCGACATCGAATATTAGAGCGAGATAAAAAAAAGTTGCTATAAGTCGTTTAAATTAACTAAAACGATATAAATTTCCTCCGCGTTTATAGTGTCGTATTAATTCTTATCGAATTAGATGACATCTATTTTAGCATCAACAAAAAACCGTGTTAGTTAAATTATTTGACTAAATCGTTAGATTCGACATCCAACTATTGAGTTGGTATCGAATCTAGTAAATTGATACTTTGCGATTATTTTAATTAAGACAGACTCGACTTGATTCCCTCGGCTTCCTGACATCGTAATAAATCCCTAGGGATTATGTGATGTCGGATCCGCGTCAACGGGTTTCGACTCTAATTAAAAAAAGTACTTGTTTCGAAAATAGTTTTAGAATCACTGAAATATGCGATTAATGATAATGCGAACGAAAATAAAAACGACTTTGTTGACG
Source organism: Agrostemma githago (assembly GCA_958450325.1). Taxonomy (NCBI): domain Eukaryota; kingdom Viridiplantae; phylum Streptophyta; class Magnoliopsida; order Caryophyllales; family Caryophyllaceae; genus Agrostemma; species Agrostemma githago. Next base: position 68,054,719 of record OY288250.1, on the reverse strand, counting down.
TTGACACGCTTCAACAATCAAACACTCACTAGAACAGTTTAAGTATTTGGCAACTGAGTTTAGCTACCGTCATCTGTAGCTAAAAAGAGACGCGCGACTGCTAACAGTCGCTAAGCGATTGTCGCTACAGTTAGTCGCATCTAGCGACTGATTTCAGTCGCTAAAAAAACGCGCGACTGATTTCAGTCGCTAATTTTAGCGACTGAAATCAGTCGCTAAAGTGAGAGCTTAGCGACTGATTTCAGTCGCTAAAGGCGTCAATTAGCGACTGATTTCAGTCGCTAAATGGGGTGATGTGGCGACATACAGCGTCATACAGCGACTGATTCGGTCGCTAAATAGAAAAATTAGCTACTGAAATCAGTCGCTGTTGTACCTGAAATAGGCCAGTTATAATTATTATTTTTCTAGCCAAAATCTGCACAATAAAACAAACTAACAACCACAATACATCCCAAACATCATTCCAAACGTTGTTCCAAACGTCACGCAAGCTTCACACTCCAAATTTGGCAACCAAGTACGCAAACGTCATGAATACACTAAATTAAAAGTGTTGTTACAAACTGTTTTTTCAACAAGCATTCAGAAACTACAAACTGTTTTCAATCCACTCACCTAACAGTGAAACTAGCTGACGCACCACTACCACCCCCATTGAAGGGGTCTCTAGGATCCCGGGGTCGGAGAATGGGGCCGGAGTTACAGTTCTGCTGGTGCATGCTCCTAAGGCGCTGTAGCTCTTCTAGAATTTGCAGGTTAACGAACTCCTGCATCTTCAGCCTCTCATCCTGCTCCTTCAGCTTCTCGGCCAAAGCATCCCCTCGCGCCCTTTCCCCCTGCAGTTCCGACCTCATCTCAGCCATTTCGGATGGCACACACTCCGTCGAGGTCGCATGGCCCCCTCGAACATTGGGTGGTGTCCAATACAGGGAATGAGCGGTCCCCGTACCGTACACCGCTCCCTTGCGGTACCCCTCCACGACTCTGAACCAAATCGTGCTCGGTCCACACCTTCATTCTCGGGTGCTCTAGTGGCCTGCTTATACGACATCTGAAAGAAAATGAAGTCGTGATTAGGTGGGTTGTGTAAAGAAAAAAAGTAACGAAGTCTTATGTTTTAAACTTACCCAAATGTAGATCCTTCTTCGTGGCGAATGTTCGACCGTCAGTATCGTCCCCCTTGCTCTTCGTGTGGAGAAATAGCTGTACCGGCGGAGGGAATTCTCCGATTTTCTTCTTCAGCTGTTGACAGTACACGTAGAGTTCTCATTTATATTTATAATGAAAACATAAAATAAAAATCAAAAATAAAAATCAAAGGTAAGGAAATACTAACATTCATGGCCCGCTGGTGCATCGACTGCGACCCACCATAGTGGGTGCGCTCAGCAAAGCCCTCCGGGTCCCCTCCCCGCCTCTTGTTCTTTTTCGCCTGGACGGATCTTGAAAGGAACTTCGGGTCGGTCCGGGCTGTTCTGAACTGTTGGATGGCGTCACCTACAATTTATACACTTTGAGATCAATAAGTGTTTTGAAGACATATACAACTTTCTATTCAAGTACGGACACTAATTGAGTAATCGAACCTTTTAGGTGTTTCATTAACTTCTCGTCGCTCGCCATCTTATACATCATGTCTTTGTATCTGGGCTTCGCGACATCCATGTACCGGTCTCTCACAGCCACCTCGAGACCTTCGTTGTAGAAGTGTTTCAACTGCAAGATCGTTTGTTGTTATTGTATTATTAATCTGTAAACAGTAACAGATAATTAATAAAAAACAGAAAAATGGTGTACCTTGAAGTTGGCAAACCACTTCTCCCGTTGCCACAGAGGCAACTTGGTCCAACTCGTGCAGTAGGTATTCAAATCATTCATAAAACTGTCCTTCACACCAGTCACCACCGCACGGGTACGAAACCTACACCAAAGAGTGAAATAAGATGATGTCTCACAAAAGAAAAAGGAAATATAACGTCTCACCATGTGTTCTCCGGGCTAATAATAAGGCGTCCGTCGTCTGTATACTGAAGCCCTTGATCTTGTTGTGGTTGTTCTGGTTGCTCCTCGTCGTTCACCTCTTGGTTATCCTCCTCTCACCGGTTCTCCTCCTGGTCCTCCTGCTGTTGGGACTCCCTGTTGCTGTTGCTGCTCCCACTACCGTACCGCAGCCTGCTGCCCAACGTCATATCTGCAGACATATAGTAGTAGAAAGTTAGAAATTAACATCATAATATTGAAATAATTTGACTACAATATGTAATGCAGATTACTATGTACAAATAATATAACTTATTAAAACTATACCCCACTAAAAATCATCGTCACTCTCGCTGTCGTCTTCCACTTGCCTACTCGAACCAACGACATCCTCTTCCTCGTAGTCATCTTCCTCCTCCTCGTCACTGACCTCTAAGTCATTGGTGTCGTCCTCCTCCTCGACCATATCAGTAGAAGCACCTTCTTCCTCCTCACCACCTTCATTGTCTTCAAAATCTTCCCCCACATCCACCTCATTATTGTCATCATCATCATTTGCAAAAAGATTCTCATCAACTGGAGACAATGTTGTACCACTAGAAATGACATCCTCTTGGAAGAGGTCAGAGTCATAGTGCCCTCGTGGCTTATTTTTGAACACCGCCCACCACTGGTTTACAGTTCTGTCGTTCTTTGTGGTTGGGTAAGGCGCAAAGTACACTTGGTGTGCTTGATGTGCAAGTATAAACGGATCGTACTTGGAGTATTTTTGGTATGATTAACTTCAACTAGTTTGTACCTTTCATGTACTCTAGTACCTAGCACAGAGTTGTCCTTCCATTCGCATTTAAATACCACAGCTCTATACCCACGATCATTTCCAACATAGCACAGCTCGAAGATGTCCTCCAATAGACCGTAGTAATCTTCACCCTCAAGTGACGACACACTCACACCGAAATTACATCTACTCCTACTGCTACCATGGGCAAATGTATGAAAATTGAAACCATTAACCAAATACCGATTCCAAGTCCTAACCTTCCACAAAGGACCTAATGCTAGACTCCTAACCAAATCATCCTGAATATTCTCTAAAATTACATGCTGCTTAAGCCATTTGGGAAACTGTTTCTCATGCTTATTCCAAACATCATCAGCATTTAAATGTGGATTAGCAGCCACAAATTCAGTTACAAACTTCTTCTCGTACGGCTCTAAAACTTCGCAGTTTGATAGCAAGTACAGGTGAGCACGATTGTACTCCTTCTCATCTAATGTCCTCCACCCGCCAGCTGATGACGATCCCTCACCCACCTTACTTTGAAAAAAGTCTGGTATGTTGGGGTCAATCGTCATCTCGGGTGTTTCTAGGTTTAGATTTTTGGCTTTGGTGTTCACTTCTTTCTCAAAATACAGAGAACAGAAGTTGGCTATCTCCTCTGTTAAGTAAGCATTACATATGGAGCCCTCAACCCTCGCCTTGTTACCAATTTTTTTCTTCAAATGGTTGAGAAATCTATGACAATCATCAAGCAATTATGTTATTATCAAATTATAGTGTCTAAATTTAGTTAGTGGGTAAAATAAGTAAGTAGTTAAAAGTTCTCACCTCTCAAACGGGTACATCCATCTAAACTGTACCGGTCCTCCCACTTTAGCTTCGTAGGGCAAGTGGACCGGTAGATGCTCCATTGAGTTAAAGAAGGAGGGTGGGAAGATCATCTCAAGTTTGAATAGTATCTGAGGAATTTGATCCTCCAAACGAGTCATGTCGTCATTTGTAACTGTCGACGAACACAAATCTCGAAAAAACTGAGATATCTTGGTGATAGGATTCCAAACACTTTCCCGCAGCAGGTGCTTCAACTCCACAGGTAGTAACCGCTCCATGAACACGTGGCAGTCGTGACTCTTCAAGCCTTGGAGCTTCAGGTTCTTAACGTCCACACACCGACTAAAATCGGATGCATACCCATCTGGGAACTTCAGTTTCCCTACCCACTCTAAAACGGCCTTTCTCTGAGCCTTATTAAGGCTAAACAAGGCCCTAGGCTTGGACCCATCCCGCTTGATATGCATTTTCGGACGGTCACAAATTTTTTTCAAATCTTTTCGGGATCCTACGGTGTCACATGTCTTACCCTCTACATCCATGACGGTGTGAATTAGTTGCTCAAAGAAATTCTTCTCAATATGCATCACGTCCAGATTATGTCAGAGTAATAAAGTACTCCAATATGGAAGGTCGAAGAAGATGCTTCTTTTAAACCAACCATTTTTTAATTTCTTAAGATCTTTGAACTCTTGATCGGTCCCGTCCACAGTAGATGGGAACTCTGAAATCACCTCCCAAATCTCATCTCCTTGGAGACGAATCGGTGCCTCATCTAGCACCTCCTCACCCTTCTTGAAAGCTCTCTTATTCTTCCTATACATGTGACCCTCGGGTAGAAACTGTCTATGGCAGTCAAACCAACTAATTTTGCTTGAAGTACTTAGGTAGAATGCTTTACTTTCACTCATGCAACAAGGACACGCTTTTTGGCCTGCCTTAGACCAACCGCTCAACATACCATACGCAGGAAAATCGTTTATAGTCCACAAAAGCGATGCTCTAAGCTGGAAATTTTGTTTCAACGATACATCATATGTCTCCATCCCTACTTCCCACAAGTGTTTCAATTCCTCTATCACTGGTTGTAAGTAAACATCCAAGTGGTTTTTGGGATTTTTTGGGTCGGGAACAATGAGAGAAAGGAATATGAACGGTGGTTTCAGACAAAGCCATGGGGGTAAGTTGTACGGTGTGACCATGACAGGCCAGCATGAGTACGACTTACCGAACTGACCGAAAGGGGCGAACCCATCGGTACACAACCCAAGTCTCACGTTACGGGGTTCCTCAGAAAATTCAGGGTAAATCCTATCAAACCGTTTCCACTCCTCCCCATCACTAGGATGACACATCTTCCCCTCTACACGAGTTTCTTCCTTATGCCACCTCATTTGTTCAGCAATGGTTCTGGTTGCATATAGTTTTTGAAGTCTAGGGGCGATGGGAAAGTAGGTAAGTCGACTAAGTGGTATAGGTTTTTTATGCCTCGCAACACTCTTTCCCTTCCTACCCCTCAAAACAATGTTCCCATCTACACTTTTGTATCTACCCTTCCCACATATCTTACATTCCTCAAGCACGGCATCATCCTTCCAAAAAAGCATACATCCATCGGGACAAGCATCGATCTTTTGATGCGGAAGTTCAAGACCTTTAACAATTTTTTTGGTATTGTAGAATGTTTTGGTCATAATGTTGTCTTTTGGGATGAGTTTCTCAATCAACGCAACGATACCGTCTACGCACCCAAAATGTAGGTTATACTCACATTTAAGGGTCACTACCATAGACGCCACTTCTAACAATGTCACATCACACCCTCCATATAATGGCTTCTCCGCAGCCTCTAACATATCAAAAAAAAGCTTTCGCTCGTGGGTTTGGCTCTTGTGGGGTTGGTTGGTCATCGTCGTTAGTGTAAATGCTCTCATCATTAAACAAATTGCACTCAACCACATCAACAATCATTCCTCTCACCCCGCCCTCATTCTGATCCACCTCAGATTCCTCAACAGCAGATGTCTCACCATGACAAATCCAATAATAATAATTTGGGCTAAACCCATTTGAGATAATATGTTCCTTAATCAGAATATCATCCAAGAATTTGAGGTTCTTACATTTCACACAAGCACACCTAAATCTACCCTCTGACGCGTATTCGGGATGGGTTTTAGCGAACTCAAGGAAACTATTAACACCCTCTAAAAATTCAGTTCTGGGACGTCGTCTCTTATCTAATCTTTCCTCATACATCCATTTTCGTTCCTGTCGCTTCATTTTTTTATCTAAAAAAATTGAGACAATAACCACATACAAATTATTTTCTCTTAAGTAATTTACTAATAAATACACACTACTCACATATTTTGTAAAATTCTCAATTCACCTAAACATAGTACTATTTGCACCTAATCATCCATAATTACGTTACTAAATCGACATAATTGTATTTCAATTCCAATTTCCTAACACATCAAAACCACCAAATTCATTCAACTACGTAACCGCAAACCCTAATTTTATACTAACAATCTACTTATTTCAAATTGGGGAACCTATTGGGCGATTAGCATTCTAACTACACTAAATATTCCGACAACTAAAAAATTATCCAACCCAATAAATAATTTATTTAAATCTATAACAACAGAAATTAACAAATAATTGAAACTAAATATAGATAGATAAACATACCTTAAGGAAAATGAGAGAATTGAAGAAGGAATGAAGAGGAATGGAGGAGGGGCGCGTTTTAGAGAGAGGGGGGAGAGTTTTTAGAGAGAGAGAGAGTGAAATGGGTGAATGAGCCGGGGGAGGGGGGGTGTTCGTTAATTTAAAAAAATTTAACACCCTTAGTGTGGACATGACGTAGGTCCACCCCGACGCGGCCACGCGCGGGTTTGGGTAGGCGAATGCACCTCCATATGAGAATGGATCGAATTGAAATTTAAGTCGAAATGGAGTCGCCACCGAATTTTATGGTTATTCGGAACCGTTCGAGCCCACTCTATATCGCTATGGACCATACACAAAGTATGGCCCATTTCGGTTTTAGAGTTTATTGGGCTCGTCCCTTTGCATTGCGGTACCGATACCATCTATACCGGTAATCGTGTAAAGAATGACTCTCGTGCGCCAACGGTTTCGGGCATCCGGAAACCGAGGTACTGAGTAAGGGGTGAGGGTACGTGTTGGGAAGCCCACTAAGGACACCCAACCCCGCCCGCACATAGCGGCCTCTACTAAGACATCGTTTGACTTTCTAATATGCACGTTAGTGATTCGGTGAAATGATATGCAAACAGCGTTTTAGCTAAGCATGCGAATTAAATGTGAGCTACGTCATTTTAATGCATCTAATTTATTGTAGAAGTGATTTAGCATGCGAGGGTTCATTTATAAACGGTAAAACGTAAATAAATAAAGCAAAGCAATAATAAATCGGTTACAAATTACACGGGCGGAATACAACCCGAAATTCACAATACAACGAGCAATAAAAGTAGAATAATCGAAATATATATAGCCAAAATGATAAGCAATAGTTAGAAACGGACCCGTGTATAAACTAGACCGTGAATCGTGTAAATGGACGAACTTCAATTAAATACATATTATTTTATGTATTAATCGAAGGACGGAGATATAGGACCTAGGCGTGGTGCTAGCCCGATCCCAAATCCCGATGCCTTGTCCCAACTTATCATATCGAGAAATTGGAGTCTAAATTAATCATACGTCGGATACAACTAAGGAGTTGTCAACGTGTGATTAAAAGTGAGACCGTCGATCAAAGTTGTTTACGTGCAATGATATGCATGTATTTTGAAAAAGGAAATCACGTGATTGGCTTTACACGTGTCGACTAAGTCGTAAAAAAAAAAGAGAGGCTCGAATGTTGCATTAAAGCTCTCGGATTTCCGGGCTATAGGACCCACTCGGTCGAGTCATGGCATGACTCGATCGAGTCAAGGCATGACTCGGTCGAGTGTGTCTTTAAATTAGCTACTGCCCATTTTTTAAGGTGTTACTCGATCGAGTAGCTTATGTACTCGGTCGAGTGGCATCTGTGCGAGGTATGACTCATCTTGTTTTATGTGTTTTAAAATCGATAATAAATCAAATCACATATAAATATGGCACGATTTATATGCAATACGATCTTAGGTACTCATAATGTGTATATTATGATTACGAGACCATTATCGAAGATTTTAGAAAAGATGACATAAAAATCGTTTTAAATTGGACCGGGACAAAATTAATTCCCTCCGCGTTACGTCATCTTTAATAATCCTTACGGATTATGCGATGCTCGATTTAGCGTCAACGGGTTTTGTACCGATCCTTGAAAATGGAATTAAGCCCGTTCAACTACGTACTATCACGATCACGTTATACCCTTAAGTGCGTAGGGCGGTGCTCCTCGAAAGAGCGCCACCACTATTGCGTCTCGTAAAGGGATTAAACGGACTTTGGGCAATAGTCGTAGTTAAACGAGTTAAATCCGAATTTTGATAATATATATATATATATATATATATATATATATATATATATATATATATATATATATATATATATATATATATATATATATATATATATATATATATATATATATATATATATATATACGCGGTAGTGATATTATGACGAAATGTAAATAACGAAAATTAAATGTTAGATTGTTAGATGCGATAAATAAATGTTAGCGGTTAGATGTTAGTATACGATAAGTAAATGTTAGATGTTAGTAGTCATGTCGTTATTATCAATTAATTATAATACATAGACATAAACGTAAATGTACATAAAAGAACGAAAAGAAAGGGAAGAAGGAGAAGTCGGTGTTGAATTGTTACACCCTCAACCTACATGCTCTTGCTTCTCGGGATACGGTTCGTCAAATGGCGGCAATGGCGCGGGAATCGTCGAGATACGTAGGAGGAGTTGATGGTGTGTGTGTATGAGGTTTTGTATGGAGACGGATTTTAACGATTTTTGCTCTCGAAGTGTGTATAAGCGTGAAGATGCATGAGGGTTGGATTATGGCTGAAAATGAGAGGGTTTGGATGTGTAAAGCTGGCTGAAATTATGATTGAAAAAGTTGAATGCTTAGGAAGAAGTTTTGTGAAGGAAAAAGTTGTGTAATGCTTAGGATTGACGGGGTATTTATAGGGAACCCACGACACAGGGGCACTCGATCGAGTGGCCCTAGTGCACTCGGTCGAGTGCCCTGGCAAATGAACCTGGACCATATTTTTGAGGCTCCACTCGATCGAGGGGGTCAATCCACTCGACCGAGTGGATCAATTAGGATGAGCTATTTTAGGAATGATTGACCTTGATTGCTCTTTGATTATTTTGATTGATTTTTGAATTTGGCGCAAGTTTCGAGAATGTATCAGGTCGTTTTTTGTGTCGAGTTCGTCTTGACCGGGTTTTGACCCGGTCGCTAAAAGACGGGAATTATTTTTGGTGTCGGTTTTGACCCAAATTAGTCTTATTTTGCTCGGAACGACCCACTGGGCCTGAATTTGAGGCTGGTTTTGTGAGGTTTGTATCCCGTTAAAAGCTCATGTCGGACATTATTAACTTCGAGCCCGTATCCGAGCGCGTTAGAGCACGTTAGCGTCCGATTATCATCGGGTGTTTTTTGGAAACTACCATAGACACCTGGTGGTCAAAATTTGGGTGTCTACACTTTGCGACCGAAATCGGTCGCGCGTATTTTTTTTTAGCGACCGATTTCAGTCGCTAGGTCACAGATTAGCGACTGAAATCAGTCGCTAATTAATGAATTTAGCGACCGAAATCAGTCGCGCGTCCATTTATTTAGCGACCGATTTCGGTCGCTGAGGATAATTTTTTTTAAAAAAATCCGTCTCCTCGTCCAGCGACTAATATCAGTCGCGCGTTGTACTTTAAGTCGCAAAATTAGCTACTGAATTTATCAGTCGCGCGTGATTGGTAGCTATATGAAGTATTTCTTGTAGTGACTCGGAGAGTCGGGATAAGCGACCGGCCGCGTCGGATGAAACATCCTTGCATTCGTGTTTTCTTATCCCGTCATCCCTCATATTCGACACGAATTAGCGCGTATTTTAATGTTTTATACTAACGATATTAACGATATTAGACGCGAACAAAATAAAACAATAAAAACGACGACACCGACGACGAACAACGGACGAGGAAGAGAAGAGAGAAAGATGGGGTTTTGCACCCTCAACCTATATGTTTCTTAGTCTCGGATAGATCTGCTAATTGTGGCTTTAGCACGGGAGAATCGAGGTTAATGTAAGTTAAGTTATGGTGGTTTTGGGTTCCTAGATGCTAGGGTTAGGGTTTGAAAGTGTGAGATTAGGGTTTTTTTATGTGGGAAAAAAGTTGTGTCAATTTGGGGGTGTTTATATAGACATTGCCATGTAACCCCGTCTAGGGTTACTCGACCGAGTATGCCTCTGACTCGGTCGAGTAGCCCAAAGCAACGCAGCCGGGCCTGTTGAGAGCCCACTCGATTGAGTGGGGCTGACACTCGATCGAGTGGGTCAGCCGGAGTGCACGGGTCCGGTATTTTGGACCTCGAGTTGGGTATTTTGTGGGTTTTGTATTTGGGTTAGACTTTTGATTTTTATGTGGCTGTTTTTATGTGCCTCGGAAACGGCTTTGACCGGGATTGACCCAATCGCTAAAAGTCGGTTTTATTTCCGGTGCCAGTTTTGACCCAAATTAGTCTTATTTGATTGGAAACGACCCCTGAGCCTGAATTTGAGGCCGGTTTTGTGAGATTTGTACTCCGTAAATGCCTAAGCCAACAACTAATGGTTTTGAGCTCATATCCGAGCGCATAGAAACATGTTTGTGTCTGTGGACATGACATAGGTCCACCCCGACGCGGCCACGCGCGGGTTTGGGGAGGCGAATGAATCTCCATATGAGAATGGATCGAATTGAAATTTAAATCGAAGTTGGAGTCGCCACCGAACTTTGTGGGAGTTCGGGCCCGTTCGAACTCACTCTATGTCGTAGTGGGCCGTGTACAAAATACGGCCCATTTCCGATGTCAGAGTTTATCGGGTTCGTCCCTTCGCATTTGATACCGATACCGACGTTATCGGATATCGTGTATTGAATGACTCTCGTTGCCAATGGTTTCGGACATCCGAAAACCGAGGTTCTGAGTAAGGGGTGAGGGTACGTGTTGGGAAGTTCACAAAGAACACCCAACCCCGCCCGCATATTAGCGGCCTCTACTAAGATATCAAATGATTTTAAAATACGTGCGTTAGTAATACGATGAATGATATGCAAACATTGTTTTCCTAAGCATGCGAGGAATTGAATGAGTTGCTAAGTCGGTTTAATGCATGAAAATTAACGTCAAAGTTGAATTTAGCATGTGAGATTCGTTTTAGCATAATAAAACAAAAGATGAAAAAAAAAAAAATTTGCTACAAAGGATGAACAAACGAGTTAGTATCAAATTGTGAATAAAGTTATAGCAAATATGATGAATATGCGAGATCGAGAAAATATTAGTCGAAATATGAAAATATTGCTAAAAAGACGTTGTTTTGTCTAAAAAACGATGTTCGAGAAAATAATAATAAAAAAAAAACGAGGAAAGGGTCGCGTTCCAGCCATCCGCGCGACTCGCCCGAGCAGGCTGCTCGCCCGGGACGCGCGCGACTCGCGTCCCGGCCTGTTTTCGAAATTGATTTTTTGAAAATTCGATGATTTTATTAAATCGCGTACGAATATTGCACAATTTGCACTCGATTTAATATTTTCGATATTCGTCGTATTCGATATTCGATTATGAAATCGATATCGAATATTCGGAATGATTTTTAGAAAAAGTTTTGTAAAATTGTTTTGAAAAGAATTTGAACGAAAAAGAGAAAAAAAGATGTTAATTCTCTCCGCGTTAAAATCGTTGTCTTTTGTAAAAAGATGTAACGATTTTTTAGCATCGACGAGATTTAATTTAATTCTTTTAATACGATATTCGACTATAGAGTTGATATCGTATTTTTAAGAATGTTTGTTATATGAAAATAGTTTTAGTAATATCGATATTAGAAATAAAAAAACGACTAACGACCCATAAAAAAAATTGACGACCGACGACCCGTAAGAAAAAGTGACAGACGAAAAAAGTAAGAAAAAACGAGGGAAGGAAGAGAAGAAGAAGAAGAGAGAAAAAGAGAAGTCGGGTTTGGTTACACCCTCAACCTACATGCTTTTGTTTACTCGGATCGGGGCTCGTCGGAATGTGGCTATGGCACGGGAGCGTCGAGTTTAATGTTGGTGAGTTGTGGTGGTTGTGGTTTGGGACGTGAAGGGTGACGGGTATCGGGGCCGGTTCCTTCGGATTTTGGTACTATCGGTTTCTCGATGCTAAGTGTATTGTAGATATGTATCTGTTGTGGTATGTGATGCCCTGTAAAAAGGTGTTTTTTTTTATGTGTCGATGATCATGAATATTGTGTTGTGAGAGGGTCCTATTTATAGGAGTGGTCCTCGATTGAAGCTAGGAGAGGTGCTTGGGTTAGAACTACCGTTTAGGATAGGAAACGTAAGAAGCTGAGAGGCGTGAGAATTCCGTTTGCTTGACGAGGAAGCAAGGAAAACCGGCTGAACACAGCCTGCTCGGCCGAGTGTCCTACGCTTGGTCGGGTGTTCGATTCGGTATTCAGATAGAATTCCTACTTGAGATCGAATTCTATCGTTAAACGGATTTGTTTAATATTTTGTGAAGGTGATTTTTGTAGTATTGGAGCTCGAATCAGCCACGTGAGGTGCCACGGCCGACTCGCGTGTCCCGAGAATATTTTTGACCGGGTTTTGACTCGGTCGCTAAAAGACGAATTTACCCCTGGTGTCGGAATCGACCCAAATTAGTCTTATTTGACCCGAAACGACCCACTAGGCCTGATTTTGAGGTTGGTTTTGTGAGATATGTACTCCGTAAAAAGCCCAAGCCAAATGCCAATGATTTTGAGCCCGTTTTCGAGTATATTAAAGCACGTTTGCGTCCGATCATCATCGGGTGTTTTTCGGAAACTGCTATAGACACCTGGCAGTCAAAATGTGGGTGTCTACAGCGTCCGATCAAAATCGGGTGTTTTTTTGGAAACTGCTATAGACACCTGGCGGTCAAAATGTGGGTGTCTACACACCGAGGGGCAATTTATGGGATCGGCTTGGTGCCTTGTCCGTATGACTCATTTCCATTGGACACTCACATAATCAGTAGTCACGCACGCAGGACCTCTCGGCCCCAAAAATCGGCTACAAGCCTAGCTCGTCCATTGGGAGCCGTCAGACAGACTTCTGGGGAGAGGCTGCACATCGCAGCCTCCCAAAGATATGAGTTCATGACCTTCCCGATTGAGCAGTCAACCTGGTACCCATGAAGAACGGGCGGCACCCCTACGGGGCAGTTTGTTGGCAAATGCGTGGGTAAGGTTAACAAACTAAACTGCCCACCATAAGGTAAAAATTATCTCTCTTTCCAATGCCTATCTATAAATACCTCACTAAGTCATTCATAAAAAGGTAATCATGATGATATAATCACTCAATCTGTCTCTAAAAAAAATCAAAAGCAACCACAATGGTGGTTCTTAGTCTTGAGTTTGTCACCAAGAATTTTATATGGTAAAGTTCTTCCATTGTGTACCACATTGAGTTTGTCAAAATAAGAACTTGGTTCTTACATTTTTCTATGCAACTAAAATAATTTATTTAGAGAGAAATATAAGAATGAGTCTCATCTAAGAGCAACCACAATGGAAGAACTCATATAAAGTTCTTCCTATGACCACCTCATTTTACACCAAATTAACCTTATGTTTCAATGGAAGAACTTTAAATAAAGTTCTTAAATAATATTTCTCCATTAATTTAAATTAAGAAAAATTATTTGATTGGACTCCTTACCTTGTTTTGAGGACAAACTTGGTTCTTAGAGCAACCACAATAGTAGAACTCAAAATTAAGTTCTTCTTTGCCATATCATTTTTTTAACAAACTCAATCAATTAAAACTCTCACTTGCAATGGAAGAACTTTATCTATAAAGTTCTTAGAGAGATAGGTTCAATAAAAATTTTCTCAAAAAAAAAAGGTTCAATAAAATAAAATAAAATAAAAAAATAGCAATTGGTCACTTTTTATAGGATTTAGGACAAACTTGATTCTTATTTTCAAACCAAGTTTCTCAAATATTGAGCAAATTTTTTCTCACAATGGGCAAACTTTATAAATAAAGTTCTTAATTGACAAACTCAATGAAAGAACCACCCATTGTGGTTGCTCTTAGAGCAACCACAATGGAAGAATAACCCTTAGGGCATTAAAAGTTCTTCCATATGCCACCTCATTTTATATTACATCCTAAGGGCAATAGCAATGGTTAAAGTTTCGTACTGATTTTTTTCACCGACACATCAACCCAAATTATGAATTATGAAACTTCTTATTCCTTCTCAATGGTAAAAGTTTCTTATTTTCTATGTGGTCCCCTTTTTTCCTCTCTTTTTCCTACATGAAACCGGTTTCTTACTTTAGAAATCGGTTTCATATAAGGAGCTCTTTATTATGTGGAACAATGGTTAAGGAGCTCCTTAAAGGATATGAAACTTCTTATGATACACCATTGCTATTACCCTAAATATAAGAACTTTATACCAATATGGAAGAACCTTGCATAAAGTTCTTGGATGTTTTTTTTTGTCACACAAACAAAATTATTTGATTGGTCTACCTTTCTTGTTTTAAGCAAGAACTTGTTCTTAAAATCAAACCAAGTTTTTCAAAATAAGGACAAACTTTATCCTACAATGGACAAACTTTTTAAAATAAGGTTCTTGTGACAAACGGTAAGAACTACCCATTGTGGATGCTCTTAAATAAGAACCAATTTTCTTTAAAATAGTACAAACTTTTGTCCACAATGCACAAACTTTATCAAATAAAGTTCTTTTGACAATCTCAAAGGTAAAAATTACCTATTGTGATTGCTCTAAGAACAACATGATAAGTTCTTCCATTGTAGTTAAAAGTTCTTAAACTTGATTGAAGTGCAAAAATGATATGGCATGGGAAGAACCTGTAAGAATTATGGGTCTAATACAATATATGTGGACAACATTATTTGGACTTATTCTATTTATTAGCTATCATTAAAGTTGAGCCCAAATACGTGATCCGTCATAATACGGGCTTATTTACGTCTTATAAAGTATGGGTCGGATATCATAATAGTGTAGAGACCTATTAGGGCTTTAAGGGATGCATGATGGGCGTATCAACTAAAGCGACTAATATGGGTGATTAGGGTTTCACACCCCTCCCTATATATAGTCAGGGTTATGGTCCCTGACAGCACAATTTTACCTAATCTCACATATATCCCATCGGTATGGAGAAACTCAAAAGGCGAGTGTGTCTGTTAGAAGACTATAATCGGGTAATTCCCAATTCACCTCCCTTCTTCAGTATTATCAGGTACGCTTCCGCTACAGCTAACTACAGTTTATTACCGATTAATTTAGTATGAAGTTTCAGTCTTGGGTCAGATTAAATCTAACAAGTGGTATCAGAGCCGTCTTCATATTGAATTATTTTGGATCAGATTTATTTAGTTTGGTTTTTTTTTTGTTACACCTCGCGTGATTAATCTATTGATTCGGTCATATATTCATGCTTGTCGTCCTTGATTATGTCTGTGTATTAATCGTGGTGAAACATCTAGCAAATCTTGACGCCTTACACGTGGTCTGATCTGGTGCAATTAATTGAACTTCAATATTGCCTGCCATGCACACTTAGCTTTATGTTTGGGTTTCAATTTGAGTGCTTATACGGATCAAATATGGCCATGTTGATGATTGATTAATTTTTACTCAATGCAGCTTTATTTATTCTCTGAATTCTATTATCACGGTTGCCCTATTGAATTTCAAGATCATATTAATAACATGTATATGTGTCACACTAATATGCATTATTATTCAGTATTGTGGACACTTGATGATTCGTAATATTGTTCATATAAATTTATAAACTCACATGATTTTGCCGCATATGTATCCAAGTCTCTTGATTTTGCTTTATTCTTTAAACATAATCAATTGCCTGCCTAAATTATGTGATTGTGACATATATGACAATTATTATTGTTTAGTAATCCAGGACATGTTCTTCATGATCGGCGTGTTTTAGGTTTTCTTAATTTAATTACCTAGATCGGTTAAGTTAAATTGGATTATTTATTTACCGTCGGGAATACGTCTGTTCGTCAATTTTTCTTATACGGTTACAGTCAAGAATTATGCGATGTGATATTATGATTGATTATGTACGGAGTATATGTTTGGATGATTTTTTTTATGCAATCGATACAGTTATATACGGATTAAATATTTATGTTTCAGATATTAAGTTTCAGATTCTTATAATTGAGTATTCAGTTTATACGGTCTCTAATTTTTAAATCGATTGCGATTGGTTCATAATAATTTTGTTTGGTATTCAGTCATATGATGTATAACGGTCTCGTATGTTTGATTATTATCACATATTATGTCTTTACGTATGAATTGTGACATGTTTGGAATTTCAGTTGCGATTATTGTCGCGTATTTATAATTGACAAGTTGACTTGTACGATGAAAGAACTAATTTGGATTATAATTTCTTTTATCATCTAAGGTTTCAGTCATTTGTTAATTACGGTTCGATTATAATGTTGTCATTTCTTAACACAACATTAGAAATGTATGATTGCTACTCATAAGGATGCAAATATCGTGTGAACTCACGTGTTTTTTGTAGAAAATTTAATGCATGTGTTTAATGATTGTTTAATGCGATATTAAGGACATATTTAAGGGCATCGTTTCTATTAAATATAAGCTGCAAGTGTCTAACTCAAAGATTAACAAGATAAAGTTTATTGGTTGCTTGTTATGAGTATGGACACATAAGGAATATATTACCAGTTTGTACGCATCATCGCGTGTCGGTAAGGATACACTTCTCATTTAAGATTTGTCGTCTAAAGTTAATTATTATATCCAATCATGTTTTGTGGGTGGATTTGGTTTTTCATTCACATGAGTACATTAATGCAAGTAGAAGTAAGAATCTAAGATGCTGTATGTCAATTGGTGATGAAAGATTCATCTATTCGGGGCATGTCATCATCTGAGTTTGAGACAATCGGCTAATTAAGTTATCACTAATGACTTGTTATTTTATTTGAACCTGGAAAATTTTTTTGGTACTGCCTTTTGATGGAGTTTAATTAATTTTCGTTTGGCCAATTTTGGTTTTACTGTCCATCGAGAAATAGTTAATTTTGTATTTTCCTAATTCAAATAATGGTAAAAACTGTCATTTTTGATAGCTTTATATAGTTTAGATTGGAATTATTTGCATTAAAATTCCAGTGGATATAAAGAATTGAGAACAATAATTTCTTTTCGGTATGACACATTAAAAGGATTATTAAAGTTTTGTGTCAAAATGAAATTATTGACCCTTCTACTTCGGATCATATTGAAGGGGAATAAAGACGAAAAGAGAAAATAGATATCAAAAGGACTTTGGATGTCTTATAATTGATATATAAGAGTATGTGAACTATTTTATGTTTTAAGTTGCATTAGTTCATCACTATATTAATTTGTAGACAAAATTATGTATGATATTTATATCTCGATCCTTGAGAAGTTTCAAGTTCCTAGACGTTTTTTATCACATATTTGACTGAGATATATTCACAGTAAAAGAATTATTAAAGATGTCAGTTGATCATAAGTAGAAACGCCTTGACAATTTGACTATTCGGGATAAGAACGTTAAAGTTATTTCGGATACTTTCTAGAGAAGTTTGATCTTACATTAAAGATTGCATGCACCATATGAAGGTTTAAATATGTATGGTGTATTACGTGTGCAAAGTAAGATCTTGGGCTAGGTAGGAGTATGATTGATTATTTCACACTTTTTCCTAGATAACTCTAGAAATAATTTTAGAATTGCAGCTTGTTTTTTGTGTGGATAAAGGTACAACAATACTATTGATTGATTATAGTGTAAATTATTTATACCTAAGGTATGTCCAACTAATTAAGAATGTTTTTCATTTTAAGGTAATGGTTGGACTTAAGGATAATCAATAATTATTTGTTGTATAATTTTATAAGGTTTAAGGGTAATAAGGTAATACAGTAATCATCCCACATGCAAGTTATTTTTCAGACGAATAATAAGGGTTCATTGAGGTTATTGAGTTTGGGGGAAGAAAAGAGACTTATGGACATGATCCGACGTCTCATCATAAAGGATCGCAAGATCATTCTAGTAAAACAAACTCAAATACCTCAAGAACAATTGTTATTAAGGAAATTCACTAAGGTAGAATGAATGCAGTTTCAAAGGATTACATTGTTTTCGTGTCATGACTGGCATATTGCGGTGTAATAACAGATTTATATATTGCATACATTCAAGAGTAAGAGTTAGATGATGAAACAGTATAAAAGTATTCATTCAGCATCTTACCGAATCATTGAAAGTTCTAACTAATACATGTGAATTTATATGTGTCATCAATAAAGTATTAAGTCATTTGACCGATAAAGACACTTTGGAATTGTATCATTACCTAAAAGTATAAAGTATATTGGTTTCAAATGGTTATTTGTTACCAAGACAGGCTCATTCGGTAATGAGACAACAGTAAGACTCGTCTTGTCAATAATGGCTATAAAGACAAATGGTATATCCAGTTCTGGAGTTACATTGGATTAAAGGTAAAGATAAGTTTGTCAATGGTGACATTGATAGACTCATTGTTTCAGATACTGGAAATCTGGACTCAATAGATTCAAGGTAAAGTTTCTATAAATTAAGGTTAATAATTATCCAATGAAAACTCACATAAGATTTTTCGTCAAAGAGTACACCTATCTATCATGATATCATCTCATTTAGTTTTGTATGAATTTGGTACATGATCGTAGATACTCAGGATTCAGTGGGAGTATGAAAATATATCAAGTTTTATACCCTTTCAGTAAATGGGACTAATGCAGTTTCATTAGTGTCCTTAAAGAAATGTTCATATCCAGAAAGTACAGTTTACTTAAATCCATGTATTTCAGAAATTTTTCATGTGTTTAAGTAATAAGGCATAATTAAACTTAGTTTGTACATGTTTGGATATTGTGTACATTCTATAGTTTAATTGACAGATATTAAGGGAATACAGTAGGATATTGAGATCCACTAAGGGCAGCCAAATATTGTTTGTCATTTATATTTGGAGCAAAACAATGTTGTCATATAAAGGAGATCGATTCAGGTTGAGATCATTCGGTATTTCGACTCCTATTTGGTCATGCTTATTTGTCACAAGGCTGCAAGTTAAAGTTCGGTATTGAAAGACCATTTAAGTCATTTGTGACAAAATGATGGTTATTATAGTTTCAAATAGCAATACAAGTGATGTGTTGTTATAGAAACGATTCAGAGTGAAAGACGTTTAAGATATGTTTGTACAAACTCCATCTTCGCAGATCCGCTTATTAAGGAATTACCACCCACGGTCTTTCTTGAGCATATTGCTCAAATGGGTGTTTTGGTTCTAAGGATATTCAGGTTAAGTGGGAGTTTGTCACATTAGACACATTATGATATACGGTTATTCAGTTCTGCAGAAATAAGATTTACAGTTTTCAGTTTCACTTTGTCTTATTTGGTTGATCTCACTAAGGTTTAAGGTGGACCAGTTGGAAATATGCATATTTGGATCACATTCGGTTGCTGTTTCCATGCTACACTCCTATACTAGATTCATGTCGTTAGTCATGTTTACATATGTGATCATTGATGGGTCCTATTACGACAAACTGTGGCAAAGGCCGCTTTGGTTCTATGTACATGTGATTAATGGACCGAATTGCATAAGACGGTTAGAATGTTTGATAGCACTATTGAGCTCATACGGTTATAATGAATACAATTTTCAGTGTCCTACATATACTAGTATATGACCCAAGTGGGAGATTGTAAGAATTATGGGTCTAATCCAATATATGTGGACAACATTATTTGGACTTATTCTATTTATTAGCTATCATTAAAGTTGAGCCCAAATACGTGATACGTCATAATACGGGCTTATTTACGTCTTATAAAGTATGGGTCGGATATCATAATAGTGTAGAGACCTATTAGGGCTTTAAGGGATGCATGATGGGCGTATCAACTAAAGCGACTAATATGGGTGATTAGGGTTTCACACCCCTCCCTATATATAGTCAGGGTTATGGTCCCTGACAGCACACTTTTACCTAATCTCACATATATCCCATCGGTATGGAGAAACCCAAAAGGCGAGTGTGTCTGTTAGAAGACTATAATCGGGTAATTCCCAATTCACCTCCCTTCTTCAGTATTATCAGGTACGCTTCCGCTACAGCTAACTACAGTTTATTACCGATTAATTTAGTATGAAGTTTCAGTCTTGGGTCAGATTAAATCTAACTGTAGACACCCGCATTTTGACTGCCACGTGTCTATGGTAGTCTCCGAAAAACACCCGATGATGATCGGACGTCAACGTGACTTAGTATACTCGGATTTGGGCTCGGAATTCATAATATCCGACATGGACTTTTAACGGAGTAAAAATCTCACAAAACAGACCTCAAATTCAGGCCTAGTGGGTCGTTCCGAGTCAAGTGAGACTAATTTGGGCCAAAACCGACACCAAAAGTAATTCCCGTCTTTTGGCGACCGGGTCAAAACCCGGTCAAAGACGAAACCGTCTCATAAATCAGCTAGGTTCAGTTGGCGCATAAATCAAAATTCAAAAAAGCAATCAAAACAAACAAGTCAAACATTTCCCCTTTTATCTCGATTTGTTTGATCCACTCGATCGAGTGGATTGACCCACTCGATCGAGTGGAGCGCCTTAAACTGGATAAGGCCCATTTGCATAGGCACTCGATCGAGTGCACTAGGGTCACTCGATCGAGTGCCCTTATGTCGTGGGGTAATGCCTATAAATACCCCACGACATCCCCTCATTTCAGAACTTTTCCTTAAGGCATTTTAACCTACATTTACCCTACTTTCTCCTTGCATACCTACACTACAAACCCTAAGCAAAAACACCATTTCCGAGCCTCTTTGACTCTCGGAAATCGACACATACTCACAAGCATCCATACACACCATAACTCGCGTACATCCTCGATACTCCCAAGCTTTGTCGCTATTCACGAGTCCATTTCCGAGGTCTATACTAGCATGTATGTTGAGGGTGTCCTAAATTCCCTTTCGATCTTTATTTACTCCGTCATTTTGTTCATTTTTACTGTATTATAGTCATGATCGTCACAACACTAACACTAACATTTTTGCATGTTTATATCTTTGTTTTATATCATTTTATCGTCATTAACGTTAATAATACCGTGTATACGTAAACTAGTATCAAAATCGGTTTTAAAACGTTGGACTACGATGATCACTTTTGGTCCGTCTAATCCCTTTACGAGCAACGACGGAGGTGGAGCCCTTTCGAGGAGCCCCGCCCCAATGTACTCAAGGGCGTGACGCGACCGTGATCGGTCGTAGTTGAACGGATTAAATTCCTTTTCCATAATTGGTACGAAACCCGTTGACACGAAAACCGACATCACGTAACCCGAAAGGGTTAGTTCCGATGTCGTGACGTAGAGGGATACATTTCGTCACCAATTCAAAATTTCCTAATCTAACGTAAACGTTTTCCTAAAGCCCCGGTGACGGCGTTATAATCGTTCATACACGATTATAGCACCGGAGGCCAAATTAAATACAAATCGTGCGATATTTGTATTTGATTCGGCCAATTATCGATTTCAAGTCATAAAACAAGGCGAGTTACCACTCGTACAGGGGGCACTCGATCGAGTGCCATAGGCCACTCGATCGAGTAGCACCCCAAAAAGTGGTCAGTAGCCACGATAAATGTGCACTCGACCGAGTCACACCACCACTCGGTCGAGTGGGTCCTGTAACCCACAAAACCGAGGGGTTTGACCCACAAGTCAAGCCCCGACCTTTTATCGACTTTAGTCATCACGTGTAAAGACTATCACGTGACTATCCTATTTTCAAAACTATACACATCACGACACGTAGAACGACTTTGACCACTTTGACGTGATAAGTCGGGACAAGACTACGGGACGTGAGATTAGGCTAGCAATATGCCGCAGTCTCATGTTCCCGTCCTTCGTTTAATATGCGACATAATGCATATTTAATCGAGGTTAGTCCGCCTACATATTTTTGCGGTCTAGTTTACATACGGGTCCGTCCCTTTAATTATATCGCATTATTTTTTATTTCATTTCTTTACGTATTGTTGTATTGTGAACTCCGGGTTGTATTTCCGCCCGTGTAATTTGTACGTTATTTTTATTTACTTTCGAGCTTTGTTTATTTAATTGCTTTTACGCTTTATAAATGAACCTCGCATGCTAAATCATTTCGACAAATAATAAGATGCATTAAATGACGTAGTTAACGCAAAATTCACATGCTTAGACAAAACGTTGTTTGCATATCATTTAATCAATTTACTAGCGCGCGTACACGAACACGAACGGTGTCTTAGTAGAGACCGCCATGTGCGGGCGGGGTTTGGTGTCCTTAGTGGGCTTCCCAACACGTACCCTCACCCCTTACTCAGAACCTTTGGTTTCCGGATGTCCGAAACCCTTGGCGCACGAGAGTCATTCTTTACACGATTACCGGTATAGATGGTATCGGTATCGCAATGCAAAGGGACGAGCCCCATAAACTCTGAAATCGGAGTGGGCTTACTTTGTGTATAGCCCATGACGACATAGAGTGGGCTCGTATGGTTCCGAATAACCACAAAATTCGGTGGCGACTCCATTTTGACTTAAATTTCGAACCTGAGAACAATCTTACCAAGAGATTCATTCGCTTACCCAAACCCGCGCTTCGCCGCGTCGGGTGGACCTTTGTCATGTCCACAATTTGGCGACTCTGCTGGGGAAATATATGATGTACCACATGTCATCGGGGTTCCTAGGGTGAGACTCGAAGAGAAATCGTTCGTAGATTAGTGTGCGCGCATTAGTTTAATGATTCATGCATAACCCAAATTTGCCCGGGCCGGTTACTTGTGACCGACGTCCCACTATACCACGGTGCATTCCTACATGGGTGCGCTAAAGACATCGATGGTGGAACTCGTCTCGGTTTTGCGGCATGTCTTAAGACCAACTCGGCTTAGGGAGTCCGTCCATCACACGAGAAAGCCATCGTTGTTGGTATAGACCCTATTTTGACCGACCGAGACTTAGTGTAAAGCATACATAAGCGTCGTTATAATGCTTGTTTGACTACGTGCTACTTGGTTTCCGTGTCAATTTTCAAAAAACCATCATTTCAAAATTGCATCTTTCCAAAAATACCCACCTTTTCGAAAAACCCGAAATACTGTCCATTTCGGGACCCGTCATTCTAAAACACCCAATTTTGAAAAACCCGAAATGCTGCCCATTTCAGGACTCACCTTTTCAAAATATCCAATTTTCAAAACTCGGAATGCCGCCGAAATTTAGGACCAACGATTTGACTCAAAATATCCTTTTCTGTAGTCGGCATGCTGTCCGTTTTAGTTCTCGAATTTCCACCCCCACCTTGATTCTCGGAATTTTCCTTTTCAAAATTCTAATCTCGGTTTTCAAAATTCCGTTTTCAGTTTTCAAAACTCTCGGAAATTCGTTCTTTTTGCATTCAAACCTCAACTTTCAACTTTCCTAAAATAAACCTTCCTTATTATAGGACCTACCGTCCATCCGTGTGTCGGGTCTTTGCATAGTATGTAGAGGGTTTACAGCGTCGAACCTCCGTCGATCTTATATCACGAGTTTCCCCCCTTTCCCGAGTTCGCCTTATCTGTCAAGGCACGACCAACCCGCGTAGGGCATACCCCTACAAAGGAAAGTCCGTCCATACACTCGAGTCAAAAGTCTGGGGAGTAATCTCACGTGGACCTTCCTTCGAACGGGACTAGGCCCACAAAGCCGAAATCCTAAGGAAGTCGTACCACCCACGAGTCATCCTTCTAGATGTCTTTCTCGAGTCTTTTCCACTCAGTCCTTTCTTTTTGGGTCGCTCGGGATGTACTGTTTCCTTTGATTCCAAGACTGGGTTCGGTTTCTGATTACGTGGTGTTCTTACAGACAGGCCACCATCAACCAGACACACTCGCAGAATGGAAGCTGCTTTAGCTGAACTGAAAACCTCCGTTGATGCCATGATCGAGAAGCAGGCCGACATCGATGCCCAACTGAATGAAATGAGGGCTGGGCAAGTTGCTATCGTCACTCGATTGGCTTCGGTGGAGCACAGGACTCCTACTACCGGAACTACCAGACCTTTAGCTGAACTGGTTAGCTCGGTCCGCCGACTGGAAGAACAAGTTCATTTAACTGGGAGTAACAACATTCACCGGGAAAACAGTCGGGAGTATAACCCGCTAAGTGACAAGCTGCCTGCAAACCTGAACCTCACCGGTTTGCCTATGTTCGAAGGAACTGAAGACCCGTTACTACACGTACGGGCCTTCAAGGAGTTCATGGCCATCAAAGGGGTGGACACTACCATGTTCAAGAACCTCTTTGCTGCGTCTCTTGAAAAGCACCCTCGGGCCTGGTACTACAGGCTAGACCCGAAGAAATACCCTACATGGGATGATGTGGCCACCGAGTTCGCTCGGAACTATGCTGACAACACCGAGATCCAAACCACAATGAGATCTCTGGAGGTTATGGCCCAGGAGCCGAAGGAAGGTTTTACCAAATACCTTCAACGCTGGAGGGCCGAGAGTGTGAAGCTGGTCGATAAGCCCAGTGAGAAGACTTTGGTGGAGGCCTTTGTCAAGAACCTCCTCCCATCTTACCGGGTTCACCTCCGATATGCTGTCATACCCAATTTCACCACCCTTACTGAAATGGGTATGAGGATCGAAGATGATCTGAGACTGGAAGGCCTCACTAAGGCCGCTGCTAAGGGTTATCAAGGGGCTTCTTCCTCCACTACCAAGCCTCAAGCTGCAACTCGCAGCATTTTCGACGCGGTGAATCTACTAGATACCCCGTCCAAGAAAAACACCCCACCTCGGGTTTTTACTGATATAGGTACAACCTATACTTATGCCTTACAAAGGCTGTCGTCAAAAGGCCTAATCCAACCGATAGGCCCAACTCCTGAAGTTCCGGTCGAGCGACGCTCCAAGAACTACAATGCCCAAGCCTATTGCCAGTACCACCGAGGCAATGGGCATGATACCGAGAAGTGCTGGAAGCTGAAGCACTTGATCCAGGACCTGATTGAAAGCGGTAAAGTCCCGCTACCTGGAGATAAGCCCAGCAACAAGGAGAACCCTTTCAGCTCCCACGCCATCTTTACCGGGGAGGTGATTGACTGTTCTCACCTTATCTCTCCATTCATCCCGCAAGTGAACGGGATCTGGTTCGACGACGAAGATGATGTCTACCTCGCAAAAGGGGAAGATGTCCCCATCACCGCCGAGGAGATTCGAAAGACTAAATCCCGGGTCCTAACCAGTAACCACCTTGGCCGTCCCTACCAAGCCACTAGCTCTAGGGACGCCCCTATCCCGACAACCGTCATTACGGAAGTCGCCCATGAAGAGCCAACTGCTGAGACGGCTCTTGTGAAGCAATTGAAAAAAACCCGAGTTGACCTCACTATATGGCAACTCCTGGTTAGTTCTCAAGAACATCGAGAAGCACTTACAAAGGCTCTCGACCAAATTAAGGTTGACTCTCTGGTTACCCCTGCTGAGATGGTAGCCACGATCCTGCCCCACCTAAAGGGCAAGGCTAAGGAAGAAGGACCGGTAATCACTTTCTCCGAAGCCGACCTACCACCATTTGGGGCCACCCATAATCTGGCCCTCTACATTACGGTCGTCTGCCGAGGAAAATACCTCCCTATGACCCTAGTTGATGATGGGTCCGCTGTGAATGTCCTTCCACTAAGGACCGCCAAAGCCCTCGGCATTACCGAGGCCGATTACATCCCGACTGCTCAGACCATCCAAGCTTTCGATGGAAGCCCAAAGTCGGTAGCTGGGGCCGTGAAACTGACCATCATAACCGGTCCGACAGAAAAGGAGCTCGAGTTCCAGGTTATCGATGTCACCTCATCATTCAACTTGCTCCTGGGTAGGCCTTGGATCCACGCGGTCAAGGCGGTGTCCTCCACCCTTCACCGAAAGATCAAGATGCCTCTGCTTAACGATGTCATCACTTTAGAGGCAACACCAATGACTGTGGCTAGCTGTAACGCCACGGGACGCACGGACCTCTGGGGGTTCGATTTTGTGGGGATGATCGAGGAAGAGTACCTCTTTAGGCCTTACTTCACTACGAGTATCGACATGATGCTCCAAAACCTAGGATACTTTCCGGGGGCTACCTCTCGACCCGATCTTCCGGCTGGGAAGATCATCGAGGTTCTCAAAGACGAAGAATCTCACTTTGGTCTCGGTTATGCCATAACTCCCGACAATGTTGTCCGAGCAGGAATTGAGAAGGCCTGCAACATCCTTAAGGGTATCTGCTTGAGCCCTTATAGCCCACGGTTGGCTGACTACTTTGTCACACCGGTGTTTGGGGCTATCCAGGTTGGTCTATACCAACCCAATGCTATGCAGCTCGGGACCCACTTGGCCCGGGACTGCAACTACATCCCGGATGACGTGTTCGCCCTCATCCAATCCAACGGAGCTGAATATGCTGAGCCCGCTCTAGGGCTACTATTTGGGGAAGACACCATAGCCCCAACTCCAAAGGAAGACCTGGTCAACCTGATCCTCCGCAGCAACAGGTTTGACCCGACCAAGCAGATCTCGGATGTTGGTTCCGAGACGGGGAACAGGGCCTGGAGGAGGACTGTCAAGTGGACTGACAGTCAGGGGAGGATCTACAAGCTGGTCACCGGAGAGGGAGATATGCCTGAGTCTGAGTCTGAGTCCGAGTCTGAGTCGGAGTCTGAGTCAGAGTCTGAGATCGAGTCTAGGGAAGTCGGTGCTAGAGTCACTCCTGTAACCCCTCTCCCTTTTATTATTCCTGCTGCTGGCACTTCGGGGTCTGTCCCGAGTGCCCTACCTATCCCGCCACTGACCAATGATCAGATGGCTGCTCTCTTTGAGCTGTTCTCCAAGTTTTCAATCAATAATAACAACCGTTCTGCTTACGACTTGTCTCTTTCAAATTCTGCTTTTAAAAATGTTTTATGCTATGACATTGAGAAACCAGACGAACAGGTACCCTTACCTCCGCATCTGATCGAGCAACTAGAGCAAAGGGAGTCCCGAAACCCGGTGATCGAAGAAACCGAGTCCATAAATGTGGGAACAACCTTAGAGCCTCAGACACTTAAGATAGGGTTATCCTTAGATCCCGAGGAGAAACAACAGTTCGTAAGCCTTCTCCAAGAGTTCAAGGATGTCTTCGCATGGTCCTACAAGGACATGCCGGGGATAGACCTGGAAATAGCCGAGCACCACATACCAATCAAAGATGGGTGCAAACCGGTCAAGCAAAAGCTCCGCCGAATGAGGCCCGAGTGGTCTCTCAAGGTAAAAGAAGAAGTCGACAAACAATTCAAAGCCGGCTTCATACAAGTGTCCGAGTATCCGGACTGGGTGGCAAACATCGTGCCGGTTCCTAAAAAGGACGGTAAGGTGCGGGTATGTGTAGATTTTCGGGATCTTAACAAGGCGAGCCCAAAAGATGATTTTCCGTTACCACACATCGACATACTGGTGGATAACACGGCCGATCATGCCCTTCTATCATTCATGGACGGGTATGCCGGGTATAATCAAATCAAGATGGCGGAAGAAGACATGAGTAAGACTACCTTCACCACACCTTGGAGTACTTACTGCTATACCGTCATGCCTTTCGGTCTCATTAATGCCGGGGCCACATATCAAAGGACTGCTACCACTTTATTACACGACATGATGCATAAAGAGGTAGAAGTTTATGTAGACGACATGATCGTCAAATCCAAAGAACGGGACGGCCACATCACCGCCCTAAGAAAAATTTTCATCCGATTGCGCAAATACAACATGAGGTTAAACCCTCAAAAGTGCAGTTTTGGGGTAACATCAGGCAAATTACTGGGTCATATCGTTAGCCAACGAGGTATCGAAGTCGACCCAGCTAAAATCAAAGCCATTACCGAGATGCAACCTCCCAAAACCGAAAAAGAAATAAGGGGATTCCTCGGGAAAGTCCAGTATATCAGTCGGTTCATTTCCAAGCTAACCATGGTGTGTGAGCCAATTTTCAAGAAACTGAAAGTAGGAGAACGGGTACTATGGGATGACAAGTGCCAAACTGCTTTCGACAAGATCAAGGAAATTCTGTCTGCACCGCCAGTCTTAATGCCACCTCAACCCGGTTTGCCTCTGTCGTTATACCTAACGACGACCGAGACAGCCATGGGGGCTATGCTGGCTCAGACAGTTGACTCCGAAGAAAGAGCCATTTACTACATCAGCAAGAAGTTTTTAGAGTATGAGTGCAAGTATACCATGCTCGGAAAGACATGTTTGGCTCTAGTCTGGGCCACCAAGAAACTCCGACATTATATGCTCAGTTACGAGGTCCACGTGCTATCCAAGATGGACCCCATCAAATACAATCTTCGAAATGCCCGTTCTCAACGGCCGAATCTCTAGATGGACTCTAATGCTGGCAGAGTTCGACCTAAAGTTCATACCATTAAAAGCTATCAAGGGTCGAGTAGTAGCTGAATTTCTCGCCGATAGCCCGATAACCGAGGAAGGATACACCGATACTTGGTCCTTCCCAGACGAAGATATTTTCCATACTGATGCTGAAACTTGGGACTTATACTTCGATGGTGCGTCTAATTTTCGAGGGTTTGGAGTCGGGATCCTCCTAATTTCACCAAAAGGGGAACATACTCCCGTCTCCATCAAACTGGACTTTGATGTTACCAATAATGCAGCAGAGTACGAAGCATGCATTTACGGGCTACAAGCCGCCGCCAATCTGGGGATTACAAATCTCCGGGTACATGGTGACTCATCCTTGGTCATTAACCAAGCACTTCAAAAATGGAAGACTCGAAATGCTAATCTCGTGGCCTACCAGGCACGAGTAAGGGATCTCGAGAAACAATTCCAAAAGGTAGAGTATATATACCTACCCCGGGAAGAGAATCAGTTTGCAGATGCACTCTCAAAATTGGCATCTTTACTGAATATTCCCGACCACGTGACTAGTATGCCGATTTGCGTCGAAAGACGGTCCGAGCCAGCATACATTTGCGACATCGAAGACATTGAGATAACTGATCCCGAACCATGGTATCAAGCTGTGTTAAAATACCTGACAAACGGAGAATATCCTCCCGGGACGGAAGGTCGAGCCAAGAAAGCCTTACGAAGGTTATCCACCCAATTTATCCGTACCGACGACGGGCAACTGTACAAAAAGACAGCACAGGGGGCTCTCCTCCTTTGTGTTGACAAGTATAAAGCTGAAAAGGTTATGGCCGAAGTACACGATGGTGAGAACGGCCCACACATGAATGCCCACACGCTTGTCCGGAAGATCATGAGGCTCGGTTACTATTGGAATACCATGGAAGCCGATTGCCGGTCGTATGTCAAACATTGTCATAACTGTCAAATCTTTGGCAATGTGCAACATATGCCGTCATCGCTACTCTATACCATGACGTCACCCTGGTCATTCTCAACGTGGGGTATCGACATAATCGGGAAAATAAATCCCTCGGGTACCGGTGGGCATTGCTTTATTTTGGTAGCTATCGACTATTTCACCAAATGGGTCGAAGCTGAATCATATCGCATCTCAATGCTAAGCATGTCGCCAAGTTCATCCAAAACAAGATAATATGTCGATATGGGATTCCCTCTGAATTTATCAGTGATCACGGGACTCACTTTCAAGCCGAAACTGCGGCCCTGCTGACCAAATATAAAATTCAAAGGCATACTTCCTCGCCTTACCGTCCCCAAACAAATGGAGCAGTAGAGGCGGCTAACAAAACAATTGTCACCATACTCAAAAAGATGGCTGATAATTACCGGGACTGGCCCGACAAAATACCTTTTGCCCTATGGGGATACCGAACGTCAATTCGCACCGCAACCGGGGCAACGCCGTATTACCTAACCTATGGGATGGAGGCAGTCCAACCAATTGAACTGGAAGTACCGTCCCTCAGAATTCTGCTAGAAAGTCAAGTACCCGAAGCAGACTGGGTTCGAGCACGATATGACTCACTGGTTCTACTAGACGAACGACGGTCTCGTGCCCTCAATAATATCCAAATCTACCAGAAGAGGATCCAACGGGCCTTCAACAAGAGGGTAAGGCCCAGGAACATTAAAGAGGGCGACCTAGTCCTTAAGTCAATCCGGGCTCTACTACCAGTCGACCCCAGGGGAAAATTCAAACCCAACTGGGCTGGTCCGTATCTAGTGAAGAAGATCCTATCAGGGGGAGCAGTGATGCTGACGGACCTGGACGGGAATGAATTTGTCAACCCAACCAACCTGGACCAGCTGAAGCGCTACTACCCTTAGCCATTTCTCAATGTCATTAGCAAATTTTTATCAAAATCATTTTACAAAAGCAAGTCAATGAGCTAGAATTACTTATTCTACTGTCATAAACATCTTGAACCAATAGTCTTGGTGTAATTCGAGATTGCAAATTTCCTATGCCTGAACTACGTTTGGTTTGATTCTGCTAATCGCGGATACGTAGGCAGCCCCTCAAAAGGGCACAACCAATGCAATCAAGAAAAGACAGGAGCGGTTTTATAATAAACTTCCTTTATTAATTCAAAAAAAAATCCCGATAAACTCGAAAAATTACAAAAATGCAGGAATTCACAAAAAACATAAAAATACAAAAAAAAAGGGCACACAACAAAAAATAATAATAATACCTAGATAATAATAAAGCTAAAGGACTCGGCATTCAGGGCATCTTGCCCTTCCCCTTGTCCTTGGCCTCCTTAACCGTCCACTGGCGACGACGCGGAGGGGAGCGTTCCCGAATCACCACGGGAACTTCTCTAGCTCGGGCTCGATTGTTTGAGCCCGACTCCTCTGTCACATCAATAGGCCCAAGTCGGGCCCTCACGGGCTCAGGGAGCCGGTCACGCGGACCAAGTCGGTCCCGGACCGCCAACCTCGGCCCAAGTCGTCGTTCCAAGTCAGTCTGCCCTCGAGTGCTGCTAGAACCGACTTCCTTAGATCGAGTCTTAGTTTGTGACTTAAGACCCGATTCTCCCCGGACTGTAGCCTCGGGAATATATTCCCCAGTGAAAAAGTCCCGATTGTCCTTCGCCGACTCGCGATGAACCAATTCAAAGGCCTCATCAAGCTTCAGGGCCTTTCGAGCTTCCTCGGACTCCTCAGAAGTCCATTTTTGATAAGCCCGTGACACCCAAGCGGATTGGCAAGGGCTGGGTATAGTCCACGTAGGACGAGTGAACCATCGTTGCAACCAGGTGTCGCACATAGCGTCCGTCAATTGGAGCGGGACGCTGATAATGGCTTCAGTCTCAGGGATGCGCTGAGACGAACCGAACTGCCTTAGAAGGCGGTCCGGATAAATGTGAACTGTCCAGTCTAAGGACAGGATCGTCAGGTACCGGGCTTGGTCTCTCTTAGCCAGTCCGGTCAATTTTGAAAGGAACCACCAAGCGACGGTCCACCTGATCAAGGGACCTCCGTGGAATACCAGTTCTTCGTCCCAGTAAGCTCGGGTTATTTGATGGTACGAGCTTATCTTTCGCCTCCTTGAGCTAATTTGACTACTCCGATAATTGGGAATGCTCGGAGGAGTCTCTATGATTGACAGCCGCTCCGACAACCATATCTGAAAAGTATACACAAGCTTCGTAAGTCATTGGATGGTCCGCTACAGCCCACTCGATCGAGTACAGCAGCTGACTCGATCAAGTAAGCCTGTCAAAAACAGGCAGTAGCCCGGTATGAGTGCCACTCGATCGAGTGACTTACGTACTTCAAGTATTTCGCACGAAAAAAAAAAAGAAAAGAAAAAAAAAATCGAGGTGCATACTTGAAGAATACGGCTACTCCCCGTCAGCGGTCGAGTTGGGTCGAGCCGTCTAGCATCCAGACCCATAATGATCTCCCCAGTGGCTAGCCAAGCAGGGCTATGACCAGTCTCCATCTGGTCAACCACTCCAATTAGCCTGATTTGACCCCTACATGAGTCAAGCTCCATCAGCCCCTCGAAGACATAGCAATGCAGCATGCAAAAGGCGAATGCCCTACGCCTATGAGCAGGGGTGGCCCTCACGTCCCGTGGGTTCATGAACTTGTCGGCCAGGTCAAACAGGGAAACGGTATCTCCCTGCACCATCCGATTTGCCTCAGCATGAGACAAACCCAAGAACTCCCTTAATCTCCTC
Organism: Agrostemma githago; assembly: GCA_958450325.1. Classification (NCBI taxonomy): domain Eukaryota; kingdom Viridiplantae; phylum Streptophyta; class Magnoliopsida; order Caryophyllales; family Caryophyllaceae; genus Agrostemma; species Agrostemma githago. The sequence goes on along the minus strand of OY288250.1, from coordinate 68,022,508 downwards.
CTCGGATCCGAGTAGAACGAGGGAATGGCGGGCTGAACAGCAAGACCCCAGCCGCCTATGGCCGCAATCTCCTCGGGCAAAGGACACATCTCGCCCCTCGGGAATGCAAACACGTGATGGGTGGTGTCCCAAAACGACAGACAGGCATCCAGAAAATGCGAGTCAACTATCAGACGCTGAAAAGGGAATAAATTGACTATCCCCATCTGAGTCAGCCGGACCTTCTCCTCATCCCGAAAGTATTGGGACCAGGTGAGAAGCATAGCCGTCAAATGGTCAATACCCATAGCGGAGATTTCTAACTTTCTTGAAAGTCTAAAAGATTTTGAGAAGGAAAAGAAGAATTTGAGTTGAGATGCAGAAAACTGAAGCAGGGATCCTCATATTTATAATGAGGAAACCTAACAGAAAACCTAACTACCCTGCCTCCTCAGCAAGCTGGGCCCTATGCGCGCGCAGGCCTGATTTCAAACTTGAACCCAGAATAGGAATCAAGCTGTCCCGAGCTTTCCTAAGAGTCTCCAAATTTTTCTGTGATAAAATTTCTTCACGATAAAAATTTTCCAAAATTTTGTCCTTCAAAAAAAATTATTATTATTCAATCTTTTTCTCCCCAGCGAGAGTCAACATTCTACCTATGTGTTACATACAAGTTGTTATGTGTCAGCATACAGGTACACTCCAGACTTCAGAAGCAAGTCCCCGCGAAACTACTTAATTTCCCCAACGGAGTCAGCTTTTTCCCGGTGTGCTACATCCAAAGTGCGATGTGTCGGCATACGGGTGCACCTACTCCCCAAAAAAAGGCAGGCTTTACTCCCCACGGAGCCTCATCACCAGCTCAGGTACGACTCAAGGCTTCAAGAGCAAGCCTGTGCAGCTCATATATCTCCCCAGCGGAACGCCCGAGGCGGCATTTTTCCCGAAATAATGTGGGATGGGCCCACATATAGGCGCGCCCAGGACTTATGCTACAAGTCTGATCCCCCGCGAAGCTATCATCATCAGGACAGGTATGACCCTCTGCTTATGGCTGGCGAGCCCTTCACGCGAGTCCACTGGACTATAAACGACCCGACCGGAAGTCTACCAGGTCTTAACGAGCTTGGTAGCTACTCTGACTTTCGCCTTGTCCAAGCCTCAGTCAGAGTGGGGGCTCTGTAGACACCCGCATTTTGACTGCCACGTGTCTATGGTAGTCTCCGAAAAACACCCGATGATGATCGGACGTCAACGTGACTTAGTATACTCGGATTTGGGCTCGGAATTCATAATATCCGACATGGACTTTTAACGGAGTAAAAATCTCACAAAACAGACCTCAAATTCAGGCCTAGTGGGTCGTTCCGAGTCAAGTGAGACTAATTTGGGCCAAAACCGACACCAAAAGTAATTCCCGTCTTTTGGCGACCGGGTCAAAACCCGGTCAAAGACGAAACCGTCTCATAAATCAGCTAGGTTCAGTTGGCGCATAAATCAAAATTCAAAAAAGCAATCAAAACAAACAAGTCAAACATTTCCCCTTTTATCTCGATTTGTTTGATCCACTCGATCGAGTGGATTGACCCACTCGATCGAGTGGAGCACCTTAAACTGGATAAGGCCCATTTGCATAGGCACTCGATCGAGTGCACTAGGGCCACTCGATCGAGTGCCCTTATGTCGTGGGGTAATGCCTATAAATACCCCACGACATCCCCTCATTTCAGAACTTTTCCTTAAGGCATTTTAACCTACATTTACCCTACTTTCTCTTTGCATACCTACACTACAAACCCTAAGCAAAAACACCATTTCCGAGCCTCTTTGACTCTCGGAAATCGACACATACTCACAAGCATCCATACACACCATAACTCGCGTACATCCTCGATACTCCCAAGCTTTGTCGCTATTCACGAGTCCATTTCCGAGGTCTATACTAGCATGTATGTTGAGGGTGTCCTAAATTCCCTTTCGATCTTTATTTACTCCGTCATTTTGTTCATTTTTACTGTATTATAGTCATGATCGTCACAACACTAACACTAACATTTTTGCATGTTTATATCTTTGTTTTATATCATTTTATCGTCATTAACGTTAATAATACCGTGTATACGTAAACTAGTATCAAAATCGGTTTTAAAACGTTGGACTACGATGATCACTTTTGGTCCGTCTAATCCCTTTACGAGCAACGACGGAGGTGGAGCCCTTTCGAGGAGCCCCGCCCCAATGTACTCAAGGGCGTGAACCAATTCAAAATTTCCTAATCTAACGTAAACGTTTTCCTAAAGCCCCGGTGACGGCGTTATAATCGTTCATACACGATTATAGCACCGGAGGCCAAATTAAATACAAATCGTGCGATATTTGTATTTGATTCGGCCAATTATCGATTTCAAGTCATAAAACAAGGCGAGTTACCACTCGTACAGGGGGCACTCGATCGAGTGCCATAGGCCACTCGATCGAGTAGCACCCCAAAAAGTGGTCAGTAGCCACGATAAATGTGCACTCGACCGAGTCACACCACCACTCGGTCGAGTGGGTCCTGTAACCCACAAAACCGAGGGGTTTGACCCACAAGTCAAGCCCCGACCTTTTATCGACTTTAGTCATCACGTGTAAAGACTATCACGTGACTATCCTATTTTCAAAACTATACACATCACGACACGTAGAACGACTTTGACCACTTTGACGTGATAAGTCGGGACAAGACTACGGGACGTGAGATTAGGCTAGCAATATGCCGCAGTCTCATGTTCCCGTCCTTCGTTTAATATGCGACATAATGCGTATTTAATCGAGGTTAGTCCGCCTACATATTTTTGCGGTCTAGTTTACATACGGGTCCGTCCCTTTAATTATATCGCATTATTTTTTATTTCATTTCTTTACGTATTGTTGTATTGTGAACTCCGGGTTGTATTTCCGCCCGTGTAATTTGTACGTTATTTTTATTTACTTTCGAGCTTTGTTTATTTAATTGCTTTTACGCTTTATAAATGAACCTCGCATGCTAAATCATTTCGACAAATAATAAGATGCATTAAATGACGTAGTTAACGCAAAACTCGCATGCTTAGACAAAACGTTGTTTGCATATCATTTAATCAATTTACTAGCGCGCGTACACGAACACGAACGGTGTCTTAGTAGAGGCCGCCATGTGCGGGCGGGGTTGGGTGTCCTTAGTGGGCTTCCCAACACGTACCCTCACCCCTTACTCAGAACCTTTGGTTTCCGGATGTCCGAAACCCTTGGCGCACGAGAGTCATTCTTTACACGATTACCGGTATAGATGGTATCGGTATCGCAATGCAAAGGGACGAGCCCCATAAACTCTGAAATCGGAGTGGGCTTACTTTGTGTATAGCCCATGACGACATAGAGTGGGCTCGTATGGTTCCGAATAACCACAAAATTCGGTGGCGACTCCATTTTGACTTAAATTTCGAACCCGAGAACAATCTTACCAAGAGATTCATTCGCCTACCCAAACCCGCGCTTCGCCGCGTCGGGGTGGACCTTCGTCATGTCCACACTAACAGAACCTTATAAAAAGTTTTACCATTATTGTTGCTCGTCACGAGAAAGGTTGAATTAAGTCATATTTCTCCTCACGAGAAAGGTTGAATTAAGGCAAAAAGACTTTACTTAATTAGGCATCAGAAAGAGACTTCTCGGACTCTCCTCTGAGGCCGTGTATGTTTCTTGTGCAGGAAGGCATACCCCAACCGAGTATGAAGGCTACAAGCCCTCCAAGAGGCAAGATTCAGTCCAAGAACTTAAATAGAATCTAGGCAATTAGATCTATTTCTAAGTTCCCATTTAAGTATTTAACGGATAGGTACCCAAACAAAGAGTTTAGAAGATTAGAAAAGGGGTTATATTGAATTGTGACAAAATGATAGAGTTATTTATAGATTTAGAGATTGAGTGGAAAAAAAAGAATCGTCAAACTACAACAGTCAAAAGAGACGTTATTTTCGTGATTAGCATCGGGTCGAGCTGTGTCGAAGCACAACTTTTTCTCCCCTTACGCATCGCGGTCCGACACCAAACCCGTCGGGTCATGGTCATGCTCATGCTATCCCCACCCAAGCCCCCGCATTGTGCCTTATCAAACCACAAACCGGGTCGGATCGTGTCGTTGAACTGCGCCCAGCCCGATTTGCCTCCTGTGATTGTACATGGCCACGTGCTCTAGAGGGTAGAGCGGAGGAGCGCCGAGAGGTAAGAAAAGGCATATAAAAGTATAACTAACACCTGTCTATCTATCCGACTAACCCCCTCCCCAAAATGGCGACCACGACAAATATCACGACACTCCCACCACCCCTCTCCACCCCCGCACACCACCGCCGCTACTCTCTGTCTCTTCGCTCTGCCTCTTATTCTTCTTTCTCTCTCTTCTCCTCTTCCTCTCTCAAACTCACCTCCGTCTCCCCCATCACTCCCCTCCTTCACCGCCGCGCTGCACTCTCAAAGCTCGCCGATGCATCTCCCTTACCTTTGTCACCGGACGATGACGTTGTCTCCGCTGGCCTGACGTCATCTGCCGGAGTTTACGCCGTCTTTGACCCTAACGATGAGCTCCAGTTCATCGGTTTGGCTAGTAACGTCGCCGCTAGTGTCGGCGTTCATCGTAAGAAGGTTCCTCACCTCTGCTCTTCCGTTAAGGTATGCAATTGACCTCATTTCACTTTTAATTCTTGATTTTCGACGGTCTATATCTGCAATTTAGATTGGTAATGTTCTAATGCTGTGTTAGATTAGTCATAGATTTCAACTGCTAACTCTATGAATTATAGGTACGTTTTTATTTATTCTTGTTTCGAGGTGATTTCGGCTCAGTCTAGTTCAGTGTAGATAATTTCAGTCAAAAAGAATAGAAGGGCCTTGGTCCGCAGTTTGCCTAGATGAGACTGAGTTAACGTAGTTGAAGATGTAACCCGTAGATGTCTTAGTCTAGGGTTAAATATGGAGGCATCTGGACGGAAAAATCGAGAAGGTGATTTTTTTGGTGAAGAGCGTATCGGATATATGAGGTGCCAAGGTGTGGACTGAAGTGGATATGAGGGTGGTGCCAAACATGGGATTACTGTATTGTAGAAACATCAGCTGAAACAAAATGTTCAATAAGTTCCGGACCTCTTCCCACCCAAACCCGTCTATAGTAAGTCTGAGTTTGCATCTGAGCCAGTTCATGAGCTACGCGATTACCCTTACGCGACACAAACGACCAAGAAATGAACTCAAAATTACAAGCCAAAGCCAGGATTTCATCAATAATGAGAAAAACGCTACTACGACCCGAGGTGCCCAACTTGAGGAAGTCAATAACAGACTTACAATCACTCTCGATCAACACTCGACGGTGTCCTCTCTTCCAAGCCTCCCTGACGTCTTCCAAAATAGCTTCTGCTTCCGCATCAATGGCCTCCGTATTTCCACGTCGTCGAACACTAATCGCCCACAGGAGCTGTGAGGGTGGTGGAGATTAGGAGAGGGTAATTGGGGAATATGTGTTGTAACTTGTAACATGTTGGTTTGATTTACTGGTTAAAATGCCGGTAAAACTGTGCGAGGGTTATAATAGGTGGTTTAGCATCCTGCCAGACGTCGGCTGAAACTCTTATACTTGTGCCTTTGTGATCTTTTTCTAGATGTTGTAGGCCACCTTTTTTCTTTTTTAATTCAAGTGTTTTTGACGATATCAGCTTCACATTGTTCCTCCACAAACTCTCGTCTTCCTCTGTTTCAAGATTGAGAGATTTTATGGTTGCTTGTTCCTAGTGAACTTGTGTCATGACTCATGCATATCCCACAAAGGGCACAAACCTCTTAAGGCATGATTTTCGGACCACTTCATTTCATTCATCGATCTTTAGTCTACAAACCTCTTAAGGCATGATTTTATTACTTGACATGTCAAAGAAAAAATGGACTTTGGAAAGATTAGCGCTTCTGATGACCAGACAAAGCCACATTCTATTCCCTCACTTCTGCTGTCCTCTTTTCAGGTGGCCAGCATCAAACATTCTTTTACAACAATCTACTGATTATGGTCCTGAATTACGAGTACCATTTAGTATAGAAATTTTATTTTCATCCTCAAAGTCGTACTCGTATTTTTGAACATTCCAATCTACTGTATTCTTTTTTGCAATGGAACTTGTTGAAAGCATAGAGATTCTCACGTTTATTCATGATTTTGGGCAACTCATTACTGTTTCTATGTAAAGCCGATTTCCTGACTTCATCTGTGTTTAGCAACTCTGGTATTAGAAGGCGGTTACAGGACCAGTACGCCGTCCTTTGTAACACAATTACTGGTACTTTTTATCTATTATTGGTAACTACGCTGCAAGAATACCTGACATTTTGCTGATGAGTGATGAGTTAGGCCTGTAAAACTTGTCATCTTCCTTATTACTTGTTGCTGTAAGAAGGATATTTTAGTGTTGTACAAGGGTAGTTGACAGCAAATCCTCTATTGTGTGCTTGTATGTAAGATGTGACTGGCAGTATTATACTCCGTAATCTGTACTCTTAGGAGTGCTGAAATGTTCTGCTTTAACCCTCATTGTTGTGTAGGTTGGAGTTGTGGATGAGCCCAACAGAGAATCCTTAACCCAAGCTTGGAAATCGTGGATGGAAGAACACATTGAAGCTACGGGCAAGATTCCTCCAGGAAATGAGACAGGGAACACAACATGGTTTCGGCCACCACCTAAAAAGAAGGGTGATCTCCGTTTAACACCAGGGCGTCAAACGAAGCTAACCGTTCCATTGGAAGAGCTTATCGATAAACTGGTAAAGGAAAATAAAGTAGTAGCGTTCATAAAGGGTTCTCGGAGTGCCCCTCAATGTGGATTCTCGCAGAGGGTGGTTGGGATCCTCGATGGCCAAGGTGTTGATTATGAAAGTGTAGATGTGCTCGATGACGAATACAACCCTGGACTAAGAGAGAGCCTCAAGAATTACAGCAACTGGCCTACATTTCCACAAGTTTTTGTTAAAGGCGAATTGGTTGGAGGTTGTGATATCTTGACCTCCATGCATGAGAACGGCGAGCTTGCTGGTTTGTTCAAGGAGTAGCACGAGCTTCTGGCCTATACACTTATTGTGTTGTAAGATTAGATCGTGACATGATTGTTGTCGTCTCGAATTTTGATTTGGTTCATTGTAAATCGCATTTCATCTGGTGCACCTTATGTAAACCAAATACTTAAAATAAAATACTCCCTCCGAGTTCCTATTATTGTCCCACTTTCCTTTTTGGGCTGAGTTTGATTTTTGTCTCACTTTCCTTTTTAGGTCATCAATGTGTGGTTCACAGTTACTCTCCTGTTTCTCTCTCTTCCTACTTCTTTTTTCAACCACTCATTTCTCCTTCCTTATTTTTCACCCCAAACCCTTATGGGACAATAATAGGAACTCGGAGGGAGTAGTTGATTTCACAGTTCTACTCATAACCTACATGGACTTTTAAGCACTTTCATCACCAAATATCTTCGACACCACAATACGGCAGTGGGACCAAGTCACAAGCGCTCTATTGAACCCATTGCTCATGTCCTTGTGAAAGAGCAACCTCGCCAAACCATGGCTACCTATGAACTATCCATGCGCGTTCCTATATTCCAAACAGTAAGGGTAAAAAAGCTTGCCAAGCAATTTATCAACTCAACACTGTCAACATCGTCTTGACTCTTGACATTACTTATCTTATCCAAAAATCATACTAGGCTGAACCGAATTAGGTAGATGAGAACCTAAGGTGAAATGAATCTCACTGAACGGAACTAAGCTGAAATGAGTTGAAAAGAAGTCCAAAAGTACAAGACCTTACTCTTTGATCCCTGTTTTCCGGACGTATTTTGAAACGAGCATGATAATAATTGAGATGAAGGGATTAAAATATAGGCTAAATTTAATTCACAAAATCTTGGGAGAGACGGTCTCTCAATAACTTATTGAGAGACTACTCTTTAGTACTACTCTATGTACTATTCGTACCCTAAATGATAACTTTGTTTTGTACCTGTTTTTATAACAAGCGTACCATCTTTATATTTGTATACTCTTTTATGTTAATCGTACCTACTTCTATTAGGTTTGGTATTATTGTTACTTCCATTTGTACTTAGTCTCTCAGTAAAGTTACTGAGAGACCGTCTCTCAGGAGACCTACTCAATTTAATTTGGATTAGATAAATGACAGACGTGACAATTTAACAATTTTGTGGAATAATGTGTACTTTATATGAGCCGACATCAAATTATTTAGAGGAGTAAGCATCTGATGTTTTGGTTGCATTAAATGAGTTAAGTGAAAGTTGGCGATTTTGTTGTGGATAATGATCAAACTCGTCTTCTAAGTTCTAACCCAAATAAGAAACAAAAGTAAAACAGGTTTGTGTTATGAAGGTGCAATGGGCAATGGGCAATGGGCAATGGGGGTTTGAATCTTGACAAAATTGTTACTGTTAATTAATCCCAATCATCTCTCATTCTGTGTCTGCCCTGAATTAATAATCTCACCTTCCTATTTCCCAATCAATCCACACCTTCCTTAACCTTGCTGGCACACCACAACTACCCCCTATTTCCTGAGCAATCAATCATAATCACATTTATTCCCTCCAACTTCCCATTTTTTCAATTCTAATCCCCCCATTTTTCTGTTAATCTCAATTTAGTGGGGGCAAAGCAAATTCATGGAGGAAAGTAAAAGTGAAAGGGAATTGGGTATTCAACAAGAAGAAGAAGATGAAGATGATGAAGTTTCTCCCTTACATCATCATCCTTCATCATCATCATCATCATCATCAAATGGGTATTTCAAGCTAATTGATAAAATGGAGTTGCTTGAGTTTAAGGACAAGTTTGTGATTAGAGCCCTTGGTTCCTCCCCTCTTCATGGTTTCTCTGCTAATCGCTTTGACGGCAATATTCACCCTCTTTCCAGTTATTTCTTCTTTACTTTACACTCACTTACTCTCTTTTTTCCTCATACTTTGGTCCTACTGCCTCTGCCTGCTTCTCAAATTAGTTTGTTTATACGAATTCTTACCTGCGACTTAGTGTGCTCGTCTAAACCCCCCCAAAAGCATTACGGAGTAGTAGTTTGTTTACGCTCCCATGCTTCTATTTTAGTACTCCCTCCGTCTAAATTTAAATAATATGAAATGATCGAGACAAAGAAAATAGTTACCCCTATTTCAAGTTAGTAGTATCATTTATAGCATGCACAGGGTCACAGTCTTGCAATAACATATTACGAGATACAGTATCTCTTATTTAGGTAGTACTCCAGTTATCTAGGATTGTACTCATTGTACTGAGTGATTTTAGGAGGAGGTTAATCTTACGTTATTTATTGTAAAACCGTCTGTCTTTCAGGAGATTAACACGATAGAATGTAACAAGCTTCTTTGGTGAATATTTGTCTTGCTTGATTGTTCACTTATAGGGATGCCTATTAGAAAGTGATCATAATTCCGTTAGTCGAAAACAAAGTACAAGTGTCAGAATGTGTAAATAGTGTCCTTTTGAAGATGGTTCAGTTAGAAAACATGTGTATTTGCTTGATAACATGAAAGAGCTCTTTAATATACTAACAATTTATTAGAGCTGGAGTTTAGTGCATGAGCTTAGAGAACTTAAATTAAGTGTTCCTTGTATACTTGATGGGATCGTTGTTTGCTATCCCGTGAGTCTTGTATGGCACCGTCTCATATGTGGGACAAGTTTTTGTGATATGTTTAGCAACAGCCCAGCAGTAGGAGCGTGGCTTTTCTTTGTGCGGTTGAGTACACATTGGTGATGAAGTCCTTTGTGGTGCAGGTGACGATTCTTTGGAAACTCCTACCAAAAGGTCCTCAATATGTGGTGTAATTGGGACTATTCGTTTAGTTGCAGGTAATTTATGATGTTTTATCATTTAGCTGAAAGACTCGTTGCTGCAACTTTCTACGTTAGGATTTTGATTATAATGAAAAATTAACTCGACTGTATTCGTAGACTATCCCTCACTTATTGGTTATGTGAGTATTTGTAGTTCACTGAGTTGTCATTCTTTATTCAGTGGTGCTGGTGTCAGTTTAACCCATCCTTATTGCAATTCTAGAAATAAACCCGCACAAGCATATGTTACTTCTAATATTTGTCTCCAAATGACCGATGTTGGGAGGCAATGGATAGTGAATGTTTTCTTGGTTGGCTGTTACCTGGCTGGTTAAAGAATAAGTTACTGTATATGGTTTATGTTGCTGATCATCACTAACACCGACTGAGATTAAAGAATTAAAATTTTCTCCTCCATCCTATCTTTATATGGTATCTTTATGGGTACTCGTATTAAAATTACTGTATATGGTTTATTTTATTTTTTTAATAATTTTGTGAGGAAGTTACTTTATACTTATTTCAACAACGCATTATTCCATATACGGGCTTACACATAATCCAGATGTAATAGGTTATTCCTAGAATACTTCATAGCATATACAATTGTCCACGTTGAAAGTTTACTAACCTTCATTTTTGTATGCAGGAATGTACATACTTGTAATAACTTCCTCCAAGGAAGTGGGAAAATACCTTGGTTTTCCTATTTATCGTGTTGAATCTTTGAAGTATTTGCCCTGTAATCAGGCAGTAAAGGAATTAAGCGGGCAGAAGGTAAGCTGGGCTTTCTCTTAGCTTGCGCTTGAGGTTTTTGGCGATGTTCTGTTGAATTGATGATTACATGTACTATTATGCAGAAAAAAGATGAAGCTTACTTTAGGAATTTGTTGAGAGTGGTGGAGTCCACTCCGGGATTGTACTACTCATATGAGACAGATGTGACCGTCAAGTATGTTGTTTGTCGTGATTGTGATGGAACATATTACCTATTTGGAGTTGGCTTACATTTACTTGGTTTGATCATGCTATCAGTTTACAACGAAGGTTGAAGCTAGCAGAGGGATGGACGGCCAAACCAATATGGAAGCAGGTTAGAAACTTACTTTTATTGTCATTCAACTTTTTTTTTAAAATGAGAATTTGTCTCTGTCACTGGTTGCAAACCCTTGTCACTATAGCTATATGTGTTCTCTTGCTCCTATTCTGAAGCTCGTCATAATTATGCACCCACCAATTTATTACATTCATGCCATTGCCAGCCAACCCCAATACATTTTGGGATCGAGGCTAGAAAAATTTGGATTAAATATAGCTAAAAAGACGTGTTTGTCTTTTCATAGTTCTATGTTTTGGCCTTTGGGAACACAAAGGTAGTTCTATTTCACTGGAAAATTGTTTTTGGTAAGTTTGACCGGTCAAGGTACTCGTGGCCTCGTGGGATTGTTGACCTTCGTGAAATTTTAACAAAAGTATTAGTGATTTTGTTAGAATAATGTGTTTTTATCTGGTGGGAAAACGGTAAACTAATTCAGCTATCAGAACGCTTATGATCATTAGTTACCTATTCTCATGCATGTATATTCTATGTACACTGAGCGTTATTTTACATAACTGACCCTCTAGTTTCATTTCTACCCTGTTGCATCTTTTGACCTAACCTCTATTCCCACATACGATTTTCTCTTGTATGTGACACTACCGTTTTCTTTCATATTTTACTGCTCTGAAGCATAAAAATGCAGTCTGAAGTCTTACATTTTTATCCAACATAACAGGCGGATCCACGATTTGTATGGAACAGAGCTTTGCTAGATGATCTTATTGAGTGCAAGGTGACAATTCACATTCTCCACTGTTCACTTCCTTGGCTAATTTTTTCTTTCTTTTGTTGTTGTGGGGGTATATTTAATTATTACTCCGTATGATTTTTTCTACAGATGGATGAATTTATTATTCCTCTATTGCAAGGAAATATCCTTTTAAGATATTCGGTTCAATAGTATTGGCACTCATGACTGATGATTGTAGGCATTTTATGTTTGTCTTTATGACTCTTCATTGTAGCTGCCTTTTCGTGCCAATTTATATTCTTGATTCCAAGTCCTATGTAAATGTTGCCAATATCCTTAACAAATGGCTTAAGCTATCAGACTGCAGAGTTAAATGTAAAAGATGTACCTTTCAACATTACATTACTTTCTAGACGATGCACACGCCGACTAGGTACTATGATTCCTACATTTCTCTTAGTTACTCTTTCACAGTGGCTCCCTTCATTCCATTCTTATCGTCCCTATTTGACTTCTATGGTCAAACAGTATACTACTCCGTATAACTAAAGAAAATTAGAATGATAGCATGAAAATAGTTTTGTTGACAAAACAAACTTGACAAATTTTTCACCGCTATGAGCTATCTTTAAATATGATGATAATGATCAAAGTAAAACATGATTGACCATCAAAGTTATATAGGGACAATAAAAATGTGATGGTGTTTATTTATATATTTATGTGCACTGATAAGTTGTATTATGCCATTGAAGGGACTAGGATGTGGAGAAGAGGAGCTAACCTAGAGGGAGATGTTGCTAATTTCATCGAAACAGAGCAGTTGGTGGAGTTGAAAGGGTTCGTCTCCTCGTTCATACAGGTATATATATGACTTCCATTTTCTTAGTAGCCATGTGATGTTTCGGTGTAGTTTGATCATTGTGTAGCCTGTGCAGTATCTTGTATGTTGTGTAGGGGATTTAAAGCACATTAATCATTTTTAGGAAATTTTATGGCATACCTTCGAGTTTTTGGGTTTTTTAAGTTTTACCCCTACGTTTTAAAAATTCTATGGTGTAGCTTCAATCTCCATACCTTTTCTCCACCGTGACCTCCTTCAATACTCTTATGACTCTTTCTCTCTCCCAACAACCCTTGTTCAACTTCCATTCTCACCCAATAATATCATCTCACCCTCCTCTATGAGGGCCATCACAAACCGCCTTTAACAATCATAAAGTACCAGTGACACCTGGCCTCCTCCATGAATGAAGCATGAACTGTTGATTGGGTATTGATGATTATTGGGTTAGTTCATGGATTATTGGGTGGGTATTTAGGTTCTTAAGGTGGGCTAATAAGTGACTAGCCGGGTTAATGTGTAGTTGGTTGGGTTGATGGATATATTATTGAATCAACTAATGAACCGAGTTAACAGAGATAATCAATAAGGTTATGGTAGAGACTAAGTATAGAGATTAAGGGTGGAACGCAGGAGTGCAAAATGTAGAGACCCACATAGAAAACCGAAAAACTCAAGGTTACGGTGTTACACCATGAAATATCCCATCGTTTTTTGTTATAGTGTTTTTCTCGCCTACAGCAATTCATTTTAGGTTCAGTCCTTGGCACTATTAGGTTACTGGTATATACTGAGAACCAAAAATGTTTGTCCATTTCATGATCTAATGAGCCGGTGTATCTTGTTGAGTTGCACTCTTTCAAGTCAGTCATTAATCATGACTCATTCCACTGCTTCTAGTAACCCATATTTCTAAACATTATCATGTGGTGTTTCTTCTAAAATCTCACAAAAAATCTTAATCTCCAACTTCATGTTTTGTTGTGTTTTTGTGAATGAAATAGTCTCCTGTTATTGCTTGGTCTCATTTGTGGCTGTGATCTAAATTTGGTGTGATCACTAATTCACTATGATAACGCTTGCCAATACTCGTGTTGATGGTCATCTATGGTGCTCCTCTGACAGTGTGGATGAATGAATGCTATTTTAAATGATATGACAGCATCTATTTATACATCCAACTCTTTAATTTTAGTCGGGTTTGAGATTGTTATGACATAGACGAGAAAACAATAAATTAAGTATGCAAAACAGAGAGACAACAGATTTACATGGTTTACTAACGGTGTTAGGCACAAGAGTTGTACGGATTAGTAATTTGAGGAGAGTAGAAATTACAGATTAAGATTAAGAGTCATGACATGCATAACTGCTAGGGTGAGACATAAAAGAACCCAATAGGAAACCCTAGCACTGACAGATTAACGCATACCGTTTCGGTTTCGGAGGCGTTGCCCCCAGGCAGTTTCACCCCTGACCCCCGTGATTGTCGTTTGAAGCAGCAACCAAAAAGATTCAATGCATAAGTCAACTGAGATATTGTCTAATTGGTGCTCTCATCGTCATCGAGTGTCGGATGTTCATTGTTGTTGACTTCAGTAAATGAGAGAAGCCAGGCAGCTGAACTGAATGGCTAACTTACCCCATTGGATTGGTAAGAGAGAGTGAAGTATTTACGGAGTATTGACTCAAAAGTTTGAAACAACCGTATTTCCAAAGTCCTTGGTGAATAACCATTATTTACCAATAGACTCGTCCAATGTGGCGAGTTTCCATTATCTGAAAGAGTAGGTGAAATAGTATAAATGTGCAACATAATACGAGAAGTCATATATAGGCCTTTTTTTGGGGTTCATTTCATTTCAGCTCGGTATAGTTCAGGGTCAACTTAATTTCTATAGTAGTTCAGTTTAGCTTAGCTCCTTTTATTTACATTAAATTACAGCTCCATTAAATTAAGTTTACCTCAGCCATTTCAGCCTAACGGGTCCTTTTATGGACATAATAGTTCATATTTCATACATCATTACCATCTCCTGATTTTATTTCTCAAATATGCATTACTCAAAGAATAATCATTCTCGTCGTCGCGGCTTCATCTTGCTTGCTGCAAAATAAACGTGGCCGATACTTTCTCAAAATAGATTTACGGTAACCTTCAAAACCTTAGTGAAGCGGTTGGGATACCATGGAACAAGATGACACCGTTGTAGTTCCCTAGTTTGTTTATATTGGGCTGAAATCTTTATTTGTGTTACTTTTCAGGTACGTGGTTCCATCCCACTTTTGTGGGAGCAAGTTGTTGATTTGAGCTACAAACCTCAGTTGAATATAATCAATCACCAAGAAACGGTATGTTTGAAGCAAGAGAACTTATAGGATTGCAGTTTAGTGGGGTTATCATGCCTCCAAAGTTTGATTGCTCATTTTTTTTCCAGCCAAAGGTAGTGGAGCGTCATTTCTTTGATCTGTCACAAAGATATGGAGAAATACTCGCCATCGACCTTACTGATAAAGTAAGAACCGTTTTTTTTATTATTATTTTGTGTCTCTGCGCTTAGAGCTTAAATATACCTACATATACAGCGGTTCTCTAAAAGAAAAAAAAGAAAAAAAATTCTTCAACTGTAATTACAATAATCAACCTGGTTTCTTAGTTTATGGAGACGTAAGAGGAACTTCATTTTCTAGTAGTACATATTATTATATTAATGTCTGTGAATAACAGCTTTTTAGCTTTGTGTTGCTATTTCAGGATGGTGATGAAGGAAAACTAAGCAGTGCCTATGCTGCAGAGATGCAAAAGCTGCCAAATGTGAGGTGACTTTCTCAGCTGTATGTGTATAGGGTAACTTAGGTATAAATGGCATATGTTCTTCATTTAAATCCATATGAGCACTGTAATGAGGTCATGATCTCATGTGATAGTACTTCTGTGCGAATCGCATCATTTACGATTGTGCTGTGAAAAATTTGATTTTCTTCTTAACTTATAATCACATGCTCAAGGTGCTTAATTCTTTTTAGATCTTGTTTCAACGAAATTGATGGTGTTGTATTTCTTCGTCGCCGAGGTGTATGTTTGAGATTATTATTTTTATTTATTTGTCTTTCTGAGAAGCTTGTGAAAATGCCGCGATGCCTAACAAGAACATTGTTCAAGTTTTAATTTTAATATGGTTGCTTGTTTAGTGTAATATACCCCATCTTTCCTTGCGTTTGAGTGCATCCCTTATTGTTGAAACTGACAGCTAATTCAATAGGAAACTCCTTCCATGCGCTATTGTCTTCTATATGTTTCTTAAGGTATAAGTGTGTCATTATATGTTATCGGAGCTACATAGTTTAGGTTGATGTTACGTCACTTATTTCCCGAGAGTTATAGTGTCTCTTATTTACGAGACTAGAGGAGTTTTGAGTCCCTTCTCTTATATAAATAGGTGCTGTATCAACCTTTGATATACACAACAAAAATAATAACAAATTATATTCATAAGCTCATGTTCTCTCTTTTGGTTGTTTTGTATCCCTTAAAAAACAACACATATAATAGTTACTGTTTCTCTTTAGGCGTGTTTTGTGTGGTGAAAAATGATTGTCGGACTGACCAGCCGACTCGCATGTGCTTACATAAAAACCAATCCAAAAGCAATTGTTACTTGTGGGGGGGAACGGAGGATCAGGGAGTATATGAGATCTTGATGAAAAACCATCACTATAAGACTTGTAGGGATGTACCGAGGCTATTACATCATTTTGAGTCTTTCAGCTTGTTTCCATCTTGTGTGTCCTTATATTTTACTCCCAACTATTGTGCAAATATAATTAACATAAAAAAGTCTGTGTTGAATAAGATGGAATACTTATTCTTGCTTATTTCTGTACATTGTTGGACTGCAGATATGTCTCCTTTGATTTCCATACCGTTTGTGGGAATTCAAATTTTGACAACCTACACGTGCTTTACGATGAAATTAGAGAAGACCTCAAAAAGCAAGGGTAATTTCCAACTTTCAAATGTATATGAAATTTGTATGCTTTTAGATCAACCTGGTATGGACCCCCATATTTCTCGGACAAATTATTCATCTCCGAGAACTTCGGTCTAGAATCTAATTGTAGTGAATGGAGGGGGTAGAGAGAGTTGTAACAAATGGTAAAAGGACTAAAAGTTCCTATATATTATTGCTTTTCCACCCGAGCAGGTACTTCCTTGTAGACTCAGAGAAAACAGTTTTGGAAGAACAAACTGGAGTCATCAGATCTAACTGCATAGATTGTCTTGATAGGACAAATGTTACACAGGTTTGAAGGCTCTATCTCTGACTCAAGTGTTGGTAGCTCTTCAGCTGGTCCCGCCCATTGGGGTCACGCTGTGGCTTGTACGAGACGGTCTTCGTGTGAGATCAACCAATTACTCATATAATTAACAAAGATGTGAGTTAGTCAGTAGGTTGGTCTGACATGTGAGTTAGTCTTGTACAAATTCGTGTGCTGGTTTATTAGTTTCTTAATTTAACTGTTTCCAGACAGATAAAACAAATGATATTTTTGATCCAAGTATCCAGTAATTCCCTATGAGTGCAGAATTACCTTGCTCGTATATCATTGGACGTGCTATTGCAGAGGATTGATGTGTTCTCTACTGATGAATCCATTTCTACATTTAGTGAAGAGTATGACAAGTTTAAAATCTGTGAGTTCTTTAAATCGTTTTTGCTTGTCTTTTAACAGATTCTAGTCCGTAGTAGTTCTAACTTGCTTGATTTTGTTTATCATTGTTGGCAAGATAGTGTGGGTGGAACACGGTGATGAGATAAGCCTGGAATATGCAGGAACCCATGCCCTCAAAAGGGACCTTGTAAGGTATGTCATCTCCTCTTTTACATGACCTCCTTGACAGTTTTCCAGTACCAATAAACTAGCCAAAAACGTTGTTCTTTTGTTTTGGGTTATGGAGTAAAAAACGTGGCTCAATAAACTGTTTGTGCTTCTTATATTGTAAAGCATGGAGCTTAGTATCATTGTGATCCTCGATGCAACCCATCTGAGGAAAAACAGACCCAAAAAAAACTATGAATTGCTATTAAAATAGAGTGGAAAAAACCCGAGAGGGTTTGCTGTTATTGTAACATTAACCTGCTGACAAATGTGTGAATAATTCAAGGTATGGCAAGCGTACTCTTGGAGGGGTTTTCATGGATGGAATGAGTGCTCTTTCAAGATATTACTTGAATAATTTCCAGGATGGGGTGAAACAGGCAAGTAAACACAACTTTTAAAGTTCCTAACGAATTTATAGCAGCTATAAGGAGCAATTCTGGTGACACATGTCGTCTGTCTTTTCGCACAGGATGCAATTGATCTCATCAGTGGACGCTACTCTATTGGCAGAAATAATCCTTCTCCTTTTCAGCTCAATTGTTTTGAATCCTTTTCAGTAAGTGACAAGAATGAATGTGTTTTTCATGACAGCAACTAATGCTTATTGCTTCAGTAGATAAGTATATTGCATAAATCGTACTCCTAATCACTATCAAATAAATTTTTGGTGTCTTCCTTCCAAATATTTCTCGGCGTTGGAAGAGTTTGATTTGGGATTAGAGGAGGAAAATTGGATTTTTCCGTCTCTCTTCACTCCACCGCCTAAAAAATTGAATTTTTTGCTTGACATTCCCTCTGAATCTCTCCGTAACTTGGGATTGTAGAGACTCACCCAGCCACCACCTTAAATCCTCGTATAATTATTCATTCTAGGATCGATCACCTTTCCCATTTTATTACCTTCCTGGACTCGTTTCATATACTCTCTCCATCCCAGTTTTATTATCCTCATTGACTAAAGTTGAGTTTTAAGAAATATGGAGTACTCTGTAGTAGGGACATACCATTGCCACCCTTTGAGAATGGTTAGCTCCTTCATCTAGAGATAAAATAAGGGTTTCATTTTTTTTAGTTACTATATATGGAAAATGGACAATAAATTTAGGGTGTACAAATAAGGAAATGGAGACAACAAAACTGGGATGGAGAGAGAGAGTACGTACTACTTAGTTATGTCGTACGCTATTGGGTGATCATCGTGCTGATGTGTTTATTTTGATGCTATGCAGTACCTTCCGGCAGCATCAGCTCTGATAATCGGAGGCTTGACACTGACATCATTCTCGCTAAACCAAGGTAATAAAACCAACTTGTATTGAACCAATATCCAAGTATGGTCAAAACCTAACTGCAAACTCTAATGATTCTGATCTCCTCCCTTTTCGATGTATTAGTTGGACGGAACGCACATCATTATGTCTCCTCGGTTCTGTGGGCGGGCGTAACTGCTGCCGTTATGGCATTGGTCAAAGCTAATGGCAGGCAGTTCTGTTCCCGGCCTCGTCTCTGTGGGCTTATATGAAGATTGAAGACCTTGGATTGATTATAAAGTTAAATACTCGGTAGTTAATAATCTGAATCCAAGCTAATTAAAGTGAGCATGTGAAGAAGCGGAGTACGTTATAGTCGTCAATTTGTCATATCATCGTCATTAACTCATTATACATCACTTTCAACTCTACTGTATTTGCATAAAATTGGCTGATGAGTGATGAGTGGGAGGAAAGCCATGCCCGTACCAAGGTCTGAGCACAACTCAGAGACGATACTTCATCTATTCAAATCCAATTGCGCCATTGGTTTGTTTTTTGATTCATATGCTAATGTACTTTTTGAAACATTAATATCATTAATTACATCATACTCTCCATAAAATAATACTTCCTAAAAGTCTTAGGCATTGCCCCATTTTTTTTTTGTCATATTCATGGAATTATTCCATTTCTATTTTGGTCACACTTTGTGTGGCTATAATCTATTCCTATGATAGTGAGACCCACCACTCCCTCATACCCATTTTCACTTCTTAATATTTGTGTAAAAGCAAGGGGGACATTTCGTAAAACTTGGAAGGAGACTTCGTAAAACTTTTATATTCTTTTTTTTTTGGTAAAGAGTAAGTATATATATATATATATATATATATATATATATATATATGTCGTGTAATCAATTACAAGAATATGACTACATCAAATTATGTAGCCATCTAGCGTCTTTCGCAAGTAATGGATATTTAATCTTACACATAATTCTATTTCTGACATCCATCTTAATCGTCCTAACAGCATAATGCGGTTGTAGAACCATTCCTTCAACTTTACACAAATTACGCTGCCTCCAAACATGGTAGATCATGGCGTTAAACAGAGTCCGAAGAATATTGCATTGAAACTTCGAACCCCTTATGTTACACGCCCAAATCAGCGCGCCATTACATGGCATTGTTTTCTTTACCCATTCACTCAACAACTCGAGAACTCCAAGGACACCCAAAAAATAGATGGTCGAAGTTCTTCTCCTGGGTCTCACATAAATAGCACCGATCGGAGTCCACAACCTCAATCCGCGATAATTTCTTCCTAGTGTTTAGAGCCCCCTAAACACAAGCCAAGCAATAAAGCTATGCATAGGGATACTCCAAGCACTCCAAACAAGGCGCGACCAAGGAACCCGCGGTTTATGACCCCGCAAGTTCTCATAGGCCATCGCAATAGAATAGCAGTTTCTCGAGTCATGCCACACTCCATTCACATACATATGTTTTATTTTTTCCTTTGCTTGACAAATTTTCCGCCATGCCCAAGTGACATCAGTATTGGGTTGATAATCACTCCAGGTCCGCCCCTTCAGATAAATGTTGTTCACCCAACAGACCCATAGGCGATCAGGCTGATTGAAAATCCAAGAAGCTAATTTCGCCACAGCTGCTTCATTCCACAAATTAAGATCCCTAAGACCCAACTCTCCTTCCTCCTTAGGAAAATAAATTTTCTCCCAACTCACTAAGGCTCTATTAGTTCCCTCCACACCCCCATCCCACAGAAAATTACGACACAATGAATTAATTCGAGCCATAACATATTTTGGGATAATGAATACCATCGCCCAATAATTATGCAGCTGAGATAAAACAGCCTGAACCAAAGTCAACCTGCCCGCATAAGACAGCCTATGGGCTCCAATACTCGGTATTCTCGAAATAATTCGAGCAAGCAATTTTTCACAATCATTTTTACCCAGTCGAGTACTTTGGATTGGCAAACCAAGATAAAGAAAAGGCATCGTACCTTCCACACAGCCGGAGTATTGCAAAATAGCCGCCTTCCTATCCTCATCAACTCCTGCAAAATAGGCATGCGACTTACACACGCTTATACATAAGCCTGAAGCTCTGCTAAACGTGGCAAAAGCCCTCCACAAGAATTCCATCGACTTCGTCTCCCCTTTACAAAAAAGGAGCAAGTCATCGGCAAAGAGGAGATAGGTAAGCTTCATCGGATCACACTTTTGGTGATATTTAAAATTTCTATCCGTCTGGCCATGAGTCAAAAGCCGAGAAAAATATTTCATACAAATTGTGAACAGCAATGGAGACATGGGATCACCTTGCCTCAATCCCCTCTTCCCTTGGAAAAACCCAAAATTATCGCCATTAACACATAGAGAGTATGAAACAGACTCGACACACTCCATTACTAACCTTCGAAAGTGATCCGGAAATTCCAGAGCTCGCATCATATGATCGACAAAACTTCATTCCACACTATCATAGGCCTTATGGATATCAACTTTAAACAAGCACCTAGGCGAAATACGCCTTCTTTGATACATCCGGACCAGGTCCTGACAAATCAGCACATTTTCCACAATGTTCCGCCCCTCAATAAAACCCCCTTGAGTAGGGGAGATTATGTGTGGTAGGACTCTAGCAAGTCTTGAACAAATTAAGCAATGCATTTGTACAAAACATTGCAGCACGCTATCGGCCTGAACTCTTTCACAGACTGAGGTCTATTCACCTTAGGGATTAAGGTAATATTAGCACAATTTAGCTGTTTCAGAAGTTTACCTGAACTGAAGAAATCCTGGATTGCTTTCACCACATCGCTTCCAATGATGTCCCAAGAGTCAATAAAAAATTGGCTCGAGAAACCATCCGGCCCCAGGGCCGTGTCTCGCGGGATACTAAACAGCGCACGTTTAATCTCCTCCTCAGTCACACTCGCATCAAGCCATGTTTTATGCTCCTCAGTACAGATTCTTCCCTTTTGGACAATGCCCACATTAATCGGTTCGACATTCCTCGATTCACCTAAAAGAGTCAGGTAATATCGAAGAAATGCGTCCTCAATTCCCTCCTTAGACGTACAATCGCGGCCATCTGCGTCACAAATCTTCGAGATCGCATTGTGGGCTCTTCTCGCCCTCAGGATGCCATGAAAATATGCTGAGTTAACATCACCGTCTTTGACCCACTTTTGCTTTGATTTTTGAGCGCAAAAGTCCGCCCTAGCAGCCTGCAAAATCCGGACTTGCTCGTTCATTGCCGATTCCTCCAGCAATAGTTCGTTGGACCTGTCCGTTCTCAGGCGAGACTGCAACTCCTCCAGCCTGAGTTCAGCCTGTGAACATCTGTTCTCTATATCAGAAAAGCAGCTCGCATTCAATTCCTTCAACGGTCTTTTTAAACTTCTTAACTTAGTCACAACTTTAAACATTTCAGTACCCCTTACCGACATACCCCAGGTTGACGAGACAAAGCTGACAAAGTCAGGGGATTTGCTCCACATATTCATATATTTGAAACTCTGATTCTTCCGAGCTGGAGGGTTACCCAGCTGCACCACACAGGCAATGATCGAAGGTACCCTCAGGCAGGAAGTTAGCAAATCCGTTCGGGTAGAGCCTCATCATCTCGTCGTTGATCAAACACCTGTCAATGCGGCTAAATACTCTAGTTTCCACTATCTTATGCTTACTTTCATATTCTTAGTATACTCATAAATATAAATCAAACAAGATTTCACATTATTATATTTCATCTTCTTATGTATTGCAAAGATATACGAATATAGAGTAAATGAGATAAAAATCACAATATTGGGGGAGTAACAAATGTTTTAATCCCTCCGTTACAAGTTTGTCACGGATATATATGTTACTCCTTCCGTTCGAATCCAAAGGGTACGTTTATTTTTTCACACTTGTCGAGACACGTTTTACACCGTCAATATATTTCGCTTTACATTAACAAAAATTATAAAAATTTAATATTTTTAATCTACACATAAAGACGAATCAAACAAGATATCTCTGACTATATTTTCTTTTATAAATTATCGTAAATATTAACGATTATCTTGAGTTACGAATAGTGTCTAAAATGTACCCTTCGAATTTGAACGGAGGAAGTACAATTTAGGAGGAGTGAAACTTAATGGAGAAGTAAGGTAAGGTTGGATTGGGGGCGGGAGCAAAGAAAAGATAGGATTGGGAGAATGCAAGTAGGACATATAAGAAATGGGCATGGGAACTTGGGATTAAAGGTGAGGTAGGCTGGTGGGTGGACAAGTCAGGCAAACATACATACATACATGACACATGCATGTGCAGATGATGTGAAGATATACACAACCAAGATCAAATAACGAAGAAATAGGATGACAAATAGGATGGGATAGGATGCAATGATGCATGGTCTGAAAGTCTAATCACCCAACTTAACTTATTAGCCAGCTTAGGGTTGGTTGTGCCGTATGTAGGCGCTTCTTGGCAAAATCATACAATATGATACGAGTAACTCATGCATGCAGATACAGATGCAGTGGTCAGTCTGCACCCCCTTCCGCCTCCAACCATATCACCCCACCTTTCATTCAAAGGCGTGGCTTTCCTATACGACACACACAATAGCCGCCCCGCCCAAATATCTCCTCCAAATCACTCTACACTCCATCTCCCTCTCCCTCATTTTGTCTACATTTCGGAAACCCGCCCTTCTTCAATGGATTCATAATTACTGCATTTACTAACTACCTCAACTCATGGGTTCGATTTTTTTGTTACTCGTCGCTCAGATTATGATGATCTTAATATTCAAGTACGAATTTTAATAACGCGTTTTTCATCCTGTGAAATTTTAATATAAAATACATATTAAGTACTCCCTCCAGACACTATTGTTTGTCCCATTCATGTCCGGAGGGAGTACTTAATAATCGTACTCCATAACAACGACAACAATACTCGTAATATTTACTTTAATACTCCGCAATAATCATACAATAAAAATAGTAGGAGTACCATTTTCACCACACTTTAGGCCTTCATAATAGAATTACTCGTAGTTGTAATTGTGCTTTCAAATGTGCGTGTTATTAGGGTTAGTTCACTACTACTCGTACTTCACTTCACGGATTAGATTCACTTGTTTGGTTAGTCAAATTGAGTAGAGATATTTGAAGGAATGGGAAAATGAGTTTCTACCTCCATTTTGAGTTAGTTTCTTTATGACGTATTATCCATCATATCGTTGAATGAGTCAATTATTAACCATTTAATTGGATTAAAAAAATCATTGTTTTTTTTTATGAACGAGGGAACCCTTGCACCAATGACCCCAAGTTTTAACCACTAGGCAACACTCTTATGGGCAAAAAAAAAACATTGTTTCTAAGGCGTAACTCTGGTTTTTTTATCTAAATAAATAAATACCTGACTCGTCATAACAATATAACAGATATCTTCGTCACAAACAATAATTTGTACTTTCTTTTTCAAGTTAACTTATTTCTTCTTGAATAAATATTTATTTATTTTAAAAGAAAACTATCTTCCTCCAACAAAAATATCCAAATAAATAAAGCCAAAGTGATGTCCAAAAATATCTATATTACTTCGTATTAATGAATGTAGATTGTTGAGGATGTTACACTTACGCTTGTAGGCTTCCCCGCCACTCTTTAGTCACAAGTTTTATCCAGTAGCATGCAGATGATGCAATATAAATAGTATTTCCTCTCATTCTTTAAAATTGTCTAATTATTTATTTATTCATGAGGTATATATATTTTATTCAAATAAATAATTTCAATGAATATTCCCTTCTATTTCTTCAATTCTTTATTCCTCACAAAAAAATTCACGTAAAGAATTGAGTAGATGAGAGAGAATATTCCAACGAATATTGAAGGGATCCACATAAAAAATTGAATAGATAAGAGGTACTCCCTATTTTTATTTAGAGTTAATCACTAATAACCCCCTTTTATGTTCCGGATTTTGTAAATTACCCCCCAAAAAAGTTTTGCTTAATATTACCCCCTTAAATTTATAGAAAAATTAGAAATTGCCCCCAAACGTCTTTTTCTCTACTTTCCGGCGACTTACGATTCTTTTCTTCCACTTTTGCCCCTCCCCTTACCCACACCCTCTCTCCTAACTTTACCTCACATTTACTCTCTCAAACATACTCATCCCTACCAAAACCCCCAAATTCCCCCAATTTCCCCTAAAATCGAAAACCCTAACCCTAATTCCCAAAATCGACGGGAAATCGAAGTCATTCGCAGTCAATCGACCCAATTCACAAGGTAATCTCTCTTCCTTCCTCTTCCTTTTCAACTGTCTTCGCAACTTTGCACATTCAAATCGGAATTTGTTTAGTTTAAGCTCCCAATTAGGGTTTATGGTAATTTCTCTTCCGTCCTCTTCCTAATTTCTTCTTCCTTCCTCCCATTCGCAGTCAATCGACCCAATTCATAAGGTAATTTCTCTTCTTTCCTCTTCCTATTTTCAACTGTCTTCGCAATTAGGGTTTCTTCGTGATGCTTAAGTTTGTGTGCGCATTGCGCAGGGGATACTAACGAATGAAACAAAGTGCTTGAGGTGCGAAACTGTAACAGCCAGGGACGAGACGTTCTTCGACTTAAGCCTTGATATTGAACAGAATAGCTCTATTACGAGCTGCCTTAAGAATTTCATCTCTACCGAAACCTAAATGCTGAAAATAAATTCTTCTGTGATAAATGTTGCAGGTATCGTATTCAATTCATCTCCTTCCCGTACTCTGACCGTCTTCTATGAATTCCAACTAAATTACTTTATATTTGTCATGTGACAGCTTGCAAGAAGCACAAAAGAGGATGAAGATCAGAAAACCGCCTCACATCCTCGTGATCCACTTGAAACGGTTCAAGTACATCGAGAATTTAGGCCGATACAAAAAGCTCTCATATCGAGTTGTCTTCCCTCTCAAGCTTAAACTAAGCAACACAATGGAATGCGGACTCAGAGTACTCATTGTTTGCTGTCGTTCTCCACGTGGGAACCGGTCCGAACCACGGGCATTATGTTAGCCTGGTGAAAAGTCATAACCATTGGTTGTTCTTTGCCGATGAGAATGTCGATATAATTGTTGAGTCGGCTGTTCAGACGTTCTTTGGATCGGCGCAGGAGTATTCTAGCAACTCGGAGCATGGATATATCTTGCTCTACGAAAGGGTTACTACCAATTAAACAACAAATTAGCCAAAATTTTGATTATATACTTCGATTTCTTGTATGTGTCGAGTTCTCGTGGCTTTGTTTTTTTTGTGTGTTGCTGTTGTACTTGAATCGATCTCTGAAACCTCGAACTGTTTTGATGTACATTGATATATCTGTCTTAAAAGAATCCGTTGAATGAATCGTACAGACTAGTCAACTTTTTTTGCTACAGGCCTACAGTCCACTCAGCTGCCCAAAATTATTAAGCGAATTGGGATATGAGATCGTCTTATATGATAAAGCTTACCCTAAAACTTGGAGGCACGTTTGACGGGACCACACCCTAAATGCTAATTTGAATGTACGGACTACCGTAATGGCGACTGCTAAATTTTCTAATAAAATCCTCATTTCATTATCTTGCAAAATGGCTCTATTATATAGAGCTTACATACAATCCGCAGATTCAGGGCATTAGTAGAACGTACATTACAACTCATTACGCTACATTACAATACATTACTGAAATGCATTCACTTCACTGAGCGAATGTGATACCGAGTACAAGCATCAAACAAATCACCGACAACAGAATGACAGTAGCCTTCTTCAAAATAGCATCTCTCTTAGTCGCCAACCTCAACATTGCCTTGAGCTCATCATTCCTCATATCAGTTAACTCAATACCGTTCGAGAAAGTTTGCTTCGTGACTTCCAGAAGGGACTTCTGCAATTCCAACATGTCCTTATCCATCTTCAATTGGCTAATTACATCCCTTTGCCATTCCGTTTGACATTTGTCAACCCATTTGAAGTACGTTTAACTTCCTGATTGAATTGGACTTCCTAATTGAAAACAACAACCCTTATCAATCACAGCTTTTTTGGATGTAAACAGCAACCCTTAACTCGAATTGGACTATACACAGAAATTCGAATCACTACCATTGGAAACAACAAACCTAAACTCTAATTGTAACCCAGAAATTGGAAATAGTGTTTAATGAACCCAGAAATTCGAGATTTGTTAGGAAAAAAAAACCTTAATTGCGAAGAGAGATTGAAAATAGGAGGAGGAAAGAAGAGAACTTACCTTACGAATTGTTAGGAACGGTTCGTCGTCGTCGATTTCGCGTTGATTTTGGGAATTAGGGTTAGGGTTTTCGATTTTGGGGGAAATTGGGGGAATTTGGGGGTTTTGGTAGGAATGAGTGTGTTTTAGGGAGTAAATGTGAGGTAAAGTTAGGAGAGAGGGTGTGGGTAAGGGGAGGGGCAAAAGTGGAAGAAAAGAATCGTAAGTCGCCGGAAAGTGGAGAAAAGGACGTTTGGGGGCAATTTCTAATTTTTCTATAAATTTAAGGGGGTAATATTAAACAAAACTTTTTTGGGGGGTAATTTACAAAATCCGGAACATAAAAGGGGTTATTAGTGATTAACTCTTTTATTTATCTTCCCATTCTAGACCACATGTTAAGGACCAAAATAAAAATAGAAAAGTAAGGATGTTTCAACTCAACAGACAAACAATGAAGATAAATAAAAATCGGAGGGAAGCGGAAGTCACAAACAAGTCCTTATTTTGTCTTTTATCAATATTGATACTTTGTGCGGGTGGGCGTGGCTTCGTAAACTGCGCGACTGCGCGACCTCCTTTCCCGCGGTTCTCTGATTCAACACTATCGCAAATCAATTGCGTAGATTCAATATTGCGTCATACAGTATGTATGTATACTACTTCACGTCCTACTCCGTGGTGCATGCGCGTCTGCGGCTACTCTCTTTGTTTCTTAATAATTATCGAGATTTCAAATTGAGAAAAATCGAGGAAATATTAGATAATACTCCCTCCGATTTTTATCTATCTTCCCTATTTCTTTATTGGGCTGAAACACCCTTTCTTCCCTATTTCTATTTTAGGTCATCAATATGTGGTCTATAATCACCCTACATTTCTCTCTCTTACTTCTTTTATTTTGAACCACACATCCCTACACCCTTATTTTCTTCCCCAAAACCAAAGGGGAAGATAGATAAAAATCGGAGGGAGTATATACTATATTAAATGAAATATTAAATTTATATAATATCCCTCTTAATGAGAGAATATTATTCTGTACTCCCTCCCATCTATTCAATCATTGACAAGTATATTATTGGTAAATCAAGTGGGATTACGGTCTACCAAAGTTAAAGTAAGGAAAAAGTAAATGACATTTTGTGTAATTAGAGTAAGAATACAATTATATCATATTGAGTCTTGGAGATGTGTCACGATACAATTATCATCGATTGTGTGATACGAGATTTTTGTGATGAAAGAAATATAGTCCATACTCTAGTGAAGCGTGCCCCGGCCCGTAATATAATTGAATTTTATGATAATACTCCCTCTTTTTATTTTTTATTTTTTTTCCTCTTATTTCAATTAAATACTCCTCCCAAATCTTTAAAAACGGGAAGAAATATAAAAAAAACATATTGAATAACCAATTGAAAGAGTCTAGATCCTTTGTCTCGTCACCTCTTCATTTGACACATCAATATCAACAATAATCATTAAATCAAAATTATGTAATCGTCGTAAAGGATTAAGTATGTGGGATGACTCACGAGATAAAAACGATGGAATACATTATTGACACAAAATAGGACAGAGGATCCGAAGGACCGAAATTGGTTACACACTTACACCTATTACAGACGCCCTTATCTTTATGTCCGAAATTTGCCTACAAGAACATCCATCCCCAATTCCCCACTCACTTACTGCTATATATACATAGATACGAAGCACATCTTGTTTAGACCAGTAAGACCGACCGTTTTCTCCATTTTGATTCAACCAAACAATAAACAAGAGCAATAACGTAGGTACGTACGTACACCCAAAAAAAAATGACGAGTAGTAGTGGTAGTACTAGGACAACACTAGCAGCAGGCACTTGTAGTGATACTACTAGTCATTATTCCTTTGAAGGCTTCCTCCATGGGTGGCACCACCAGCAGGACCAACTCCTGGAGGAGATTACGGCCGCCATGGCCAACGACAACGACAATAACAAGGACGAGGAGGACGAGGTGGCCAAGGAGCTCATAGCACGTGCTCTAGCCCATTTCGAGAACTACTATGTGCACAAGTCACGTGCTGCTCAACATAATGTATTCTCCCTGTTTTCACCGCCCTGGTGCTCCTCACTTGAATGTGCATTCATGTGGGTCGCCGGCTTTCGACCCGCTATTCTTCTACAACTTGTATCCGACTCCATTCATAACCTTACCGCTTCTCAAATTCAAGCCATTCACAGGTAAATATTGCGCCTTCATTATTTCCAACCCAATTAACTCCTGTCTTGGCTGTCTACCTCAATTATTTTCGATTCTCAACCTTGTGAATAATCTACCTTGATTATTACTCTAAATAATCACCCAGGGCGTATATCATTGTAAAAAAATCCTAACAATCTTCAATATCTCGCAGTCAAAGTAAAATTTCATTTATTTTTGATACTCCGTACTCAGTATGAAGATACTATTAATATATCGCCTCTAATCCAAAACTTTACCCTTATCTTACATGGATCATCCAATCAAAATTTTATGATTCTTTTAATTAGACTTTACCGTATCCATTCTCTTTTTACATAAAATATCATTAAATTTTACCCACTTCATTTACGTGGCCCATAATATATGTCACGTACCTTTTAATTTACCTTTACTTATCTTTTTAAAAGTCGTGAAATATTTTAGGTAAAATTTTGTTTTGATGTGAGACGGTATTAATTATGCCTCATCAGTACCTTATAATTTTTGGTCAAGATAATTCATTTGACATTTATCGTAGTCAACATGATCAAAGGTTGCGGGTTTAAATTCTAACGGTCTTTAGTGTCTTACAATCAAGTGAAATTTCAACATAGCCAATGGGTTTTAAATGAGGAGACCTAAGAGAATATAAATATACTCTGTATTAGTTGGTTTCGATCACACTTTCAGAAAACACAGTAATAAAAATCGTTTTAGCAACAAAAACGTGTCATAAATGAAAATAGAGCAATTTTAACCATCGATCAAAGTAATAATTTTAAAGAACATAGTATTCTAGTTATCATGGACGATAATTCTTGAGTTCGAATGCCCTCTAATGAGATTAATTACACACTTCTAAAAAAAACAGAGTACTCCTCAGTTTGTATATCAATGGTCACAATATATATACAAATTTTATAAAAGTCTTAAAAGGGCGTGGTAAATTGCAGCGCAAGTTGAGGAAACATGCGGGGTCCTTTGTGAATGCTGCGGGATGAGTTCATTGTATCCACCCTTTTGCTTAGATTTCCAATTACGATATTCCTGCCTATTCATGCGTGCGCTCTCTAAAACTAACCTTTAATTTTGTTTCTAACGTCATTTTCTTTCTGTCTTTATGTTCCTTCCTATTTATATTTATATGTTCGCCCACTTTGTTTAATATACGGGTGTAAATAGAGGAAGAGAATTATAAGGTAAATTTTTTTGCCAAAAGGAAAATATAAAAAATTGATTGGATTGTCCATTTATAATGAGGGTAAAGAATTAAATGGACAAAAGAGATTACTACGTATAACATAAAATATTAGCGTGTGAGAGTTTTTTTTTAAATATATAGTCCTTAATTTTTATTCTATAATAAATAAATATATAAACAAATGAATGAATGAGAACGGAGGAAGTACAATATAGGGAAAGAAAGATTTGAACCTGAACTAAAACCTATTATTCCAGAGCACCTAATTTTAGCCATTAGGCTAAAACATTTTCCGGTTGAACAAAAATATAGGGTATATTGACAAGATACGCATGTACATGTACATGTACGCAGGTTGAAAAGACGGACAAAAGTGGAGGAGAAACATATAGGAAATGAGCTAGCAAAGGTACAAGAAAAGGTGGCGGCTCCACCAATTATACACGGGCTAAGGGTGGGCGGTGGAGGCTACAGAGACGGGGAGGAGGAAGGAGTGTTTAATCGGAGCAGAAAGGAGGCGGTAGAGGAGCTGGAGGTGGGGTTGGAGGAGGTGGTGAGCAATGCGGATACCCTGAGGGTGAGCACTGTTGAGGATGTTGCTCAGATTCTGATCCCTGCTCAAGGCTTGAGGTTCCTGGCTGCTGCTCTTCGTTTGCAACACCGCATCAGGATCTCCCTTTTCCAAACCCATTCTACTTCTACTACTACTACTACTCATTCCCCTTCAACACATCACTATTAGACATATACTAGACCTACCTACCTACTATAGTACTACCTACCTACATTATATAGTATACTCGTACTCTGTTTCAGAATGAATATCTATCGTTTAGTTATTGGACTAGCTTGCTTGCTTGCTTTCTTTTACAAATTTCCATTTCCCTATTAGCTCCATATCCCAACTCTTTCTACTTTATATATTAGTAGTAGTATATACCACTACCCAATTAAGGTTGGATTATCAATAAAACAAGCAATTCAGTTCTGTATTAATGATCAAACCGGGAAATTTTAAGTAGTACTGTATGTCCATATTCAAATAAATGCATGCCTCTGCCTGCCTATCTTTCTCTACCCTTGATTAAAACAGGGAAATTAAAAACATGGGACAACTCTTTCCTTAATATGATCGAAATTTCATCTTTTTACTCTTTTTTTTTTTTTTTTTTTTTTTATGTTTAAAATAGTATAGTACCTGCCCAAATGTGCGGCTCGTATAAAATACTCCGTATCAATTACGTTTCAAAGGGTATAAGTAAAATGATCTATATAAAATAATGTTAGTTATATGAATTTTTCCGATTAAAACAATATAAATATATTATAAATTTTAAAGTAAATTAGAAATTATTTCATTCAAAGATATGTTTATTAAAATTTACTTCAATTTGATTTTTTTTTTAAATTCTTTACACCAAAAAAATGTAAAACTTCAAAAATTACTTGTATTTTATATTTCTGAGTTCTGACGACTTACTCCGATGAATTTGAATTTTTTTTCCGCTTATTTCAATTATTTTATACCCAAAGTACAATTCTCATCTTCTTACCCTTCTTTCCCTTTTCCTTATCTTCTCATTATTTAGTCACTAGAGTTGTAAAAAAAAAAATATCTTCCCCAGAATTGAAATTCTTCCTCAAATTCTCATTTCAAAGGCTTGCAAGTCGGTTATGATATTCAAAGACTTCCTGATCTTCAGGTAATTTAATATTTGTTGTTTTTGTAAGAGTAAATACAATTAATTTTGTTAGTTATTAGGGTTAATTCATTAATTGTGATTTAGGGGAATCCTTTAGCAGCCCCAAAAATTAGGCCTAAGTGATGTTGTTAATATAATGTTGATGCTCGTTTAATGTATTTTTTTTTTTTTTAAATTCTGGAAAATTCGAGATTTTTCATAAACTAAGGGGCCGTTTGGTTGGGGGTGTCAGCAAAGGGTAAGGGAAATAAGTAAACCAATTCCCTTTGTGGATGTTTGTTTGGGCTAATTATTGATTCTCTTTCCCTATTTACCCTATTAGCAAACTCTCTCATCCATCTACAATGAAAACCCCACCCCAAGGGTTTACTATTCCTTTCCCTCCCATTACCCATCATTTCACCTACCTTCATCATTTACTGCTTGACAAAAAAAATCACATCCAGCCTTCAACTTCAAATACCGTCGCTCACCTCGAACTCCGACACCGACACCGACATCGAAATCCGACACCAGCACCGACCATCACTGTATACGTAAGTTGGATCTCTTCACCCGAATTTCCAGCGTAATAAAAGAAATTGAAAAAAATAATTTAAAAACACGTATGATTTTTTTCTGGTTAATTATTATAGTGTCATTGAAAATAAATTTAATAAGATCATGGTGTTTTGAAAAAATTTTAGAAAAAAATAAATTTGATAATACATGTGAAAAATAATTATTTGAAAATAATAATGAAAAAACAAGGTTAACAAATATAATTAAGAGAACATGTTAAAAAATGTAAAGACAAAGTGATTCCTAGTTTGCTAACCAAACAACCACAAAGGAATCAAGGTTAATACCATTCCTTACAATATTCAAACCAAACAACAAGTTAAATTGAAGGTAATCCCTTTCCTTTCCCCTTGTTTCCCTTTCCTAATTTCATTCCCTTTCCCTATGCGAACCAAACGACCCCTAATTGTAGGTAAGATGTCTACGGAATCAAGTTGTAGCATTGTTGATGAAGTCCGCGATAAATGTTTTTGTGGTCATTTTGTTGTGATGCTAACTTTGTGGACAATGGCAAATCCCAGAAGACGATCTGAGAAATGTAATTTTTCGACATAAGGATGTGCAGTTGGAGTGACGAATTAGAGACTGGAATGGTTGTTGGAATGACGAATTAGGGTCGATTTTGTAATTTTCGGATTTTTTTTATCTGAGGCTGAAAAGGTTGGGGGAAGAAGAAATGAGGGGTCGTTCTTTTAATCAAGGGTATTTCGTCAAGAAAATTTAAAACTCATCGAAAATATGAAATGCAAGTAATTTAAGTAATTTTTTAAGTTTTAAACCTTTTTGGGGGTAAAATATTAAAAAAGAAGAAGTGCTATTTCATGAGAATAATATCAAGTATGGGTGTGTTTCTTAAATTAATCCAAACTATACGTAATCTTATTTTAATACGAACTACACCTTCATTAACCTCATTTTGCTATGGGTGACCGGCTACATGTTGAAACTCCCTTATTCAACTCTTCCTCTAACTCATTCTTCATCTGATTCACATTTCGTGTTCATTTTCGATCATTGATAAGAAAAAATAAATTTTTCGAAAATTCATCTTCCATTTCATTTTCAATTAGTCTTATAGAAATTATGAAAAAAAAATTATTGTAATTTTTGCTTTCACGCTGACTGCAACGGACCTAATAAAACCCTAGAAAGTTACAACAAGTCATTGTGACCGGCAATAGCAAGTCATAATTTCATACATAGCAAAGCGAGATTAATCAATGCGTAATTTATATTAAAATGAGATTACGTGTAGTTTAGATTATTTTAAGAAGCACACGCATAGTTGATATTATTCCTATGAAATAACCCAAAAAAAAAATGGATAAATTTTAATAAACCCATCTTTGAAAGGAGTAATTTCTAATTTACTCTAAATTTCAATAAGTCGAGTTTAGACTCCTAACAAAAATTTATCAAAAAAAGAATATAGATGTTCGGTAACAATTGAATAATACATCCAAAAAAAATACGGAGTATTGTAATAACAATTTAACAGGACAAATGGAAGTAGTTGTTACTAACTACTCCCTCTGATTTTTTATTATCTTCCCTATTTTCTTTTTGGGCTGAAACACCCTTTCTTCCCTATTTCCATTTTGGGCCATCAACATGTGGTCTAGAATCACTCTTACATTTCTCTCCCTTCCTTTTTTTTATTTTGAACCATACATTCCTACACCTTTAGGGGGCGTTTGGTTCGCAAGAAGGTATAGGAATGGAATCAAGAATCAAACCAGGGTGGTATGGGGTTGGAACTTGATTCCTCATTCCTAGTGTCTGGTTCGTTTGTTAAATGATTAGGAATCAAATTATAAATTATAGTTTGTAAAATACTCTGTATTTAATAATCTAATTTTAAATATATAAAACTTTATATGATAATGTTATACAGAATACTACAAAATAAAATAAAAATCAGTTAAAAAAAGTGAAATGAATTTAATTAAAAAACTACTTATTGGCAATATAAAACCTCAAATATATTTAATACTAATTTTCAAGATAATTTTTTTGTATTTTTTTATTAGTTTTCCCAATAAAATATTTTAATTAAGACATTTTACAAAAAAAAAAAAAACGGAAAAATCAAATATGAATATAAGGATTTTGATTCCAAGGGTATGAGTCTCATACCCACCACCTCCCTTGGGTATGAGAAACCTATACCTTGGAGGTTTGAGGTATGGGTATCAAACCCGTAAGTTTGCCAACCAAACAAGAGGTATGTATAGATTTGGTTCATTCTAAACCCATACCTTATACCTCTTTTTTGTGAACCAAACGCCCCCTATTTTCTTCCCCAAAACCAAAGGGGAAGATAATAAAAAATCGGAGGGAGTACGTGATATATGTTAGGCCCAATTATTTACACAAAGTCCAGGGTTGAAAGCCCATTGAACCAACGTACCAGCCTTGGTACAAAGATTAGCCCACGACAAAATCTGACCTCGCTTAGAGGTTAAAGGGAGATCGATACTTTAGAGGAAGAAGTACATGACCTTTTAACTCAACTAGTTTTAACCCCGCAAATTGCGCGGCAATTTTTTTAAAAAATGTGGTATTCTATAAAATGAAATAACCTATAACTATATTAACTTAATATATTTTGAGAAAATGAAAAAAAATAAATTGTTTGAACATAAAATTCATTTTATGGTCACATAAGCATAGTGATGTAAAATTTCGTCAGCTGAATTAACCAATACGGAGTATTATGAACAAAATAATAACGTACACCAATTGCGTAGGTATATTATGTTACACAATTTTATACCCTGAGAGTTGAGAGCGACCACTTGTAAGAAAAATTGAAAATATAAATTCAGTAAATAATAAACGACGTAAAGAAATTGTCTAACACGCAAGATCGTCTTATACTTTAAGTTGTGATACACAAAACATTTCGTATGTCTAAATTATTATTACTTATTTAATTTATTTATCACCTTTACATTTCTATTTATACGAAAAAAAATT
This sequence comes from Agrostemma githago, assembly GCA_958450325.1. Taxonomy (NCBI): domain Eukaryota; kingdom Viridiplantae; phylum Streptophyta; class Magnoliopsida; order Caryophyllales; family Caryophyllaceae; genus Agrostemma; species Agrostemma githago. The sequence continues at coordinate 67,986,844 of OY288250.1, read as the reverse complement.
ATTTATTTATTACCTTTACATTTCTGTTTATATGAAAAATTGAGTAAATGAGTAAAAGAACTTAAACTAATGAGTATAATTTACTTTTATCATTTTCGTTTTATTTATTTATTTGTATTTATTATGCGTATTATATATTTATATTATATACTTTAGATTTTTGTATTTAATTGTGTTTTTGATGTTTGTGAAATAGATACTGAATTTTTATAAATGCTAGTCATAGGTTAGTGGTTAATTTTTTTTCCAACTTAGTTGGAGTTATAATAAGATAGTGACTAATTTTATTAGAACAAAACTTTTTGAATGAAAGTTCTTCTCATAAATGGTGTATTTATGTTTTTTAATGAAATTTAGTAGGGGTTAAAAGAAACATAGTGGGGGGATCATGGCCTCATGGGTGTTAACTTGCGGCAGTTATTTAGTTGGTTAATATTGTCAGTTACTCCGTATCAATTATAAGAGCCGATGTTATATTTAATATCAGTATTCAATACTCCCTCCGTATTTTTTTATATGACGTTTTGTTTTTTCGATGTGAGATTTTGACTTTAATTTTTATGTAATTATATTATTCCAAAATTTTTAAAAATTGCACCATAAAATTCCTTATGAAAATAGCTTTCAAATGAGTATACATTTCATAATATTTTTTCTTATGTTGTGGGAGATATTGAAGAGAGAAATGATTGTCTCGAAAAGTGAGAATGACTTATATAGACACCCACATTTTGACCGCCAGGTGTCTATTCCGCCAAACACCCGATGATGATCGGACGCAAACGTGCTTTAATGGACTCGGATATGAGCTCGAAATCATGGACATTGGCTTGGGCTTATTACGGAGTACAAATCTTACTAAATCAACCTCAAATCCAGGCCCAATGGGTCGTTTCGAGTCAAATAAGACTAATTTGGGTCGAATCCAGCACCAGAGGCAAAACCGTCTTTTAGCGACCGGGTCAAACCCGGTCAAAGATATTTTTTCCCGAGTCACACGGACCAGCGTGACACCACACGTCCGGTTTGGACTCAAATACTACAAAAAATCAGCTTCGAAAATATTAAATAAATCCATTTAAGGATAGAATTCGATCTCAAGTGGGAATTCTATCCGAAAACCAAGTCGATTACCGACCGAGCATCAAAATACTCGGCCAAACCCCCCCTTTCAGCCGAGATACTCGACTTCTTCACCAAGAAACGAGACTCTCGTTCCCTTTCAAACTCTTACGTTTTCTATCCAAAACGGTATTTCTTGTCACCTAAGCAAGAGCACCTCTCCTAGCTCCTGTCGAGGACCTTTCCTATAAATAGGACCTCCCGTCACATTCAATCGACACACATTCAACATCCAGCATTAATTATACACAGCAATTTACACGACAATTACACATCAATTATTCCCATACACAATCAAAACACATTCATCATCGAAATTCAGAAAATATACAACCTCGTAACACCAAACAATTCCCGAGCAACCTCGACCCGACGAATCCGACCCCAAGCCGGCCGAAATCCGTCACCCCACACGACTAAACCGACACCTAAACGTACTCATCCCACATCATCTCGACACTCCCGTGTTTAAGCCACTTTCCGACGAGCTCTATTCCGAGAAAACAAACCATGTAGGTTGAGGGTGTAAAATCAAACCCGGCTCTTCCCCTTTTCTCTTCCTTTCTCCACGTTTTTTTTGTGTCGTGTCGTCGGTCGTATTATTTTAATATGGGTCGTTGTCACGTTTTTTCCTAGTTTTCTAGTATCGATATTACAAAAATATTTTTTATAAAACAAAACGTTCTTAAAATACGATATTGATTCTCTAATCAAATATCGTATCTAACAAGAACTAAATTAAATCTCGTTGATGCTAAAAAATCGTTATATCTTTTTTAACAAAATTCGACGATTTTTTACGCAGAGAGAAATAACATCTTTTTTTCTTCTTGATGCGTGTCGTTTCCGCGCTCAAAATTAAATTTATATTTTCACTTACAAACTCTAACTAGCAAGTAGAAGGGTAAGTAAGGGTCGAACCCACAGGGACTAATGTATTATCCTAGATCGATGTAATTATTATATTATTTATAATTTATAATAGTAGGTATAGTTATATAATTATATTAGGGGGGTTTTGTTGAGGTGAAAAATTTCTAATCTAAATTAAACTATTACGAAAGTAAATTAGACTAAATTAAAAAGACAAGTAAATAACAACGATGTTTAATTCAAAATTAAAGTTCAAATAACGAATTAATAGGAGACATGTAATTTTCTATAGATATTGGGTCAAATCATTGATTCACTTAATTAGTTATTGGATAGATTGGTTAACTATTTAATCCCTTGTAAGCAAGTAAATTAAAAGTTTTATCTTTTTTACTCGTTAAACTCCGTTAACCACGCAAGTTTAATCCTAACTAAATTAAATCGACTTAACCATGTAAGCACGAATCAAGTCAATAAATTTAATCGCTTTAAGAACACCCATCAATTAGGCCTTACGGAACCAGAAAGCTGCAACTCTATAAGACGGAATTATTACTCAAAATTCTAACAACAAAGATTAGACCAGTAAGCTGCAACCTAATCAAAATTATTATTTATTAACAATAGATTTAAGAGAATAATCTAGGTGATCAATCCAAATTAATAATCATAAATCAGAAAGTCAATAATGAATTTCGAGTAAATACCCAATAACAATAATTAATCGTTAAACACAAAAATCCAATCTCATATCCCACAATATCAATAGTTAATTACACACTCCTGTTGAAAAACTACTCCATACTAAACATTAAAATAGTAAATAAAAGTGAAAGATTAAGAAATCTCATAAAAATCGGGTAGAAAATCGGTTTATATCGTGTTCTTCGTCGTGCGCGTTGTTGTTGCTCTGCCCGTTCTTCTTCAATCCTTCTTTTCTCTCTCCTGTGTTTCTTTTTTGTCTTTGGTGTGCTGCTCTGGTGTGCGGCTGCTGTATTCTAATTCCTCTTCTTATATATTTTTTTTTCTTTTGTTTTTATTTCCTTATTTTTTTTTTGTCTTATGAACTTTCTATATCCTTTTCTCAATTCAGCCTGATTCCCGAGTTGAATTCTATTAGTCTAATTCTGACCCATAAGACTTTGGATTTGGGTCTAATTTTATTTTATAAAGTTATCGGTCTTGGACTTAGCTTTCCAACGGATCCTATATCGCCCTATTCTAACCTCGTATGTGTGAGATATCGTCGTCTTAAGACGGACCTGCAAGCATAAATACAATTTTAGTAGTCTTTTCCATCTTAAATCAAATTGGTCATTACTAATTAATTAAAATAGACCTTAAAACCCAATTTAGTACGAAAAATAATATAAGACCGATAATAAATCAAAAGTTACTAAAATTATAACGTTTAGCTCAAATAATACAAAGACGACGTAGAAAATATAATATTAAAGGGGTAAAAATACGCATAAATATCGACTTATCAAATTCTCCCACACTTAGTCCATTGTCGTCCTCGACAATGAGAACTCAAGAGCTAAAACGAAAAACAAAAACATTAACCTTAAAAACTTTAAGACTAACCAAACTAGATACGATCGACGACAAACCAAAAATATTTGAGAAAAATAGTAGTAAGTAAACTTATCAAAGCTTTTTAAAGTTAGATTAGTAAGCAATATACACAAAAGTTTCTCCTCCACTATAAACTATTCAATTAACTAATTTAACAATATATAATATTTTAAACCGCTTCTAAATCAAAATTATAAATAAACTCATTATCCTTCCCACTTATCTAACTACCTTCGAAAAATTACGTAAGAATTGACACAAGAAGACGGGTTTCAGCAGTTTAAGGTCTTAGGGGAAGGGGATCTGCTTTCGGTACATTCCTATTACCAGTTCAGTACGAGGGTCGTCCTCCCGAGCACATAAGGCAAACTAGACACCTCGTCTCACATTTTCCGCTCTTATCCTTTTTTTTTTCTTCAATTTCTTTGTTTGATTTTTTTTCTTCATTATTTTTTTCTTTTTTTTTTCAATTTTTTCCAAGATCGAGTGACCCATGTAGCGAGTTTTCAACCAATGACTCCCGCCCTTCCGGACAAGGCATTAGGCATTCTCCCAATCCCGTTAGGACTAGGTTCCCCTCGGATTTACTAACTCGAGTCACAAGACCGATTCACTCACTCTTGAGGCATCTAATCTTCCTTATAGCCCTAATTAGGAGTCACCTACGAATTTAAATTAATTAAAACAAGACCGGCTTACCGCTCGTACCTCCAGAGTCAACGAAAAAAAATAGTTAAGGTAGCTAAACAAGTGGTATTCTTTATAATTTATTTGTAACCTAAATTTAAAAGAGACTTAAAATACCATCTATTATCAAATTAATTAATCCAAGTCTAATTGGGAGGAAAAACCAATGTATACACAACTTCAAAATATATAATCTTTTAAATTACGCTACTACTATTATTAGAGAAATTATTTAAAAAATTAGTCTTTTGTGACAAAATATATTTTTAGAGTTCGTCGTCAACTTCCCAAGTCTAGGTAGTCAAAAAAAAAAAAACAAAGGTTAAAACTTTAAAGCTCAAATTCTACCAAAATTTTGACAGCATTTCCCCTAAATATCGACATCTTCCAAAAAAAAATTTAAAGCAATCTGCGAAACACATTCAACATAAATAGCACCCGCCAATATTACTTTCGGCATGATATCAACAATAATTCCAAATTTCTCCAATTTTCAATTACTTCCCCCGGCCCCACACTTAAATTTGACATTGTCCTCAATCTCAAAAGAGACATCAAAGAGGAGAAATTTTGCACTCATAAACATAAATAAGAGGGATAAAGGTACTTAGCGGAGCTAGGGAAGTAGAAATATTAGCATCTCCGCCATAATTATTGGAAAAAAAAATCTATGCATTCTCCACTCATCACATCTTCCGCAAAGTAGCTCGTAATTCTAACCTGCAAAATTCACGCACTAGAACAAGACAAGTGAAATAGGAAGAAACGAAAATAAAACAATCTAAGTTAACTAACAAATAACCTACAAATTAAAACAAAACAAAAAAAACATGCTTGGGTTGCCTCCCAAGAAGCGCCTTATTTTACGTCGTGGCTCGACGTACTACATCTTAATTAATTCTCATAAATAGGATCTTCCAAATCTATGATATCAACCCAATTAGCAGTAAAACCTTCATAATAAGGTTTAATTCTATGCCCATTCACCTTAATAATGTTACCCGATTCACAATTCTTTATCTCAACTGCACCATGCTCATATACTCTCATAACCTCAAAAGGGCTAATCCATCTCGATCTCAGTTTACCCGAAAATAGTCTTAATCTAGAGTTATACAATAATACCTTGTCACCAATGCTAAAACTTTTCCTTGATAACAACTTATCATGATATTCTTTTGTTTTCTCCTTATAGATCATCGAATTCTCATAAGCATCATTCCTAATTTCCTCCAATTCTTGAATCTCTAATTTTCGATTAGCACATGATTTCTCGTAATCGAGATTACACTTTTGAATAGCCCAAAAAGCTTTGTGTTCGAGTTCCACAGGAAGGTGACAAGCTTTTCCATAGACAAAACGATAAGGTGACATTCCAATAGGTGTTTTATATGCAGTTCTATAAGCCCATAATGCATCACCTAATCGAGCACTCCAATCCTTCCTATTTGGGTTCACAACTTTCTCCAAGATAGATTTGATTTCACGATTTGAAACTTCAGCTTGCCCATTAGTTTGTGGGTGGTAGGCTGTAGAGACCTTATGAGTAACATGGTACTTCCTAAATAAAGCCTCAATAATACGATTACAAAAATGAGTACCTCGGTCACTAATAATAGCTCTAGGAACACCGAATCTATTAAAAATATAATCTTTAACGAATTCCACCACAACTTTAGAATCATTTGTCCTAGTCGCTGTAGCTTCAACCCATTTAGAAACATAATCAACGGCTAAGAGAATGTAAGTATTGCCAAAAGAAGATGGGAATGGTCCCATGAAATCTATGCCCCAAATATCAAATACATTATTCACAAAAATAGTTTAAGTGGCATCTGATCTCTTTTAGAAATATTACCTGTTCTCTGACATCTATCACAAGATTTAACAAATAAATAAGCATCTTTATGCAAGGAAGGCCAAAAGAAACCACATTCTAAAACCTTATGAGCTGTTCTCTTTGGACCAAAATGACCACCACACTCGAAAGAATGACAAAATTCAAGAATAGACTTAATTTCATGATTTGATACGCATCTTCTTACAATGTTGTCAGCACAAATTTTAAATAAGTACGGATCATCCCAAATATAGTATCGTGAATCATGTTTAATCTTATCTTTCTGATGCCTACTTAAATTCTTAGGAAATTCCTTCGACACTAAGTAATTAACAATGTCTGCATACCAAGGTAATATAGTATTTGGTTCAAATAATTGTTCATCAGGAAATAAATCAGATGAAGGTTCGATCAGTTCTTTATCATGAACAATTCTACTAAGATGGTCGGCAACAAAGTTTTCGGCTCCTTTTTTATCCCTTATCTCTAGATCAAATTCTTGCAATAGTAAAACCCAACGAAGTAATCTAGCTTTAGATTCTTTCTTTTTCAACAAATATTTCAAGGCAGAATGGTCAGAATATATAATCACATGGGTACCTAATAAGTAAGACCTGAATTTCTCAAGAGCAAAAATGACGGCATACATCTCCTTTTCAGTAACAGTGTAATTGCATTGAGCAGGATCAAGAGACTTAGAAGCATAATAAATCACATACGGCTCTTTGCCAACTTTTTGACCTAAGACAGCACCTACAGCCTTATCACTAGCATCACACATTATCTCGAAAGGCAAAGACCAATTAGGCGGTCTTATTATAGGTGCTGAAGTTAGTTTGTCTTTTAATGTGTCAAAAGGAATTTTACAATTTTCATTGAAAACAAATGATGCATCTTTAGCAAGTAAAGCACATAAAGGCGATGCGATAGAAGAGAAATTTTGTATAAATCGCCTATAAAATCCAGCATGCCCTAGAAAAGATCTTATTTCACGCACACAAGTAGGGTAAGGTAATGAACTAATAATATCAACTTTTGCTTTGTCAACCTCTAGACCTTTAGAACTAACAAGGTGTCCTAAGACTACTCCTTTTTCCACCATGAAATGACTTTTTTCATAATTCAGCACCAGGTTAGTTTCAACGCATCTTTTTAATGCTAGAGATAAATTATGGAGACACCTATCAAAATCATCACCAAACACTGTAAAGTCGTCCATAAAGACCTCCATAGAATTATCAAGCAAATCAGAAAATATACTCATCATACAACGTTGAAATGTGCCAGGAGCATTACAAAGTCCGAAGGGCATTCTTCTAAATGCAAAAGTACCAAAAGGGCAAGTAAAAGTGGTCTTTTCTTGATCCTCGGGAGCAATAGGAACTTGAATATAACCCGAATAACCATCAAGAAAACAAAAGTATGATCGCCCCGCAAGCTTTTCTAACATTTGGTCAATGAATGGTAAAGGAAAGTGGTCTTTTCTTGTGGCTTGGTTAAGTTTCCTATAATCAATACACACCCTCCAACCATTCGACACTCTAGTAGGTACTAATTCACCTTTACTGTTTTCTACCACAGTCATTCCTGTCTTTTTAGGAACTACATGAATTGGACTAACCCATTTTGAATCAGATATAGGATATATAACACCTGCGTCACGCCACTTAAGAATTTCCTTTTTTACAACTTTCATCATTGCAGGGTTAAGCCTACGTTGGGTTTCTCTGACGGGTTTAGAATCATTCTCTAGAAAAATGTTATGCATACACAATGTGGGACTGATACCTTTAATATCCGCTATGGTCCACCCTATAGCCTCTTTGTATTTATTAAGCACATTAATCAACTTTTCTTCTTGTGACCCAGTAAGTAAATTAGAAATAATTACCGGCAAGGTATCATTTTCTCCAAGAAAACAATATTTCAGATTACTAGGCAAGGGTTTTAGTTCCAAATCAGGGGCACATTGGACAGAAGGTATTAATTTAGGTGTATTTGCGGGCAAGTCAATACTAGCAACACTTTTCAACTTATCGGTAGATATATTGTTATGAGTATGATCAAAATTATCTTTATCATTGAAACCGAACTCATATTCTTTGTTGAAAGTCTTTTGAGTCACTAAGTCCACTATATCATGGCTATTCATACAACTAACGACATCAACATCATTTGGGTGTTTCATAGTATCATAGATGTTAAGTTCAATCGTTTCTCCATCAAACTCAAATGAAAGAGTTCCTTTAAACACATCAATCTTGGTCCTAGCAGTTTTGAGAAAGGGTCTCCCTAGTAATAATGGTACATCTTTAGCATCAAAAGAGTTTCCCATATCAATAACATAAAAATCAACCGGAAAAACTAACATATTGACCTGAACTAAGACATCCTCTAAAACTCCAATAGGATAAGCATGTGATCTATCGGCTAACTGGATTACTATGTCAGTTTTAGCAAGGGGTCCTAATTTTAATGATTCATAGACAGACTTCGGCATAACACTGATTGAAGCTCCTAAATCAAGCATACACTTATCTAATTTACAGTTTCCAATTTTACAAGGTATATGCTAAACATCCCCGGATCCTTACACTTCGGGGGTATCTTCTTTTGAAGAATAGCAGACACATTCTCTCCAATTAACACTTTTTCACCGCTCTTGATTTTTCTCTTATTAGTGCATAGTTCTTTCAGAAATTTAGCATATTTAGGCATCTGTTTAATAGCATCTAAGAGAAGTTTATTAATTTCTACCTTCCGAAATATTTCTAGAATTTCATTATCCTGCTCTTGTTTCTTTGATTGAGCAAATCTTGAAGGGAATAGAACAAATGTCTTCAGATTAGTAACATCAGGTACGGATTTAGTAATTTCTTTTTCTTGAGTATCTTTCTCACCTTGAACATCTTTTTCACTATCAAAAGATTCATCTTGATCATCACTAACAAGATCCCTTTGATTCTTTTCTCCTTTACTAACCTGGATTTCTTTTACAACTTCAACTTTATTCTTAAGTTCTTTGCCACTCCTTAAAGTTATAGCCTTAGATTCATCAATAATATAAGAGGAGTGTTTTGTATTCTCAATTTGTTCTAATTTGTTATGCATATTACCGAGAGTAGTACACACTTGTTGCATTTGATTCTCTAATTGCTCATGGCGACTAAACGTTTGTGAATGTACTTCTCCTATTTGGATGGCTAATTGTCTAACAATATTTTCTAAAGACTGATTCTGAGCACTAACAGCACCAATGACATTTTTGAATTCTTTAATCTCTTGTGCTTGCTCTCTTAATTGATTTTGAATTTTCTCTTCGTGATCATTCTTTATTACATAATGTTGACTACTAATAGCCATGTTCGAAATCACTTTTCTCGCTTCTATAGGAGTTTTATCTACTAAAGACCCACCACTAGCAGTATCTATTAGTCGCTTCTGATCATCTAGCAAGTCATCATAAAAACTCTCAATCAAGACAATTTCACTAAGTTGGTGTTGGGGGCAAGAAATACACAATCTGTTAAATCTATCCCAATAATCATGCAGAGGTTCATTTTCATCTTGCTGAATACTCATAATTTGTCTTCTTATTGACCTACTTATATTAGGAGGTTGATATTTCTCAAGAAAAGTTTTTCGCATGCAATCCCAAGAAGTAATAGATCCAAACGGAAGATAAAACAATCAATCTCTAGCTAAATCATGCAATGTGAATGAGAATGCTCGAAATCTAATAATATCATCATCAACGTCATCCAAAGATAAAGTAGCACATGCAAGATAAAATTCCTGAATATGTCTTTGAGCATCTTCATTAGAATTAACGTAAAAATTAGGGAGTATTTGGATAAAACCTGGATTAAGCTTAAACGGTTTTTCCAAAGAAGGAAAAATTATACTCGTCGGTGTTTCACCGGAGAAAAGTAACTGCTCCCTTAAACTCTTCTCGGCTGCCCCAGTCATCTTATATAACTCGAAGTGTATCTGATAAAAAAACAAGGGGGAAACTAGTGAAGGAATAAAGATAACCAAAATAAAATAAAAATACTAAAACTAATAATAATAATAAATAATTAAATCACTAACTAAAATCTAAGATAATAAACAAGTAGTCCCCGGCAACGGCGCCAAAATTTGATGCATTTCGTTTCCGCGCTCAAAATTAAATTTATATTTTCACTTACAAACTCTAACAAGCAAGTAGAAGGGTAAGTAAGGGTCGAACCCACAGGGACTAATGTACTATCCTAGATCGATGTAATTATTATATTATTTATAATTTATAATAGTAGGTAAAGTTATATAATTATATTAGGGGGGTTTTGTTGAGGTGAAAAATTTCTAATCTAAATTAAACTATTACGAAAGTAAATTAGACTAAATTAAAAAGACAAGTAAATAACAACGATGTTTAATTCAAAATTAAAGTTCAAATAACGAATTAATAGGAGACATGTAATTTTCTATAGATATTGGGTCAAATCATTGATTCACTTAATTAGTTATTGGATAGATTGGTTAACTATTTAATCCCTTGTAAGCAAGTAAATTAAAAGTTTTATCTTTTTTACTCGTTAAACTCCGTTAACCACGCAAGTTTAATTCTAACTAAATTAAATCGACTCAACCATGTAAGCACGAATCAAGTCAATAAATTTAATCGCTTTAAGAACACCAATCAATTAGGTCTTACGGAACCAGAAAGCTGCAACTCTATAAGACGGAATTATTACTCAAAATTCTAACAACAAAGATTAGACCAGTAAGCTGCAACCTGATCAAAATTATTATTTATTAACAATAGATTTAAGAGAATAATCTAGGTGATCAATCCAAATTAATAATCATAAATCAGAAAGTCAATAATGAATTTCGAGTAAATACCCAATAACAATAATTAATCGTTAAACACAAAAATCCAATCTCATATCCCACAATATCAATAGTTAATTACACACTCCTGTTGAAAAACTACTCCATACTAAACATTAAAATAGTAAATAAAAGTGAAAGATTAAGAAATCTCATAAAAATCGGGTAGAAAATCGGATTATATCGTGTTCTTCGTCGTGCGCGTTGTTGTTGCTCTGCCCGTTCTTCTTCAATCCTTCTTTTCTCTCTCCTGTGTTTCTTTTTTGTCTTTGGTGTGCTGCTCTGGTGTGCGGCTGCTGTATTCTAATTCCTCTTCTTATATATTTTTTTTTCTTTTGTTTTTATTTCCTTATTTTTTTTTGTCTTATGAACTTTCTATATCCTTTTCTCAATTCAGCCTGATTCCCGAGTTGAATTCAATTAGTCTGATTCTGACCCATAAGACTTTGGATTTGGATCTAATTTTATTCTATAAAGTTATCGGTCTTGGACTTAGCTTTCGAACGGATCCTATATCGCCCTATTCTAACCTCGTATGTGTGAGATATCGTCGTCTTAAGACGGACCTGCAAACATAAATACAATTTTAGTAGTCTTTTCCATCTTAAATCAAATTGGTCATTACTAATTAATTAAAATAGACCTTAAAACCAAATTTAGTACGAAAAATAATATAAGACCGATAATAAATCAAAAGTTACTAAAATTATAACGTTTAGCTCAAATAATACAAAGACGACGTAGAAAATATAATATTAAAGGGGTAAAAATACGCATAAATATCGACTTATCACTTCTTTTCGTTCAAATTCTTTTTTTTTTTTTTTTTAAAACAAACTTTATAAAACCTTTTCTAAAATCATTCCAACTATTCGATATCGATTTCATAATCGAATATCGAATACGACGAATATCGAAAATATAAATCGAGTATAAATTAATCCATATTTGTACGCGATTTATATAAATTGACGATTTTCGAAAAATAAAAAAGCGGGACAGACTCCCGCGCGAGTCGCACACCTTCCAGGCGACTCGCGCGGAAGCCTGGATGGCCGAGCCCCTTTTTTCTCGTTTTCTCGTCTTTTCATTCTTTTCGGATCTTACATAAAAAAGCGACTTTCGCGACATATTTTCAGATTTCGATAAATACTTTTTTTGACCTCGGTCAACACGTGTTAATCCATCATGTGTCATAAATCTTTTTCAAAATCATGCATATCATCGTATTTACATCTTTATTCAATTTATTCAAACGTTACTAACTCGTTTTCTCGTGTTTGTAGCAATTTATTTTGTTTTTTATTGTTTTATTAGACTAAAACGAACTTCACATGCTAAAATAACTTTGACGTTATTAGTTTAATATGCATTAAACGACTTAGCAACCCATTCAATTTTTCTCACATGCTTAGGGAAAGTAATATTTGCATATCATTCAACCGTCGAACTAACGCGTGTACACAAAAAACGAACGATATCTTAGTAAAGACCGCTAAGTGCGGGCGGGGTTGGGTGTTCTTAGTGAACTTCCCAACACGTACCCTCACCCCTTACTCGGAACCATGGTTTCCGGATGTCCGAATCCATTGGCAACGAGAGTCATTCAATACACGATATCCGATAATGTCGGTATCGGTATCATAATGCAAAGGGACGAACCCAATAAGCTCTGACATCGGAAATGGGCCGTATTTTGTGTACGGCCCACTACGACATAGGGTGGGTTCGAACGGGCCCGAACTCCCACAAAGTTCGGTGGCGACTCCTACTTCGATTTAAATTTCAATTCGATCCATCTCATATGGAGATTCATTTGCCTCTCCAAACCCGCGCGTGGCCGCGTCGAGGTGGACCTATGTCATGTCCACAACTTATAATAAAAAACATAGGGAGTATTATCTTAAAAATAAGAGTTGATATATTAACAATCTTATTTATGATTTAATAATATTTTATATATCTTGATTTTGAATAGATTTAATATTAAACATTATTTAATTATTAATAGGGATTTATTCATGCAGATTGAGATTGACGATGATGAATATTCATTTATATAGTTTGTCAAAAAAAATTGCTTCGTAGTTACGTTTTGTCACTCTGATATTATTTAGTATAATATTATAATCGTCTATGAATAGCAGATGCATTACCTTTATGCCACCCTAATAAATCGGAAAGGCGGCAACACGTAATAGGGAAAAAAAATTATTAAGTTAAAACTTTCGGTAGCGTACGTCTTGCCCCCTAATACGGTCAAAAACGTGGCAGCCGTAATTGGTTTCGGGTTATAATTTAAGAATTTTAAATTGTCAGTGATGATTAATTTCTTTTTTAGAAACGGGAGAATTAATTTATATTACTCGTACATTGTATATTTTAATTTTAATATTTATAATCATATTTAAATTTATTTAGTCCGGGTTTTGAATAACTATATAATAATGTATAAATTGGACATGTTATTTATCTTAGATTAAAAGTCATTTAATAAAGTAAATAAGATGATTTAACTTGAGTAAAATGATTCAATAAAGTAGGATATTGAAAGTTAACTTAAGTTAAAGATGAGTTAAGTTAGAGATTGAATATTATATTTCCCAAATAATTGTGGGGCTGTCACGTCGTCATTAAAGTGTGAGGTTGATTGTGGAGGCTTAAAAAAACCTTCTTTTAATAAAATAGGGATTTGCTCCATGAATTGGATCAATTAACTTCGTAAGGTGGCGCCCTCCCCTGTATTATTAGGAAGTTAAAGATTAAGATATAATCCTCTACACTTAGATACACCTTAAATGAGACCGTCCTATTCCCTACATTTAGGTACATGAACCTATTGTACATTGTACCTAATAGTTATTAGGAGTCAAGCATATTTATGATCTTTATTTCTATGCTTAGAGACAATATATTATGATAAGACTCTCTTATATACTCGTTAAACCTATATGGTGGAATAAGATAATCAAGCAATTACATACTCAACAGTATATCTCAATTATCATGGTATCAGAGCATCGTTCTTCCTGCAAACCACATTAAAAAAAAATGAGCCACCTGCAAATAGCAATGGCCGGTGACGACCCCCCAATCCCCCATCATACCCCACTCTCATCCCATGACCGCCCGGGCCAAACACGGGATATTTAAAACGAAAAGCCATCTCAATCTCTGATACGGGTTAAGTCGCGTCACCGATATCAAAATAATCCTAAATACTACTAACGGGTAGCTAGCGGTAGGTAGGGTCGATTCCACAGGGAGGCAGGTTGAATATTATAGGCTAGTCAATTAATCTATCGAGTCACGATTTATAACGATTGGATTTATAACGATTGGTTGGGTGAATGACAGTCTAATAAAATCTAAATAAAAAAAATGAATTAATCCAAAATAAGAAAAGCACCAGAGTTTCGGATCACCACGAATTAAAACAAGCATACATACGATTTTCAAATAATCAGTTAAGACGAGTTAAAGAATATCGACACGGTCCTCTCGGATAACTAGTCATCCTACTAGAAATCACTTAACGGGCTCTCGCTACTTATTAGGGAGTTCTATCGATTACAACGAGTCTAATCCGTTCCAGACTTTCGATCTTAGGTCGGGATTTACAAGATACAAATAATCAATTACGGCCTATAATTAATTATTTGTCGTTATAATGTTGCAAGAGCGATTTAACTCGTAAAGGTCGATTATTAAGTTATCACATATAAACTCGGTTTAATTTGTACTTCACCTAAACTCTAGTGACGGAAAGATTAGCTACTCATATTTACAATAATAATGAAAATAACATAATGAGACATGATGAAGACGGAATAATAAAACTAAAATAAAGAAGAAGAAGAAGACAGGATGAATAAAAATTACAGTAGATAAGAAAAGATAATAATAAGAAGAAGAAAAGTAAATACAGAAAAGATAAGAAAATCAAAAGTTACAGTAAATGAGAAGGAGAGAGATCAAGGAAGAAGAGAAAAATTACCGAGATTGAAAATTGCTAGAATAAGACGGAGGAAATAAGAATAATAATAATAACCCGAAATAATAAATACTAGAATTTGAGAAACTAAATATTTACAGTGATATCTAAACTAAACTAAAGAAGATGTGTTAATGGAAGATTACTGAGGAAAAAGATTAAAGCAGAAGATGGGATGATAAGAAGATGGATCTAGATCATAAAATTAAAGCTGTATTTAAACTGTTCAAACCCTCCATAACTGCCCTTAATTCCCTCCTTAATCCATCCCATTAACTTGGTAGTGGGAAGAACTGAAGAGCGTAATAGGGGGAGTAGTGGGTAACGTCAACTGAATTAGTCTTGGAGTGGTATCCCATCCTGCAGACTTGGATTTTGGGCTGGTAGACTTGAGATCCAAGTCTGCAGACTGAGTTCAATCTAGGCTTCCAACAGACTTCTCCTCAGTCTACGGACTGTCTGCTGCACTTTCTCAGTCTATAGACTTGTTTCCCGGTCTATAGACTTGTGCTTTAGTCTACAGCTTTCTTACTTCATTCTTCACAGTCTATAGACTCACAGTTAGTCTATAGACTTGCTTCCTTCTTCTTGGTCTACAACGAATCGGTTTCGGAGCTTTAAGTTTTTTTGATGCAATTTTTAGCTCTTTTAACTACTCGGTCTCGATTATCTGCAAAACAACAAAAGAATACCCGAGTAGTACATATGGGAGAAAATAGCGTAATCTGACTCCTAAAATAATAAAACGACACGAAAATGCGTGCCAAAATAAGTGAAAAATCGAATAGGAACGGCACGCATCAATCTCCACACCACCACCATACCCATCTTTCCCCTTCCCACGTTCCACCTTGCCGCGCTCCGTGATTGAAATTGGAATGCCGCCATGGTAGATGAGTTCCGTGCTTTAATTAATAATCATACTTGGGAACTTGTCCCCCATTCCGCAAATCAGTCTATTATTCGATGTATGTGGCTATTTCGCCACAAATTTAGCTCTGATGGCTCCTTGCAGCGTTATAAAGCTCGTTTGGTAGCAAATAGCAAAACTCAACTGGTTGGTGTTGATTGTGATTAAACGTTTTAGTCCTGTTGTGAAACCAACTACATACCATCCCCACTGTTCTCGGCATTGTTATTTCCCACAAATGGCCTAGTCACCAACTCGACGTTAAAATCATCTTTCTTCACGAGGACCTTGCTGAAATGGTTTACTTGCATCAACACCCAGGTTTTCATGATAAATCTAAACCGGGGTTTGTCTGCCGTCTCCGTTAGTCGCTATATTACCTCAAACAGGCACCTCGTGCCTGGTATCACCGGTTCACCTCTTATATCATCTCCAAAGGGTTTCGAGGTAGTGTCTGTGACCCGTCACTCTTTATTCACCGGCATGGTTCCCAAACTACTTATCTACTACTCTACGTTGATGACATTATACTTACAACCTCCTCCTCGTCCCTCCTTCGGTCAATTATTGCGACGCTATCGAGTAAGTTTGCTATGTCCGATCTCGGCACCCTTCACCAATTCCTAGGTATTTCGATCACACATAATAACACATAACTCTTTCTGAGCCAGCACCGCCAATATGCCACGGATATCCTTGCCCGCACATCGATGTCTGATTGTAACCCATCAAATACTCCTGTCGAGCTTTCCTTCAAACTTAGTCCGTCGTTTGATCCTGTTGTAGGCGATGCTTCAATTTATCGTAGCCTTGTCGGTGTACTTCAATATCTCACATTTACGCGGCCTGACATTGCTTATACAGTACAACATGTATGTCTTCTTATGCATGACCCTCGAGAACCCCATTTTGCCTTCCTTAAACGTGTCCTACGTTATGTGAAAAACATGCTCGATCATGGCCTTTATATTGGGATCTCGAAATCATTTAACCTTACGACCTATTCCGATGCGGATTGGGCCGGATGTCCAGACTCCCGTCGCTCGACCTCGGGTTACTGTGTATTTCTCGAAGACAATCTTATCTCCTGGTCTTCCAGACGACAGCCAACTGTGTCCCATTCTAGTACTGAAGCTGAATGCAGAGGCGTTGCCAACGCCATTGCTGAGACTAGTTGGTTAGTTGGTTACGTAATCTTCTCCTTGAGCTGCACTTGCCACTACGCCACGATACTCTCATATATTGTGATGATAACATCTCGGCTGTCTATCTCTCGAGAAATCCTGTCCAACACCAGCGTACCAAACACATTAAGCTGGATATACATTTTGTGCACGAGAATGTTCAGGTCGACTTTGTTCGTGTCCTTCATGCATGTTCCCTCTAAATACCAGTATGTCGACATCTTCACGAAGGGACTACCGCGGTACCTCTTTGACCGTTTCGTTCCAGTCTCAGCGTTCGTCCTCCTCCCGCTCCGACTGTGGGGGCATAAAAGATATGTAAATATCGTAATATAGTTGTTACCTTAATTCTAGTATATCGCAATATTGTAGTTACCTATATTGTAGGATACTATGGCATATTTTGTGGATATTCTGTAAATGTATGATTCCGTAATCTTTGTAAACATTATATAAGGAATACATCGCTAATCACCCAAGTCAGGGGATCACAATAACTTTCAAAAAACAACATCAACCGTACCAAAATTGTTATGTACGGAGTACAATATTTGGTTAAGTGATACAGGAGCATCAAATCATGTTACAGGTAAATTGACACGACTGCAAAATACAACGCCTCTTTCTCCTCGACCTGTGGATCTTCCAAACGGTGAATTCAGTGAAATGACGGTTGAGGGGACCGTACAACTGTCTGAAATATTATACTCACACATGTATTATTTGTGCTTCAAAAAGGGGCCCCTTGGACACCTTCGAGACTCTGGGTATTACTTGCGCAGGACCAGGCCGCCCTAGCCAACCAAGGACATCCAAGAGCTAGAAGAAGGACAGAGCAAGTGGTTCAAGCAAGGGCCGAACATTAACTAAATCTAACCCAAGATTAGATCCAATTGTTTGGTATCCAAACAAGATACTCCAATAACAATGTCTTTTTAAGCTCTCACTTACTCTTACAAACTATGCATGTGTGCATGCACTCGGGGGCGAATCTATGTGGTAGCAAGGGGTAGCCCATGCTACCCCAAGCCCAATAATTGTAGTTAGAATGATCCATTCTTGCTACCCCAAATAATACTATAAAAGCTATAATAAATAACATTTGATACTCAAAATAGATATAAAATTAATGGTGGTGTATTGGCAACACTACATGTCCATCACTCTAGGGACCAAAGTTCGATTCTCGCAAGGGACAAATTTTTTTTATTTATTTTGATTCTATTATCCCATCATGCAATTAGATGGAACAAGTACCTTCCTTATCTTCTTACATTTTTTTTATTTTTTTAAATGAATTTATTGTGATTATAATTATAATGAAAAGATAAAATAATATTTTGATTTTATTTATGCTCCACTTTATTGATAATTTATTTTGAATTTAAGATATGCTTCTTTGAATTGTAATTTTAAATTTTTTAGACGACGACGAAAAAAATTTCGCTACCCCACACTTTAATTCCTGGATTCGCCCCTGCATGCACTCCCCCAATTATATGAAGATTAAAATATTAAGTGATACTAATTACTATGTACCTAATTGTGGTGCACTGCACAAAGCTTCTATGAGATGGATTCACGCTAATTTTATCGTGAAACCTTTCACATAAAAGATGATTACTAATTACCGTCAGACCGTTTCACAGTAGAGTTACTAGGTGCACAAAAAAAAATTGTCATGGTAACAAAGAAATCTACCATGTCCAGAATTCGTCATGAGCTTGTTCCATGTCCAAATACACCTTTTACAATAATGGATGTGTAACTTTTGGAAGGAATTAATCAAATTTAAACCGATTTGTAAAGACGAGATGATGAACCTGTTTAATGCGATGAAGATGATTAAGTTATGACTCTATAATACTCCCTCCGATCTTTTATTATCTTCCCCTTTGGTTTTGGGGAAAAAATAAGAGTGTGAGAATGTGTGGTTCAAAATAAAAGAAGGAAGAGAGAGAAATGTAAGAGTGATTCTAGACCACATGTTGATGGTCCAAAATGGAAATAGGGAAGAAAGAGTATTTCAGTCCAATAAAAAAATAGGGAAGATAATAAAAAATTGGAGGGAGTATAATATAGAGAGCATGCATGCAAATATTTTGCCAACTACTCCGTATATGAAACTCAACAGTACACCTACCTGACAATAACTCTAAACCGCCGACTTGACTTGATTGCTTGCGTGTAGTCGGCCACGCTATGCCAAGAATGTTTGACCTACATATACGCCTTTTATTACGGGGCAATGGGGGGCATTATATAAAGCCAATCCAACCAAAACTAAAGGACGTAGCTTTGACAACTTTGAGACCTGACCATCAAAGGGATCTTGCGGTCTTGCCAATTACTCGTTCTCGTACGTACTACTCCTATTACTCATTATTATATACACACCACGTACGTACATCATAATTCATACATGCTGCTCCTGCTGGCCCTGACTTTATCACATTAGGCTGCACTTAATTAATTCACTTGTGAATATTACTACGCAACTACGGAGTAGTATTGAGTATATCTATATATATAATCATCTATGGAGTATATACTGCATCGTATTGAATTTACGGTTTTCAAAACCTGGTCCTAATTGTACCAACGATATCGCACATGCTAGTTTCTCCTCTAAATCTAAACGCCTAAATAATGTACAACCTGTCATACATGGGACGATCACACAAATTCAATGTTGTCGTGAGAACGAAAGTTATTCTTGGGATTACACAATTACTGTTGGATTATTATGATCCAAAATAATTGTCCAATATTATTTGCTAATTCCTCCTATTTGTTAATAGTTAATTGATCTCCTAATTATTAATTAAGTGGCGGATGAAAGTTAGTGAGTCAAACCAGTTGATCATGAGTTCATGGCAAAATATATACTCGTATGTGTTAGTAGTTGTACGTGGGTATTCCCAGGTCCCACCTTTATTTAGACTATATGTTTTGCAAGGTTGTATGAAAGGCTTTTATCATTTAAGTTACTAATCGAGAAAGTTTACGATAACTTCTCCATTTTCTTTACAATTTATATTCCGCTTACAAATTTTACAATTACACTATACAAATGTAAGAGCATTGACTCCGTCATGACCACTATATATAGTAGTATGCGATGCGTCAAATGATTTATTCACATATCTACCTATCCATCATCAATAAATCAACGTCTATAAACGACGTTTATCAAGAGTCCAAGATGACCAAGACCATCAATAATGTTATTCCGGCGTCAAGTGAAAGAATAATGGTATAATAAATGGAGTAAAAGAATAGAAGCTTACTCTATATTAGGGAAATCAAAAGAAACATACACACATGACATATCAAATTAAAATTGAAATGAAACTAACAATATACGTACCAACTATATCTATCTAGCTCATCATATAAAGTGCATATCATCAACCTCATTCATTCCTAGCCCAAAAAAAAAAAACTAACATTATGGGGGAAAAAAGAATGAATATTGAAGCATAATGTAGGCATCTAGTTAACGGAATCAAGAGTTGCAGGAAAAACTAACCTCTAATAGTGCTCGAGAATCAAACTCAATGATAATGTAATTGTAAGTACCCTAACTAGGTATTGTACTACAACGGAAAATCAAAATATCGCTACCCGTGACTTGGCTCGCTCTAAAACTCGGTTATTTATCATAAAATAGTGGAGTAGGGTAATGGTGATGGTGATGGTGATGGTGATGGTTGGAAAAATAATTTAGAGGTTGGGGTCATCTCTATGAAGTCTAGCCAAGAGAGCATTAATAAGGGCATCCCTATTCTCAGCCCTAGCTTCCTCCCTAATTCGCCTCTGCTCCTCCCTTTCTTTCCACCGCCTCTCCATCAACAGCCTCTCATTCTCCAATGCCTCCATCCTCTGCCGCCACTCCCCCTCCGCCCTACGCCTCTCCTCCTCCCTCGCCTCATACGCCTCCCTCCACTGCACCTCCATCTGCATTTGTTGCTTCATAAAATCCTCCAACATTTCTTTCATCGCATTTATACTACTACTGTTGCTGCTGTTGCTACCCATGTGAGTACTACTTGCTCCGGTAATCTTGGCCTTCTTTGCTCTCTTCTTCGGGGCTTTATTATCTCCGTCTGAGTCGTCCTCATCTTCTTCGTCGGATGAGATTGTTGCGCCTTGCTGATGAGGCTTGTGTTTCTTGGATGGACCGGGCCCCCCTTCAGCCTCGGCCCACAGCATCCTCTGCATCCTTGCTGTGAATATGGATTGCATCTCGTTGTAGAATGGGAATTGTTGTCTCATTGCCTCTGGCTCCATTGTCTCACACCCCTAAGCTTCCATCAACAACAACCAAGTAGATAGTACCATATATCAACTTCACCAATCAATCAATTATTATATATATATATGTTTGCATGCCAATATGCCATGCATGTAAATGGAACATCGTATCATGCAATTTGAACTGCAATTACGTATATACTTAATGTGATGCATGTACATGTGATAGGTGTATTCAACTATGCATAGCAAACTAAGGTACAACTGTATGTATTTATAGGGCTTTAATTGCATTGAGCATTGAGCAATAAACCTACTCTCTTCATTCAAGACGACTAAGCTATTTTTTCTCTTTTCGACACTATTCGTTCCCAGTGGAAGAAAACTTTCGATATTCACGACAATCTATTAGAGAAAATATATTCATATGCGTGAGGTCTTATATACATACAGAACACTTTCTATTTGAGAAAATATACATGTATTTACGTCCCTATACTGAAGGTCCTAGGCTGAAATGAATTCGAAGAAAAGAAACTTAATGTAACTTAACATTATTTAATGGACTTACTTATGTTAAATTGAAAAGAACTAAGTGACTTAAATTGATCAAGACAGATAGACTAAAATGAATGAACATTGGTGTAGGCGTGTAGCACACAGTTAAACGGAAGTATTGTTTGGGAGACGTCTTCTAAGTTAGAATGTCCTCCCATTTAGTGTAATGCGACTTCATACGTTGTTAGTAGAAGAGGTTTGGGCCAAGTCGATTAGTGTAACTAAGGGGTGCCCTATTCAACGAGGGTTATATAGGGAGTACTCGTATGTGGAGTAATAGGTATAAAAGCAATGAAAGGCCTTTAATGTCAATAAATTAGCTTCTGTTGGTGTTTGGCTCACAGCTTTTAAGGGAGCACTCAATTGTGTACAACCCCTATTAATTTGTGTGCTTGCTTACTACTACTAGAGTGAGTAGTACATAGTCTTTCAAATAAATCCCCCACTTGTTGTGAAAATTTTAGTTAAATAAGCCAAATTAAAGCCGTGTCATTTTCCTGAATTCGTAAATAGAATAAGTAAAGGTGTACTCCTCTACCCGATTGAGTTACAGGTCGAAATCCATCAATCCTTGTTGTTCTTTATACTTAGCGTCTTGATATACTCCGCATGTCTACGAACGTATTAATAGAATACAAATGAAATAAATGGACTTTTAATTAATTATCGCTTTAAGATTTTGGTTGAATTAGTTCAATAACGCGTAGATTGGATGGATGCTTTGGATATGAGTACACGTATGTAACGTATACATTATTTTGTTTTGTAGACATGACAATAATTGACATGCAGTGATAAGAAAATTTGGGTGTGGACTGGTGATAACAACCTCCTTGTCCTAATTAATTAAGTAAACAGTGGATGATGCGATTATCATATGCAACTACGTGTATTTTTGTTTAGACAAGCCAAAAAAAATGATCGAGGTAATTAATTATTCATCTAAAAAACAAACGGAGTGTACATAATTTATGATAGAAAGTTAGAATGTGTGTGAGCGTGATTAAAGAAAAGAAAAAAGGGAAAGTAGAGAGTGGAGGAAGAAAGAAACCTTGTAACGGGTGACGAGGTTCTTCCATTTACACTTGCACTGCTCAGCACTTCGATGAAAGCCTGTGTCCCTCATTTTGGTAGAGATGACTTCCCAAAGAAGTTTATTCCTCTTGGTCTCCATGAAGGTCCGGTCCAACTCTGCTCTTATTCCCAGAAACTCCTTGGTCTCTTGCACGCTCCACTGTGGGAATCTGCTATCCCCTCCGCCCCCGCCTCCCCCCGCATCCCCCGCCATCATTTGCACCACCCCCTGCCCCTGATGGTATAGCTGCTGCCCCTCCATCTCTACCTACCTTTACCTGCCCGCCCTATGATGATGATATTAGCTTAACAACCTAGCTTAGCTACTATTTTAATAATATAGTTGATTAGATGAGATATTGAGATGATGATGATGATGGTAATTAAGGGGAAGGGGAGATGTAATAAAAAGAGGAGAAAGAAAGAGGGCAGAGAAGAGAAGGGAAGGGAAGGGAAGGGGGAAAATGGAGAAAGGAGAAATTTAAGAGAGGAGCTTTTAAGCATGAGAGAGAGAGAGAGAGAGATATAATTCTAGTACACTTGGATTCTTATTTCTTTTTCTTAATGTACTTTTCCCCAATCCATCCATCCTTCATTCTTTCAATTCCTTCTTCTACCTATCTAGCGAGTAGCGAGTCTTATTACCTCATCTCTTGACGCGGTATTTTCTTCATCTACCTGTCTCCAGATATCATGTCTCCTCTCTCCTACCCGTATTTTATTACACTTTTTTCACCTCCATCCTTCTCCTTTGTTTTAATTACTATTCTCATCCAATCTAAACTTCACCTTATTTTTTATACTTCCTCCTATTTATTTTTATCTTCCCTTTTTTTCTTGGATATAAATATTAACAAGAGAATAAAAGATTTTTTTTTCTTGGATACAAATATTAAGAAGAAAATAAAGGATTGATTAAAGTAAGAAAATGTGGGGTATAAAATAGAAATAGGGTGGAGTTGTGAGTAAAGGAAAGAATAAAGAATTGAACGAAGAATAAATAAATAATTAATGTACAACCCAAAAATGAAAAGATAAAAGATATTGAACTATTGCCAAAAAGGAAAGAGGGTTACTATTTTATAATGAACATATCTATTTCAAAAATAACATGGATTATGTTAAGTCATTTGTACAATTGAAACAAATATTTTGTTCATCATTATTCACTTTATTTTTATCTTTTCATTACTACTTGATATATTATAAACTTATAACAGATACTTTCATTTCGTCATAATTACAAGCAACCATTTTTTTGGATTTAAGGAGGGTAATGAGCACAATTATAATTTAAATGGGATTCACTCTCAAACTATGAATATACATCTTCTCTTATATTTTCTCAGTCCCAGTTAACCGTTCACATTTATTTCTTTTGAATGCATTATTAATACTTCACACTTTTTTTTTTTGGTAAGGTTTACCTTCTACTTTTAAGTTTTTTTAATAAATAAATATTAATTTTTGTCTCACTGTTTTAAATTTTGTCTACAAAATAAATGTGAACTATGTATTTAGATTTTAGACGGATGGATTAACTAGTTTATACATGCCCAAGAATATGTGATTCTTGATAGAAAAGGCTTTTCTAAACAATCACCTTCTAACCGGAATAATAATCCGTAGTATTTTAGTGTAATTCAACAGTTTGAAGATTAGAAAAGGGTAGTACAGTATTGATTTCTTTTTGATACGTTTGCTGTTTAGATTGGATTACACTATTTAAACCCATTATTTGGACTCTTTTCTAATTTTATGAACTTTAATACTCCGTACACTATATTACTCACTTTTTGGTGTGTGATTATTCGCACAAAATTATAATCTGACCCACGTCTTAGGTTGTTTCATAGCTTGTCTATTCATGGAATATTACTAAGCTAGTGTATTACTACTCCGCTACAAATTAAAAAGGATAAAAAAAAAACTAAATCTAACTTATACAGTATAATACTCCGTAGTATATACTGGTTTTAGAAATTTATTGCATGATGAAAAGGATATATAAAAGGTCATTTTATTAGCTTTCACATTAACACAAATTACTCGTATATGTTTGTCAAGCGAGACTTCCTCTTGCATTAATTATACTCTTATTAAGTAAGCTTGCACAGTGTAAAAATTACTATTTTCGTCTCGATCATCTGTTGTCCTTTGATTAAAATATTTCTTACAAATAATATACAATATTATAAAAGGACAACGAATGATCAAAACGAAGGAAGTAAATGTTTGTCGTCATATAATAAACTTTAAAAATATTTTATTTTATTTACATAAATAGAATTACGTACTTTTTTTTCACTAAAGAACTCAATTAGTTACTGCGTACATTACAATAAAGAAAAAAAATTCAAACTTGAAACTATTGTCAGGATACCTAATTACGGAGTACAATAAATAAATTACGAAATACGGAGTATAAAATTATACTTCCTTTATCTCGATATATAATTTGTTTACGTATTTTACGTTAAATTATGTCAGTCATTTATTTAACTTTCTATATATATTGAGAGTGTTTGTATAGGTTAATTTGATCTTCAAAATCATGATGGATTCCTAGTAGTTCATTTGTCATCCAATTACCACAAATAGTCTCCTCCTTTCTCATTCAAATTCGCTAAATATGTTGTTATTAGAAGAGTAAGTACTTCCATTCGCTCAAAATTTTACTCAAATTTTATAGTATTGTACCATTCAATTTTGATGTAAGTTGCAGATGTCATATGACTTTTTATTAATGAAATAATCTATTCGCTCAAAAAAAAAAAGAGTAAGTACTTCCTCCATTTTCTTTTTATCTTCCCAATTTCTTTTTTTGGCCACTTTTTTTTATCTTCCCATTTCGTTTCTTTCCATTTTAGTCCATAATTTTTACCATACTATCCTTACTATTTACAACACTTTATACCTTTATTCTTTTCTATTTACACACATTTTACCCTTCTACTCTCAATATTTACTAAATTTATCATTTTATATTCATTAAAAAAAAAATTGTGCCAAAAGTGAATGAGAAGATAAAAAGAAAATGGAGGAAGTAATAAAATGGGATAGAGTGATTATTGTTGTACTTGTACAGTTGTACATGCATGGTGTTGTGTTACTCCGATCTACTAATAAACGTTGCTTTCATATTTGATTTGATTTTAATAAAAGCGAGTGCAGATGAGGTGTGCGAAGACTAATATTATAAATATTCCCATTTGTTCCCATTGCGTTCAAATGACATCATGCTTACCAAATACTAGCCAGAAGAAGAAAGGCGTGTTTCATTGAGCTGCGAATTGACGGGGGGCTAAATTTTAGCCGAGTAGTCCTTCCGTGACATTGAATTCTTTATATTTCATTCCGTTCATATTTTTATTTACGTGTTATTAAAAATTATAAAAATTTAATAATTTTAATGTATTTAGAAAGATTATTCGAAAAAGATCCCACATGATTATGTTTTACGTTATATATTAGAAATTATATTCAAGATCATTCCAGCTCATAAATAGTACCAAAAAATAAACGTAAAACGGAGGAAGTATAATATTGGGGTTATGTATGGTTCCGTGGGTAAAAGAGGGAAACTTGTACCATAAGGAATTGCTACCGTGTTGTGACTTGTGAGTAGACACTGCGTATTCTTCACTAAACACTCCTCCTCCTCCTTTCCTTCTAGATCCTACTTCTACTTCTACTTCTACTTGGATGGATCCACCTCATTTTCCTTTATTTTTCGCTCATCTCATCTGCTTCATCATTACAAGAAGAAACTACATGTGAGAATAAGAAATTCAAATTTCCCTAAAATATACTGTAGACTACTCCCTTCTATTCCTCTTTTTCTTCCATTTATTTGGACATCAAAATTAAGAAAGGAGTAAAGAATTTATTAAATGGGAGAAAAAAATGAGGTACAGTTAAATAAGATAACAATATTACTCCGTATGTAAAATCAAATATTTACATTGTGTATTTGACAACATTTAAGAAAAGTGAATAAAAAATTGGGGAATTATTGTTAAATCAAATACTCGTGGTTTTTATGAATTCACCTAAATTAAAGTGCATAAAAAGTAATGACATTTTGTATAAATAAATGAATGATAATATGAGGATTGTGTGGTAAAATCTTTTGCCATGAAAAGATTGTAAAAGTTTGATTGAATTGTCCATTTACGAGAGATAATAGTATTAGTTTTCTAATTGTGTACGGAGTACTATTGTAATCTTTGTAGTTACCTACCTCGAGTCCAATAATTGTATTTGCTTCCTAAAAAAGTTCTTAAAGAAACCACAATGAAAGAACTTCATATATACGAATAGTTCTTCCGATGTCATTGCATTGTTTTGCACTATTTCCTAAATATAAGAACTTTGTATTGCAATGAAAGAAATTTTATTAAGAGCAAGTACAATGGTAAACTAGTTTGGTACTGTATCTCAATTTGCCACATCATATTTTTAAGCTACAGGTTCCTACAATGATTTTTGCTCTAACTTGATTGGACCTACGTATCAACAAACTATCCAACCCATATTTTTAATAAGATTATTTGTTAAGAGATTATAATAATTTGATTGGTTAAATTTGTATGTGAGTTCATTTAAGCTACTAACTCCATGGAGCTAATGCAAAAGGGATAAACAATGGTTATTGAAAAAGTATTATAACTTATAGTTTTTCATATTTGCAAGCAAGTCATTAAGCTAAATCATTGTAATAGTAACACTACTCCCTCCATCCATATTTAAACTTCATGGAGATGGTACGGTCGAGCTTGTATAAAATATTGTAGAATGCTTATCCGTTGTCCATTCTATCATGTGACACCGGTATAAATATTGAGAAAGTACATCATGATACATCAAATGTGTATCGGTAACTAAATACTCCTTCCATTTTTTTATTGTTGTACCCATTTGCTTTATACACTGTTCTTAAGAAAAATGAATAAAAAATGAAAATGAGAGAGAAGTTGATAGAAGTGGGTCATAGTTAAAAAAAATGAAGATATGAGAGACTAAAATGCAAAGAATAGAAATGAGAATAACAATAAAAAAAAGTCTCAGAGAAGAAAATGAGTAGAACATTAATAAATGGAGAGAATACAATTAATGAGAAAGGCTAAAATAATGACGACATTCATCAAATATCAATGGATTCGATTACGGAGTAATAGTGATGATATTAATAGACTAATAAATACTTCTTCCATTTTTTTGTTTTCTTCCCACTTTCATATTATATGTGACTATATGAGAAGTATCAAATTGAAGTAGGAAGAAAATAGGAAAATAGAGGGAGGAGTAACTTAAGCTTTCAATCAAACCTCCTTAATCTTTCAACATATAATTTGTATGGACTTATTTGACCAGTCTTAACCTAAAATACACGAAACACCTACTGAAGCAAAGAAGAATGTGTGGGAGGATAGAGAGCGAGGGAGCCAATAATGAGTAGGTAGACGCGGTTTAGATTATGGAAGAAAGGAGGATGAAGTGTGAAGTGTGATGGTCCACCAGTTCAAGTGCAGCCACGTGGGGATCATGCACACATCGGAACTATGTCGTTGCCTTGCTCTCCAAGAAACAGTTGACATGCATCCCCTCCTTTCATATGCTTCTGCTTCACACCTGATCGACCCTACACTCTACACTACTCCCTACTATATACTCCGTGTATTACCAATATAATCAACGCCGACGCACAACCTACCCTCTCCGCCTCTTTCTCTCCCTACACAGGGTAAGAAGATTCGAACGAGATTTGAAACTGCGACCGATTATTAGGGGTATCTAGTTTATAGGGAAGGGGATTCGAAACTGCGACCTATTATTAATTAGGGGTGTCTAGTGTTAATCATTAGACTATGATATTTTCGATAATTTTTTACGGAGTATGTATAAATTTTTAGAAATATATAACTAAATGAATGAACAAAAAAATACGTACATTGATGTAGATATATAACAAAGAGGGAACACATTTCATATTCCATCCAGCTATGCATGGTTAATTCAATAAACAATGTTTTATGTTTTATGTTTTTACTAGGGAACAACTCCAATGATAATTAAATAGACGATTTCGTGTAGTACCATGGACCATATATACGCGAATGCTGCCTGCAATAGATTGTCAGATTATTGACTTTTCATATATTCACTTCTTCAGTTCTTGTCCTAAATGAGATTCTATATACCCTCAATGACGACTAGTCACCGGTTAATTAAAAAAATAATTGTACAAATTCTTGGTTGCATTTTTATCAGGTTGTATCGGATTTAGAGTTTCATTGAATTTTGTGGTCCGTTTGATAATAATGATTTCATTTTGAAATTGGATTTGACCTAAATACTTTGTCTGGGAGATGAGGTGAATTTGGATTTGGAATTTTGTCAAATCCAACTAAATCTCAACCCTTAAAAGATCTCATTTCCAAATGACACCCTAACCCATGTCATTGTAAAATACATAATTTTATTTTTCTAATTTGATAATGATGATTTAAAATGAAATATGAGTTCTCAAACGCTAACTTATTGAATTTAGAATTTAGAATTTTTCATTTAATTTAATACTATGATTAATCGGGTCATATTGGGCTGGGTTATCGAGTTGGGTCATGGCTTGCAGGTTGGGTTACTCGGGTCAATTTTTGTGTTGGGTTCGGGTCACTTCCGGCTCCGGTTGAGTTTCAGGTTTTGGTCGGGTTCAGATCATTTCCAGATCAGGCCATTATTGGGTTCAGGTCATTATCGGGTTAGTCTAGGTTTGGTCTGGTCTGGTTTAAACCATCAATTCATTATCCGTTTATATATTTGTTTATTTATTTATCCTTTATTATAAAGAATTTGGTTCTTTACCATCTACTCTGTTTTAGGATCCAAACACTCTTCCTTCCATGCTGGTGTCAGCCGGCTAGGTGCTATAGCCCACCTCCTTGAGTAGTATGTCGTCTGGATGCTACACAAGCAACACACAAGGGCCTCGGAGGGTGTCCGAGGTTGCATCTCCGATGCTACATAGTTGTTAGTATTTTTATGTTCTCAATGTATACCGTAGTAAACAACTCACTTCGTTACTCTTTTTAATCGCAGGTAAATACATTAGACCAACGATACTTAACACTACCAGTCCACCGTTACAACCAACAGAAATGAGATGCAACATTTACATAAACGGTATAATTTCATGTCCACTTTCTATTGTCCGATGTAATAAATTTATGTATTGGACTATAAATTAATGTGATACTTGGTCGAAAATATATTAATATTATGATAAAAAAAATTAAACGGATACACCCGTGAATTTCACGGGACACATACCTAGTTTCTAATAAAATATCAATAAATTTCTTCTAAAATAAGAGTAAGTATCTTTAAATATCAATTGATTATCAATATTAATGCCAAAAACTAAAACTAATTTTAAAAAATATAAAGAAATTGAGACTCACAAGGATCAAACCAATCGTTTGCCAAGGCATCAATGCAACTTACTACCATTACACCTAACATATCTTTCCTTTATTAAATTAAATCTAAAACATTATAATCATAAGTATGATAAAATTTTGGGCCCCAAAAACTTTGGGCCCATGCTCTTAGAACACTTTGAACACCCTACCCGTTAAATATGACTCGCTTTCTCTTTTTATTACTCTCCTCATTTTCATTGATTTCTTTCAAATTAAAGGTGACACATTTCTTAAGAAAAATAATAAAATAAGTAAAAAAAAGAAAGAATAAAGTAAGTGGGTCACCTAGGTAAGAGAGAAGTGTGATAGAAAAAATGAAAGTGGAAGAAATCAAAGAAACGGTTGAAAAAGAAAATGTGGAGATATCAATGAAACAGAGAGAGTATTTTAGTGAGTGTCTTCCTTTCAACTCTTTCTACCCCTCTCGTGCTTAACCCTTTTTCCCGCATTCCCCTTATCCTTCTTCCCTTGTCTCTCGTAATACTTTAAAACTTTAATGGAGCAGCATTTTCTTCATATTTAGAACTTTACTCAAGTTGATTGTTGTGGGTTTAATTGTCGATATAACTCATTTAGTCTATACTTCACTATTTAGTTAATTCTAGTTCTATTTTCTTGTCTAGTTTTATTCTAAGTAAGACGAATCAAACTTGATGGAAGAGGAGACAATTAAGTCATAATTCATGTGAAGGACAAAAAATCAAGGTCAAATTGACCTTGAGCAAGTTGATCCTCAAGTTTTTGCGCACTTTCACTGTCGTAACTCTTCAAATAACTAACCAAAAGTTGAAAGATACAAACAGCATAAATTATTGTTTGTGACGGACATATTGGTCATAGTATTAATAGAAAGAGACAAAAACAGACTTATTTCCTAGTAACAATGTTTTATCATTATCTAGTTAAATGATAAAGTATCACAAACAGAGATTGGTTTAGAATAGAATATTCTGCGTGTTTCTTCTCAGTAGGGCTACAAGCATATATATATATATATATATATATATATATATATATATGTGAATACAATCTGTTAGTTCCTAATTACAAGAGCCTAATTAGTTAGAAGTAAGGTAACAAAATATATGCTAACATATTACAAAATATACATTATTTGTTATATTTGACTGAGCAAATATCGCAAATATCCTAATACCCCCCTCAAGTTGGAGCCCCTAAGTCGGAAATGCCCAACTTGCCAAGCAACTCGTGAAACAGAGACCGACCTAAGGCTTTGGTTAAAATATCCGCCAATTGGGAACGAGTATGCACATAACGTGGAAGAATAACGCCTCGCCGAATCTCGTCACATATAAAATGACAATCGATCTCGATATGCTTCGTACGTTCGTGAAATACGGGATTGTTAGCAATGTGGAGCGCGGCTTCATTATCGCAATGCAAGCGAGTCGGAGCACGAAGATCAATACCGAGATATTTGAGTAACCCTTTAAGCCACAGAATTTCACGAGTAGCAGCAGCCATTGCCCTGTACTCTGCTTCCGTGGAAGATAAAGACACCGTAGTCTGCTTCTTAGTCTTCCAAGAAATAGGAGATTCCCCAAGACACACAAAATAAGCAGTAAGAGAACGTCGAGTTAAGGAACAACTCGCATAACTAGCATCACAGTAGGCATCAAGAAATAATTCCCCATCAGCACGCAACAAAATTCCTTGACCCGGACACCCCTTCAAATATCGCACTACACGTAAAGCGGCCTCCCATTGAGCTTGGGTTGGTTTTTGCATGAATTGACTAAGAATATGAACCGAGTAACATAACTCGGGCCGAGTGAGTGTAAGATAAATTAACTTACCCACCAATCGCCGATATTTCGAGCCATCAAGAAGAGCAGGACTACGATCCAGGGCAAGCGTATGATTCTCATAAATAGGGACGGCCGAAGGCTTACAACCAAGAAGGCCGGTTTCAGATAAGAGATCAAGAGAGTACTTTCGTTGACAAAGAAACATACCTCTCGAGCTGCGTGCCACTTCAATACCGAGGAAATATTTAAGCTTGCCCAAATCTTTCATATAAAAGCACTTACACAAATAGTCTTTAAAATTCAAAATTGCACATGAGTCATTACCGGCAATTACGAGATCATCGACATAAACTAAAATATGCATCTCGATAGTGCCTTTGCGAAAACAAAAGAGAGAATTATCGGAAATACTCATAAGAAAACCGTAAGTAGTAAGAGCCGAAGCAAGTTTAGCATACCAACACCGAGGGGCTTGACAAAGCCCATACAAAGACTTGCGAAAGCGACATACTTTCCCTTTTACACCACGACAAAAACCGGGAGGCAAGCGCATATATACTTCTTCCGAGAGATCCCCATGGAGAAAAGCATTATGGACATCCATTTGATGCAATTCCCATTTTTTAATAGTGGCGACGGTAAGAAAAGTACGAACAGTTACCATCTTGACAGTTGGAGCAAAAGTTTCCATGTAATCAATCCCTTCTTCTTGGTGATTACCAAGAGCAACAAGACGGGCCTTAAAACGTTCAACCGATCCATCAGCTTTCCTCTTAATTTTAAATACCCACATGTTACCGATTGTTGTTTTATCATCCGGTAAAGTTTCGAGTGTCCATGTCCCATTAGATTCCAAAGCACGAATCTCTTCCTCCATTGCCTTACGCCAACGTGGATCATTCATAGCATCTTTAAAGGATTTGGGCTCAAGTTCATTAGTAATAACTGAAACATAAGCACGATGATGCGAAGAGAAAGAATTATAATTCACAAAATGTGTCATGGGATAAAGGCTACCTGAGACGGAATTGGTGGTGGGTAGCGTGGATGAAGAAGTCGCTTCAGTGTCAATGTGGTCCCAAGCAATAAAGTCTCTGTGATTTTTGTTGGATATTTTGGTGCATTTTCCTCGACCCATTTCTAAAGACCCACTCGTCGAATCAGAAGAAGGAGATGCACTGTGGTCTTCGTCTGAATTCACCAGGCCATCAGCACCTATATTCGACTCAACCGTCCCCTCAACCCGTTGGTTTGGTGTCGGCCCGGTATCGGACCCGGGCTGCACCGTGTCAGAGACCATAACAACTTCTTCGGGCTCGCCAAAATCATCAGAACAATGGTTCTGCATATCTTGACTATGGCAGAACGGAAATTCATCCTCAATAAATGTCACATCCCTCGACGCGAAATACTGCCCCGTCTCTAAATCATACAACTTCCATCCCTTCTTTCCGAATGGATAACCAATAAAAACGCAACGTGGACTCCGATTATCAAATTTGTCACATAGAGCCATATTTTTGGCATAACACAAACAACCAAAGACACGAAGCAAATTAAAATTTGGAGCACGACCATACAGTATTTGTAGACACCCAAAATTTGACCGCCAGGTGTCTATAGCAGTTTCCAAAAAACACCTGATGATGATCGGACGCGAACGTGACTTAGTATACTTGGACTTGGGCTCGGAATCAATAATATCCGACATGGACTTTTAGTGGAGTAAAAATCTCACAAAACAGACCTCAAATTCAGGCCCAGTGGGTCGTTCCGAGTCAAACAAGACTAATTTGGGCCGAAACCAACACCAAAAATAATTCCCGTCTTTTAGCGACCGGGTCAAAACCCGGTCAAGACAAACCCGACACAAAAAACGACCGGATGCGTCTCGAAACTTGCGCCACAATCCAAAAATCAGCCAAAATCATTCCAAAACAATGCAAATCAATCACAATCAATCAAGCACAAATCAAGGGCAATCACGCCCAAAATAGCCCGGTTTAATTGATCCACTCGGTCGAGTGGATTGACCACTCGATCGAGTGGAGCCTCACAAGGACCGTCCAGGTGCATTCGCGAGGGCACTCGACCGAGTACACCCGCGCCACTCGGTCGAGTGACCCAGGGTCGGGGCTCCCTATAAATACCCCATGACCCCCATGCACAACACACACTTTTTTGGCAACTACACAACTCTTACAACCTTCACAACTTGTTGCATGCGTACTCATCCCATACACACAATACTACGACCCTAGCAACCATAGGCAAAACACATCAAACCCGAGCCCCTCGTCCCTCGGAGAACCGGCGAAGCATATACACGCATACACACACAATAACTCGCATACATCCTCGATACTCCCAAGCCCGTGCCGCTATTACGAGTCCATTTCCGAGGTCCTAACTAAGCATGTATGTTGAGGGTGTCCTAAACCCCATCTCGATCTCTTTTTCTAGTCTCATTTTCGTTTTATTTATCGTATTTTCATATCGTATTCATAATCGTAGTCATAATGGTAACACTAGCATTAATATTGTCGTACTTTCGCGTCTTCATTTTCGCGTCGTCTTTTCTTTATCATCATTATTGTCATAATATCGTGTAAATATATTTTAGCATGAAAATACGGTTTCGAATGCGTTGGACTATGATAATCAACCTAAAGTCATAGTTGAACGCATTTAATCCAATTTCCAATTGGTATGGAACCCGTTGACACGAAAACCGACGTCACATAATCCGTAAGGATTAATATCGATGTCGTGACGTAGAGGGATGCAATTCCGTCACTAATCAATTTTTTTTATCAAACAATAACTTTCTTCACAAAATTTCGATAACGGTATTATAATTATATAAGACATGATTATAATACCGACAAGCCGGGTTAAATCTAAATCCGTCAATATTTTTATTTGACTCGGCCAATCATCGATTTAAAACACATTAAAACAAACGAGTCACAACTCGTACAGGTGCCACTCGACCGAGTACACCTGCTACTCGATCAAGTAGCACCCTAAACTACGGGCAGTAGCGTCTTCCAGGACGCACTCGGCCGAGTCCAGCCATGACTCGACCGAGTGGGTCCTGCAACCCAGAAACCGAGAGTTCTTTTTATATCATTCGAGCCTCGCCTTTTTTAAAAGCGACTTAGTCGACACGTGTAAAGTTAATCACGTAGCTTTTCCAAAATTCATGCATATCACTTCACTTAGACGATTTTGATCGACGGCCTCACATTATTAATTTTATGTCGACGACTCTTTAGTCGTATCCGATGTATAATTAATTTAGACTCCATTTCTCGAGGTGATAAATCGGGACAAGGCATCGAGGTTCGAGATCGGGCTAGCACCACGTCTAGGTCTCGAACCTCCGTCCTTTGATTAATACGCAATATAATGCGTAACTAATTAAAGTTCGTCCACCTACACAAATTCACGGTCTAGTTCGTACACGGGTCCGTTTATAATTATTGCTCGTCACTTCAATTGTATATTTCAATTGTTCTATTTTATTGTACGCCGTATTGTGAATTCCGGGTTGTATTCCGCCCGTGTAACTTGTAACCGATTTATTTCGCTTTGCTTTATTTATTTGCGTTTTACCGTTTATAAATGAACCCTCGCATGCTAAATCACTTCGACAATAAATTAGATGCATTAAATTGACGTAGCTCACATTTAATTCGCATGCTTAGCTAAAACGCTGTTTGCATAACATTTCGCCGAATCACTAACGCGCATATTAAAAAGTCAAACGATGTCCTAGTAGAGGCCGCTAAGTGCGGGCGGGGTTGGGTGTCCTTAGTGGGCTTCCCAACATGTACCCTCACCTCTTACTCAGAACCGTGGTTTCCGGATGTCCGAATCCATTGGCAACGAGAGTCATTCAATATACGATTAACCGCTCAAGTCGGCATCTATATCGATATGCAAAGGGACGAGCCCAATAAACTCTCAAACCGAAATGGGCCATACTTTGTGTATGGACCATGGCGATATAGAGTGGGCTCGAATGGTTCCGAATAACCATAAAATCCGGTGGCGACTCCATTTCGACTTAAATTTCAATTCGATCCTTCTCATATGGAGGTGCATTCGCCTAACCCAAACCCGCGCGTGGCCGCGTCGGGGTGGACCTACGTCATGTCCACAATTTGGCGACTCCGCTAGGGATTAACCGATGTGTGCCTTACCATCGGCGTTCTCAGGGTGAGACTCGAATAGAAATCGTTTGACGAGTACAATATGCGTTTTAGTTTTACGGCTCATGCATAACCCCATATTTACCCGGGCCGGTACTGGTGACCGACGTCCCACTATACCACGACGTATTCAGCTTTGGATACGTTAAAGGTGTTCATGGTCAACTCGTATGGACTTTGCGGCATGTTCTAAGCTCCACTCGACTTAGGAAGTCCGTCCCGTTTCTCGACTAGACTATGAACACTGGTATAGACCCTATTCAGACCGACCGAGACTTAGTGTAAAGCATACATGGCGTCGTTATAATACTTGCGTGACTATGTGCTACTTGGTTTCTGTGTCGTTTTCAAAAAAT
This sequence comes from Agrostemma githago, assembly GCA_958450325.1. Classification (NCBI taxonomy): domain Eukaryota; kingdom Viridiplantae; phylum Streptophyta; class Magnoliopsida; order Caryophyllales; family Caryophyllaceae; genus Agrostemma; species Agrostemma githago. The sequence goes on along the minus strand of OY288250.1, from coordinate 67,950,063 downwards.
CGTCATTTCAAAAAAAATGCATCTTTCCAAAAATATTCAAATTTTCAAAAACTCGGAAAGCTGCCGAAATTTAGACTTAAGATTTGACTCAAAACAAGCCTATTTTTTTTAGCCGGCATGCTGCCCATTTCAAAATTCGAATTTCCGATACCATCAAAACCAAGGCCCGATACCCTTTCCGATTTTCTCGAAAAATTGGGCCTTTCCCTGAGATTTTCTCGGGTTTTCCAAAACTATCAAATTTCAAAACCTTCCTCTTCTTAAGACTTCCCGTATTTAGCAGTGTCGGGTCGTGTCATAAGTAGTCAGGGTCCTTAGCGTCGAAACTCCGTCGATCTTAGATCACAAGTTTCCTCCCTATCCCAGTCCGCCTTATTAGACTAAGGCAAGGCCCACCTACGTAGGACATACTCCTACAAGGTAGGGCCCGTCTATACACTTAGGTCCAAAGTCTGGGGAATAGTCTCACGTGAACCTTCCTTCGAACAGGACTAGGCCCACCAAGGCCGAAATCTTAAGGAGGTCACACCACCTACGAGTCATCCGTCTAGATGTCTTTCTCGAGTCCTTTTTTCTTTTGGGTCGCTCGGGATGTACTTGTTTTGAGTCCAAGGTCTGGGTTCGGTTCCTAATTACGTGGTGTTCTTACAGACAGACCACCATCCACCAGGCTCACTCGCAAAATGGAAGCTGCTTTAGCTGATCTGAAAACCTCTGTGGACGCCATGGTCGAGAAACAGACCGACATTGATGCCCAACTAACTGAAATGAGGGCTGGACAGGTGGCGATTGTTGCTCATCTGGCTACGGTGGAGCACAGGACTCCAAATGTCGAGCTTACAGGGCCGTTGGCTGAACTAGTCAGCTCAGTGCGCCGGCTGGAAGAACAAGTCTATTTAACTGGGAATAACAACATCCATCGAGAGAATAGTCGGGATTATAACCCGTTAAGTGACAAACTGCCCGCGAACCTGAATCTCACGGGCCTACCTATGTTCGAAGGGACTGAGGACCCGTTACTACATGTGCGGGCTTCAAGGAGTTCATGGCCATTAAGGGAGTGGACTCTTCTATGTTCAAGAACCTCTTTGCTGCATCTCTGGAGAAACACCCAAAGGCCTGGTACTACAGACTAGACCCAAAGAAGTTCTCAACCTGGGACGACGTGGCTACGGAATTCGCTCGGAACTACACTGATAACACCGAGATCCAAACCACTATGCGGTACCTAGAAGTTATGGCCCAAGAACCCAAGGAGGGCTTTACTAAATACCTCCAACGTTGGAGGGCCGAGAGTGTCAAACTGGTCGATAAGCCCAGTGAGAAGAATTTAGTGGAGGCCTTTGTCAAGAACCTCCTCCCTTCCTACCGGGTTCACCTCCGGTATGCTGTCATACCCAATTTCACCACTCTTACTGAAATGGGCATGAGAATTGAAGATGATCTAAGACTGGAGAGCCTGACTAAGGCCTCTAACAAGGGTTACCAAGGAGCTTCCTCATCCACTACCAAACCTCCGGCCGCAACCCGAAGCATCTTCGACACGGTTAATCTCTTGGACGCCTCACCAAAAGAAACGTCCCTCATAGGGTATTCACTGATATAGGGACTACCTACGCATATGCCTTACAAAGGCTATCTTCCAAAGGCCTGGTCCAGCCGATAGGCCCAACTCCTGAAGTTCCAGTTGAAAAACGCTCCAAGAGTTACAATGCCTAAGCCTATTGCCAATATCATCGGGGCAATGGGCATGACACCGAGAAGTGTTGGAAGCTGAAGCATCTAATTCAGGATTTAATTGAGAGCGGGAAAATACCACTACCCGGGGACAAGCCAAGCAACAAGGACAACCCCTTTAGCTCTCATGCCATCTTCACCGGTGAGGTGATAGACTGTTCTCATCTTATCTCTCCTTTCATCCCACAAATCAATGGGATCTGGTTCGATGATGAAGAAGATGTATACCTCGCCAAAGGGGAAGCTGTCCCCATTACCCTCGAAGAAGTCAGGAAGGCTAAATCCAAAGCTTTAGCCGGTAACTCCCTCACCAAAGACGGCTCAGTCCAGGCAACCGTCACTGAACTTACCAGGACGAAAGAAGCCATTGCAGAACCAAGCACCGATACGGCTCTTGTCAAACAATCGAAAAGGGCCCGAGTTGACCTCACTATATGGCAACTCTTGGTTAGCTCACAAGAACATCGAGAGGCACTTACTAAGGCTCTCGATCAGATCAAGGTTGATTCCCAGGTCACCCCTACTGAAATGGTAGCCACTATCTTACCCTACCTCAAGAGCAGGTCCAAAGGAGAAGGCCCGTCAATCACCTTCTCAGATGCCGACCTACCATCGTTCGGGGCCTCTCACAACCTGGCTCTGTATATCACGGTAATTTGCCGGGGTAAGTATCTTCCAATGACCCTAGTTGACGACGGGTCCGCTGTGAATGTCCTCCCATTTAGAACTGCCAAAGCCCTCGGGATCACTGAGGCCGACTACATACCAACTGCCCACACTATCCAGGCTTTCGATGGAAGCCCAAAAGCAGTTTCCGGGGCCGTCAAGCTGACTATTGTGACCGGCCCAAAGAGCTAGAATTCCAGGTGATCGATGTCACCTCTTCCTTCAATCTACTCCTAGGAAGACCATGGCTCCATGCTGTGAAGGCGGTATCTTCTACTCTGCACCAAAAGATCAAAGTGCCCCTGCAAGACGGTATTATCACCTTAGAAGCAACCCCAATGACCGTGGCTAGCTGTAACACTACGGACCGCACCGACCTTTGGGGGTTCGATTTTGTAGGGATGATTGAAGAAGAATACCTCTTTAGACCCTACTTCACCACGAGCATCGACACGATGCTACAAAACTTGGGGTACTTACCGGGGGCTACTTCGAGGCCATATCTTCCATCCGGGAAGATTATTGAGGTTCTGAATGACGGGGAATCTCACTTCGGTTTGGGGTATGCTATAACCCCGGGAAATGTGGTCCGAGCAGGAATTGAGAAGGCCTGCAACATCATCAAGGGTACCTACTTGGGCCCTTATAGCCCAAGGCTGAGTGATTACTTCGTCACACCCGTATTTGGGGCTATTCAAGTTGGCCTATATAAACCAACTATCACATATCCCGAGGCTGCACTAGCTCGGGAATGCAACTACATTCCAGACGACATATTTGCCCTCCTCCAAGTTGAATCCAAAGAGGGTACTGACAATGCCGAGCCCGTGCTGGGACTCTTATTCGGTGAAGACAAAGCTGTCCCAAACCCCAAAGAAGACTTGGTGAACCTGATCCTTCGAAGCAACAAGTTCGACCCTTCAAAGCTGATCTCGGAAGTCGATGCTGATACCGGGAAAAGAAGCTGGAAGAAGACCGTCAAGTGGACCGACGGCCAGGGTCGAGTCTACAAGCTGACCACCGGGGAAGGAAATATGCCAGACACCGATTCCGAGTCTGAGTCCGAGTCCGAGTCTGAGTCCGAGTCTGTATTCGAGTCTAAGGGGTCTGATGCTAGAGTCCAAACTGTAACCCCTCTCCCTGTAGTCACTGCCACCGGAGCCTCGGGGTCTGTCCCGAGAGCACTCCCAATCCCGCCTCTGACCAATGATCAGATGGCCGCTCTCTTTGAGCTGTTTTCCAAATTCTCTATCAATAATAACGAAAACCGTTCCGCTTATGACTTGGCTTATTTTCAAAATACTTTCAAAAATACTTTTTGCAATGACATTGAGAAACCCGATGAACAGGTGTCCCTACCCCCACATCTGATCGAGCAGCTAGAGCAGAGGGAATCCCGAGACCTGGTAATCGAAGAAACTGAGTCTATCAATGTGGGAACAACCTTAGAGCCCCAGATGCTTAAGATAGGGTTATCCTTAGATCCCGAGGAGAGACAACAACTCACAAGCCTCCTCCAAGAATTCAAGGATGTCTTTGCATGGTCCTATAAGGACATGCCGGTATAGACCGGGAAATAGCCGAACACCGTATACCCATCAAAGATGGGTGTAAGCCGGTAAAACAGAAGCTTCGAAGAATGAAGCCCGAGTGGTCTCTCAAAGTCAAGAAAGAAGTAGACAAACAATTCAAAGCAGGCTTTATACAAGTGTCTGAATATCCAGACTGGGTTGCGAACATCGTGCCGGTACCCAAGAAGGACGGCAAGGTTCGGGTATGTGTAGATTTCCGGGACCTTAACAAGGCTAGCCCAAAAGACGATTTTCCGTTGCCACACATCGACATATTGGTGGACAATACAGCAGATCACGCCCTCTTATCATTTATGGATGGGTATGCCGGATACAACCAAATCAAAATGGCAGAAGAAGACATGGGTAAAACCACTTTCACTACACCATGGGGTACTTATTGTTATACAGTTATGCCGTTTGGGCTCATTAACGCCGGGGCCACTTATCAACGAACAGCCACGACCTTATTACATGACATGATGCATAGGGAAGTGGAAGTTTATGTCGATGACATGATCGTCAAGTCTAAAAACCGAGATGGGCATGTCGCTGCCCTAAGAAAATTCTTCACCCGCTTGCGTAAGTACAATATGAGGTTAAACCCTCAAAAGTGCAGTTTCGGGGTAACATCAGGCAAATTACTGGGCCATATCGTTAGCCAACGTGGCATCGAGGTCGACCCAGCTAAAATCAAAGCCATCACCGAGATGCAACCTCCCAAGACCGAAAAAGAAATAAGGGGGTTTCTCGGGAAAGTCCAATACATCAGTCGTTTCATTTCAAAGCTAACCATGGTATGTGAGCTCATTTTCAAGAAACTGAAGATAGGAGAACGGGTACTATGGGACGATAAATGTCAAGCGGCATTCGACAAAATCAGGGAAATCCTGTCTGCTCCGCCAGTACTAATGCCACCTCAACCCGGTTTGCCTCTATCGTTATACCTAACAACGACTGAGACAGCCATGGGGGCTATGCTGGCCCAGACAGTCGATTCAGAAGAAATGGCTATTTACTACATCAGTAAAAAGTTCCTAGAATATGAGTGCAAGTATACGATGCTTGAGAAGACATGCCTAGCTCTAGTTTGGGCCACTAAAAAGCTCAGACACTACATGCTCAGTCACGAGGTACATGTCCTGTCCAAAATGGACCCGATCAAATATTTGTTCGAAAAGCCCATTCTTAACGGTAGAATGTCCAGATGGACTCTAATGCTAGCTGAGTTTGACCTCAAATTCGTACCATTAAAAGCCATCAAAGGCCGGGTAGTAGCCGAGTTCCTCGCTAATAGTCCGATATCTGAAGAGGGCCATACCGATACTTGGGCCTTTCCTGACGAAGACATATTCCATACTGACACCGAAACATGGGACTTGTATTTCGATGGAGCATCCAATTTTCGAGGCTTTGGGGTCGGTATTCTCCTAATCTCACCCCAAGGGGAACACACCCCGTTGTCCATCAAATTAGACTTTGATGTAACCAACAATGCGGCCGAATATGAAGCATGCATCCACGGGTTACAAGCGGCTACTGATTTGGGCATTACGAATCTCCGGGTTCACGGGGACTCATCCTTAGTCATCAATCAAGCTCTTCAAAAATGGAAAACTCGGAATGCCAATCTCGTGGCTTACCAAGCACGAGTAAGGATTCTAGAGAAACAATTCCAAAAGGTAGAATATATCTACCTCCCACGTGAAGAAAACCAGTTCGCGGATGCACTTTCCAAATTGGCATCTTTACTAAACATCCCGGAACATATGCCCAGTATGCAAATCTGTGTCGAAAGACGGTCCGAGCCGGCGTATGTCAACGCCATTCAAGATATTGAGATCACCGATCCAGAACCTTGGTATCAGGCTGTTCTAACCTATTTGACTACGGGAGAATATCCACCGGGAACTGTTAACCGGGCCAAGAAAGCCCTGCGAAGACTGGCCACCCAATTCATACGTACGGACGACGGTCAGTTATACAAAAAGACGGCACAGGGGGCTTTACTCCTATGTATCGACAAGATACAGGTCGAAAAAGTGATGGCCGAAGTACACGACGGCGAAAATGGTCCGCATATGAACGCCCATATGCTAGCCCGAAAAATCATGAGGCTCGGATACTACTGGAACAGTATGGAGGCCGACTGTCAATCATATGTCAAACACTGCCATAATTGTCAAATTTTCGGTAATGTTCAACACATGCCATCATCCCTACTATACACCATGACCTCGCCATGGCCATTTTCGACATGGGGGATTGACATAATTGGAAAGGTGAATCCTTCCGGAACGGGAGGCCACTGTTTTATTTTGGTGGCGATCGACTATTTCACCAAATGGGTCGAAGCTGAGTCATACCGTGTCTTGAACGCCAAACACGTGGCCAAATTTATCCAGAATAAAATCATATGCCGGTACGGGATCCCACATGAGTTTATCAATGATCACGGGACCCACTTCCAAGCAGAAACCGCTACTTTGCTAGCAAAGTACAAAATCCAGAGGCACACATCTTCGCCTTACCGTCCCCAAACAAACGGAGCGGTAGAAGCTGCTAATAAAACAATTGTCACCATACTCAAAAAGATGGCTGATAATTATCGGGATTGGCCCGACAAAATACCCTTCGCCTTATGGGGATACCGGACATCGATCCGAACTGCAACCGGGGCAACTCCATATTATTTGACATATGGGATGGAGGCGGTCCAACCAGTCGAATTGGAAATACCTTCTCTCCGGATCCTGCTAGAAAGTCAAGTACCCGAAGCAGATTGGGTTCAAGCTCGATATGACTCGTTGGTTCTTTTAGACGAACGGCGGTCCCGGGCTCTCAATAACATCCAAATATACCAAAAGAGAATCAAACGGGCCTTTAACAAAAGAGTTAGGCCCAGGAACATCAAAGAAGGCGATTTGGTCCTAAAGTCGGTTCGTGCCCTACTACCGGTTGCCCCAAGGGGAAAATTTAAACCCAATTGGGCTGGGCCGTACCTGGTCAAGAAGGTTCTATCAGGAGGAGCCGTAATGCTGACGGACCTGGACGGGAACGAATTTGTCAACCCAACCAACCTAGACCAGCTAAAGCGTTACTACCCCTAAACCTTATCTCAAATGTCATTTGCAAAAATTATTTAAAAACATCTTTTTCAAAGTTTATAAGCAAGTCAATAAGTTAGGATTATTTATCCTACTGTCGCACATCTTGAACTCATAGTCTTGGTGTATTTCGAAATTGCAAAAAAAAAATCTGCGCCCGAACTACGTTTGGTTTGATTCCACTAACTGTGGATACGTAGGCAGCCCCTCAAAAGGCACAACCACTGCAATAACGAAAAAAGACAAAAACGGTTTCACTAATAATACTTTTATTATTCCAAAAAAAAAAACACCGATAAACTCGGTATTTCAAAGTTACAAAAAAAAGAAGTCACAAAAAGCCAAAAAAAAAAACACTACAAAAATAGTAATAATATTCCAAATAATAATAAAAGAGAGACTAGTCATATCCGGGCATCTTGCCCTTGTCTTTGTCTTTCGGGTCTTGAGGAGCCCGCGGACGTTGGGGCGGCAGCGGCGGCGGGCGCTCCCGAATGACAACGGGAACTTCCTTAACCCGAGTCCTCTTCTTCGACAGAGGATCTTCAGCTATAGTCACGGGCCCAAGTCGAGCCCGTACATACTCCGGCAACCTATCCTTAGGACCAAGCCGGTCCTGGGCTGAAAGTCTCGGCCCTAGTCTCCTCTCCAAATCGGTCTGGGGGCTCACCTCCCCCTGAACACCTCTAGCATTGGACCCCCTAGCTCAAGTCCTAGTTCCTCTTCTCTGACTTGGCCTCAGACGGACTATGGGAGTCTGAGTCTCCCCTTCAGCAAAGAAATCCCGGTTGTCTTTGACTTTTTCTCGCCTAAGCAGGTCGAAGGCCTCGTCGATCTTCAGAGCAGCACGAGCTTCGGCAGTCTCGGCTTTGGTCCACTTTTCGTAGGAATAAGACACCCAAGCAGAATGAAGCGGCTTGGGAACGGACCAAGTAACTCTAGTATACCATCTCTGAATCCAGGTGTCACACAAAATGTCGGTCAGTTGGGTAGGTGCACTCACAACCGCCTCATTCTCCGGGATTCGCTGTGTCCGCCCATACTGCCTGAGTATGCGGTCAGGATAGAGGTGAACTGTGTGGCTAAAGGACAGAATCACCTGGTAACGTGCCTTGTCGTCAGGTGCCAAACCCGTCCAGGAATAAATAGGCCACCATAAAACCACCCATCGTATCAGCGGACCACGATGGAACGTTAGTTCTTCCTCCCAATATTTCTGAGTAACGAGGCAAGATGAATCGGTAGGTCGTCTCCTCGTCGTCACCTGGTTGAACCAATATTCACTCGGGTTGGGAGGAGGCTCGATCTTGGACAACCTTTCAAATAGCCAGAGCTGAAAAAAAAAGTAACGCTTATGAAATTTCGGACGAATTCAGGCGTCCGCATAAGGGCACTCGATCGAGTGCCGGGGTCACTCGATCGAGTGACACCCCTAAAACGTGGCAGAATGCTCCTCTACGAGGGCACTCGATCGAGTGCCAGGACGACTCGGTCGAGTGCCCCCTGTAGCAGTATATCGCAAAAAAAAAAAAAAAAAAAATCGAAGATCGAAAGAAAAAAAGGAAAAAGCGATATACCTGCAGTAGACGGGTGCTCCCCGTGAAACGGGCTGACTCATCCCTCTTCCGGTTGTCTAAACCCTGAATGATCTCCCCCGTGATTAACGATGCGGGACTACACTCCGTCTCCATGAGGTCAGCAACAACGAGAAGACGAACGCTACCCATGCAAGACAGCAGGTCCATATGGCCTTCAAAGGCGTACACGTGCAGCATACAGAAGGCGAACGCCCTACGGCTATGAATAGGCGTAACCCGGATGTCATATGGGTTCATGAACTTCTCAGCTAAGGCAAGCAGAGAAACGGTATCCCCTTCGAGCATGCGGGATACTTCAGCGTGGGAAAGCCCCAAAAATTTCCGTAGTTTCCTCCTAGGGTCCCGAACTGAGAAAGGGACAGCAGGGCGGAGCAATGGGTTCCACCCTCCTATGGCAGCAATTTCCTCAGGGAAGGGACAGATTTCGCCCCGAGGGAAGGCGAAGACGTGATAGGTGTCATCCCAGAAGGTCAGACAGGCATCAAGGAAGTGACGGTCCACGTGCAACTGACGAAACGTGAACAGTTGGAATATACCGGACTGCCTCAGAGCTACCTTACTCGCATCCCTAAAACGGTGTGCCCAATCCTGCAGGATGTTGATCAGACGGTCGATACCCATGCTAAGTTTCTTGAGAGGAATAAAAGTTTTCTTTTAAAGAGAAGAGGAAGCTTTTTGAGAGTTGTGACAAAAAGAGGAACCAGGGTGATGTATTTATAACATCAAAGCCCTGGAGCATCCCCTGCAGCTGTGTCTCCTTGGCCCAAGCGGGCCTAGAACATACAGGCCCGACCCATGATTCTTCCTCACGGACACAGGAATTTAGTCATCCCGAGCAGTCTGTCGAAAATTCACAAAAATTCAAAAAAATTTCAAAACTTTCAAAGATTTCAAAAAATTCAAAAATCATTTTCCCCAGCACGAGTCATTTTACTACCTACGTGTCGCATACATTTTTTGTGACTTCTACAGGTACGACTCAAATAGGGACATGCAACCCTCTAAAATCTCCCCAACGGAAGCCCAAGGCGACATTTTCCCCGGAATGGTACGGGATGGGCCCACATATAGGCACACCCAGGACTTATGCGACAAGTCCGATTCCCCACGAAATATCATCAGCGGCTCAGGTATGATTTCTGACTTATGGCTGGCGAGCCCTTCACGCGAGTCTAATGGACTATAAACGACCCGAACGGAAGCCTACCAGGTCTTAATTGACTTGGTAGCTACTCTGACTTTCGCCTTGTTCAAGCCTCAGTCAGAGTGGGGGCTCTGTAGACACCCAAAATTTGACCGCCAGGTGTCTATAGCATTTTCCAAAAAATACCCGATGATGATCTGACGCGAACGTGACTTAGTATACTCGGACTTGGGCTTGGAATCAATAATATCCGACATGGACTTTTAGTGGAGTAAAAATCTCACAAAACAGACCTCAAATTCAGGCCCAGTGGGTCGTTCCGAGTCAAACAAGACTAATTTGGGCCGAAACCAACACCAAAAATAATTCCCGTCTTTTAGCGACCGGGTCAAAACCCGGTCAAGACAAACCCGACACAAAAAACGACCGGATGCGTCTCGAAACTTGCGCCACAATCCAAAAATCAGCCAAAATCATTCCAAAACAATGCAAATCAATCACAATCAATCAAGCACAAATCAAGGGCAATCACGCCCAAAATAGCCCGGTTTAATTGATCCACTCGGTCGAGTGGATTGACCACTCGATCGAGTGGAGCCTCACAAGGACCGTCCAGGTGCATTCGCGAGGGCACTCGACCGAGTACACCCGCGCCACTCGGTCGAGTGACCCAGGGTCGGGGCTCCCTATAAATACCCCATGACCCCCATGCACAACACACACTTTTTTGGCAACTACACAACTCTTACAACCTTCACAACTTGTTGCATGCGTACTCATCCCATACACACAATACTACGACCCTAGCAACCATAGGCAAAACACATCAAACCCGAGCCCCTCGTCCCTCGGAGAACCGGCGAAGCATATACACGCATACACACACCATAACTCGCATACATCCTCGATACTCCCAAGCCCGTGCCGCTATTACGAGTCCATTTCCGAGGTCCTAACTAAGCATGTATGTTGAGGGTGTCCTAAACCCCATCTCGATCTCTTTTTCTAGTCTCATTTTCGTTTTATTTATCGTATTTTCATATCGTATTCATAATCGTAGTCATAATGGTAACACTAGCATTAATATTGTCGTACTTTCGCGTCTTCATTTTCGCGTCGTCTTTTCTTTATCATCATTATTGTCATAATATCGTGTAAATATATTTTAGCATGAAAATACGGTTTCGAATGCGTTGGACTATGATAATCAACCTAAAGTCATAGTTGAACGCATTTAATCCAATTTCCAATTGGTATGGAACCCGTTGACACGAAAACCGACGTCACATAATCCGTAAGGATTAATATCGATGTCGTGACGTAGAGGGATGCAATTCCGTCACTAATCAATTTTTTTTATCAAACAATAACTTTCTTCACAAAATTTCGATAACGGTATTATAATTATATAAGACATGATTATAATACCGACAAGCCGGGTTAAATCTAAATCCGTCAATATTTTTATTTGACTCGGCCAATCATCGATTTAAAACACATTAAAACAAACGAGTCACAACTCGTACAGGTGCCACTCGACCGAGTACACCTGCTACTCGATCGAGTAGCACCCTAAACTACGGGCAGTAGCGTCTTCCAGGACGCACTCGGTCGAGTCCAGCCATGACTCGACCGAGTGGGTCCTGCAGCCCAGAAACCGAGAGTTCTTTTTATATCATTCGAGCCTCGTCTTTTTTAAAAGCGACTTAGTCGACACGTGTAAAGTTAATCACGTAGCTTTTCCAAAATTCATGCATATCACTTCACTTAGACGATTTTGATCGACGGTCTCACATTATTAATTTTATGTCGACGACTCTTTAGTCGTATCCGATGTATAATTAATTTAGACTCCATTTCTCGAGGTGATAAATCGGGACAAGGCATCAAGGTTCGAGATCGGGCTAGCACCACGTCTAGGTCTCGAACCTCCGTCCTTTGATTAATACGCAATATAATGCGTAACTAATTAAAGTTCGTCCACCTACACAAATTCACGGTCTAGTTCGTACACGGGTCCGTTTATAATTATTGCTCGTCACTTCAATTGTATATTTCAATTGTTCTATTTTATTGTACGCCGTATTGTGAATTCCGGGTTGTATTCCGCCCGTGTAACTTGTAACCGATTTATTTCGCTTTGCTTTATTTATTTGCGTTTTACCGTTTATAAATGAACCCTCGCATGCTAAATCACTTCGACAATAAATTAGATGCATTAAATTGACGTAGCTCACATTTAATTCGCATGCTTAACTAAAACGCTGTTTGCATAACATTTCGCCGAATCACTAACGCGCATATTAAAAAGTCAAACGATGTCCTAGTAGAGGCCGCTAAGTGCGGGCGGGGTTGGGTGTCCTTAGTGGGCTTCCCAACAGGTACCCTCACCCCTTACTCAGAACCGTGGTTTCCGGATGTCCGAATCCATTGGCAACGAGAGTCATTCAATATACGATTAACCGCTCAAGTCGGCATCTATATCGATATGCAAAGGGACGAGCCCAATAAACTCTCAAACCGAAATGGGCCATACTTTGTGTATGGACCATGGCGATATAAAGTGGGCTCGAATGGTTCCGAATAACCATAAAATCCGGTGGCGATTCCATTTCGACTTAAATTTCAATTCGATCCTTCTCATATGGAGGTGCATTCGCCTAACCCAAACCCGCGCGTGGCCGTGTCGGGGTGGACCTACGTCATGTCCACAGTATTTCATAAGGAGTTTTATTTTCAAGAATTCGAGAGGGTGTGCGATTAATTAAATGAGCGGAAGCAATAACACACTCTCCCCAAAATTCAAGAGGCATACAACTTTGAAACCGTAAAGCACGGGCTACATTTAAGATATGTCTATTCTTACGCTCCACCCTAGCATTCTGTTGGGGAGTCTTTATCATCGAGGTTTCATGAATGATCCCATTTTCTCGAAAATATGGAACAGGAGGAAGCAATTCGGTTCCATTATCACTTCTAACAACTTTGATGTGAAGATTAAATTGTCGTTTAATTAAAGCAAAAAATTCTTAAACGAGTAACTTCATCCTTAGTACGCATCAAATATACCCATAAACAACAAGAAAAATCATCCACAATAGCAAGAAAGAACCGAGACCCACACGATCGATTTGGGTGATAAGGTCCCAAAACATCAACATGAATTAAATCAAACAAATAAGAGGCTTTATTATTGCTCAAAGGAAAAGATTTCCGAGTTTGTTTTGCCCTAAAACAAATGTCACATGACTTAATTAAAGCATTGTCTTTATTATGAGAAACCTGAGGTAATAACTCCATAACTTGTAAAGACGGATGACCCAAGCGCTTGTGCCATATCTCAACACTTCCGGTGCCTTGAACCACATTGACACGTTTTGACTCATCCATCGGTAATAGGTAAAGTCCATCAACAAGCTTCCCCACCCCAATCCTCGTCATCAAGATAGGGTCCTGAATAACACAATTGGAATTAGTAAATTCAATCTTTAATTTTTGTGACAATAATAATTGAGAAACAGAGAGCAAATTGCAAGTAAACCCGGGAACAAAAAGCACATCATGTAATATAAGTAAGGTATTAATACGTGTCGTCCCTTTGTGCGTTGCCTTCAAATGTTTACCATTAGGTAAACCAACTTTGAGCGGCTGTATTACATCAAAAGAATCAAACAAACTTATATCTCCACACACATGGGTGGAGGCATCCGTGTCAACAATCCAAGTCGAAAATTGCTTACCATTGAGACGAGCAAAATTAGCTTCAAGAGTGGTCTCACCGGTTGATGTGCTCACAGTCGCGGCCATGGCTCCATTGGAACTAGACCCTGCTCCTGTCTCATCACCATTACGACCCCCGGACTTTGGTGCTCGTCTCTTATATCCCCATTTTTCCCAGCAACGATCCTCCGTATGACCGGTTTTTGTGCAGTGTGTACAAGTGAAACGAGAACGCCCCTGCTTCGAACCACTCCCTTCGCCACCGCGCACCGCAAACGCCATGGCTGTATTGGGCTCGGCTTGTCGTTGAGTAATGGTTCGCATCTCTTCCTCCTGTACAATACGACAATACACCGAGTGCAGAGATGGTAGAGGTTCAACCCCTAAAATTGACGAGCGAGCATTAGCATAACTAGCCTCGAGACCCATTAGAAAATTACGAGTCTGACGAGTCTCGTGTCTTTTGCGCAGTGTGACAGATAAACCACACTTGGAATCACTGCAAGTACAAGAAGGGAGTGCATCATAATCATTTAGATCCTCCCACAATTTCTTCAATCGACCATAATACTCCATTATAGTCTCACCAGATTTTTGCTTACAGTCGGAAATATCAGATTCTAACTGATAAATCTTAACACTATTTCCGACTGAAAACCGCTGCCTTATATCTTCCCACAATTCATACGATGTGTCACGATATGAAATTGTAGAACGCAACATAGGTTCAATAGTATTAAAAATCCATTGAATAACGGAAAAATTTACCGTTATCCAATCCTCCAAGTCCTCTGAGTTATCAGCCGGTCTCTTGAGTTTTCCGTCGATGAAACCGGTTTTCCGCTTCGCACCCAGACCTACACGAAAGCCCTTCGCCCACTCCTCATAGTTCGAACCCTTGAGCGTAACATGGGTAATTTTCGCTTCAGGTCCATCGTTGTGAGAAAGAACGTACGCTGGCTTCGTTACATGGGTTTGAGTAGAATCATCGTCACCCGCCATGATCACAGTAAATCGAGCAACCTATGCTCTGATACCATAAAGTATGACAAACAGAGATTGATTTTGAATAGAATATTCTGCGTGTTTCTTCTCAGTAGGGTTACAAGCATATATATATATATATATATATATATATATATATATATATATATATATATATATATATATATATATAGATAGATAGATAGATAGATAGCAATGTATATTCTGTAATATGTTAGCATATATATAGATAGATAGATTGTATTCACACACACACACACACACACATATATATATATATATATATATATATATATATATATATATATATATATATATATATATATATATATATATTAATTGAATGCATCAACTGCTGACATGGCAGCATGAATGCACTCTTTTGATGACATGGCGAGATGTTATGTATTTTAACCATTTAAGCCTTGTGTGAACAAATCTACTCCATATATATTATTGTACGTATATAAGGGTGCAATTCAATCTCATTTATTTAACATTAATATTAATATAACATTATTATAATTGTGTTAAAAAACTATTTTTTCACTAAAATCTAAAATATAATTGCAATCAAGTTAAGGAATATTGTATCCCTAATATTTCGTCACTTATTTAAAACACAAAATTATAATTGTAGTATTAATTTTTAATACCGAAATTATCATCATGAATAATCGTAATACAAACCAGGTAAATTTGATCATTTTTATTTATTAAATATAATGTCGATCAATAAATTGATGTCATTGAGAAAAAAAGTACAAATAATAAATAAAATTAAACAATCGGACAATTCAATATGGCAAGAACTTTATGTCAATTTCTCGAATAGGAATTAAAATTTTAAAAAAAATGTATTTCTTTGTCATATCTATTATGTACTTTAAAAAATTACTTTTTATTTATTTATTTATTTATCATAATTGAAAATATTTTTAACTATTTTGATAAATAAGTAAAAAGAGTAAAAAAAGATAATGTGCCAATGATTTGGGACATATAAGGTTCATCTTTAGATAAATTTCTTTGATTTTGATTTTTTTTTGAATTCTAAAGGATTATAATTGTACATTTCATACATTGGGCGACTTATTTAGTAAGATTATTTTCCATCAAAATTAAAAAATATTCGTATCATTTTGGAGTATATTTTTTTTTACCATAAATACATTTTATTATATACTCTTACTTAACCCAAATTGGATAGAATGTTCTTTTCATTTTTGCATAAAATGTTGTTTATAGCTGCAGTCAAGATAAATAATACGGAGTATAAATATATTATCTACAATGTTATGAATCTATTGAATAGAATTTGATCAAACCTTTTTTTCCGTTATTTAAGTGAAAAATAACTGAACCAAAAACTTTCTTTCTTCTTCAATCGAATCATTATTATATTGCTCCCAACTAATTTTATCTTTACACTAATCTCCTAAAAAATGCTCGACATTCCTTAAATTTATTAGCTTACGCTGCAATTGTTTTATTAATAGTAGAGTAAATTAAAAATTACTCCCTTCAAAGATACACTAATCACAAATTACTCCCTTTTAAATATTTTTAAAAAATTTAACACTAAAAAAGATGTAAAGTTCAAAATTTCCTTGCATTTCTTAATTCCGGCGACTTACTCCGTCCAATTTGAATTTTTTGTCTTATTTTGGTCATTTCATACCGAAAGTAAACCTCCCTTACCTTCTTACTATTCTTTCTCATCGCTTCTATGACTTTTTTTGGATTAGAAATGTGAATGAAATGGAGAAAGAAGAAGAAAGGAGGGTGAGAGTCATTATTTTGAGGAGGGGTATATCGGTCAAATACACATAATCTAACCGGATTTTTGAGATGCAAGCAAATTTTGAACTTTAACATCTTCTTAGGTGTGAAAAATTTGAAAACTTTTTAAAAGGTAGTAATTTTTAATTAGTGTATCTTTGAAAAAAATAATTTTTAATCTATTCTTCCTAATAAGATGATAAAAATAGGGATTGATTTTATGGAAATTTTTAGAATAATGGTAACTTTTTAGAATTGCACGTGTTTAAATTAAACAGTTAGTATCTCTTAGGACCAATTATCCGTCGTATCGTCATAGCGGGTTAAATATTATATACTCCACTAATGATTACTCATTATTTAAATATATATAAATAACTACTTGACCTGTTACGACATTATGACGAATATGTGTGTTACAAATAACAATCTATCTATCTATCTATTCTATTCTATACTATATAATAAAACAGAAACCATAACATATTTTTTTGCGCCAAAAACACACTTTCTTAAAACGTCACACTTTCTATTAATCTAATATAATACTCCATCCATTTTAATTATAATATACGACTGTTTTAGGTTTATAATAATTAGAATATTAATGAAATATTTTTGGTATATACGACTGTTTAAGGTTTATAATATTTTGTAGTAATATAATTTATTTAAACGAGATAAAACACTTAAAAACACTACATAAACATACTGACATACAATTTATTATGTTACTTGCGATTGAAAATATTGTTATACTAATAATCGAACAATAAATTGTCTGAAATATTCATATCATGGGTTTAAACATTTTTATAACAAATGTTTAATGTACATGAACTTACATAATATACAATCTTTAATTTATTTATCTATACTATACTATAATATAGTAATAAAACAGAAGTCAAAACATGTTTTTTTTGCGCCAAAATGCAGCTTAATAAAATAAGCTACTTTCCATATTAATTTATACTCCATATAATATAAGTATTATAATAATCATTAATCTAATATAATATTTTGTATTAATCAGAGGCTTCAAATTAATAAGAAATTTTTGTATGTATACCTGTTAAAATGTCAAAGACACGAGTTCATAATATTATGACAGTAATATAATTTATCACGGATTAAAACATTTGAAAACACCATACATATAAATCTATCTATCTATCTATCTATACTTCTATACTATATAATAAAACTGAAACCAAAGCATGATTTTTTGGCGGCAAAATGCACCTTCTTAAATCATTCAACTTTTCATATTAATCTTTGCTGTATAATATAAATATCATTAAATTTATAATAACCATTAATCTAATATAATACTCCGTATTAATCAAAAGTTTCTTATTAATAAGATATTTTTGGTATGTATATTTGTTAAACGTCAAAGATACAAGTTTTTAATATTTTGATGGTAATATAATTTATCACGGGTTAAAACATTTGAAAACACCATAGATATAAATATGTTGACAAAACAACTTTTTATGTTAATTGCGATTTAAATTATTTCTATCTTAATAATTGAACATAGATTAAACATTGCCGAAAATGTTTTTTTATTTAATAGCTAGGTTAATACCCATGCGAAATTGGAAAGGTGTAAATAAAATTACTATGTAGATTAAAATAACAATGGATGGGTATACCAATATGAATTTACAAAAGAAAATGGATATCAGTTATGGAGATTTTAGTACGTAGTATATATATTTCATCTATTGATAATATACTTACTAATGAAAAAAAACTTATTTTGAATATTGAAATTGGAGCGTATTATATGACTGCTGTGATATTAATCAGTACATAAGTATTTATTATGGAGTATTGGGAAAAAAAATAATACTTTGTATTTTTTTTTATTAATTTACGAGATAACAATCACACATATCTTTTTAATGTTACACCTTGATTTCCTTGAGCTGGTCTCAATTAGAGGTCTATTTTTTTGTTCGTAATTTCTTAATGTTTTGTGTTATGATTTTCGTATCAAGTTAGTTCTACTAAAATTAAATTTTCCATTATTTTATAAAACATAAATTAAGACTAATTACTCAACGAATAATCGTATCAAACATACGAGATACGTGTATATCATGATAACAGTTACAAGGAAACGTGTATCTTCGCATTAATTTTTCACGTGTATATAATTCAAGTTAATTTTAAACGTATAATTTTTCTATATGATAAATTATCTTTGTTAAAGTTGATATCCAAACATGATTACCTACTTAAGTCTTTTATATATACCGGTGCAGCTTTGCACGGGTATTAACCTAGTTTATGATATTCATTAAGTCTCACAAACAAAAAATATACATGTGAAAACATTTTCATCATAAAATGTGTATGTAACGATTTGAGAGAAAATTTTAAAGTTTAACAATAATTTGAGTGTAGTTTAAAAAAATATCAAAAGGGAATAGGGTTTGAAAAATGTGTTTTATTAGGTGAATTGTTATTGCACCCTTTATAAAATGAAAAATTAACAAGTAATACCACAACAGGTGAATACGACTTATTTATAATTTACTCTATATGATTTTACTGAGTATAGTTTCATGTAGTAGTATGAGCTTTAGACCTGTCAAACGGGTCAGGTCATATATACGGGTCGGATCAAATACGGGTTAGGGTCAAAACACAGGATATAAATAGTTTCAAACGCTTAATTTTTTACTACTTTTTAAGTATAAAAAATTGATATTAACTTTTGATTAATTTTAAAATTATTTTATCATTAAATGATAAAAAAAGTTGTATTAAATTGAATATTTGTTTATATTTTTAATTTAGTATTGAAAGTGTTGATTTTTTAAATTATAAATCGAAATATAATAATATATAAACATAAATATTTTAAATTAATTTTAATAAATTTCCTTTGACCCAACGGATGACGGGTTGGGTTGGGGTTAGACCCTAATTAATGAGTCATTTCGGATTTGGGTCAAATGGGCAGCATGTCGGAAAAAAGGTTCATGATCATGAAACACGGGTCGGGTGGGTATGGTATGCGGATCAGGTTAAGTTGTGACAGGTCTAAGTATGACCATGTTCTTTTCAGTTTATTTAGTTATATAATCAATACCTTATGATATTGGACATACAAAGTACTATGGATACTTTTTTCCGATACATAATTATTTTTTGTGAGTGCATATATTATCATCCATAATTTTTACGTACTTTTAGATCATTTAATATATAACACCACTATAAAACAGACCCGTGAATTTTCACGGGTTGTAAAACTAGTATTTGTTATATTTGACTGAGCAAATATCGCAAATATCCTAATAAATGAATATGTGTATTTTTAGATTTATATGTACGTTTTCATGTTATATAATGGACCAACTTAGGTTATAATTGTATCTTAGGAAATTAGAAATCTAAGGGAGATTAAAAGGCGTTATTATCGGTGGAAGGATTAAGAGAGGTGGGAATTGAAGGTGTGTGATGAAAAGATGTGGAAGCTTCAAGCCGCCTTCAATGACAATTATCAGAACAGGAGTCGTCGGAGAAGGTAGTGATAAGTTGTGATTTTACATGTTTTTTGTCCCACATTTTTACTACTTTTATAAACTGATTTAGTATCAGTAGTTGTTTTATTCAATTTAGCTTATAAGAATCTAGCTTAATTAATGTCACTTGAGGATAATTATCGGATTTATGTTATTGCTGCTTCGATTATTTGATGTTGTAGGTACAATTATGGGTCAAAATAGCAAAAGTCTATTAAGAACCGAGACAAATGAAGACGGGTCAAACCCGACTTTGACCCAATCCATCTCCATCTGACATTACAGCAATTCCTCACAAACCCAATTCCACTTTTACGGAGTACCTAATTACCTCCTCCGTTTCCAATTTGGCAATTCCATTTCCCACCATTATCAATATCACCAACTTCAAACAATCATATATTCACCATTCCTCCGACTCATCCTTAATTTCACAAATTACCCAAACTCCAATCAATTCCATCACCACCACATAGATGATAGATCACCTCCATTATTCACGGTCAAACCATCATCTCCATTGAATTTCAATCACTCCATCAGGCGACCACCCAGCTCTCGACCTCCGGATCCCGACCAGAAACGTCGCCGGAGCACCACCTCTCCATCTCCGGCGCAGCAGCAGCAGCAGCAGACTCCAAGCGCCTCATCCTCCATCCCCGTCGACATCCTTACATAAAGTTAATCCACCCTGCTCTCCGTCTCTGGGTCGATTGTTTTGTTTTAACTTGGAGAGAAAATGACGATTCAGCCCCTCCATTTCATTCATTTGTGAATTTAAAGTGAAGGTCGTTGTAGTGTTTTCAGAGATGTTGATGAAGGTACAGGAATTCGGAAATGGCTGATAAGTGTCATCTGTGTCAATGGTGGTGAAGTGGTAACGGGGGAAGTGAGTACAAACATAGAGGGAAAGAGAAGGGTGAGAGTGAGATACTGATTACTGAGATGCACAATGAGGGGAAAAAAGGGTGTACTTTCTAAGCTACAGTCCCTTTCTTGCTTTTTAAGAAAAAGAAAGATGTAAATAGATAGATATTGGATCGGGTCATCTCGGACAAAGGTTATCTGGGGTCGAGTTCATGTTTGGGTTGGCCTGAAGAGGCTTGTATTGGGTTACAGCCCTTACAGGTCATCCGGTCGGGTGGGTCGTGTTACTGTATTTTCGGGTCAGATGAGTTAATTTTACTTGGGTTTCGTGTCGGGCAGATTTGCCATCTCTAACTATGGGTAGCCGGAGAGGGTGGCGATAAACTATTTTGGGGAGAAACCGGGAATTATAAGAGGTGGTTAGTCGTATCGGTATGTTTAGTACAATGAAAAAAGACGTCTGTAACTAACTAACTAACTAACTATACTGAATGTAATCATTCTCAGTTTTGAGAGACTATGATCCCAAGCTGGCATCATATAAGTGACTCAATTGGTTTGTACATTAGTAGCTACCGAAAAAAGTTTATACACATCAAATTCTCAATACATCATGCTACAGCAGAAAATGATGCAAGTTTACAAGCTAGTATCAATTAAGTGTCTAAATGTTCACAGTATCTCTCCTAGTTAGTACAAAACTGTACAAAATGTAGAATGTCCCCTGTTGATCCACTATCTCATGAGTCATGACAAAAAAAAAAAAAAAAAAACTACAGTGATCGCTAGAATATGCAGCAATTAGCCTTAAGCTTGTATGATTTATCTAAGCTTGACTTCTGTGGAGCTGTTCCAAACGAACTGGTATTGTGGCATCAAATCGAGCACTTTGAGGATTCTCTGCAAACGCGACATGGTAAGCGGAAACACATGCTTGAGGCCATGCTATAGAAGCTCGACTCACAAAGTAGCCAACCAAGAAGCCGTAGACACATATCTCAGTTGCATATTCTTTGCGAACGACAAGTGCCCAGGCACCACCTGCAAGGGCACTCAAGGCACCTCCTGCAACTCCACAATAAAAGCAGAATGAGCTTGTCAGGTCGCAGTCTATCAGCTCTTCCATGACCGCTATCCTGAACATCTGCCACGTGTCAGCCGATGCTAGCACGATCCCCTTCCCGTACACTCCCACGTGGACAAACCCCCATCGGTTGGCCCACGTGACAAGGCTCGATGCAACGCCTGAGTAACAGTCAGCACAGGAGAACAGGAACTCATCTGAGTCCCCCGAGATGAGTTGGACCGCTCTTGCTGAACCTCGGACTAGGCTGACAGCTGGTACTAAGATTGATCCAGAGCAGACAGCTCCCATCGAGTGTTTGAATACGTCTTTTAGGGCCGTGCAGATGTCCATTTTCTTATCACAGGAAAAATGTGCGTGCCTCACACGAGAAACAGCAACCTGCACCAGCAGCAGAGGGAGTAAGAATGATCATCATTTAAGTAATTATCTGTACTAATTTGTCCATATTTGTTGATAATTCTTGAATTTAGCATTGAAGACAGACAGAATAACAGAGAGTTTTGTGGCTATGCTGCTAACCTGCAAGACATTCCTGATCACCTGCATTGTCCAGGCCATGCTCAGTAGAATGATAGCAATGAGAAGACGATCAACCCAAGTACCAGTCGAAGTGGCCCCACCAATCCCGGCAACCAAAAGTCCAGAGTAACCGACACCAACAGCAATAGCGAAGGTGGTCAGCAGAATCAATTTCAGAGGAGAACCCAGGGTTGAGACAGTTAGTACTGCTACAGCATGGTCGAAGCGAGGACTAGCCCAACAGGCGTAAAGGGACTGAACCACAGCTACCACAATCGACAACACACCACAACCCAATCCCGGGGCTAACCCGATACAAAGCAAGAGGACTCCCATGGCACAGGTTATCAAGGGTCCCAACCAAAATGCCAGTTTAATGGCAATTGATGGATTACAGTAAATCACAATTTGCCACGTCAAACCAGTGGTTGCTGACAATCCAACGGCTGTCAACATTGGTGGGTACCAATCTGATGGACGAAAATCGCGTCGAGAAGAGATGAAACCTCTGATGATTAAGACCACTGCTAGCAATGCAACTAATGCCAACTGCAAATAGAACAAAAACACCAGAATCTTGCCTGCCATTGTCGGCTTCTCCACTGCGATTCTTTCTTCTGCCTCTGCCATCTGCATTTATTTATATTAATTTCCCCAAGAAAATGTGTAAACTTGTTGATTAATTAAGCTAAAACTCGTGTTTATTAGTGGGGGGCTTCAATCAATTTTCAGTAATAAAAAGTAAAAGAAAAGAAGAAGAGAAGTAACGTGTAAAACAACCCCCCCCCCAAAAAAAAGCACATAAAAAAATGGTGATGATGATGATGATGATAACTTGCACAGATAGAAGTCGTCGTCCATTTATTCAAAAAAGAAAGAAAGAAAAGAAGGTAAATACGAAGGTGGGATTCTTGTGAAGGTTTTGATCAGCTCCTGGTGTGGGCGAAATAACTGCTGCAGAGTCCATTATTCGTGCCATGTGATCGACCATCAACTGTAGTCTGTAGTTACATTCAATTGACTCAAACAAAATATGATACTCAATGGAGTATTTATTAGAGTAGTATTTGGGTTAATGAGTGTAGGAGAAACGAAATGAAATGAAATGAAATGAAATGAATGCATACAAGATCATTATTATTATTATTATTATTATTAGTATTATTTGTTGTTATTGGGTTGATTATGGAATGGAAAATATACAGGCGAGGAATTAGGGACAACAACTAATTTGACCGGGTTTGGGTGGAGTTGTCAGTTTGTTGGCTATAGCTGATTAGTTTACCTTCTGTTTCACTCTTTTTGGTACTACTCCCAATTCTATGATTGGGGGAATTTTATTCTATTCTAGTAAAATGAATGATTCTGATAGGTCAACGTTGTTGCTTTGCCTACTCTATTCTCGGCGGACTGCGCCTATCGCTCATCAATGGACTAGGACTACCATCAATCCATAATGCTTTCTTGGTTCCACCCTTGGGCGAATCCAGCAATTTTATGTACGATGACTCGATTATTATTCTATTATTTTTATGTATTTGCGGGGCACACCGCACATGTAATTAAATACTGGTGTAAATGATTAAGAGTCAACTCGTACATCCCTTGGATCTATGCTATCAAAGCTTAGTCACGCTTAGTTTGGAAGCTTGGCTAGGCTCATTTTTAGTTTCTTAATATTTCCGGTCATTTTGGGGAGTAGTACATCATGCACGATGGTAGTTGATTCTATAACTTTGGATGACACTTGCTTGTCCGGGCATGGGAGTAAGGGTGGCCGATTGTTTGTCGTCAGAATTAGTTCCGTTTAGTAACAAACATTTCTAGACTTCCGTTGTAGTTCAATATTTACTAAATTAATTGGTTTTAGACATCAGATTCTTCACAATTCCATGCCTCAAGTGGATGCGCCTTATTTTTTCCATTATGCCCGATTATTTGTCATGTCGATCACTGCTTGATGAGAGTCCTACTGCATTGGCTCCCTTAGAAAGGGATGTCAACTAGCAGACTTCTCAATGACTGGGCCTCATGTCGTGCCAATTGTAAAGCAATAAATTCAACTTCCATGGTGGATTTAGCTAAACATATGTTTGTTTATAGGAGGCATTAAGAAAAAGTTGTAATGACGAACAATTGTAATAGTGACTCCACCTAAAAAAATTTACGCGAGCAAAATGAACTCACGTGATGAGACTATTTTGAGACCCGATATTACATTCGAATATGACATTATTATGACCCAAGCTTGGATTGACATACTCTTCTAGACCCAAACCTAAATTGATTGTCACGATGTTTATTCGTATGACTGTTTTAAAATTTTTGGAGGTTCAATTAGGGTATCAAATGTGAGGCCTTAAATATACCTATAGGTACAAAAATTTTATTGGAGTGCCAAATACTCCGTAAATAAATAAATCATTTTAAGTTAATGTCCCATTTTAGTCCAATTTGATTATTTTGACCAAAGTAAACGAAATACGGGACAATCTGAAATACAAAACGGTCTTTTTAATTTGGATCTTTAGACTCAAAAGGAAGACTAATTAGGTCACGTTCACCAATAAACCCACAAATGGATTTGTGATTGCAAAAGTTTATCAAGAGTAACGAAAACTTTATAAATAGAGATCTTCTTATTTATTTGAGGATAATTTAAAATCCGAAGGAAGAAAATTATAAGTGAAACTCGACCACGGAAATATAGAGAAGTTCCATAAATTCCATTTGCAGAACACCTCTACGGCATTCAACAAGCTAAAGCACACCAAATCGTGCTGCTTGCTCACCTTAGTGTAGAGCGTATACCACCTTTACATACAAGTGTCATTTATTTCCTCTACAAGACACCTTTGCTGCACTTAACAAACACACAAAACTGTCACTTGCTCTTAAAACTTATACTTGATGCTCTCCGGGTAGAAATTTGACCCATATTTGAAATTGAAATAACTAAGACCGCAATGACTTGATCCGAGGTGACCTAATAACCTTAGATTCGAAATTGATCCAATCAGAAAATATTCTATATAACCCGTAACAAAACGTATAGCAAAGTTAAAATGGCCCAACTCAAAGAACTAAACTTATGAGTTGAAAATGAAATATGTACGTGAGAAACTTGCAAAGAAATATCAATTGAATTAGTTTTATCCTTAGAATAGCTTACAATTCTACAAAGCAATCAAAACTTGAAACACAAATTCTTGTTTAAGACGGAGATATCAGTCATAAATGTAATACGGATCAAATATTATAACATATGCATGAATAAGTCAAACGTGGTGCTAGCATAAAAATAATGTGCTTTTGTCATTTTCATTATACTTGACTCGTTATAACCTTGTTACGGATATATCCGTGTCATTCAACTTTGAAAAGGTATAGCCGTATAGCGTATGATTGCATTGGTCAAAGGTGAAGAGCAAAAACAATCACATTGTTGGACATGTTTCACTACAAGATGTGGAGATGTCTTTCATCTTGTAAATCAATCAAGTGCGTTTCCTTCATGGCCAAGCATGTGGGGACTCTGCTATATTATTAGCTTCAAAGTGTATGCGTTTTTGTTCTTACGCTTTGCGCAAAAGTTACTCGACCTAGCCCCCCAACCTAGCATGACCTAATAAGAACCAATTTTTAGCTACACTTGATTGGACATCGTTATTCAACATTCAACAATGTATGAAATACATGTACAAACAATTAAACTTGGGGGCAATTCTCATAATTCTCGATAAATTTTAGTACGTGACGAAAGTATACAGTGAACAACACATTATTACACATCAAAACTTCATGCTATTAAATCTTGAAGATACGTTTGTTTTGGAACAGTACTTCGTCGGATAAGTTTACTATTAAATCTACACTAGGCTACTTAAGAGGTACTGACACAACTTTATCACCCGAACCCCTTGTTTGATGTACTATTTGAAAAATACCGGTACAACAACGAGTACGTATGTTTTTATGGCTTGTGGCTCATGGTAGGTTAATGGTAAATGCTAATCGAGTGAAATGTAACATGGGTGACAACCCGACGTGTCCGCGTTGCAAGGATAAGGAAGAATTAACCGAGCACCTACTTCGGTCTTGCCCCATCTCAATACAAATTTGGAGCTTAATTGGTATTGAGGAGTCCAATACTTCATTTTATACTTCACCTTTTTCGGATTGGTTATCGAAAAATGCCAGCAACGATGTTACCACATTGGTTGCGGACTGACCAATTTTATTTTGCTATAACTTGTTGGTGGATATGGAGATGGGGGAATAATATAATATTTGGACGTGATAATAACGAGAATACAACGAAACCACAAACCTTCTTATATCAACAATTCGAGACAACAAAATTGTCGTTCGACAGGTTTGATATTTTTATCCCGACACCAAGACCCCCTACTGTAGAAATCTTTGTCCGATGGCTACCTCCACCGCATGGATGGACCCAATTAAATACCGATGGTGCGTCGAAGGGCAACCCCGGTCAAGCTGGAGTTGGCGGTATCTTCCTAGACAAGACGGGTAACTTTATAACAGCTTACTATTTTTCTTGTGGTGTTTATTCCTCTATGAAAGCCGAGCTTACTTCTTGCGCTACTAGCCGGATTGGAAAAGGCTAAATCGCTAGGAATGAAGAAGCTGTTAATTCACACGGATAATTCCTCGTGTGTCAACCAGCAATAATTTAAAATTTATTGTCCGCCGATGTCGACAGTTGATTAGAGGCGGAGACTGGCATATTAAGCTGGAACATATCTACAGGGAAGCAAACCGGGCGGCTGATTTATTAGCTAACCCTGGAGTTAAGGACGTAAGGACGTAAGTTCAACCTATGATTCATTAAGTGCATCTCAAAGCACCACCACAAAGGCTATGAATCAGTAGACATCTTAGAGATAAGGACTTTAGACTCAATCAATTGTTTCACTCTTTACTTGACTTTAGAGTCTTAAGTACTATTTCCCTTGAACTCTCAATGACTAGTCTCATAGTTAGCCCTTTGGTCAAGGGATCAACGATGTTGCTTTCGGACTTCACATAGTCTATAGCAATTACTCCGTTTTTCAGGAGTTGTCTCACCGCGGCGTGTCTAATTCTCATGTGTCGTTTCTTCGTGTTATAGACATTGTTCTTAGCCACGCCTATGGCAGCTTGAATCACAATGTAGGGAGATTCAGACCGACCGACCTCCCCAAATTGTATATTCGCTAGCAAGTTTCTCAACCAATATGTCTCATGTCCAGCTAATTCAAGAGCAATGAACTCAGACTAGAGCGAGTCATACAAGTCTGTTTCGAAGACTTCCACGATATAGCTCATTCACCCATGGTAAACACATAACCACTTGTAGAATTAATTTCATCGTTACCAGCGACCAAATTCATCACAATACCCTTCCAACACGGTGGGGAACTTAGGTCGAGTACAGTGAGTTCATTAAAAACGTGGCAAATTCCACTAGAGTTTCGGATAACCTTAACTCCTAGGATAACACAACAAGTTTGGCTTTGAACCTTTCTATTAGGCCATCAACTCTCATTTTCTTTTTGGAGACCCATTTAATACTAATAGGTTTAGTCCTGTCCCAAATCCCGACCCAAGACGAGGTAGGCCGGACCGGAACGGGCGCGCGCGTGTGCGAGCTGAATTAAGCACCTCGCAAGCCCATATAAAAGGTCTCCTTCACCCACTAGTTTGAGAAGGAAAGAATAGTGAGGTATATAATCATTAATACACTTCACTCATTCTTCTATGTGGGATAGTGAAAAGTCACTTGACCAAAATCAAGCCTCTATTTCAAACAACAACAACAATAATAATAATCATGTTACCATTGGTGAATTTTCATTTACCAGCGCCAAAGTAATTCATAAACCCAATATCGTCGAGCTTTCAAGCAAACACATACGGAGTATAAGATTAAGACACATTCAGATATATTTCGCATCTTTTAAGATCAATTTACATCTTGTACGGGTCAATAATTTGTACATCAACAACACAACAACCTTACATGTGACTTGATTTCCCATTTTCACAATACCATACTCATTTTTTTGTAAGAAAACATTCTGTGGACATGACATAGGTCCACCCTGACGCGGCCACGCGCGGGTTTGGGGAGGCGAATGAATCTCCATATGAGATGGTCAAATTGAAATTTAAATCGAAGTAGGAGTCGCCACCGAATTTTGTGGTTATTCGGAACCGTTCGAGCCCACTCTATGTCGTAGTGGGCCGTATACAAAATACGGCCCATTTCCGATGTCAGAGTTTATTGGGCTCGTCCCTTTGCATTACGATACCGATACCGACATTATCGGATACCGTGTATTGAATGACTCTCGTTGCCAATGGATTCGGACATCCAGAAACCATGGTTCTGAGTAAGGGGTGAGGGTACGTGTTGGGAAGTTCACTAAGAACACCCAACCCCGCCCGCACTTAGCGGCCTTTACTAAGATATCGTTCGTTTTTTATGTACACGGGTTAGTTCGACGGTTGAATGATATGCAAAGATTATTTTCCCTAAGCATGTGAGAGAAAAATAAATGGGTTGCTAAGTCGTTTAATGCATATTAAACTAATAACGTCAAAGTTATTTTAGCATGTGAAGTCGTTTTAGTCTAATAAAACAATAAAATAAATAAAAAGCTACAAACACGAGAAAACGAGTTAGTAACGTTTGAATAAATCGAATAAAGACATGAATAAATAATATGCATGACTCGAAAAAAGTTTTAATGACACGTGATGGATTAACACGTGTTGACCGAGGTCGAAAAAAAAAGTATTTATCGAAATATGTCGCGAAAGTCGCATTTTAATGTAAGGTTCGAAAAGAATAAAAAATAGAAAAGCGAAGAAACGAAAAAAAAGGAGCCGGCGAACCAGGCTGCTGCGCGAGTCGCCTGACAGGTGCACGACTCGCGTGGCAGCCTGTTCGGGTTTTTTTGTTTGTTCGAAAATCGTTAATTTTTATAAATCGCGTACAAATATGGATTAATTTATACTCGATTTATATTTTCGATATTCGTCGTATTCGATATTCGATTATGAAATCGATATCGAATAGTCGGAATGAGTTTAGAAAAGGTTTTGAAAAAAAGTTTGTTTTGAACGAAAAAAAGTTTGTTTTGAACGAAAAGTAAAAAAAAAAGAATTTGAACGAAAAAGATGTTAATTCTCTCCGCGTTTAAAATCATCGAATTTTGTTAAAAAAAATGTAATGATTTTGTTAGCATCAACGAGAATTAATTAATTTAGTTCTTGTAAATACAATATTCGATTAGAGAATCGGTATCGTATTTTAAGAATGTTATATAAAAAGTAGTTTTTTTAGTATCGATTATTAGAAAAATATATGCGATGAACACCCATATTAAAATAGGAAACGACCGACGAAAACTTAAAAAAAAAAGAGAAGAAAAACGTGAGAAAGAGGGAGAGAAGGGAGAAGAATCGGGTTTGATTTACACCCTCAACCTACATGCTTCGTTTTCTCGGTACAAGGCTCGTCGGACGGTGGCTTAGGCACGGGAGCGTCGAGATGATGCGGGTGAGTTAAGGTGGTGCGGATTTTTGGACGTGTGATGGGATTGGTTCGGCCGGATGGAAGGAGGTTTCGTCGGTATTTCGGTATTCCTTCGGATGTGTGTCGAGACTATTCTTTTGCTAGATATCGAGTATGTGTGTGACTAATAATTGTTGTGTATTGATCGATAGTTCATGTATTTTTTGTGTTGAATATGAGGTCCTATTTATAGGAGTCGAGGTAGTCTTGCTTGTGTGACAAGAAATACCGGTTTGGATAGGAAACACGAGAGTTCGAAAGAGAACGAAAGTCTCGTTTCTTGGTGGAGAAGCCAAGTATTCGGCTGGTTGGGGAGTGTTGGATGAGTATTCGGCTGTCTTGGCCGAGTATTTGGAGCTCGGTCGGTGTCTGATTCGGTTTCCGGATAGAATTCCTACTTGAGATCGAATTCTATCCTTAAACGGATTTGTTTAATATTATTTGAAAGCTGATTTTTGTGGTGTTCGAGTCCGAACTGGACGTGTAGTGTCACGGCCAGCTCGTGTGACTCGGGAAAAAATATCTTCGACCGGGTTTGACTCGGTCGCTAAAAGACGGTTTTGCCCCTGGTGTCGGAATTGACCCAAATTAGTCTCATTTGACTCGAAACGACCCACTGGGCCTGGATTTGAGGTTGGTTTTGTAAGATATGTACTCCGTAATAAGCCTAAACCAAATGTCCATGATTTCGAGCCCGTATCCGAGTCCATTAAAGCATGTTTGCGTCCTATCATCATCGGGTGTTTGGTGGGACCTACTATAGACACATGGCGGTCAAAATGTGGGTGTCTACAGAGCCCCCACTCTGACTGAGGCTTGGACAAGGCGAAAGTCAGAGTAGCTACCAGGCCAATCGAGGATTAAGACCTGACAGACTTCCGATCGGGTCGTTTAAAGTCCATTAGAGCTGCGTGAAGGGCTCGCCAGCCATAAGATAAAAATCATACCTGGGCAGAGAATGGCGCGGGGACTTCTACTAAAAAGTCTTGGGTGTGTCTGTTTACAAGCACATCTATCTTGGAATGACGCGGGAGCCTCTATTGGAAGCTGTGGGTATACCGCTTACTGATAATCCCACTCGGTAATAGCGCAGGAGCCTCCATTAGAAGCTGGGGATGTACCGCTTACTGATACATCCGATTCTTCAGTAAAAATGTTGCTTGAATTTTCACTGGGAATTTTCTTTTGAGAATTCTCCGGGAGTCTTGGGATACCTGTCTGTTTTGCATGCAACATTCAGATAAAACATTGACTCACGCTGGGGAAGAAAATTATTTTTTGACTGATTTTTTGGAAAGAGCAAAAATGCCGAAAATTTTGAAAAAATTTGGAGATGCCGATTTTTTTTTTTTTTGGGAAATTAGACTGCTTGGGATGACTTGATCCCTAATCAGATTCTGACACGGGTTCCTAAAACCCTCTGGTTAGGTCTGTATGCCTATGTGAGGTAGGGAACATTGTAAAAATCCCTATTTCAGGGGTGACTAGGAGAGAGAATTTCTCTATTATAAATAGAGAGTTCTTGCCCTTTAATCTTCTCATATTCCAACCCAAAACATTTCCTTCTTATCTTAAAATCGCTTCAGACTTCTTAAGATAAAACAAAACTTTCTGCTATGGGTATCGAACATCTGACCGCGATGCTTCACGCGTGGGCCCAGGATTTCCGAGATGGAGACAAGGTTCAGCTTACTCAGATGGGAATTGTGGCTTTGTTCCCGCTCCAGCGACTTAAGGTGGATACACATTTCTTGGATGCTTGTTTAACTTTTTGGGATACTACCCATCATGTTTTCGCCTTTCCCCGGGGAGAAATATGTCCCCTTCCTGAAGAAATTGCTGCTGTAGGGGGTTGATGTCCCAATGCTCATCCTGCTATTCCTCCTTTTTATCCTGATCCAAGGAGGAGATTGAGGGACTTTCTTGGGTTATCTCATGTTGAGACCTCTCGTATGGTAAAGGGAAATTCTGTTTCCCTGTTTGATTTGGCTGATAAATTCATGGATCCAAATGGTGCCAGAATTTCTTCTATCCACAGGCGTAGGGCCTTTGCCTTCTGTATGTTGCACCGATATACCTTTGAAGGTCGGATGGATGCTGACTCATGTTTGGGTGAAATCAGGCTAATCAGCATAGTGGATCAGATGGAGGCAGGTTATAGCCCAGCCTGGCTGATAACTGGGGAGATTATCATGGGCCTTGACGTTAGGAGGCTTGACCCGGATCGGCAATTAACGGGTAGTATTCGTCTTCTGCAGGTATTTAACCTTTTTCTCTCTTTTTTTCGAAAATTTTTCCGAAAAACTGATTTTAATTTCCGATTTTTTTTTTTTTGAATTTTCCGAAAATTTTGATTTATTTTTTTTGATTTTTTGAATTTTCGAAATTTTTGAATTTTCCGGAATTTCTTTTTTTGAATTTTTTTTTATTTTTCGAAAGTTTTTGACTTTTCGAAATTTTTTGCAGATTTGGTTATCCGAACGTCTGTCGATTATAGAGCCCCCGGTGAGCATATCCAGATATCAAAGCTGTCAAATTGGCTCGCGGTCCCGACGAATTAGCTCGAGTCATCATATAAATCGGAAATATTGGGATGAAGAGCTAAAATTCCATGGCGGGCCCTTGATTAGGTGGAACGTGATCTGGTGGTTCCTCTCGAAGATGACGGGCCTAGCTAAAAGAGATAAAGCCCGTTACCTGGTGATCTTGTCCTTGGACTGGACCGTCCATATTTACCCAGATCGTCTTCTAAGGCAGTTCGGTTCGTTTCAACAGATCCCCGAAACTGAAGCAATTATTAGCGTTTCGCTCCAATTGACGGACGCTATGTGTGACACGTGGTTACAACGCTGGTTTACCCGTGTCATGTGGACTATACCTCGCCCTTGTCAGACCGCTTGGGTTTCCGAATCATATCTCAAGTGGGCTTCTGAAGAATCTAAAGAGGCCCGTGAAGCTTTAAAGACCGATGAGGCTTTTGACTTAGCCCGTAGAGAATCGGTGAAAGACAATGGATGGTTTTTTTGATAAGGAGGAAATCCCAACTACCCATGTCCGGCCACAGTCGGGTTCTAAGCCAAAAACTAAGACTCGAGCTAAAGAGACCGGTGCTAGCGACTTAGAGAGAAGACTTGGACCAAAGCTAGCGGTCCGAGACAGACTTGGGCCACGGGAACGGTTACCCGAGAGGGCAAGGGCCCGGCTAGGACCGACTGAGGTGACCGGGGAGTCAAGTTCGAAGAAACGAGCCCGGGTTAAAGAGATTCCCTTGGTGATTTGGGAGCGTTCACCTCCACGCCGACGTTGGTGGACCGAAAAAGAGGCTAAGGACAAGGGAAAGGGAAAAATGCCTTCGATTTTTTTATTATTTAAATATTAGTACTATTTGTGTGTGTTTTTTTTGGATTTTTTTTGTAATTGGATTTTTTTTGAAATAAATAAAGGAAGTTTATTAAAAAAACCGTTCCTGTTTTTTTCGATTGTAGTGGTTGCGCCCTTTTGAGGGGCTGCCTACGTACCCGCAAGTAGCGGAATCAAACCAAACGTAGTTCAGACTTAATTTGCAATTTCGAGATACATCCAGACTATTGGTTCAAGATGTTTATAACAGTAGAATAAGTAATTCTAACTTTTGACTTGTCTTTAAAAGTTTATTTTTGAAAAGATGTTTTTAATAAACTTTTGCAAATGACATTGAGAGAAACGGGTTAAGGGTAATAACGTTTCAGCTGGTCCAGGTTAGTTGGGTTGACAAACTCATTCCCGTCCAGATCTGTTAGCATTACCGCTCCGCCTGATAGAATCTTCTTTACCAGATATGGCCCGGCCCAGTTAGGTTTGAATTTTCCCCTTGGGTCCACTGGTAATAAAGCTCGAACAGACTTGAGAACCAAGTCTCCTTCTTTGATATTCTTGGGCCTTACCCTTTTATTGAAGGCTCGTTGAATTCTTTTTTGATAAATCTGTATGTTATTGAGGGCACGAGATCGTCGTTCGTCTAAAAGTACTAGCGAGTCATATCGTGCTCGAACCCAATCGGCTTCGGGTACTTGACTTTCGAGTAGGATTCTGAGTGACGGTACCTCTAACTCGACAGGTTGGACCGCTTCCATCCCGTATGTGAGGTAATACGGTGTTGCCCCGGTCGCAGTACGAATCGAGGTTCGATATCCCCAAAGGGCAAATGGTATCTTATCGGGCCAATCCCGATAATTGTCAGCCTTCTTTTTGAGTATGGTGATGATAGTTTTGTTAGCTGCTTCTACCGCTCCATTGGTTTGGGGTCGGTAAGGTGAAGACGTATGCCTTTGGATCTTGTACTTGGCTAACAGGGCTGCCGTTTCGGCTTGAAAGTGGGTCCCGTGGTCACTGATGAATTCATGAAGGATCCCATACCGGCATATTATCTTATTTTGGATAAATTTGGCAACATGGCTGGTGTTGAGAATACGGTAGGATTCCGCTTCGACCCATTTGGTGAAATAGTCGATTGCTACCAAAATGAAGCAGTGTCCTCCGGTTCCCGAGGGGTTTATCTTTCCAATTATATCGATTTCCGACGTTGAAAACGGCCAGGGTGACGTCATGGTATACAGCAGGGATGGTGGCATATGCTATACATTAGCGAAAATCTGGCAATTATGGCAATGTCTGACGTAAAGCTGACAATCGGTTTCCATGCTGTTCCAGTAATATCCGAGTCTCATGATCTTTCGGACTAGCATTTGGGCGTTCATGTGAGGACCACACTCGCCATCATGTACTTCGGCCATGACCTTCTCGGCGTTACCCTTATCGACACATAAAAGGAGAGCCCCCTGCGGTGTCTTTTTGTAAAGCTGTCCGTCATCGGTTCGGACGAACTGGGTCGCTAGCCTACGCAAGGCCTTTTTGGCTCGATTGTCGGATTCGGGTGGATATTCCCTGGTTGTTAAGTATGTCTGGATCGCCTTGTACCACGGCTCGGGATCGGGTATCTCGATATCCTCGATGTCGTGGATATATGCTGGCTCGGATCGTCTTTCGACGCAGATCGGTATGCTGGTCATATGATCGGGAATATTTAGTAAAGATGCCAATTTTGAAAGTGCATCTGCGAACTGACTTTCCTCCCGAGGTAAGTATATATATTCTACCTTTTGGAATTGTTTCTCGAGATCCCTTATTCGTGCCTGGTAGGCCACGAGGTTGGCATTTCGGGTTTTCCATTTTTGGAGCGCTTGGTTAATGACCAGAGATGAGTCGCCGTGTACTTGGAGGTTTGTGACCCCTAAATCGGCGGCGGCTTGTAGCCCGTGTGTGGACATGACATAGGTCCACCCCGACGCGGCCACGCGCGGGTTTGGGTAGGCGAATGAATCTCCATATGAGAAGAATCGAATTGAAATTTAGGTCTATGTGGAGTCGCCACCGAATTTTGTGGTTATTCGGAACCGTTCGAGCCCACTCTATGTCGTAGTGGTCCGTATACAAAATACGGCCCATTTCCGATGTCAGAGTTTATTGGGCTCGTCCCTTTGCATTTGATAACAATACCGACGTTATCGGATATTGTGTATTGAATGACTCTCGTTCGCCAACGGTTTCGGGCATCCGGAAACCGAGGTTCTGAGTAAGGGGTGAGGGTACGTGTTGGGAAGCCCACAAAGGACACCCAACCCCGCCCGCACATTAGCGGCCTCTACTAAGAATTCGAATGACTTACAATACGCGCGCTAGTAAAACGGGAAAATGATATGCAAAGATTTATTTTCCCTAAACATGCGAATGTAATTGAAAGGGTTTCTAAGTCAATTTAATGCAACTAAAATTAACGTCAAAGTTGTATTTTAGCATGCGGGTTCATTTAGTATAATAAACGAACAAAATTAAATTAACAAGAGAAACAACAAACGCGTTATTAATGATATAATAATATAACGAATAATAACGGTTTGTGCAAAATTGAATTGAATTGAAAAAGATGCAAATATGGGGATGCACGGTTTGAAAAGATAGCATACATATGATTGATTATGCATATGTTGACCTAATGTCGTAAAATACTATCGAGTTTTGAAAAATAGAATAATGTACGACTCGTGTTTGAGTCGTTATGAGGCCACTCGATCGAGTGGTCGATGGACTCGATCGAGTGGAACCAAAAAAAATGATTCTGTTTTGCGTCAAAGACCGTACTCGGTCGAGTTATTGACTAACTCGGTCGAGTACATGGCCACTCGACCGAGTCACTGTGAGACTCGATCGAGTGGGTGTCATAATTAGCTTTCTGACTCGATTTTAGGGTGTCACTCGATCGAGTGACTAAGGCACTCGGTCGAGTGGCACCTGTGCGAACTTTGTTCGTTTGCAATTTAATTATTGATTTTGAAATTGCTTTTGATTTATGATAATTCGACGGTTTTACCGAATCGGACATAAATATTGCATAATTTATGTTCGACTTGATTTTTTTATAAATCGCGAATTTTGTTGAACCGAATATAAATATTGTTGAATTTATACCCGATTCTAAATTTGGAGTACTCGCTGTATCCCATATTCGATTATTTGAATCGATATGGAATATTAGAGTGAAATAGAAAAAATAAATAAATTGATTTTAGTCGTTTTAAATTAATTATCGTGATATGAGTAAATCACGTTAATTAATTCATATGACTTGATTGTTAGATTCGATATCCAATTACGGAATTGGTATCGAATCCAAAATCGATGCTTTACTTGAATAAATAAATAAAAAAACTTGATTCCCTCGACTTCTCCGACATCGAAATAAATCCCTAGGGATTGTGATGTCGGATCCGTGTCAACGGGTTTCGACCCTTGTTAAAATTGATGTTTAAAGAAATTGATGGATGCAAAATTGATGATGATAACGACGAGAAATAATGACGAATTCTTGTTTAAGTTGACTCATCTCAATAATCAAATAATCGGGGTACCGGGATAAGCGACCGTCAACGCTGTGTGCAGTACACTTGTATGTTCGTGTTTTCTTATCCCGATATCCCTCTTATTCGACACAAATCGATAAGTATTTTAATGTTTTGATGCTAACAATATTATCGATGTTATGATGCAATAATGATAACGAGGTAAATAATAAAGATCGTAATAGTAATAATAATAATAATAATAACAATAAACGTAATAATAATAATAATAATAATAAACGTAATAATAATAATAATAATAATAATAATAATAATAATAATAATAATAATAATAATACCGTAATAATAATAATAATAATAATAATAATAATAATATAAACAAAAAAAAAGACGAAGAAAAGAAAAGAGAAAGAAGAAGGAGGTTTCACCCTCAACCTACATGTTTCTGTCTCGGACTAAGGCTCGTAAACGTGGCTATGGCACGGGAGTCTTCGAGGTGTATGGAGGTTAAGTTGTGGTGGCTTGGGTTGGATTCCTAAAACTAGGTTTTAGGGTTTGCTAATATCGAATTCCTAGGGTTTGTCTAGGGTTCTTGTAGATGTGTAGGATTAGGGTTGTGTAACTTGCTAGGGTTGTAAAATGATGATGTCCTAGAGTGTACTAGGGTTTTTAGGGTTGTGAGAAGTTGATTGTCCTAGAGTGTACTAGGGTTTTTAGGGTTGTAAAAAGTTGTGTAATTGTGTTGCATGGGGTTGCTTATATAGGCAAAGCTAGGGCACCTTGGTGTCTAGGGTTTTGTGCCTTGACGGACATGATTTGATGGCCCGTTTGGAGGCGGACCGTGGGTGAGCTACTCGTAAACGGCTTTGACCGGGTTTTAATCCGGTCGCTAAAAGTCGGTTTTATTCCCGGTGTCGGTTTCGACCCAAATTAGTCTTGTTTGACTCGGAATGATCCACTGGGCCTGGATTTGAGGTCTGTTTGGTGAGGTTTGTACTCCGTAAGTGTGTTAGCCAACGATTAATGGATTTGAGCCCGTATCCGAGCGCGTAGAAACACGTTAGCGTCCGATCATCATCGGGTGATTTTTGGAAACTGCCATAGACACCTGGTGGTCAAAATACGGGTGTCTACAGAGCCCCCACTCTGACTGAGGCTTGGACAAGGCGAAAGTCAGAGTAGCTACCAAGCCCGTTAAGACCTGGTAGACTTCCGGTCGGGTCGTTTATAGTCCATTAGACTCGCGTGAAGGGCTCGCCAGCTATAAGACAGAGATCATACCTGCGCTGGATGATTGTGCTCCGTGGGGAATTCGGGCTTGTCGCGTAAGCCCTGGGTGTGCCTGTGTGTTGGCCCATCCCGTGCTATCCCGGAAAATGCTGCTGGGGAGATTTGATGACTTGCATGTCCCTGTTTGAGTCGTACCTGTATGAGTCACATAGAATGCATGCAACACGTAGGTGGTAAAATGACTCGTGCTGGGGAAAATGATTTTGAATTTTTTTTTTTTGAAAATTCGAATTTTGAATTTGAAATCCTGAAAGCAATCGCGAGCTAGGTTTTCAAAATGGAAAGGGATAGAAAAGAAATTCGCAGTATAAATAGACTGAAATCTGACCTTGTCGAAAAAGATCTTTTTTCAAATGGCTAAATTTTGCAAATTTCAAAGTGGAATCATAAGAGAGGGACCTACCGACAGACTCGACTCTGGACAGGACGAGTTGACTGACACAGACTGGACTCTCTAAGGATTGGACCGTGACTCGGTAGGGTAGTGGGCCGCCTAACAAGACTCTCAAGTTGCGCTATCCCGTAACCTAGGCGAGTGGCAACACGGTCGTATATCGAAATGGGATAGATATGCTATAGGGGACTGGCAGTAGTCCATAATGAGACTGTTTTAGTCTGGTGCCCTTCCGGATTTCCTATTTTAGGATACTTTTCCAAAGTGGGTGATGCCTCGAGTCTTGACAGATTCTTGTCTTCGACTGAGCCGACACACTACAGAAAGAAGGCTAGATTTTTTGTTGGATTTATCTGGATTTTGTGAGTGGATGGAGAACTTCTGCCTAGGAGAAGCCCCCAGGACAACAAAGCTAGCTGTTGAGAACATGATGGTGTCGTGACCGGAATAACGGCGCTTTTTGAATGTGTGTCAATGTGAGTGGTTGTGCCTCTGTTGAAAGGCTGCCTACGTATTCACGTGTAGTGAAATCAAACCATGTCGTAGTTCAGTGGATCGAAAGATGTATTATGGTGCCTAGTCTAATAGGACTTTGTGTGTAACTAGCCATAATGACGGTGTGGGCTAGGTGCATTCCCAGTGATGTCTTGATCAAAGGGCTTGAATGGTTAGGATATTAATCCTGTGACTGTGAGCGTTCTCCGGGGTAGCCCCCAGAGGTGGTGTGAACTATTTGGGCATGTTCTATGCCGACTGCAAGTTGAGTTCCCGTGTTCGGGGTTGGTAACTGGTTTGGATGGGAAGAATTGGGACGGGATTTTAACGAGTTTTGCTCTCGGGGATTTTAACGAGTTTTGCTCTCGAGGATTTTAACGAGTTTTGCTCTCGGGGATTTTAACGAGTTTTGCTCTCGGGGATTTGACGAGTTTTGCTCTCGGGGATTTGACGAGTTTTGCTCTCGGGTCTTTGACGAGTTTTGCTCTCGGGGATTTTAACGAGTTTTGCTCTCGGGGATTTGACGAGTTTTGCTCTCGGGGATTTGACGAGTTTTGCTCTCGGGGATTTGACGAGTTTTGCTCTCGGGTCTTTGTATGGTGATTGTGAATTTTGTTATGTAAAGGGAAAGTCGAGTAAAATGGCTCGAACTTTGATCGGGATAGGTTTTGATAATGCGGGATCTGGTTTCCATGTCTGGCCCTAATGGTTAGGGGTATCCTATGGTGCTTGAATCCTCAAAATTCCGGGCTGTCTCTGGCCTGGGTCTCGGGGAGGTCTTGAGGGTTGTAATGTGGGAAGGCTAGATGTGGTGTTAGCTGACCAGCTTGATTGTCACTCCCCTATTGGATGGTATTGATAATTTTGAATTTGACCGTACCACGGTCAAAGGATTTTCACTTGAGTTGACCGTTGACCACGGTCATGGGTATTTGATTTTTGATTGACCTCGCGATCATGGGGTTTTGATAATTTTGACCGTACCCTGGTCGTGGGGCTTTCACTGCAATTGACCGTTGACCACGGTCATGGGTATTCTGAATTTTTTTGACGATGGCCTGCTTTTTTTTGTTTTGGCCTTTTGCTTTTTTTTTTTTCATGGACTTTCGATTTTTTTTTTGTGTCCAGTTTTCTTTTTTTTGATG
This sequence comes from Agrostemma githago, assembly GCA_958450325.1. Taxonomy (NCBI): domain Eukaryota; kingdom Viridiplantae; phylum Streptophyta; class Magnoliopsida; order Caryophyllales; family Caryophyllaceae; genus Agrostemma; species Agrostemma githago. The sequence goes on along the minus strand of OY288250.1, from coordinate 67,909,910 downwards.
GCCTTCTTTTTGCTTTGGCCCTTTTTTTTTTTTTTTTTTTTTTGACTTTTGATTTTTTTGTCCAGTCAGACTAACACCTAAGGTAGGGATTGGTCAATCTTATCGGAGGGGTGTTTTATTGTGGGAAATGGGCTTGCCTCCCGTCTTGAACCCAAACTAGCAGATTACCTAGATTTGTCCTAGGATTCGATACCGCTCCTGCTACGGGTAGTTGTGTGGTTTTTTCTATACCAGACATGGAATAGGTAAAAAGAAAACATGGGCTCGGTTTCCTGCAATCATTATAAACGTGCCTATAATAGTCACGTGCATGTGCTCACAGTGTATGATGGTGTTCATCATGTTCTCGGAAACACATGAGAAAGAATATTGAAAGATGATTTTATTGAATTTTGAAAAAGAGGACAGAATACAGTTGACTCTGACTCTGACTTTGGAATAGAACACCCTAGACTCAGACTCAGACTCGGACTTAAATCAAATCCGGACTCTCGGATGATGTTGTCATTAGTCGTCGGCTTCTAAGGAATCGAGTTGATGTCCAGTATAGCCTTCAGTGGAAGCTTCGCCCAGATCTTCATTATATCGAAGATCGTCTTCAATTCTAATGCCCATTTCGGTAAGTACGGCAAAGTTTGTGATGCCGGCATACCTAAGATGGACGCGGTAAGAAGGTAGGAGGTTGTTGATGAATGCCTCCACTAGTGTCTTCTCGTTGGGCTTGTTTACCAACTTTACACTCTCGACCCTCCATCTTTGAAGATATTTAGTGAACCCTTCTTTGGGCTCTTGGGCCATCATTTCCAGAGTACGCATTGTAGTCTGGATCTCGATATTATCGGCGTAGTTCCGAGCGAACTCTGTTGCCACGTCATCCCAAGTCGGGTATTTCTTGGAATCGAGCCTGTAGTACCAGGCTTTGGGGTGTTTCTCCAGGGAAGAAGGGAACAAGTGCTTGAACATAGTTGACTTCACCCCCTTCACCGCCATGAAGTCTTTGAAAGCCTGGATGTGGTGGACCGGGTCTTCGGTACCCTCAAACATAGGAAGTCCCGTTAAGTTGAGGTTAGCAGGAAGTTCGTTATCCAGAGGTGAATAAATACGAGCATTCTCGGTGTGGATCGAGTTGTTCGTTGATAGGTGAACTTGTTCCTCGAGCCTACGAACGATACTGACCAATTCGGCCATGGGCCCATTGGGCTCAGCTCCTTCGACTGGGGCCGCTTTTTCCACGGCACTTAGGCGGGTGACTATCGTTGCTTGGTTAGCCTGGATGGCGGCCAGTTGAGTCTCGATCTTGGCCAGAGCATTTTTCAAATCGTCCATTTTGCGTTGGTATCTGGTTTCGGGTGGCCTGTCTGTAAGAATACCACGTAATCAGAAAAGTTGCTTCGGAACTCGAACTCACCAAGGCATAGGAAATAGCGCAAGAGGAGGGACGACCCCAGTTTGACTCGGGTTAGACTCCCTTAAGACAAATGTGTGGGGCACGATTCTCGGAATGACTGTGATTAATCACTTCGTCGGAGAATAGCCCCCAAGTGAGACTTAAGGACTTAGATGGTGTGACACCTAAGTGACTCGAAAGTGGAGTACGTGAGACACGTGTAAGACATGACCCTTAGAGCAACCGTGATTGATCACTCTGCTAAGGGGTAGCCCCCAAGTGGGATCGATAATTTTGTTAAGACTCGAGTGTCGGATGAGTGACCCTTAGACGTAAGGACCATGAACCTTTTGTTATAGGGCTATGCCTTGTAAAAGGTTGACTCGGAAAAGACACCTAGACGGGTGACTTGTGAAAGGTGGGCCTTCCTTAGGATTTGGCTATGTGGGCCGAGTCCTGTCCGAAGGAAGGTCCACGTGAGACATCCCCAAACTTTTAGACTCGAGTGTGTAGACGGGCCCTCCTTTGTAGGGGTATGTCCTACGTAGGTGGGCCTTGTCTTAGTCTAATAAGGCGGAGTGGGATAGGGAAGAAACTCGTGATGTAGGATCGACAGAGTTTCGACGCTACGGACCTTGACAACTTAAGACGCGACCCGACACTGCTAAATACGGGAAGTCCTAGAAGTGGAAGGTTTTTGAAAATTGATGGTTTTTTGAAAAGGGACCGAGTGGACTCGGTGAATGGCCCAAATTTCCGAAAAAAGGACGAAAAGTCATTGGGCCACGGGTTTTGAAAGTTCGAGTTTTGATTTGGGCAGCATACCGGCTAGAAAATAGGCTATTTTGAGTAAAATCATAAGTCTAAATTCGGTATGTGTCCCGGGTTTTGAAATTGAATAGTTTGAAAAGGATGCAATTTTGAAAAGTTGACGGTTTTTTGAAAACGACTCGGAAACCAAGTAGCACGTAGTCACACAAGCATTATAACGACGCCATGTATGCTCTACACTAAGTCTCGGTCGGTCTAAAGAGGGTCTATACCAGTGTACATAGTCTAGACGTTGATCGGGACGGACTTCCTAAGTCGAGTTGATCTTAGAACATGCCGCGAAACCCACTCGAATCGACTATGGACACCTTTCGACACATCCATATTGGAGTACATCGACGGTATAGTGGGACGTCGGTCGCGAGTACCGGCCCGGGAAAATATGGGTTATGCATGAACCGTAGAACTAAAACGCGTATTGTATTTGTCAAACGATTTCTTTTCGAGTCTCACCCTGAGGATGCCGATGGTAAGTCAGGCATCAGTTATTCCCCAGCGGAGTCGCCAAATTGTGGACATGACATAGGTCCACCCCGACGCGGCCACGCGCGGGTTTGGGTAGGCGAATGAATCTCCATATGAGAAGGATCGAATTGAAATTTAGGTCTATGTGGAGTCGCCACCGAATTTTGTGGTTATTCGGAACCGTTCGAGCCCACTCTATGTCGTAGTGGTCCGTATACAAAATACGGCCCATTTCCGATGTCAGAGTTTATTGGGCTCGTCCCTTTGCATTTGATACCAATACCGACGTTATCGGATATTGTGTATTGAATGACTCTCGTTCGCCAACGGTTTCGGGCATCCGGAAACCGAGGTTCTGAGTAAGGGGTGAGGGTACGTGTTGGGAAGCCCACAAAGGACACCCAACCCCGCCCGCACATTAGCGGCCTCTACTAAGAATTCGAATGACTTACAATACGCGCGCTAGTAAAACGGGAAAATGATATGCAAAGATTTATTTTCCCTAAACATGCGAATGTAATTGAAAGGGTTTCTAAGTCAATTTAATGCAACTAAAATTAACGTCAAAGTTGTATTTTAGCATGCGGGTTCATTTAGTATAATAAACGAACAAAATTAAATTAACAAGAGAAACAACAAACGCGTTATTAATGATATAATAATATAACGAATAATAACGGTTTGTGCAAAATTGAATTGAATTGAAAAAGATGCAAATATGGGGATGCACGGTATGAAAAGATAGCATACATATGATTGATTATGCATATGTTGACCTAATGTCGTAAAATACTATCGAGTTTTGAAAAATAGAATAATGTACGACTCGTGTTTGAGTCGTTATGAGGCCACTCGATCGAGTGGTCGATGGACTCGATCGAGTGGAACCAAAAAAAATGATTCTGTTTTGCGTCAAAGACCGTACTCGGTCGAGTTATTGACTAACTCGGTCGAGTACATGGCCACTCGACCGAGTCACTGTGAGACTCGATCGAGTGGGTGTCATAATTAGCTTTCTGACTCGATTTTAGGGTGTCACTCGATCGAGTGACTAAGGCACTCGGTCGAGTGGCACCTGTGCGAACTTTGTTCGTTTGCAATTTAATTATTGATTTTGAAATTGCTTTTGATTTATGATAATTCGACGGTTTTACCGAATCGGACATAAATATTGCATAATTTATGTTCGACTTGGTTTTTTTATAAATCGCGAATTTTGTTGAACCGAATATAAATATTGTTGAATTTATACCCGATTCTAAATTTGGAGTACTCGCTGTATCCCATATTCGATTATTTGAATCGATATGGAATATTAGAGTGAAATAGAAAAAATAAATAAATTGATTTTAGTCGTTTTAAATTAATTATCGTGATATGAGTAAATCACGTTAATTAATTCATATGACTTGATTGTTAGATTCGATATCCAATTACGGAATTGGTATCGAATCCAAAATCGATGCTTTACTTGAATAAATAAATAAAAAAACTTGATTCCCTCGACTTCTCCGACATCGAAATAAATCCCTAGGGATTGTGATGTCGGATCCGTGTCAACGGGTTTCGACCCTTGTTAAAATTGATGTTTAAAGAAATTGATGGATGCAAAATTGATGATGATAACGACGAGAAATAATGACGAATTCTTGTTTAAGTTGACTCATCTCAATAATCAAATAATCGGGGTACCGGGATAAGCGACCGTCAACGCTGTGTGCAGTACACTTGTATGTTCGTGTTTTCTTATCCCGATATCCCTCTTATTCGACACAAATCGATAAGTATTTTAATGTTTTGATGCTAACAATATTATCGATGTTATGATGCAATAATGATAACGAGGTAAATAATAAAGATCGTAATAGTAATAATAATAATAATAATAATAATAACAATAAACGTAATAATAATAATAATAATAATAAACGTAATAATAATAATAATAATAATAATAATAATAATACCATAATAATAATAATAATAATAATAATAATAATAATAATATAAACAAAAAAAAAGACGAAGAAAAGAGAAGAGAAAGAAGAAGGAGGTTTCACCCTCAACCTACATGTTTCTGTCTCGGACTAAGGCTCGTAAACGTGGCTATGGCACGGGAGTCTTCGAGGTGTATGGAGGTTAAGTTGTGGTGGCTTGGGTTGGATTCCTAAAACTAGGTTTTAGGGTTTGCTAATATCGAATTCCTAGGGTTTGTCTAGGGTTCTTGTAGATGTGTAGGATTAGGGTTGTGTAACTTGCTAGGGTTGTAAAAAGATGATGTCCTAGAGTGTACTAGGGTTTTTAGGGTTGTGAGAAGTTGATTGTCCTAGAGTGTACTAGGGTTTTTAGGGTTGTAAAAAGTTGTGTAATTGTGTTGCATGGGGTTGCTTATATAGGCAAAGCTAGGGCACCTTGGTGTCTAGGGTTTTGTGCCTTGACGGACTTGATTTGATGGCCCGTTTGGAGGCGGACCGTGGGTGAGCTACTCGGAAACGGCTTTGACCGGGTTTTAATCCGGTCGCTAAAAGTCGGTTTTATTCCCGGTGTCGGTTTCGACCCAAATTAGTCTTGTTTGACTCGGAATGATCCACTGGGCCTGGATTTGAGGTCTGTTTGGTGAGGTTTGTACTCCGTAAGTGTGTTAGCCAACGATTAATGGATTTGAGCCTGTATCCGAGCGCGTAGAAACACGTTAGCGTCCGATCATCATCGGGTGATTTTTGGAAACTGCCATAGACACCTGGTGGTCAAAATGCGGGTGTCTACACCGTGGATACATGCTTCATACTCAGCAGCGTTATTGGTGACGTCGAAGTCTAATTTGATAGACACGGGAGTATGTTCCCCTTTTGGCGAGATTAGAAGTATACCGACTCCAAATCCTCGGAAGTTGGATGCCCCATCAAAGTATAAGTCCCACGTTTCGGTGTCAGTATGGAAAATATCTTCATCCGGGAAGGACCAAGTGTCGGTATGTCCTTCTTCGGTTACGGGACTGTCAGCGAGAAATTCGGCTACTATTCGGCCTTTGATGGCTTTCAATGGTATGAACTTTAGATCGAATTCTGCCAGCATCAGGGTCCATCTTGATATCCTGCCGTTGAGATTGGGCTTTTCGAAAAGGTACTTGATTGGATCCATTCTTGACAGTACCTGTACTTCGTAGCTGAGCATGTAATGTCGGAGCTTTTTAGTGGCCCAGACCAAAGCTAAACACGTCTTTTCGAGCATGGTGTACTTACATTCGTACTCTAGAAACTTCTTGCTGATGTAGTATATAGCTCGTTCTTCGGAGTTGACCGTTTGAGCTAGCATAGCCCCCATGGCTGTCTCTGTCGTGGTTAGGTACAGCGACAAAGGCAAACCTTGTTAAGGTGGCATCAGGACCGGCGGTGAAGACAAGATTTCATTGATTCTGTCAAAGGCTGCTTGACACTTGTCGTCCCATAGTAACCGTTCCCTTATTTTCAGTTTTTTGAAGATCGGTTCACACACCATGGTTAGTTTTGAAATGAACCTGCTGATGTATTGGACCTTCCCGAGAAAGCCTCTTATCTCCTTTTCGGTCTTAGGAGGTTGCATCTCGGTGATGGCCTTAATCTTGGCTGGATCGACTTCGATACCGCGTTGGCTGACGATGTGACCCAGTAATTTGCCAGAGGTTACCCCGAAACTGCATTTCTGAGGGTTTAATCTCATATTGTATTTGCGTAATCTGGTGAAAAATCTTCTCAGGGCGGTGATGTGACCGTCCCTGTCCTTGGATTTGACGATCATATCGTCCACGTAAACTTCCACTTCTTTATGCATCATGTCATGTAATAAAGTTGTGGCGGTTCGTTGATAGGTGGCCCCGGCATTAATGAGACCAAACGGCATAACAGTATAGCAATAAGTACCCCAAGGTGTAATGAAGGTGGTTTTATCCATATCTTCTTCTGCCATTTTTATTTGATTGTACCCGGCATACCCGTCCATGAATGATAGAAGGGCATGGTCAGCTGTGTTATCCACCAGTATATCGATGTGTGGTAACGGGAAATCGTCGTTCAGGCTCGCCTTGTTAAGATCCCGAAAGTCCACGCAGACACGTACTTTACCGTCTTTTTTAGGGACCGGTTCGTAACCCAATCTGGATACTCGGAGACTCGTATGAACCCAGCCTTGAATTGTTTGTCGACTTCCTCCTTGACCTTGAGGGACCATTCGGGCCTCATGCGTCGGAGTTTCTGCTTAACCGGCTTGAACCCTTCCTTGATCGGTATATGGTGCTCGACTATTTCGCGGTCTATCCCCGGCATGTCCTTGTAGGACCATGCGAAGACGTCTTTGAATTCTTGAAGGAGATCGATGAATTGTTGTTTCTCCCCGGGATCTAGAGATAACCCTATCTTAAGCATCTGAGGTTCTAAGGTTGTTCCCAGGTTGATGGATTCGGTTTCTTCGATTACCAGATTGTGGGATTCCCTTTGCTCTAGCTGCTCGATCAAATGTGGAGGTACGGATACCTGTTCGTCGGGTTTCTCAATGTCATTGCACAGAAAATTTTGAAAATTTAGGAAATTTTGAAAATGAGACAAGTCGTAAGCAGAAAGGTTGTTATTATTCATAAATTGAGAGAAAAGCTCATAAAGAGCTGCCATCTGATCACTAGTCAGTGGCGGGATAGGTAGGGTGCCCGGGACAGACCCCTGATGCGCGTCGAATCGTCGCCTATCCAACGCGGTCAAACAATATTTATAAACTCCAACTAACTACTACGTAGTAGCGGTAAGTCGGGGATTGATCCACAGGGACGGGCTAGGTAAAATCGGTCGAGTCAAAGTCTAAGCGTGATTGGGTCGAGAAAGGGGGGTTTTGGGTCGAGAGGTCGAGAGAGGTCGAGAGACTGTAGGCTAGGGTCAATAAGTAGGAAAGGTGTTGGGGAGAGTCGGGATTCGGAAATGGGGTCTAATAGTCTCGGGATCGAGTTTTTGTTACAACGTTAAAAAGGAGAGTGCCACCTTTCGGTATCCTCACCCAACCTACCTAAGCCCGCTTTCGCGACGAAAGGGTAAGTCTCAATCTAAGGTAATTTCTACCCCGAGTTTCCCCATATTGGTAGAAACGAGTCAAGATCGGCCTAGTCGCGATTCTAAGTCAACAAAGACACAAAAACCTTAACATCGATAATTAACAAGTAAACAACCCACCAACATCCCTTGAATAAAATAATCCAAATCCTCCTCCCTAATTCCCCAACAAAGTGTAATGTCTTCCCTCCTTAGCACAATGGAGAGGTCAGTTGGGCAATAAACAAGGGTAACATATATATAGTAATCTCTTAATGGGTATTTAACCTAAAGCCCATAATCTAATCCTTGCCCATTAGTGAGACTTTGTCCTTTGAGATGCAACTTTGCCCAATGAGTCTTCATAGGGTGAAGTTTTGCCCCGCGGTTGACGACATTAGCACCACCGGGTGAAATTTCACCCGGTGAGATTTTCTTCTCGAATCGCCATTTTTGGCGCTTTTCTCCATCGGGCGAAATTTCACCCGGTGGGCGAAATTTCACCCGGTGGGCGAAATTTCGCCCGGTCATCTCATAGGGTGAAATTTCACCCTATGAACTTTTCCTCCAAAATGGCAATCTGGAGAGGAACACCGTCGGGCGAAATTTCGCCCGGTCAAATTCTCATCGGGTGAAATTTCGCCCTGTGACTTCAGAGGGCCATAACTCTCTCGTTTGATCTCCGATTGGGGCGTGTGATATGTCGTTGGAAATCTAAGAAGATAAGCTTTCACCTCCAACTGGAATCGCTTTGATCCAAGGTCTAGAACCCTAGATATATCCATTTGAAGTTCGACCTCTCCGGTGAAGATGCACAATGGACTATACTTTTTCCTTTTCACTCAAGGTTTCACCTCTTGGGTTTGGACTTTGGATTTTAAGTTGTGCGCTTTGCTTTTCGGACGATCTCCCTCTCTCTCTCATGCTCATAGGAGCTCAGACACGCTTTTGGTCGAAAATCCTATCAAAATAGACAGAAAACTACCAAAAACACGTAAAATGCAAAACAGAGACGCTAATGCGAGAATTACTCAAAATACGGCGATAATCGCACTTTATTCTCGCAAAATGAAGGAAAAAAAGGTCTAAATGGGAGGAAAAACGGTCCAAATTTGGCACACAACAACCCCGAAGCACCAGGAAAAGCTAAAGGGAGAGGGGGAGCTATAGGACTGACACTAGCACCGGACTCACTAGACTCAATCTCAGACTCTGATTCGGACTCTGACTCTGACTCAGACTCAGATTCTGGCATTTCTCCTTCCCCTGTGATCAGCTTGAAAGTCCTTCCTTGACTGTCAGTCCACTTGACAGTCTTCCTCCAGGCTCTCTTACCTGTCCCGGATCCGACATCCGAGATCAGCTTGGATGGATCGAAAGTGCGGCTGCGGAGAATGAGGCTAACTAGCTCCTCCTTCGGCATTGGGGTCGCGAGCTCCTCCCCAAAAAGTAGCCCCAGTGCGGGCTCAGCATTCTTAGCATCTTTGGACTGGACGAGGGCAAATATGACATCGGGTATGTAATGGCAGACCTGGGCCAAGTGGGTCCCAGGGCGTACGGTTGGGGGCCGGTATAGGCCCGTTTGGACAGACTCGAACACCGGTGTGACGAATATGACTTTACCGGTTCCGGTTTGGCCCATGTTTTCCGGGGTTAGGGTGTAACCCAGACCGGTTTGAATCCTCCCGTTATCGAGGACTTCGAGGATTTTTCCCGCGGGAAGATCGGGCCTTGATGTAACCCCCGGTAGGAAGCCCAGATTTTGTAACATTCGGTCCATGCTAACCGTAAAGTAGGGTCGGAAAAGATATTCTTCTTCGATGGCCCCTATGAAGTCGAACTCCCAAAGATCGGTGCGGCCCGAGGTGTTGCAGTTAGCCACGGTCATAGGTCTGGCTTCTAGAGTGATGACGGTATCGTGCAAAGGTAGCTTGACCTTCCGGTGTAGGGTGGAGGATACAGCCCTGGTCGCGTGGATCCAGGGTCTTCCTAGAAGAAGGTTAAAGGAAGAGGTCACGTCGATCACTTGGAATTCCAGCTCCTTCTCTATTGGGCCCGTTATGATAGTGAGTTTTACGGCCCCGGCTACGGACTTTGGACTTCCGTCGAAAGCTTGAATGGTTTGAGCTGTAGGAATGTAGTCGGCCTCGGTGATACCGAGGGCTTTGGCAGTCCTCAAGGGGAGGACGTTGACTGCGGACCCGTCGTCGATAAGGGTCATAGGCAGATATTTTCCACGGGAGATTACCGTGATGTAGAGAGCCACGTTGTGGGCTGGCCCAAATGATGGCAGATCCGCTTTGGAGAAGGTGATGAGTGGGCCTTATTCTTTAGCTTTCCCCTTTAGGTGGGGTAGAACCGTGGCTACCATTTCGGCTGGAGTAGCCATAGAGTCGATCTTGACTTGATCGAGGGCCTTAGTGAGTGCCTCCCGATGTTCCTGAGAGCTAACTAGGAGTTGCCATATAGAGAGGTCAACTCGAGTCTTGCTCAACTGCTTTACCAGAGCCTTTTCAGTAGTTGGCGGCTCTTCCGGGGCGGGCTCCACTTTAGGTGGCGGCTCGGTGATAATGAGAGCGTGACTGCTGGTTAAGGCTTTGGACTTAACCTTCTGGATCTCCTCGGGCGTGATAGGGACGGCTTCTCCCTTAGTGAGATAGACGTCGTCTTCATCGTCACACCAGATTCTGTTGATTTGCGGGATAAACGGGGAAATGAGATGTGAGCAGTCTATGACTTCCCCGGAGAAGATGGCGTGGGTGGCCAACGGGTTGTCCTTGTTGTTGGGCTTGCCTCCAGGTAAGGGGATTTTCCCGCTTTCGATGAGATCCTGGATAAGATGCTTCCGTTTCCAGCATTTCTCGGTGTCGTGTCCCTTACCCTGATGGTATTCGCAGTAGGCTTGGGCGTCGTAGAATTTGGAGCGACGCTCAACTGGAGGATCAGGTGTTGGGCCTATCGGGGCGATGAGACCTTTTGATGAGAGCCTTTGTAAGGCATTCACATAGGTAGTACCTATGTCGGTGAATACTTGGGGCGTGGCATTCTTCTTGGACGGGTTATCAAGTAGATTTACCTCGTCAAAAATGCTACGAGTAGCGGCGGCGGATGTGGGCTTGCTTTTTGATGAGTTGGCCCCTTGGTATCCCTTGGTGGAGGCCTTAGTGAGGCTTTCCATCCTTAGATCATCCTCGATTCTTGTTCCCATTTCGGTTAGGATCGCGAAACTAGGTATGATGGCGTACCGGAGATGGATCCGGTAGGCGGGCAGGAGATTCTTGACAAAGGCTTCAACTAGGACCTTTTCACTGGGCTTATCGACCAGTTTGACGCTTTCGGCCCTCCAGCGTTGAAGGTACTTTGTAAACCCTTCCTTTGGTTCCTGGGCCATTACTTCCAGGGTGCGCATCGTGGTTTGGATCTCCGCATTGTCGGCGTAGTTCCGAGCGAATTCCGTTGCTACGTCGTCCCAAGACTTGTATTTCTTGGAATCGAGCTTATAGAACCAGGCTTTCCGATGCTTCTCTAACGAGGAGGCAAACATATGCTTGAACATGTCTGACTTGACTCCTTTTAGGGCCATAAACTCTTTGAAGGCCCGGATATGTAATACCGGGTCTTCGGTTCCGTCGAACATCGAGAGGCCTGTCAAGTTGAGATTGGCAGGCAGTTGGTCGGTTAGGGGAGAATAGGTTCGGGTATTCTCCGTATGGATCGAGTTGTGGGTCGACAAATGGACCTGCTCTTGCAACTTGACGACTGCGCTAGTCAGTTCGGCTAAAGGCCCATGAGCTTCATCTTCACCCTTCGGCTTGTCCTGTTCTATGGCGCTAACCCGAGTAACAATGGCGATCTGGTCGCCCCTGATTTGGTCGAGTTGTTCTTGAATCTTGGCCAACGAGGTGTTCAGTTAATCGATAGCGTCCTTAGTCATGGTTCGGGTGTGAGGTGGCCTGTCTGTAAGAACACCGTGTAATCAGAATCGAACCCAGATCGAAGAGTGCATCCCGAGCAAGAAGAAAAGACGACTAGACTCGGAAATAGACTAAAGACCGACTCCTAGACGGGTGACTCATGGACGGTGGGCTTTCTTTAGGATTTCGGCAGAATGGGCCTAGTCCCGTGTGAAGAAAGACCTACGTGTGAGCTAATCCCCAGACTTTGGACTCGATTGTGTAAGTGGGCTTCCCTTTGTAGGAGTTTGTCCTACGTAGGTGGCCCGTGCCTTGACTAATAAGGCGGACTTAGGATGGGGTGGAAACCCGTGATGTAAGATCGACGGAGTTTCGACGCTATAGATTCTAACTACTTATGACAAGACCCGATACTGCTAAATACGGGAAGTCCTAAGAAGAAAGCTTTGAAAAGGGATTTGGATTTGAAAAACCCGAGCAAAGTCGGATTGGAAGGCCCGATTTTTTTTGAAAATCGAAAACAAAGGTTTATCGGGCCGAGATTTTGAATTTTTCTTGAAATGGTTCGGACAGCATACCGGCTAGAAAATAGGCTATTTTGAGTCAAAATCATAGGTCCTAAATTCGGTAGCTTTCCGGGTTTTGAAAAATGGATAATTTTTGAAAAAGATGCAAGTTTTTGAAAATGACGGTTTTTGAAAAGACGAGACATGGATCAAGTAGCACGTAGTCACGGAAACAGTATAATGACGCCATGTATGCTCTTAGTCTAAGTCTCGGTCGGTCGAATAGGGTCTATACCAACGACGATAGCTTTCTCGCAGATCAGGACGGTCTTCCTAAGCCGAGTTGGTCTTAGAACCTGCCGTAAAACCCATGCGAGTTCCGCCATCGAAGTCTTTAGTGCGCCCATTTAGGAACGCATCGTGGTATAGTGGGACGTCGGTCACAAGTAACCGGCCCGGGAAAGATTGGGTTATGCATGAACCATTGAACTAAAACGTGTACATTACTATTCAAACGATTTCTTTTCGAGTCTCACCCTAGGGATGCCGATGGTAAGTGACTCATCAGTTGATCCCCAGCGGAGTCGCCAAATTGTGGACATGACATAGGTCCACCCCGACGCGGCCACGCGCGGGTTTGGGGAGGCGAATGAATCAACATATGAGATGATCAAATTGAAATTTAAATCGAAGTAGGAGTCGCCACCGAATTTTGTGGTTATTCGGAACCCTTCGAGCCCACTCTATGTCGTAGTGGGCCGTATACAAAATACGGCCCATTTCCGATGTCAGAGTTTATTGGGCTCGTCCCTTTCCATTACGATACCGATACCGACATTATCGGATACCGTGTATTGAATGACTCTCGTTGCCAATGGATTCGGACATCCGGAAACCATGGTTCTGAGTAAGGGGTGAAGGTACGTGTTGGGAAGTTCACTAAGAACACCCAACCCCGCCCGCACTTAGCGGTCTTTACTAAGATATCGTTCGTTTTTTATGTACACGGGTTAGTTCGACGGTTGAATGATATGCAAAGATTATTTTCCCTAAGCATGTGAGAGAAAAATAAATGGGTTGCTAAGTCGTTTAATGCATATTAAACTAATAACGTCAAAGTTATTTTAGCATGTGAAGTCGTTTTAGTCTAATAAAACAATAAAATAAATAAAAAGCTACAAACACGAGAAAACGAGTTAGTAACGTTTGAATAAATCGAATAAAGACATGAATAAATAATATGCATGACTCGAAAAAAAATTTAATGACACGTGATGGATTAACACGTGTTGACCGAGGTCGAAAAAAAAAGTATTTATCGAAATATGTCGCGAAAGTCGCATTTTAATGTAAGGTTCGAAAAGAAAAAAAAAAATAGAAAAGCGAAGAAACGAAAAAAAAAGGAGCCGGTGAACCAGGCTGCTGCGCGAGTCGCCTGACAGGTGCGCGACTCGCGTGGCAGCCTGTTCGGGTTTTTTTGTTTGTTCGAAAATCGTTAATTTTTATAAATCGCGTACAAATATGGATTAATTTATACTCGATTTATATTTTCGATATTCGTCGTATTCGATATTCGATTATGAAATCGATATCGAATAGTCGGAATGACTTTAGAAAAGGTTTTGAAAAAAAGTTTGTTTTGAACGAAAAGTAAAAAAAAAAGAATTTGAACGAAAAAGATGTTAATTCTCTCCGCGTTTAAAATCATCGAATTTTGTTAAAAAAGATGTAATGATTTTGTTAGCATCAACGAGAATTAATTAATTTAGTTCTTGTAAATACGATATTCGATTAGAGAATCGGTATCGTATTTTAAGAACGTTATATAAAAAGTAGTTTTTTTAGTATCAATTATTAGAAAAATATATGCGATGAACGACCCATACTAAAATAGGAAACGACCGACGAAAACTAAAAAAAAAGAAGAAAAACGTGAGAAAGAGGGAGAGAAGGGAGAAGAATCGGGTTTGATTTACACCCTCAACCTACATGCTTCGTTTTCTCGGTACAAGGCTCGTCAGACGGTGGCTTAGGCACGGGAGCATCGAGATGATGCGGGTGAGTTAAGGTGGTGCGAATTTTTGGACGTGTGATGGGATTGGTTCGGCCGGATGGAAGGAGGTTTCGTCGGTATTTCGGGACGGTATTTCGGTATTCCTTCGGATGTGTGTCGAGACTATTCTTTTGCTAGATATCGAGTATGTGTGTGACTAATAATTGTTGTGTATTGATCGATAGTTCATGTATTTTTTGTGTTGAATATGAGGTCCTATTTATAGGAGTCGGGGTAGTCTTGCTTGTGTGACAAGAAATACCGGTTTGGATAGGAAACACGAGAGTTCGAAAGGGAACGAAAGTCTCGTTTCTTGGTGGAGAAGCCAAGTATTCGGCTGGTTGGGGAGTGTTGGCCGAGTATTCGGCTGTCTTGGCCGAGTATTTGGAGCTCGGTCGGTGTCTGATTCGGTTTACGGATAGAATTCCTACTTGAGATCGAATTCTATCCTTAAACGGATTTGTTTAATATTATTTGAAAGCTGATTTTTGTGGTGTTCGAGTCCGAACTGGACGTGTAGTGTCACGGCCAGCTCGTGTGACTCGGGAAAAAATATCTTCGACCGGGTTTGACTCGGTCGCTAAAAGACGAATTAGTCTCATTTGACTCGAAACGACCCACTGGGCCTGGATTTGAGGTTGGTTTTGTAAGATATGTACTCCGTAATAAGCCTAAACCAAATGTCCATGATTTCGAGCCCGTATCTGAGTCCATTAAAGCATGTTTGCGTCCTATCATCATCGGGTGTTTGGTGGGACCTACTATAGACACCTGGCGGTCAAAATGTGGGTGTCTACACATTCATTTATGTAGGATAATATGAAATGACGCACATGAATCTCCATAAGCTTTCATCATAAGTTATATTGAGATATAGTTTCTTTAAGGGTTTGTTTGGGATGAGGGTAATGATTTCGGGGGTAATAGTTCAAAAATGAACTAGAATATGGCGAAGAGTAGTGATTAGGGATGACAACGGATCCAGGATCCGATCCGGATCCGCAAGATCCGGTCCGCAAGGATCGGATATGGATCCTAAATTTTGAGATCCGTTGGATATGGATCCGGATTCGGATCCGCTATCTTTAAACGGATCTGGATCTGAATATGGATCTTAATAAGTAAATCCGGATCCGGATCCGCAAATCCGTTTTATTAAAAAATTAACAATAATAAAAAACTTAGAACTTTAATTTGTGTTTTTTTGTTATTTCTAAGACTTTTTTTCTTTTAGTTTATTAATCTTTGATTATGAATCTTTATATTTGATTTTATTTGTAAAATTATGAAAATTAATATGGTCGCAAATACGTATTAATTAATTTTTTTTGTAGAATTTAAGGAAGAAATTGGATCCGGTCCGGATTTGATCCAGATCCGGCGGATTTGGATCTACATTTTTGGGAGCCGTCGGTTCCGGACCGGATCCGGATCCGCTACTAGGGGTGCGGATTTGGATCTGGATCCATGCGGATCCGGTGCGGATCTGGTCCGTTACCATCCCTAGTAGTGATGATGCTAAGCGGAAATAGAGAAAATGAGGATGATTTAGTTTATTTGGAGGGGGAAAGATGTTGTGTGCTAAATTTAGACCGTTTTTCCCTCCATTTAGACTCGTTTTTCCCTCGTTTTGCGAGTTTTGAGTGCGATTATCGCCATATTTTGTGTACTTCTCGCATTAGCGTCCCTCTTGTGCGTTTTACGTGTTTTTGGTAGTTTTTCTATCAATTTTGATAGGTTTTGCTACAAAAATCACGATTGAGCTTCCACGAGCACAAGAGAAGGGGAAACCGTCCAAAGAGCAAAGCACACAACTTAAAGTTTAAAGCCATCCGATCGAACAAACAAAGTATGAGACAAGACTCGAGTCAGAAAAAATGACCGGGCGAAATTTCACCCGGTGAGACACCACCGGGCGAAATTTCACCCGACGGTAAAAATTGCCTCCCGAAGATTTTCCGAGAACTCCCCACCGGGCGAAACTGACCGGGCAAAATTTCGCCCACCGGGTGAAATTTCGCCCGATGGTGAAGACGTGCCGAAAACGCGAAAAAAGAAGAAAATCTCACCAGGCGAAAATTTCACCCGATGGGAATTACTGATGAGTCCGCAAGGCGAAGTTTCACCCCATGGAGATGCAAAGGGAGATTGTCTCACTAATGGAGCATAAAGTTGGATTTGGGCTTTAGGTTAATGATCCATTAAGAGATTACTATATATATGTTACCCTAATTCATTGCCTAACTCACCTCTCCATTGTGCTAAGGAGGGAAGACATTACACCCTTCCACCATCTTATTACACCATCAATTAGTAGTAGTAGTAGTAGTAAAAATCCTACAAAATTCCTAGTAGTTTATAAAGTAATTAGTAGTAGATCTACACAATTCTCATCAATAATTGTTTAGATCTCAAGTTTGTAGAAGATTATCCAAGTTTTGTTTGAAGATTTGTTGGGTTTTATTGGAGGATTAGTGACAAGTTCTCCATTTTATTCATCAAAGATTCAATCTTTATCTATGATATCTTCTTATTTCTTATAGATCTACATAGTTGGTACAATTCTCTTCCACTCTCTAATCTCTATTTAGTTTTTGTGATATTTTCTCATCATCATCTTGTTCAAATCTAATTAATATGCATGTTGTGATGAATTTCATAATGAATTGTGAGTAAATTTCTTGTTGGGGAGTTTAGGGATGAGGGCTTGATTTATTTGAATATAGGGATGTTGGTGGGTTGCTTGCATGTTGGTTTATCTTATTTATGGTGGTATGTCATTGTTGTTTTAGTCTGGCCAACTAGACCGACCTTGACTAATTTCTATCAATATGGGGAAACTCGGGGTAGAAATTACCATGACTAGGGACTTACCCTCATTCACCGCGAAAGTGGGTTTTTAGGTGAGTTTATCGACATTGTGACAAAAACTCGATCCCGACCTTCTTAGACCCCAAGTACCGAATCCCGACTTCTCCCTAACGCCTTTCCCTAAATTGATCAACTCTAAACCACCATCGCACTAATCCCTCTAGTATAGACTCGACCTCAAAAAGAAAACTTCCCTTCTAAGGCATCGAACACGACACTTTAAGCTTCACAAACACACACCGTTCCCTGTGGACCGACCTCGACTTACCACGATTACTTGTTTGTTTTTGTGATATTTCCGAGTATAAATATCGTTTGATCCCCCGTCCTTCGCTAAAACGACCGATATGATTGGGAGGCGATCAAAATGGCGCCGTTGCCGGGGAACGGCGAGTAGTTGTTGTATTTGATTCTTTTCTCTTCTCTCTTTTCCCTAGTGCCGCGAGGTGCTAGGAGTCTCATCGTTTAATTGAGTTTTATGCCCAGGAACACGTCATCGCCCTTGTGGTTCGATCCGGAACCGGAAAGGACTTTTAGAGCATTGCGTTTTTGAGGAAATAACTCAACCACCATCATTCCACATCCTTCATTATCACCTCCTAACCTTAATCCCATCCTTCCACATTCACCTTCTACACCTTCTACTTCACAAAATTCACCACCACCACCAGCATCACCGAAAACACCACCACCAATTCCATCCCCTCCAAATTCTCCAAATTCTCCAAAACCACCAAATCCAAATCCACCATCACCACCAATCCAACCAATGGCGACTCTAGGTTCGCATTCTCAACTCACACATGAAGAAACACCTTCTCCCGTCGATTTCGGAGAAATTCCCGAGAACTACGAATTGAAAGCTTCTTTGACCAATGCGGTCCAACAAGATACATTTCACGGCTTTTCTTAAGAAGATGCTCAAGAGCACATCGCTTCATTCAAAGAAAAATTAGTAGGAGCACGTCTCAATGGGTTGACTTCATGCCAATTGCATCGCTTATTATTTCCGAAGACCCTAAGAGATGGAGCTCGTAGATGGCTTCAAGGCCATCCCGCTAATACATTCACAACATGGGCTCAACTATCTAATGCCTTCTTGGAGAAATATTTTCCGCCGTCAAAGACTAATCAATACCGCATGGAGATACAAACCTTTAAGCAAGATGAATTTGAAAGCCTAAGTGAGGCTTGGGAAAGATTTAGAGACTTGTTGCGCAAATGTCCACATCATGGAATACCCGATTGACTAACTACCCAAACATTTTATAACACCCTTTCATCGAGAACCAAGGAAAACCTCAATTCGGCCGCCGGAGAAGATTTCTCTTCTCTCACCGATGAGGCATCTAAAAATCTTATTGTGAAGATGGCAAGGAGTGATTCTAGAATGGGTCAATCGAGGGATTCTAGAAAGAAAGTTGAAGTGAATACATCTACGAGTTCTAATGAATTGAAATTCCAAACGGAACTTGAAAAATTGAAAAGGAGAATGGATGCCATGAATTCTAAGCCCACTCCTAGAGGTATTTACCAAATTCAAGTGAGTGTTCCTCCAAGGCAACCATCTCCTCCAAAGTTATTAACATGGGAAGTTCAATGTGATCATTGTGGCAATCATGGCCACGACTCTAGCTCTTGCATTCCTAATGAAGAAGTCTATGTTGAAGAGCCAAATGAAGTTCAAGCTATACAAGTATATGGGCAAAGACCTCAATTTGATCTCTTTTCTAATACCTACAACGCCGGCACAAGGTTTCATCCTAATTTCTCTTATGGAAATCAAAATGTTCAAAACCCGATGCCGCGCGCCCAAGGGAGTCAAATGAGGTCATTCAATCAAAGTCAACAAAGGCCTTTTAACCAAGGACCTCCAAAGATGCCCCCATATATGCCTCCTCATCAAAGGAGCAACTTCAATCAACAAGGTAGCAACTTCCATGTTCCTAACAACTACAACAATTACCAAAATCAACATGGTAATCACTTTAATCATGGATACAATCAAGGGTTCCAAGGAAATTCTCATGGTAACCAAGGTTACAATCAACAATCATTCAATCAACCCTCTCAACCTTATGGCCAATCAAGCAATTCTCAATTTGGTCAAGGAGGACCCTCATGGGAGATCTATAATGATTTGCAAAGAACCGTTGGCCAACTATGGAATGAACATCAAGATACCAAGGCAAGGCTAAAAGTTTGGGAATCACAAGAAGGAACAAAAGCCTTAGCCACACCAATTCATCCACCCCATGGTTTGCCCGGTCAACCCCAAAACCCAAGAGATCCTTCGCACCAAGCAAATGCCGTAATTTTGAGAGGTGGCAAAGAACTTGAGGACCCATACAAGAATTTGAACTTGAACACCAAGACTACCCCATCCAAGGTTAATCAACCAAGTGCACCACAAGAATCATCTCCCTCTTCCCCCAAACAAAACCAGGGAATACAAGCGGAGTTTGATATCCTCTAAAATGCGGAGAATGAACTAAGAGAACAAAGAAAGAAGAAAGAGCAAATGGAAGCCGAAGAAGCCAAAAGAAAAGAGGCGGAGCGATTAGCCGAAGAAGAAGAAGAATCCAATGTTCCACCGCCTCCCACTTTTGTCCCTCCATTGCCTTTTCCCGAGCGAGCTAAGCCACATAAAGAGAATGCTCAATTTAGCCATTTCGTGGATATGTTGAAGAAAGTAGAGGTAGCTTTACCTTTCACCGAGGTAATTTCTCAAATGCCCCTCTATTCTAAGTTTTTGAAAGATGTCTTGGCTAAAAAGAGAACCTTAGAGGACAAAGAATGTGTCTCTCTCACGGGTCATTGTAGTGCCATTCTTATGAACGAAATGCCAAAGAAACTAGATGATCCCGGTAGTTTTTCGATCCCTTGTCGGGTAGGAAATGTTGTTGTTAATCAAGCTTTATGCGACCTAGGGGCTAGTGTTAGTTTATTGCCCTATTCAATTGCTAAGAGACTTAGTGTGGGGGAGATGAGACCCACTAGCATGTCGATTCAACTTGCGGATAGGTCCGTCAAGTACCCACTTTGGATACTTGAGGATGTACCCGTTCAAGTTGGCAAATTCTTCATCCCCTCCGACTTTGTTGTCATGGATATGCCCGAAGACACTACTACCCCCATTATCTTAGGTCGACTTTTTATGGCTACCGGTGGAACTATAGTTGATGTTAAGAATGGAAAGTTATCATTTAACATAGGGAACGAGTCGGTAGAGTTTTCCCTTTCTCAAACTCTTAAACAACCAATGATTGAACAAATGAATTCCATTGAAGTTATTGATAGTTTGGTTGAGTATAGCTTGATAGATGATGATAAGCAAGAAGATGAACCATTTGACTCTCCACCTCTTGAAGAAGAATGTTTGCATGATGAAAAGGTAGAACTACTACCGGTGGGTAAGAGTATGGTATCTTCTCCTCCTAATCTTGAACTTAAACCACTCCCCTCTTCCCTCAAATATGCTTTTCTTGAAGGAACTAATTATCCCGTTATCGTCAATGCTACCCTTGATGGACCTCAATTGGAAAAACTTTTAATTGTTTTGAGAAAGCACAAAAAGGCCATCGGGTATAGCATTGCCGACCTCCAAGGCATAAGCCCAAACGTTTGCATGCATAGGATCATCTTTGATGATGACCACCGTCCTTCGGTTGAGGGTCAACGTAGGTTGAACCCCACCATGAAAGAGGTTGTCATGAAGGAAGTCCTCAAGTTGTATGAGGCTAACATTATATACCCAATAACCGGAAGTAAATGGGTTAGCCCCGTACAAGTAGTGCCGAAAAAAGGAGGAATGACGGTTGTTAAAGGAGAAAAGGGTGAGTCAATATCTACTAGGACTATTACCGGTTGACGCATGTGTATAGATGTGGACATGACATAGGTCCACCCCGACGCGGCCACGCGCGGGTTTCGGGAGGCGAATGAATCTCCATATGAGGTGGTCAAATTTAAATTTAAATCGAAGTAGGAGTCGCCACCGAATTTTGTGGTTATTCGGAACCGTTCGAGCCCACTCTATGTCGTAGTGGGCCGTATACAAAATACGGCCCATTTCCGATGTCAGAGTTTATTGGGCTCGTCCCTTTGCATATCGATACCGATGCCCACTGGGCGGTTAATCGTATATTGAATGACTCTCGTAGCCAATGGATTCGGACATCCGGAAACCATGGTTCTGAGTAAGGGGTGAGGGTACGTGTTGGGAAGTTCACTAAGAACGCCCAACCCCGCCCGCACTTAGCGGCCTTTACTAAGATATCGTTCGTTTTTGGTGTACACGGGTTAGTTCGACGGTTGAATGATATGCAAACATTATTTTCCTAAGCATGTGAGAAAAATAAAGTGGGTTGCTAAGTCGTTTAATGCATATTAAACTAATAACGTCAAAGTTATTTTAGCATGTGAGTTCGTTTTAGTCTAATAAAACGATAAAAACAAATAAAAAGCTACAAACACGAGAAAACGAGTTAGTAACGGTGAATAAATCGAATAAGACGTAAATAAATAATATGCATGATTTTAGAAAAGATTTGATGACACGTGATTGATTAATACGTGTTGACCGAGGTCGAAAAAAAAGTATTTATTAAAATATGTCGCGAAAGTCGCATTTTAATATAAAGTTCGAAAAGAATTAAAAATAGAAAAGCGAAGAAACGAAGAAAAAGGACTCGGCCGAGTCAGGCCGCCGCGCAAGCCGCCTGGATGGCGCGCGACTCGCGTGACGGTCTGTCCGGGTTTTTTATTTTGTCGAAAACCGTCAATTTTTATAAATCGCGTACAAATATGGATTAATTCATACTCGATTTATATTTTCGATATTCGTCGTATCGGATAATTGATTATGAAATCAATATCAAATAGTTAGAATGATTTTAGAAAAAGTTTAAAAAAGTTTGTTTTGAACGAAAACGTAAAAAAAAGAACTTTGAACGAGAAATATGTTAATTCCCTCCGTGTTTTGAAATCATCGAATTTTGTACATAAAAAAGGTAATAATTTCGTTGGCATCAACGAGAATAAATTTAATTTAGTTCTTGTAGATACGATATACGATTAGAGAATCGATATCGTATTTTAAGAACGTTATAAAAAGGTTTTATTAACGAAAATAAATAAAAATATGACGCGACGAATGACCCGTAATAAATTTGAGACGATCGATGACCCGAAATAAAAAAAAAGAAAGACGGACGAAAAAAGGTAATAAAAAAACGTGAGATAGGGAGAGAGAAAGGAAAAGAGTCGGGTTTGATTTACACCCTCAACCTATATGCTTTTTGTTCTCGGTATAAGGCTCGTCGGACGGTGGCTTAGGCACGTGAGCGTCGAGATGATGTGGATGAGTTAAGGTGTCGGTTTTTGGAGTGTTTTTTTTGTGTATGTAGGCGTGGATTCGGCCGGGTAGGATGGGACGGTTTCGTCGGCTTTTGGACAATTTTTCGGTATTCCTTCGGATGTGGATTTTGAGACTATTTTTGCTATAATAATTGTGTATGAGTTGCTGAAAAGTTGTGGTGTATTGATCGATAATGAATGTATCTTTTGTGTTGAATATGAGGTCCTATTTATAGGAATCGAGGTGGTCTTGCTTGTGTGACAAGAAACACCGGTTTGGATAGGAAACACGAGAGTTTGTAAGGAAATAAACTTCTCGTTTCTTGGTGAATAAGCCATGAATCTCGGCTGGTGGGGAGGTATCTCGGCTGTTTCAGCCGAGTATCTGAGCTCGGGTGATACTTCGTTTCGGTTTCCGGATAGAATTCCTACTTGAGATCGAATTCTATCCTTAAACGAATTTGTTTAATATTATTGAAGGCTGATTTTTGTAGTGATTGAGTCCGAACTGGACGCGTAATGACACGGCCAGATCGTGTGACTCGGGAAAAAATATCTTTGACCGGGTTTGACTCGGTCGCTAAAAGACGGTTTTACCCCTGGTGCCGGAATCGACCCAAATTAGCCTCATTTGACTCGAAACGACCCACTGGGCCTGGATTTGAGGTCCGTTTTGTGAGATTTGTACTCCCTAATAAGCCTAAACCAAATGTCCATGATTCCGAGTCCATATCCGAGCCCATTAAAGCATGTTTGCGTCCTATCATCATCGGGTGTTTGGCGGGACCTACTATAGACACCTGGCGGTCAAAATGTGGGTGTCTACAGAGCCCCCACTCTGACCGAGGCTTGGACAAGGCGAAAGTCAGAGTAGCTACCAGGCCAATCGAGGATTAAGACCTGGCAGACTTCCGATCGGGTCGTTTAGAGTCCATTAGACTTGCGTGAAGGGCTCGCCAGCCATAAGATAGAAATCATATCTGGATAGATGTTGATAATGGCGCGGGGACTTTCTACTAAAAAAGTATCTTGAAATTGCGTGGGAGCTTTTATTGGAAGCTGCGGATGTACCTTTTACTGATGCATCCGATTCCTCAGCGAAAATGTTGCTTGAATTTTCACTGAGAGCTTTGATAATTCTCCAGGAGTCTTGGGATACCTGTCTGTTTTGCATGCAACATACAGATAAACATTGACTCGTGCTGGGGGAGAAAAATGATTTTTGGTTGATTTTTTTTTTGGAAAAAAACCGATTTTTTTTTCGAAAATGGCGGAAAATTTTTCGAAAAAATTGGAAGAAAAGGAATGTTTGGGATGACTTGATCCCTGATCAGATTCTGACACGGATTCCTAAAAAAATATGGTTAGGCCTGTATGCCTAAGTGAAGCAGGGAATTCCGCAAAAATCCCTATTCCAGGGGTGACTAGGAGAGGATATTTCTCTATTATAAATAGAGAGTTCTTGCCCTTAATCTTCTCATATTCCAACCTGAAATATTTCCTTCTCATCTTAAAAAAATCCCTTTAGACTTTTTAGATAAAATAAAAACTTTATGCTATGGGAATCGAACATCTGACCGCGATGCTTCACGCGCGGGCCCAAGATTTTCGAGATGGAGATAAAGTCCAGTTAACACAGATGGGAATTGTAGCTTTGTTCCCGCTCCAGCGCCTTAAGGTGGATACCCATTTCCTGGACGCTTGCTTGACCTTTTGGGATACTACTCATCATGTTTTCGCCTTTCCCCGGGGAGAAATATGTCCCCTTCCCGAAAAGATTGCTGCTGTAGGGGGTTGGTGCCCCAATGCTCATCCTGCTATTCCTCCTTTTTACCCTGATCCAAGGAGGAGGCTGAGGGACTTCCTTGGGTTGTCTCATGCTGAGACTTCCCGTATGGTGAAGGGAAATTCCGTTTCCCTGTTTGACTTGGCTGATAAATTTATGGATCCCAATGGTCCCAGAATTTCTCCTATCCACAGGCGTAGGGCCTTTGCCTTCTGTATGCTGCATCGATACGCTTTCGAAGGTCGGATGGATGCTGACTCATGTTTAGACGAGATCAGGCTAATCAGCATAGTGGATCAAATGGAGGCATGTTATAGCCCAGCCTGGTTGATAACTGGGGAGATCATCATGGGTCTTGATGCAAGGAAACTTGATCCAGATCAGCAATTAACGGGCGGCATTCGTCTTCTGCAGGTATTTGACCCTTTTTTTTCTTTTCTTCGAAAATTTTTTCGAAAAAAAAAACTTTTTTTAAAAAAAAAAAATTCGAAATTTTTTTTTTTTGATTTTTTTCGAATTTCCGAAATTTTTGATTTTTCGAATTTCCGAATTTTTTTTTTTTTTTTTTTTTTTTATTTCCGAAATTTTTTTTTTTTTTCAAAAATATTTTTTTTTTGGATTTTTTTTTGATTTTTCGAAAATTTTTGTAGATTTGGTTATCCGAGCGCCTGTCAATTATTGAGCCCCCGACGAGCATATCCAGGTATCGAAGCTGTCAGATAGGCTCACGGTCTCGACGAATTAGCTCCAATCATCATATAAATCGGAAGTATTGGGATGAGGAGCTAAAATTCCATGGCGGGCCCCTGATTAGGTGGAACGTGATTTGGTGGTTCCTCTCGAAGATGACGGGCCTAGCTAAAAGAGATAAAGCCCGTTACCTGGTGATTTTGTCCTTGGACTGGACCGTCCATATTTACCCAGATCGTCTTCTAAGGCAGTTTGGTTCATTTCAGCAGATTCCCGAAACTGAAGCAATTATTAGCGTTTCGGTCCAATTGACGGACGCTATGTGTGACACGTGGTTACAACGCTGGTTTACCCGGGTCATGTGGACTATACCTCGCCCTTGTCAGACCGCTTGGGTTTCTGAATCATATCTTAAATGGGCTTCTGAAGAATCTAAAGAGGCTCGTGAAGCTTTAAAGACCGATGAGGCTTTTGACTTAGCCCGTAGAGAATCGGTGAAGGACAATAGATGGTTCTTTGAAGAAGAAACTCCAACTACCTTTGTCGGGCCGGAGTCAAGTTCTAAGTCAAAGACTAAGACTCGAGCTAAGGAGACCGGTGTTAGTGACTTAGAGAGAAGGCTCGGACCTAAGCTAGCGGTCCGAGACAGGCTTGGGCCGCGGGAACGGATACCCGAGAGGGCACGGGTCCGGCTAGGACCGACCGAGGTGACCGAGGAATCAAGTTCGAAGAAACGAGCCCGGGTTAAGGAGATTCCCTTGGTGATTCGGGAGCGTTCACCTCCACGTCGACGTCGGTGGGCCGAAAAAGAGACTAAGGACAAGGAAAAGGGAAAAATGCCTTCGATTTTTTTATTATTTAATACTCCCTCCCCACCACTAAGATTTTCCCACTTTCCTTAAAAGGAAACTCCACTATGATTTTCCCACTTCAAAATTTTCCTTATTCATCTAATATATTCTCTTCTTATTGGTTACTTTTGTGATTTGACTTCTTAAACCCCACTCAACAATTTATCACCTTTCTTTATACCTCTCTATATTTTTCTTCTTAATCACCGTGCCAAGTCAAAGTGGGAACATCAATGTGGTGAGGAGGGAGTATTAGTACTATTTGTGTGTTTGTTTTTTTTTGGATTTTTTTTGTAATTGATTTTTTTTTTGAGATAAATAAAGAAAGTTTATTAGAAACTGTTCCTGTTTCTTTTCGATTGCAGTGGTTGTACCCTTTTGAGGGGCTGCCTACGTATCCACAAATAGCGGAATCAAACCAAACGTAGTTCAGACTTTAAATTGCAATTTCGAAATACATCAAGACTATTGGTTCAAGATGTTTATAACAGTAGAATAAGTAATTCTAGCTTTTGACTTGTCTTAAAAAGTTTACTTTGAAAAGACGTTTTTAATAAACTTTTGCGAATGACATTGAGAGAAACGGGTCAAGGGTAATAACGTTTCAGCTGGTCCAGGTTAGTTGGGTTGACAAACTCATTCCCGTCCAGATCCGTTAGCATCACCGCTCCACCCGATAGAATCTTCTTTACCAAATAAGGCCCGGCCCAGTTAGGTTTGAACTTTCCTCTTGGGTCTACTGGTAATAAAGCTCGTACGGACTTGAGAACTAGATCTCCTTCTTTGATATTCCTGGGCCTTACCCTTTTGTTGAAAGCCCGTTGGATTCTTTTCTGGTAGATCTGTATGTTATTGAGAGCCCGAGATCGTCGTTCGTTTAGAAGTACTAACGAGTCATATCGTGCTCGAACCCAATCGGCTTCCGGTACTTGACTTTCGAGTAGGATTCTGAGTGACGGTACCTCCAGCTCAACAGGTTGGACCGCTTCCATCCCGTATGTAAGGTAATACGGTGTTGCCCCGGTCGCAGTTCGAATCGAGGTTCGATATCCCCAAACGGCAAATGGTATCTTATCGGGCCAGTCCCGATAATTGTCAGCCATCTTTTTTAGTATGGTGACGATGGTTTGTTAGTTGCTTCTACCGCTCCATTGGTTTGGGGTCGGTAGGGTGAAGACGTATGTCTTTGGATCTTGTATTTGGCTAACAAGGCTGCTGTCTCGGCCTGAAAGTGGGTCCCGTGGTCACTGATGAATTCATGAGGGATCCCATATCGGCATATTATCTTGTTTTGGATAAATTTGGCAACGTGGCTGGCGTTGAGAATACGGTAGGATTCCGCTTCGACCCATTTGGTGAAATAGTCGATTGCTACCAAAATGAAACAGTGTCCTCCGG
Organism: Agrostemma githago; assembly: GCA_958450325.1. Classification (NCBI taxonomy): domain Eukaryota; kingdom Viridiplantae; phylum Streptophyta; class Magnoliopsida; order Caryophyllales; family Caryophyllaceae; genus Agrostemma; species Agrostemma githago. Next base: position 67,882,749 of record OY288250.1, on the reverse strand, counting down.
TTCCCGAGGGGTTTATCTTTCCGATTATATCGATTCCCCATGTTGAAAATGGCCAGGGTGATGTCATGGTATACAGCAGGGATGGTGGCATGTGCTGTACATTAGCGAAAATCTGGCAATTATGGCAATGTCTGACATATAGCTGGCAATCGGTTTCCATGTTGTTCCAGTAATATCCGAGTCTCATGATCTTTCGGACTAGCATCTGAGCGTTCATGTGAGGACCACACTCGCCGTCATGTACTTCGGCCATGACCTTTTCAGCATTACCCTTGTCGACACATAAAAGGAGAGCCCCCTGTGGTGTCTTTTTGTAGAGTTGCCCGTCGTCGGTACGGACGAACTGGGTTGCCAGCCTACGCAAGGCCTTTTTGGCTCTATTGTCGGTCCCGGGTGGATACTCCCCGGTTGTCAAATACGTCTGGATCGCCTTGTACCATGGCTCGGGATCCGGTATTTCGATATCCTCGATGTCATGGATATATGCCGGCTCGGATCGTCTTTCGACACAAATCGGCATGCTGGTCATATGATCGGGAATATTTAGTAAGGACGCCAGTTTTGAAAGCGCGTCAGCGAACTGGTTTTCTTCCCGAGGTAGGTATATGTATTCTACCTTTTGGAATTGTTTCTCGAGATCCCTTACTCGTGCCTGGTAGGCCACAAGATTGGCATTTCGGGTTTTCCATTTTTGGAGTGCTTGGATAATGACCAATGATGAATCGCCGTGTACTCGGAGGTTTGTGACCCCTAAATCGGCGGCGGCTTGTAACCCGTGGATGCATGCTTCATACTCAGCGGCGTTATTGGTGACGTCAAAGTCCAGTTTGATAGATACGCGAGTATGTTCCCCTCTTGGCGAGATTAGGAGGATTCCGACTCCAAATCCTCGGAAGTTGGATGCCCCGTCGAAGTATAAATCCCACGTCTCGGTGTCAGTATGGAAAATATCTTCATCTGGGAAGGACCAAGTGTCGGTGTGTCCTTCTTCGGTTACGGGACTGTCAGCGAGAAATTCGGCTACTACTCGGCCCTTGATGGCTTTCAGTGGTAGGAATTTTAGATTGAATTCTGCCAACATCAGGGTCCATCTTGATATTCTGCCGTTGAGAATGGGCTTTTCGAAAAGATATTTGACTGGATCCATCCTTGACAGTACCTGTACCTCGTGGCTGAGCATGTAATGTCGGAGCTTTTTAGTGGCCCAGACCAGTGCTAAACACGTCTTTTCGAGCATGGTGTACTTACATTCGTACTCTAAAAACTTTTTGCTGATGTAGTATATTGCTCGTTCTTCGGAGTTGACCGTTTGAGCTAACATAGCCCCCATGGCTGTCTCTGTCGTGGTTAGGTACAACGACAAAGGTAAACCGTGCTGAGGTGGCATCAGGACCGGCAGTGAAGACAAGATTTCCTTGATTCTGTCGAAGGCTGCTTGACACTTGTCGTCCCATAGTAACCGTTCCCCTATTTTCAGCTTCTTGAAGATCGGTTCACATACCATGGTTAGTTTTGAAATGAACCTGCTGATGTATTGGACCTTTCCGAGAAAACCTCTTATCTCCTTTTCGGTCTTAGGAGGCCGCATCTCGGTGATGGCCTTGATCTTAGCTGGATCGACTTCGATACCGCGTTGGCTGACGATGTGACCCAGTAATTTGCCAGAAGTTACCCCGAAACTGCATTTCTGAGGGTTTAGTCTCATGTTGTATTTGCGTAATCGGGTGAAAAATCTTCTCAGGGCGGTGATGTGACCGTCCCTGTGCTTGGATTTGACGATCATATCGTCCACGTAAACTTCCACTTCTTTATGCATCATGTCATGTAATAAAGTTGTGGCGGTTCGTTGATAGGTGGCCCCGGCATTAATGAGACCAAATGGCATGACGGTATAGCAATAAGTACCCCAAGGTGTAATGAAAGTGGTCTTATCCATATCTTCCTCTGCCATTTTTATTTGATTGTACCCGGCATACCCGTCCATGAATGATAGAAGGGCATGATCAGCTGTATTATCCACCAGTATATCGATGTGTGGTAATGGGAAATCGTCTTTCGGGCTCGCCTTGTTAAGATCCCGAAAGTCCACGCAGACACGTACTTTACCGTCTTTTTTAGGGACCGGTACGATATTTGCAACCCAATCTGGATACTCGGAGACTCGTATGAACCCAGCCTTGAATTGTTTATCGACTTCCTCCTTGACTTTGAGGGACCATTCGGGCCTCATGCGTCGGAGTTTCTGCTTAACCGGTTTGAACCCTTCCTTGATCGGTATATGGTGCTCGGCTATTTCGCGGTCTATCCCCGGCATGTCCTTGTAGGACCATGCGAAGACGTCTTTGAACTCTTGAAGGAGATCGGTGAATTGTTGTTTCTCCCTGGGATCTAGAGATAACCCTATCTTAAGCATCTGAGGTTCTAAGGTTGTTCCCACGTTGATATATTCGGTTTCTTCGATTACCGGATTGCGGGATTCCCTCTGCTCTAGTTGCTCGATTAGATGTGGAGGTAAGGATACCTGTTCGTCGGGTTTCTCAATGTCATTGCATAAAATATTTTGAAAATTTAGGAATTTTTGAAAATAAGACAAGTCGTAAGCAGAACGGTTGTTATTATTCATAAATTTAGAGAAAAGCTCGAAAAGAGCTTCCATCTGATCGCTAGTCAGTGGCGGGATAGGTAGGGTGCCCGGGACAGACCCCGAAGCACCAGGAAAAGCTAAAGGGAGAGGGGGAGTTACAGGACTGACCCTAGCACCGGACTCACTAGACTCAATCTCAGATTCTGACTCGGACTCTGACTCAGACTCAGACTCGGATTCTGGCATTTCTCCTTCCCCTGTGATAAGCTTGAAAGTCCTTCCTTGACTGTCAGTCCACTTGACAGTCTTTCTCCAGGCTCTCTTACCTGTCCCGGATCCAACATCCGAGATCAGTTTGGATGGATCGAATGTGCGGCTACGGAGAATGAGGCTGACTAGCTCCTCCTTTGGCGTCGGGGTCGCGAGCTCCTCCCCGAAAAGTAGCCCCAGCGCGGGCTCAGCATTCTTAGCATCTTCAGACTGGACAAGGGCGAAGATGTCGTCGGGTATGTAGTTGCAAACCTGGGCCAAGTGGGTCCCAGGGCGTGTGGTTGGAGGCCGATATAGGCCTGTTTGGACGGACTCGAACACCGGCGTGACGAAGATGATTTTACCGGTCCCGGTTTGGCCCATATTTTCTGGGGTCAAAGTGTAGCCCAGACCGGTTTGAACTCTCCCGTTGTCAAGGACTTCAAGGATTTTTCCTGCAGGGAGATCGGGCCTTGATGTGACCCCTGGTAAAAAGCCCAGATTTTGTAACATCCGGTCCATGCTAACAGTAAAGTAGGGTCGGAAAAGGTATTCTTCTTCGATGGCCCCTATGAAGTCGAACCCCCAAAGATCGGTGCGGCCCGATGTGTTGCAGTTGGCCACAGTCATAGGTGTGGCTTCTAGAGTGATGACGGTATCGTGCAAAGGTAGCTTGATCTTCTGATGCAGAGTAGAGGACACAGCCCTGGTCGAGTGGATCCAGGGTCTTCCTAGAAGAAGGTTAAAGGAAGAGGTCACGTCAATCACTTGAAACTCCAGCTCCTTCTCTATCGGACCCGTTATGATAGTGAGTTTTACGGCCCCAGCTACGGACTTTGGACTCCCGTCGAAAGCCTGGATAGTTTGGGTTGTAGGAATGTAGTCGGCCTTGGTGATACCGAGGGCTTTGGCGGTCCTTAAGGGAAGGACGCTGACTGCAGACCCGTCGTCAATAAGGGTCATGGGCAGATATTTTCCACGGCAGATTACCGTGATGTAGAGAGCCATGTTGTGGGCTGGCCCAAATGATGGTAGATCAGCATTGGAGAAGGTGATGAGCGGGCCTTCTTCTTTTGCTTTCCCCTTTAGGTGGGGCAGAACCGTGGCTACCATTTCAGCTGGAGTAGCCATAGAGTCGATCTTGACTTGATCGAGGGCCTTAGTGAGTGCCTCTCGATGTTCTTGAGAGCTAACTAGGAGTTGCCATATAGAGAGGTCAACTCGAGTTTTGCTCAGCTGCTTTACCAGAGCCTTTTCAGTAGTTGGTGGCTCTTCCGGGACAACCTCCATTTTGGGCGATGGTTTGGTGATGATGAGGGCTTGACTGCTGATTAAGGCTTTGGACTTAACCTTCTGGATCTCCTCAGATGTGATAGGGACTGCTTCTCCCTTAGTGAGATAGACGTCGTCTTCATCGTCACACCAGATCCCGTTGATTTGTGGGGTAAACGGGGAAATGAGGTGTGAGCAGTCTATAACCTCTCCGAGGAAGATAGCGTGAGTGGCCAACGGATTGTCTTTATTGTTGGGCTTACCTCCGGGTAAAGGGATTTTCCCGCTTTCGATGAGATCCTGGATAAGATGCTTCAGTTTCCAGCATTTCTCGGTATCGTGTCCCTTACCCTGATGGTATTTGCAGTAGGCTTGGGCATCGTAGGATTTGGAGTGACGCTCAACTGGAGGATCAGGTGTTGGGCCTATCGGGGTGATGAGGCCTTTTGATGAAAGCCTTTGTAAGGCATTCGCATAGGTAGTACCTATGTCGGTGAATACTCGGGGTGGCGTATTCTTCTTGGACGGGTTATCAAGTAGATTTACCTCGTCAAAAATGCTACGAGTGGCAGCGGTGAATGCGGGCTTGCTTGTTGATGAGCTGGCCCCTTGGTATCCTTTGGTGGAGGCCTTAGTGAGGCTTTCCACCCTTAGATCATCCTCGATTCTCGTTCCCATTTCAGTTAGGACCGCGAAGCTAGGTATGATGGCGTACCGGAGATGGATCCGGTAGGCGGGCAGGAGATTCTTGACAAAGGCTTCAACTAGGACTTTTTCACTGGGCTTATCGACCAGTTTGACACTTTCAGCCCTCCAGCGTTGAAGGTACTTTGTAAACCCTTCCTTTGGTTCCTAGGCCATTACTTCCAGGGTGAGCATGGTGGTTTGGATCTCCGTATTGTCGGCGTAGTTCCGGGCGAATTCTGTTGCTACGTCGTCCCAAGACTTGTATTTCTTGGAATCGAGCCTATAGAACCAGGCTCTCGGGTGTTTCTCTAGCGAGGAGGCAAACAGATGCTTGAACATGCCTGACTTGACTCCTTTTAGGGCCATAAACTCTTTGAAGGCCCGGATATGTAATACCGGGTCTTCTGTTCCGTCAAACATCGAGAGGCCCGTTAAGTTAAGGTTGGCGGGCAATTGGTCGGTCAAGGGAGAGTAACTTCGAGCATTCTCCATATGGATCGAGTTGTGGGTCGACAAATGGACCTGCTCTTGCAATTTGAGGACTGCGCTAGTCAATTCGGCTAATGGCCCATGAGCTTCATCTCCGTCCTTGGGCTTGTCCTGTTCGATGGCGCTAACCCGGGTAACGATGGCGATCTGATCACCCCTAATTCGGTCAAGTTGCTCTTGGATCTTGGCCAACGAAGTGTTCAGTTGATCGATAGCGTCCTTAGTCATGGTTCGGGTGTGAGGTGGCCTGTCTGTAAGAACACCGTGTAATCAGAATCGGACCCAGATCGAAAGGTGCATCCCGAGAAAACGACTAGACTCGGAAACGGACTAAAAACCGACTCCTAGACGGGTGACTCATGGATGGTGGGTTTTCTTTAGGATTTCGGCAGAATGGGCCTAGTCCCGTGTGAAGAAAGACCTACGTGTGAGCTAATTCCCAGACTTTGGACTCGATTGTGTAAATGGGCTTCCCTTTGTAGGAGTTTGTCCTACGTAGGTGGGCTGTGCCTTGACTAATAAGGCGGACTTGGGATGGGGTGGAAACCCATGATGTAAGATCGACGGAGTTTCGACGCTATAGACTCTTGCTACTTATGACAAGACCCGACACTGCTAAATACGGGAAGTCCTAAGAAGAAGAGGGTCTGAATTTTGAAAACCGAGCAAAGTCGGATTGGACGGCCCGATCTTTTTTGAAAATCGAAAAAAAGGTTTATCGGGCCGAGATTTTGAATTTTTGAAAAGGTTTGGACAGCATACCGGCTAAAAATAGGCTATTTTGAGTCAAAATCATAAGTCCTAAATTCGGCAGCTTTCCGGGTTTGAAAAATGGATAGTTTTCGAAAAAGATGCAAGTTTTTTTTTTAAAACACGGTTTTTGAAAAAGATGAGACACGGACCAGGTAGCATGTAATCACGGAAACACTATAATGACGCCATGTATGCTCTTAGTCTAAGTCTCGGTCGGTCTAATAGGGTCTATACCAACAACGATGGCTTTCTCGTACTGAGGACGGACTCCCTAAGCCGAGTGGGTCTTAGGACATGCCGCAAAACCTAAACGAGTTCCACCATCGATGTCTTTAGTGGGTCCAAGTAGGAACGCACCGTGGTATAGTGGGACGTCGGTCACAAGGAACCGGCCCGGGAAAGAATGGGTTATGCATGAACCATTGAACTAAAACGTGTACATTACTATTCGAACGATTTCTTTTCGAGTCTCACCCTAGGGATGCCGATGGTAAGTGACTCATCAGTTAATCCCCAGCGGAGTCGCCAAATTGTGGACATGACATAGGTCCACCCCGACGCGGCCACGCGTGGGTTTGGGGAGGCGAATGAATCTCCATATGAGATGGTCAAATTGAAATTTAAATCGAAGTAGGAGTCGCCACCGAATTTTGTGGTTATTCGGAACCGTTCGAGCCCACTCTATGTCGTAGTGGGCCGTATACAAAATACGGCCCATTTCCGATGTCAGAGTTTATTGGGCTCGTCCCTTTGCATATCGATACCGATGCCGACTGGGCGGTTAATCGTATATTGAATGACTCTCGTAGCCAATGGATTCGGACATCCGGAAACCATGGTTCTGAGTAAGGGGTGAGGGTACGTGTTGGGAAGTTCACTAAGAACACCCAACCCCGCCCGCACTTAGCGGCCTTTACTAAGATATCGTTCGTTTTTGGTGTACACGGGTTAGTTCGACGGTTGAATGATATGCAAACATTATTTTCCTAAGCATGTGAGAAAAATAAAGTGGGTTGCTAAGTCGTTTAATGCATATTAAACTAATAACGTCAAAGTTATTTTAGCATGTGAGTTCGTTTTAGTCTAATAAAACGATAAAAACAAATAAAAAGCTACAAACACGAGAAAACGAGTTAGTAACGGTGAATAAATCGAATAAGACGTAAATAAATAATATGCATGATTTTAGAAAAGATTTGATGACACGTGATTGATTAACACGTGTTGACCGAGGTCGAAAAAAAAGTATTTATTAAAATATGTCGCGAAAGTCGCATTTTAATATAAAGTTCGAAAAGAATTAAAAATAGAAAAGCGAAGAAACGAAGAAAAAGGACTCGGCCGAGTCAGGCCGCCGCGCAAGCCGCCTGGATGGCGCGCGACTCGCGTGACGGTCTGTCCGGGTTTTTTATTTTGTCGAAAACCGTCAATTTTTATAAATCGCGTACAAATATGGATTAATTCATACTCGATTTATATTTTCGATATTCGTCGTATCCGATAATTGATTATGAAATCAATATCAAATAGTTAGAATGATTTTAGAAAAAGTTTAAAAAAGTTTGTTTTGAACGAAAACGTAAAAAAAAGAACTTTGAACGAGAAATATGTTAATTCCCTCCGCGTTTTGAAATCATCGAATTTTGTACATAAAAAAGGTAATAATTTCGTTGGCATCAACGAGAATAAATTTAATTTAGTTCTTGTAGATACGATATACGATTAGAGAATCGATATCATATTTTAAGAACGTTATAAAAAGGTTTTATTAACGAAAATAAATAAAAATATGACGCGACGAATGACCCGTAATAAATTTGAGACGATCGATGACCCGAAATAAAAAAAAAAAAAAAAGACGGACGAAAAAAGGTAATAAAAAAACGTGAGATAGGGAGAGAGAAAGGAAAAGAGTCGGGTTTGATTTACACCCTCAACCTATATGCTTTTTGTTCTCGGTATAAGGCTCGTCGGACGGTGGCTTAGGCACGTGAGCGTCGAGATGATGTGGATGAGTTAAGGTGTCGGTTTTTGGAGTGTTTTTTTTGTGTATGTAGGCGTGGATTCGGCCGGGTAGGATGGGACGGTTTCGTCGGCTTTTGGACAATTTTTCGGTATTCCTTCGGATGTGGATTTTGAGACTATTTTTGCTATAATAATTGTGTATGAGTTGCTAAAAAGTTGTGGTGTATTGATCGATAATGAATGTATCTTTTGTGTTGAATATGAGGTCCTATTTATAGGAATCGAGGTGGTCTTGCTTGTGTGACAAGAAACACCGGTTTGGATAGGAAACACGAGAGTTTGTAAGGAAATAAACTTCTCGTTTCTTGGTTAATAAGCCAAGAATCTCGGCTGGTGGGGAGGTATCTCGGCTGTTTCAGCCGAGTATCTGAGCTCGGGTGATACTTCGTTTCGGTTTCCGGATAGAATTCGTACTTGAGATCGAATTCTATCCTTAAACGAATTTGTTTAATATTATTGAAGGCTGATTTTTGTAGTGATTGAGTCCGAACTGGACGCGTAATGACACGGCCAGATCGTGTGACTCGGGAAAAATATCTTTGACCGGGTTTGACTCGGTCGCTAAAAGACAGTTTTACCCTTGGTGCCGGAATCGACCCAAATTAGCCTCATTTGACTCGAAACGACCCACTGGGCCTGGATTTGAGGTCCGTTTTGTGAGATTTGTACTCCCTAATAAGCCTAAACCAAATGTCCATGATTCCGAGCCCATATCTGAGCCCATTAAAGCATGTTTGCGTCCTATCATCATCGGGTGTTTGGCGGGACCTACTATAGACACCTGGCGGTCAAAATGTGGGTGTCTACAATAGACTATCGAAAATTGAACACGGCCACCATAAAAGACCATTTCCCTCTTCCCTTTATTGATCAAATGCTTGAGAGATTGGCGCATCATTCTTATTTTTGTTTCCTCGATGGTCATTCCGGATTTCTTCAAATACCTATTCATCCCGATGACCAAGAGAAGACCACTTTTACTTGTCCCTATGGCACCTATGCTTATAGAAGGATGTCATTCGGATTGTCAATGCGCCGGAAACGTTTCAAAGATGTATGATGGCTATTTTCTCCGATTTTATTGAAAAATCCATGAAAGTTTTTATGGATGATTTTAGTGTCCATGGTACATCTTTTGATTCTTGTTCTGAAAATCTTGATCAAGTGTTAGCTCGATGTGAAGAGTATAGACTTGTTTTAAATTGGGAAAAGTGTCATTTTATGGTTGAACAAGGTGTTGTCCTAGGTCATATTGTTTCTAATAGAGGAGTTGAAGTCGATAAGGCGAAAGTCTCCGTGATTGAGAACTTGCCACCACCTACAAATGTCAAAGGGGTGAGGAGTTTTCTAGGTCACGCCGGTTTTTATAGACGATTTATTAAAGACTTTTCTAAGATTGCTAAGCCTTTGACTTCTTTGCTTATGAAAGATGCACCTTTTGTTTTTGATGACTCTTGTCTTGAGGCCTTTTGTAGGATAAAGACCGCTCTCACTACCACACCGATTATCAAAGCTCCCGATTGGAATCTTCCATTTGAAATCATGTGCGATGCATCCGATTTTGCCGTTGGTGCCGTTCTAGGTCAACGGGTTGATAAGAAGCTACATGTGATTTATTATGCAAGCAAGACCCTAGATGAAACCCAATCGAGGTACACCACAACCGAAAAAGAGATGCTTGCCGTTGTCTATGCCATGGAGAAATTTCGAAACTATGTTACCGGTTCCAAAGTCATTATTCACACCGATCATGCGGCGATTCGTTACATCATGTCCAAAAAGGAGACAAAGTCCCGACTCTTTCGATGGGTGCTCCTTTTGCAAGAATTCGACATTGAGATTAAAGACAAAGCCGGATCGGAGAACTTGGTAGCGGATCATCTTAGTAGATTAACGGTAAGTAAAGAGAGCAATGAAGAAGATGGTATCCCCATCAATGAAGCTATGAGAGATGAGGCCTTGATGGCCGTTGAAACTATTACACCTTGGTATGCCGATATCGTCAATTTCTTAGTATCACAATTTATTCCGGACGATTATTCCAAGCAAGAGAGTAAGAAACTACGTTATGAAGCCCGACGCTATTATTGGGACGAGCCTTATTTATTTCGCCGATGTATAGATGGAATTTACCGACGATGTGTCACGGCCGAAGAAGGATATAATATCGTGAAGCACCTTCACTCGACATCTTATGGTGGACACTTGGCCAATCAAAAGACAATTGCCAAGGTTCTCCAAAGCGGGTTTTGGTGGCCTTCCATGTTCAAAGACATTCGAGCTTTCATTCTCACATGCGATCCATGCCAACGAAGCGGCAATATAATGAGAAGAAATGAGATGCCCCTTCAACCTATCTTGGAGATTGAATTGTTCGATGTTTGGGGCATTGATTTCATGGGTCCGTTCACATCCTCGTTTGGTAACAAGTACATTCTAGTCACGGTTGATTATGTCTCAAAATGGATCAAGGCCGTAGCTTCCCCCACCAATGACTCCAAGGTTGTAATCAAGCTTTTCAAGAACGTAATTTTCCCAAGATTCGGTATGCCTAGAGCCATAATTAGTGATGGAGGCTCTCATTTTAGGAAAGATACCTTTGAACACCTTCTTAGGAAGTACGGTATCACCCACAAGATGTCCTTAGCCTACCACCCTCAATCAAATGGGCAAGCCGAGATCTCCAACCGACAAATCAAGGGAATTTTAGAGAAAGTTGTAAATACACACCGAAAGGATTGGTCATTGAAATTAAATGACACCCTTTGGGCATTGAGGACGGCTTACAAAGCGCCGATTGGAACCACTCCTTATCGTCTTATGTATGGTAAAGCTTGTCATTTACCGGTGGAACTAGAACACAAAGCCAAATGGGCAATCAAAGAGCTAAACTTCGACGAGAGTGTTGTAGGGAATAATCGCCTTCTCCAACTACAAGAATTGGAAGAACTAAGACTTGAAGCCTACGAGAACTCGAAGATCTACAAAGAACGAACTCGCCAATGGCACGACTCTCGAATTCTTCGTAAGGACTTCTTCGTTGGTGATAAGGTATTACTCTTCAACTCTCGCTTTAAGCTCTTCCCCGGTAAGTTGAAATCAAAATGGTCGGGTCCATTTGAAGTGACCGGAGTGCAACCATATGGATCGATAGAGATATCTAGCCCGGAAACCGGGAAGTTTATGGTTTTTGGGCAACGTTTGAAGATTTATCATCCCGGTCATATTCGTGAGACCTTTGCTACTATGAAGTTTGGTGAGCTCCCATCGGGGAGCGTTGTTTGACCCCCTCTCAAAATTGATGTAGGTTTGGTGGTATCCTCAACAACCACCTTGTATATATGTATCATATTTCTTTGAGTTTATTAGTTCTGTTAGCTTGAGAAGATTGATTGAAAATTGGATTTCACCATGGAGCATAATTTGGATGAAGATCAAGCTTTTGGAGAAGTTATGGAGCTTAAATCGAAGACCACAAGCATGTTTGTGGGAATTATTGATTATGTAATGTGAGTCGAGTCATATATTTGAATCTCTAGGTGACTATTGAAGAGCCATGAAATGGCAAGGCGGAAAAACGCAGCAGGAAGACCGCCGGGCGAAACTTCGCCCGGTGAGACTCGACCGGGCGAAACTTCGCCCTACGGAAAAGTTGCCAGAATTGCCGAAATCAAAGAAGTTACCACCGGGCGAAATTTCGCCCGGTGAGATTTTGACCGGGTGAAATTTCACCCGGTGGAAAAAGACGGCAAAATTGATTTTCACGACGAAATGTCGTCGGGTGAAATTTCACCCGATGGTGCCCGACCGGGTGAAATTTCACCCGGCGGTGTGTCTTGGCCAATCACCTACACCTTTTACTCACTACATTTTCACTTTCCCTCCAACAATTTAACTCAACATAACCTTCCCTCCAAATATTTTTACATCAAATTTTTACCACCAACTTTAAAACTTTCACTTTTCCTCCTCAAACACCCTTATTTATACCACCTTTTTCACCTCACTCATCATTTCACCCTTTCACCCATCACTAAATCATTACACCACCTTCATATACCATATTCAACCTCCATTCACAACTCCATTCCATACTTGGGTGAATATTTATTTTGGGTTTTTGAAGAAAGGAGAAGCAAAAGTTTCGGGACTACTCTTGCAAATTCTTACTATGGAGACAAGAGCCCAAAGATCCGCGCGTAAACAAGGTATGGCCTCGACTTCTAATCTTTCTAAGCATTCATCTTCTAGTAAGTCCGCTAGGCCTAAACTTTTACCGTGTCCAAACTCACCCTTTGCTCGTACCTTCTTTGAAAAAGACTTTCAGAGTACGAGATGGCCTTGTCCATTCACAATGAAAATTCTAGGAATTAAGAACGATATTATAGAGTTATCGTCTAGAATTGGTATTAGTAAACTCCTTGGTTTTGTGCCCGTCACAAACAAAGACTTGACTTGTGAGTTTCTAGGTAGTTTTACAATCGATAACTCGACCACACCTAAGGAGTTCAAATTTAATTTGTTTGGTAGAAATCACTGTTTAAATATTTCCGATTTTAGCTTAGCTCTAGGTTTGCCCTCATCGGGTACCGGACTAAGTAGACCTCTAAGTGATTCGCGAAGTAGTGCGACTAGGAGAGACTTGTGGAGGCGCATAGCGCCGGGTCAACGTGATTTTGAACCCAATTCTAATTTTACCGCTGAAATCCGTAACCCAGCCATTCGTTATTTCGCTGAATTCCTTTCTCACTGTCTTTTGCCATCTACCGAAAATATCATTAACCTTAATGTGTGTGTCTTACAATTGATATGTGACTCTTTACTCAGTAACCCTTATCCCCTTGACCTACCTATTGTCGTGGCGTTACACTTTCATCAAATTATCATTGACCAACGCCCCTCTGTCGACTGTGGTGGTCTTGTGACCATAATAGCAAGAAATTTGGGTTATTCGACCGACCATCTTAAACCACATGACCCCCGTGTCTGGCTTAACGAGGCTTATTTCCCTACTTGGATATTTAATGTGCCTGACCATCGCCTCGTTTCTCTTAGCCATGACCGTGCCTTAATTGTCCCCTGCAAAAACCGAACCAATATTTATAACCGTCACAATTGGGACCTACCTCCCGGTCCCTGTGAATTCCGACTGAACAACTCGGGGGATGTAGGAGTTTGGGAGTATGCCGGTGACGGAACTCCCACGGCCTCCTTTGCGTCCAATGACTATTCAGACTAGACCCCCTTACAAGAGTCGGTAGATAATTTGGTTTGTTTGTGTTGTGGGTATATATGTGTGGTTTATGTCGGTGAGTCTTAATCATTTTCAATTGCATGTGAACTAATGTTGTTCCTTATTCCCTGTCCCATCATTATAATCATTGTGATCATTTTATCTTGAACAAAATTGCAAGTTGTCCCACCGTTCCATCAAATGATTTTTGTGGCCGTCGCGGCCTTGGTATTGCTCCCGGTCTCTTGGCGATGTGATTACGCCATTGACCCTTTTGAAAAATCCAAATTTTTAAATCAAATTTTTCTCAATTTTTCTTAATCCAGGCTAGGTGACGTGACTACACCTACACGCCCAATTTTTCACCCTTTCATTTTATTTTCTTTCATTTTCATTTTCATTTTCATTTTCTTAGCCACTTGGCTAGAGTCTAGGTGATGTGATTGCACCTAGGCCCGCCACTATCTTATCGTTTTCTTTATTTTCTTTTCATTTTCTTCTTCTCAAATTTTCGAAAAACGCAAAAACATTCAAAATTTTTGAAAAACCCAAAAACATTTGAAAAAAAAATCATAAAAATCCAAAAATATTTTTCTTATTTTTCTTTTCCATATTTTTCGCTCTTCCCTACTTGTCCATTGAGGACAATGTACAGTTTTAGTGTGGGGGAGGAGTCTACTATCTTTTATTTTTCAAAAATCTTTTCAAAAATCCATAAAAATTTGAAAAATTCGAAAAATCAAAAACATTTTCTTTTTCTTTTTCCTTCTTGTTTCTTGTTATGTTTCGTGTCCCGTGTATGGTCTTGTTCTCTACTCTTACAGGTAACCACCACCTTAATAGCGCGAATTGAAGATATTAAGAAAGCACCCGCTTGGTAACTTCCTTCCTTCTTTCTTCTTTAACTTTGTAGAGGAGTTAGGTTGTTGCTATTGGAGGCTCTCGAAGTTGAGCATTTTGTTGTTGTGGTTTATGCTTGAATGTTGATGGAGTATGGAGTTCATGACTTTACTTGTGTTTTATTTTATTTGTTTTTCCTTTTCGTGTGTTTTGTTTTGTTTTGCTTTTGTATAGTGTGTCTAGGACTAAAACTTTTCGAAAACCCGATTACAAACTTATAACAAGAGTTTACATTCCATTATAAATAACCCATCGTAGATTTTGGACCTTAGTCTAGTAGAATGACTCTTAGGCAATGAATTTGTTGATCCTTTAGCTTTGAGTCCATCTTTTCTACTAGAGGTTTACTTCGGGGTTTGCATTTGACCACCTTGACCACCCATGGAGGAGTTAGGCCTTGGTTCCCGCATCCCGTTTTCTAGGTGACCTTGCTCGAATGACCATTGCACCTTTAGTCCAAATCTTTTCCATCTTTTGTGGGTTATCCGGAATGGCGCGCGTTCTCGATTACCTATTTTTCCTCCACCTATACATCATCACAATAAGTTTACACAAAAATAACCTCCAAAGCTTGGTTACAAACCACATCAAAGAGCCAAAAAAGGGCAAACCAAAGCAAGAGAAAAAGGGCACAAAAATATGAAAAACAAGAAAACAAAGGAGAAGAAAAGGAGTTTCAAATGAAAAATCAAATTATCAAAAGTGTCTCCTCCAAAAAAAAAAAAAAAAAAAAAAAAAAAAAAAAAAACCCTTTGATCGATTCATCATCGTGAAGTGCCAACTAGAGGACCGAGTCCCGAGGTCGGAAGATAGCGGTGATGAGTTGATCCATCCCAATAATTGTAAACACTCCACCTTTTTATTTGGGCTAATTTAGGAAATTCGAGTTTTGGAACGACCCTCTTGGCTTAGCCAAAGAGAGCGGGACTGCACTTACCTACAGTGTCGAACGAATCCATGGTTCACTTTTTCCACTCCGTTATACGCCCCGTAGTACCCCTTTAGAAGATTAGGAGGACCTGGCTAAGTTATCAACATCTATATTGCTTAATTGTCATAGTATTAGGCTTTGGTCCTTGTTTACGTGGGTGATTTATCTTGGAAGTCTATTGTCGTTTTAGGTAAGTAATCGGTGTCTTTCCCCGCCGTCTCGATGAGGGATTCGGTGTTTTATTTTTGCTTTGGATGCGTCTATTCTTTCGTGTTATGTGTTTTTGTGTGTTTAGTCGCATCCACCCTTTTGAGCAAGCCCCAACTTGCCTTGCATGGGAGTACTTTACCTCATGAGTATTTCGATGTGAGTTGAAGGGACGGAGCGAGCCCGTTAATTGCCCCGTATCGGCTTAGCATAGTCCAGCTAGTAGTAGTAGTTTGTAATTTCTTTTTGGGTCTTTGCTCGAGGACGAGCAACGGTTTAGTGTGAGGGAATTATTGTGTGCTAAATTTAGACCATTTTTCCCTCCATTTAGACCCGTTTTTCCCTCGTTTTGCGAGTTTTGAGCGATTATCGCCATATTTTGTGTACTTCTCGCATTAGCGTCCCTCTTGTGCGTTTTACGTGTTTTTGGTAGTTTTTCTATCAATTTTGATAGGTTTTGCTACAAAAATCACGATTGAGCTTCCACGAGCACAAGAGAAGGGAAAACCGTCCAAAGAGCAAAGCACACAACTTAAAGTTTAAAGCCATCCGATCGAACAAACGAAGAATGAGACAAGACTCGAGCCAGAAAAAATGACCGGGCGAAATTTCACCCGGTGAGACACCACCGGGCGAAATTTCACCCGACGGTAAAAATTGCCTCCCGAAGATTTTCCGAGAACTCCCCACCGGGCGAAACTGACCGGGCGAAATTTCGCCCACCGAGTGAAATTTTGCCCGATGGTGAAGACGTGCCGAAAACGCGAAAAAAGAAGAAAATCTCACCGGGCGAAAATTTCACCCGATGGGAATTATTGATGAGTCCGCAAGGCGAAGTTTCACCCCATGAAGATGCAAAGGGAGATTGTCTCACTAATGGAGCATAAAGTTGGATTTGGGCTTTAGGTTAATGATCCATTAAGAGATTACTATATATATGTTACCCTAATTCATTGCCTAACTCACCTCTCCATTGTGCTAAGGAGGGAAGACATTACACCCTTCCACCATCTTATTACACCATCAATTAGTAGTAGTAGTAGTAAAAATCCTACAAAATTCCTAGTAGTTTATAAAGTAATTAGTAGTAGATCTACACAATTCTCATCAACAATTGTTTAGATCTCAAGTTTGTAGAAGATTATCCAAGTTTTGTTTGAAGATTTGTTGGGTTTTATTGGAGGATTAGTGACAAGTTCTCCATTTTATTCATCAAAGATTCAATCTTTATCTATGATATCTTCTTATTTCTTATAGATCTACATAGTTGGTACAATTCTCTTCCACTCTCTAATCTCTATTTAGTTTTTGTGATATTTTCTCATCATCATCTTGTTCAAATCTAATTAATATGCATGTTGTGATGAATTTCATAATGAATTGTGAGTAAATTTCTTGTTGGGGAGTTTAGGGATGAGGGCTTGATTTATTTGAATATAGGGATGTTGGTGGGTTGCTTGCATGTTGGTTTATCTTATTTATGGTGGTATGTCATTGTTGTTTTAGTCCGGCCAACTAGACCGACCTTGACTAATTTCTATCAATATGGGGAAACTCGGGGTAGAAATTACCATGACTAGGGACTTACCCTCATTCACCGCGAAAGTGGATTTTTAGGTGAGTTTATCGACATTGTGACAAAAACTCGATCCTGACCTTCTTAGACCCCAAGTACCGAATCCCGACTTCTCCCTAACGCTTTTCCCTAAATTGATCAACTCTAAACCACCATCGCACTAATCCCTCTAGTATAGACTCGACCTCAAAAAGAAAACCCCCATTCTAAGGCATCGAACACGACACTTTAAGCTTCACAAACACACACCGTTCCCTGTGGACCGACCTCGACTTACCACGATTACTTGTTTGTTTTTGTGATATTTCCGAGTCTATAAATATCGTTTGATCTCCCGTCCTTCGCTAAAATGACCGATCCGATTGGGAGGCGATCAAAAGATCACTCCCCTCTTCTTTCAAGTAATGCATTACTTCCCAATTGGGATAATTGTTCGTCCCTCCTATATCTTTTACATCATAAAATGTCACAACCAAACACCATTTGTCAATTCTCCTCCAATTCTAGTTCATCTTAGTTCTATTATCCTCGGAATCATTACCCTCATCTAAAGCGAACCCTAAATATAAATATGTCCGACTCTTCTTCTACTACAAACATTGGTGCTTGAGTTTCTCTCTTCTTTGAGTCAATTTCATCTGTCTTGACAGACGACAGTGTAGACACCCACATTTTGACCGCCAGGTGTCTATAGCAGTTTCCGACAAACACCCGATGATGATCGGACGCAAACGTGCTTTAATATACTCGAAAACGGGCTCAAAATCATTGGCATTTGGCTTGGGCTTTTTACGGAGTACATATCTCACAAAACCAACCTCAAAATCAGGCCCAGTGGGTCGTTTTGAGTCAAATAAGATTAATTTGGGTCGAAACCGGCACCAGGGGCAAAACCGTCTTTTAGCGACCGAGTCAAAACCCGGTCAGAGATATTCCCGAGACACACGGACCAGCAGTGACACCTCACACGTCCGGTTTGGACTCCAACACTACAAAAAATCAGCTACACAAAATATTAAATAAATCCGTTTAAGGATAGAATTCGATCTCAAGTAGGAATTCTATCCAAAAACCGAATCAAAAACTCGACCAACCGTAGGACACTCGGCCGAGCAGGCTGTTTTCAGCCGGTTTTCCTTGCTTCCTCGTCAAGCAAACGGAATTCTCATGCCTCTCAACTTCTTACGTTTCCTATCCTAAATAGTAGTTCTAACCCAAACACCTCTCCTAACTTCAATTGAGGACCACTCCTATAAATAGGACCCTCTCACAACACAACATTCATGATCATCGAGACATAAAAAAACACCTTTTTACAGAGCATCACATACAACAATAGATACACATCTACAATACACTTAGCATCGAGAAACCGATAGTACAAAAACCCGAAGGAACCGGCCCCGATACCCGTCACCCTTCACGTCCCAAACCAAAACCACCATAACTCACCGACATTAACTCGACGCTCCCGTGCCTAAGCCACATTCCGACGAGCCCCGTTCCGAGTACACAAAGCATGTAGGTTGAGGGTGTAAAATCAAACCCGTTTCTCTCCTTTCTCTTCCACTTCCTCTCGCCTTTTCCCTTTTTTGCGTCGTCGGTCGATTTCTTTTTACGGGTCATCATCGTATTTTTTATTATTTCTAACATCGATACTACAAAACTATTTTTATAAAACAAACGTTCTTAAAAATATGATATCGATTCTCTATAATCGAATATTGTATCAAAAAGAACTAAATTAATCTCGTTGATGCTAAAAAATCGTTACATAATTTTCTCAAAACAAAATACAACGATTTTAACGCGGAGAGAGTCAAACATCGTTTTTTTAGTTTAATTTTTAAAACGATTTACAAAAACCTTTTTTTACCTTTACTAAAAAAATCATTCCGAGTATTTAATATCGATTTCATAGTCTAATATTGAATATAACGGAATATCGCAAAATTAAGTCGAATATAAATTATGCAATATTTATACGCGATTTAACAAAGCTAAAATTTTCCGAAAATCAATTTCGAAAACAGCCCGGGACGCGAGTCGTGTGCGTCCCGGGCGAGGCGCGCGGTTCCCTGAAAACGCGACCCAAAAATCGATTTCGCTCTATTTTTTATCATTCTTCGAACATCGTTTTTTAGACAAAACAGCGGGTTTTAGGCATATTTCAGATCTCGATATTTTTTCCTTGACCTCGGTCAACACGTGTTAATCCATCACGTGTCATAAAAATTTTCAAAATCATGCATATTATCGTATTTATTTTTATTATTCACAAATCGATACTAACCCGTTTGTTCATCTTTTGTAGCAAATTCATCTTTTTTTTCTTATCATTTGTTTTATTATACTAAAACGAATCTCACATGCTAAATTCAACTTTGACGTTAATTTTTTCATGCATTAAACCGACTTAGCAACCCATTCAATTCCTCGCATGTTTAGGAAAACAATGTTTGCATATCATTCATCGTATTACTAACGCGCGTATTCAAAAATCAAACGATATCTTAGTAGAGGCCGCTAATGTGCGGGCAGGGTTGGGTGTTCTTTGTGAACTTCCCAACACGTACCCTCACCCCTTACTCAGAAGTCAGAACCTCGGTTTCCGGATGTCCGAAACCATTGGCAACGAGAGTCATTCAATACACGGTATCCGATCAAGTCGGTATCGGTATCAAATGCAAAGGGACGAACCCAATAAACTCTGATATCGGAAATGGGCCGTATTTTGTACACGGCCCACTACGACATAGAGTGGGTTCGAACGGGCCCGAACTCCCACAAAGTTCGGTGGCGACTCCAACTTCGATTTAAATTTCAATTTGACCATCTCATATGGAGATTCATTCGCCTCCCCAAACCCACGCGTGGCCGCGTCGGGTGGACCTATGTCATGTCCACAGACAGTACTATTCATTTCCACATTTAGACATAAATATAATTTTGAGAAAAATATTTAGAAAAATGTTACTCCCTCCCCCACTAAGATCTTCCCATTTTCCTTAAAAGAAAACTTCAATAAGATTTTCTCATTTCAAAACTGATGGGAGTTGACTAAGTGCCACGGGTCGCCCGCCTGTGACACCCTGGAATAATTCGCCCCCAGGGCGAACTGAGGGCTGCCCAGCAGGCCCGCCCTGCAAAAGACTACTGAAAGCACTCCAAGGCTTGCGCCTGCTCGGCAGGGTCTTGCTGTCTGTTAAGTGTTATTTTTAGCACTATTTGTGAGTGCATATCGTCATATTTGTAGTGTTTACGAGTGGATTTGGGGCGATATGGTGACATTCGAAGTAATTTCCGATGATTTCACATGTTTTGATTATATATGTGATTTTTGATGACGCTTCTAACTATTTTTTAAGAGCCGAGAAATTCATGTATTATGCCCAGATTATAGTGGTGGTATACGTGTCAAATGCCGGGTTATATCGAGGATTGAATGAAGAAAAGAAGAGAAGAAATCAAAGAAAAAGCAAAGAAGAGAGAATAAAGAATTTCAAGTGCCGCTACTAGCGGATGACGAAGAGCAAAACTGCCGCTAGTAGAGGCTTCATCAGAATTCATGCAATTTGTGAAGGTTCCAGAGTGCCGCTAGTAGCGAAATGTGCCGCTACTAGCGAACAGCTACCCGTGCAATGACTCTTAATCTTCCTCCTATTCTATCCTACATATATCACATTTGCTTTATTAGAAAGAACAATATCATTCCTAGACTACATACATCAAAACTTATACAATTTTATTAGATTTATGCATTTTAGTTTTATTATTCCAAGACCTTGAAGAAACGATCGTTCATCATTTTGTTCATTATTCAAGACTAAGTTTTTCTAATTCTCTACTCTTTATTTTATTTGTTGATTGCTATTTTTTATTATGAGTAGTGAGTAGTTCTTTTATCTAGGGCTCGGTGAGCCGATAATATGGGTTATTGATGCTCTGATTTTAATCGCGCTTTGTTGAATTATTGAATTGGGTTTGTTGCGGTTGTGCTTAATAATTGATTGATTAGTTTGAATTGCTAGGTTTGAGTCTAGATTATCATTACAACGAGAGTTGGATGTTTTCATATGAATCATGCCTAAAAGTTTATATCTTTGTCGATTAATTTCTACTCAATTTTAATTACGACGAGAGTCGGGTTTTAATTTAGAGAACCGAAATAAGATTTGAACTTTCACATGAGAATAGTGAATTGGAATAATTGGGACATGTTAGTATCGATTCTTAATGCGTCTAGTTTTGTTATTCGTACCATGAGAATAGGATTTGTAACATGCTAGATAGGCTTTTTATGTCTCGACGGAGAATTTAAAGTATCGATTAAAATAGAAATGCTAGTCTCACCCAAGACGGTAATTTGACAAAGCTGTGTAACATTTTGATTGCATCGATAATCCATGTTAATGGTGAACCACTGCCCTAGGTCTTTTTAATTATTGATTTCATCTCGATTTATTACATCTAGTTTGTTAGAAATTAGTTATATAATCATCATTTCGATTTATTCGACGTAGATAACTTGAGTCAAAAATTAGCTAGTACTTAATCATTCACCTCCCTGAGATCGACCTGTATGCTACAATACTCGTACGCTTGCGGTACTACTATAAAATAAAACGTAACATTGTCGGCCGAGCAGGGCCACCAAGTCCCCTACGTGCTGGTTTCCAGGGTGCCCAAACCCCCAGTACGAGCAGGGGAAACCGAGGGCCCATCCGTCATTCCGCCTCAGGTAAGGGAAAGTGGGTGGATGAGGCGAGGCCACGTGTCGTCCTCATGTCCACCCATTCTCCCACCTTTTTCCCTCTCCTCCTCTCTCTCTTGTGGGAAGGTATAAATATCCAACCATTTCCCACTTGAAAGGGGTTGGATTTTCTCTCTCTAGACTCTTACTCCTAAAAACGCCGCCTAGTTCCTCACGAGCTAGGTCCATCAACACATTTCACGGACTAACTTAGGCATCGGAGAGGGTTCCCTCGGACAACCTCTGGGGCCCTGTGCGTTCACTGTGCAGGGAGCAGGCCAACTCTGCCGGGAAGGTCCGATCATAGGAGAGGGAGGAAGGAGAGGTTGAAGGAAGTCAAGCGATCCAATACTTGTTAACATTCCGATTATACGACCCGGATCCAAGACCGGGTTAATTGTTTCCGTGACCGGAACAATTTGGCGCCGTCTGTGGGGAAGATCTAGGTTGTACCCACGAAATTACCCACAAAATCAACCATTCCAAAACACGAAATTAACAAATTAACCACTCACAATCGAACATGCCTGAAATTTTCGACACCAGCTCGGTGGCAAACCCGCCCAAAGCCCCCCAATATGGCATGCCACCAGAAGTAACACCTGCCGCCACGATTCCAGGCGTGGGGCGAGCCAGTCTCCAGGGGGCACCGGGTCAGGGGGCAGCTGCCATGGCAGGGCAGGGGAGCCATCCGAGGCAAGTTCTGAACCTCACCCCTGCTCAGATGGTACAGACTGCGGCTTTCTTCTCAGCTATGTTGGATCAGGAATTCACTCCGGACGATCTGGTAGGCAGGGTCGCCACGACCCCCAGGTTGCTCCACTTTGAAAGTGGAGAAGGAACCGGGGGCACAAAGCGAACCGCCGTCAGAAACGTTCAGAAAAAGGCCAGGAAGACAGCTCAGGCGTATGCACAAGTGCAAAGGCGAATCACAGAAGCTCGTCAGGAACCGCCTGCACAGCAGGAGGTTGCTGGTCCTGAGGAAGCATTCTCCATTCATACTACAGAATCCACGGCCGCTCGTGAAAGAGGGGGCCTATCCCAGGACCTGAGAAATCGCATGAGACACAAGGAGCCAGTGTCCAAACGCCTGGGAGAGAAACAGGGAGATTTATTCTCCAGGCTGACACCGGTTGAGGGATTGCAGCCTGCCCCAGGGCTATCCCAAAGCCTACAATCCAGGCTTAACAACGGTCAGCCTATGAGGCCCAGGCACCGTCAGGGTGATAACCTCGAGCCTGCCCAGAAAAAGCGCTCACGGTATCACTCCCCTTCCAGGGACGACGAGGCGATAAGCAGGCGCCCACCAAGGCACCGCTCCCCTGAAAGTAGGAGACCGACCCCTGACAGAAGGGATGACTACGATCACTACTCAGGCACGAGCAGGTCAAAAATGGTGGGCAGGCCAACCAAGACCCCGCTTCACCTTGAGGTTCAGGCGTATCCTATCCCGAAGATTAAGATGCCGACTGTAAAGTTCGACGGAACTACAGATCCGGAAGATCACCTGGCTGCGTACGAGAGTCATATGGGCATGGACGATGCCGACGACGCAGTCTGGTGCAAGATCTTCCCCACCACCCTGGTGGGCTTAGCCTAGGGTTGGTTCAGGGATCTCCCGCAGGGGTCAATCTCTTTCTTCATTGAACTGGCAGAAATGTTCCTGGACCAGTATGCCGGAAACAAAAGACGACGTCTCACCCGTTTTGACCTGATGACCCTCAGGCAAAAGAAGGGCAAAACTGTCAGGGAATACCTAAAGAGATTTGACTTATCATTCCAGCAGGTGAAAGAAATTGACGACCCGACAGCAGCATATGCGCTAACCAACTCCCTGCTCCCCGGCGAGATGAAAAACCAAATGATCAGGGCCCAGCCGGAGACCCTGGCCAAAGCCAGAAAGATTGCAGAGGGGTTTATGCTGCAGGAGGAATTCCACAGCCTGCCAGAGACCCCCGCAGGCCCCACCAGGCAGCAGGGGGGACCGCAGGGTGGACGCGGTAGAAACGAGTCCGGAAGGCAAAGAACTAAGGAAGGGGATACCCCTAAAAAGGAGCGCACTATCTACCAGCCCAGGTTCGACAGTTACACAGCCCTTAACAAATCCAGGGCGAAGATCTTCGAACTAGAAAAAGAGACTGCTAAATGGAATCGCCCGAGCAAACCGCGTAGTCCAAAAGGGGACCCCAAGAAATTCTGCACTTTCCACGACTGCGTAGGCCACACCACCGAAGAGTGTCGCCACCTGAAAGACGAAATTGAGAAGCTGATCAGGAATGGCTGGTTGGCCAACTACGCAGCCAGGAGTAAATCTCAGAAAGAAGCGCCTGAAAAGCCCGAAGGCTCAGTACAGAACCGCCTGGTAATCCATGTGATATCAGGGGATACGGAAGGCCAAGTCAGCCGAAGGGGTCAGAAAAGGCAAATTCGTGAGCTGAGGAACCAAATCTGCTACGCTGAAAGAGCAGGAAGCCCGAAGGGAGTAACGATGAGCATCACCCCCGAGGATGCAGGACGGGTGGTGTACCCTCACAGCGATCCCTTGGTGCTATCCTTGGAAATCAGCAACCACATTGTTCGGAGGTGCATGGTGGATACCGGTGCCTACACGAACTTGCTGTACAAAGACGCCTTCGACAAAATGGGCCTGGAGAAAAGGCACCTACGACCTGCCCCTGGATCATTATATGGGTTCAGCGGAGCAGGCATATTGCCCATGGGGATCATAGACCTACCTGTAACATTTGGGGAGGGGGCTACTGCCAGAAGCGTCAGGGCATCATTCGTTGTAGTGGATGCAAGGTCTGCTTACAACGCCCTAATCGGCAGGGCCACCCTAAACGAGATTGAAGCGACCATATCAATTAGAGCCCTCACTATAGCCTATGTTACTGATTTTGGCCTAGAAGGAAAAGTGCACGGAGACCAGGAGTCGGCCAGACAGTGCTACTCCGTGGCCCTGCAAACTCACAAAAGTGAAAGAAAAGGAAAGAGAAAAGCCGACAGTTCCCCCAGCAGGGAAGGCGAGATTCCAGCCGGTAATCAGGCGTCAAACCACCTGGAACCTGGGGGAGAGAGCATGCTGGTGGACCTGGAGCCAGGGAGGCAAGTCCTTATAGGGGCTGACCTGGAAGAGTCCTACCAGGCGGAACTGGTCAAGCTGTTGAAAGAGAACAAGGACGTATTCGCCTACTCGGCGGACGAGATGCCAGGGGTCGATCCAGCGTGTATCGTTCACAAGCTGAACGTAAACGCGGACGCCCGCCCTGTGAAGCAGAAAAAGCGGAATATGTCCGCAGAGAAAGACGTGGCGATCAAAGAGGAAATTGAAAAACTTCTGAAGGCAGATTTTATTGAGGTTTGTGACTACCCAGAGTGGCTGGCGAATGTAGTCATGGTCAAAAAATCATCAGGCGCATGGAGAATGTGCGTGGACTTTACGAACCTCAACAAAGCCTGCCCGAAGGACTGCTACCCACTCCCCAGGATCGACCAACTGGTAGACGCTACCAATGGGTATACTATGCTGAGCTTCCTGGATGCCTTCTCAGGGTATCATCAGGTGTACTTATGGCAGCCAGACAGGGTGAAGTGCGCATTCATCACTAGTTCAGGCACCTACATGTACAAGATGATGTCATTCGGGCTTAAAAACGCAGGAGCCACGTACCAACGCCTGGTCGACAAGGTGTTCGAGGGTCAAAAGGGCAGGAACATAGAAGCCTATGTCGATGACGCCATTGTAAAGAGCAGAGGAGACAAGGAGCACCTGGCAGACCTGCGGGAGACCTTCTCCTCCCTGCGCACCTACAAAATGAAACTCAATCCAAAGAAGTGTACATTTGGGGTTCGTTCTGGAAAATTCTTGGGTTTTTTAGTCAGCTCTCGAGGGATAGACGCTAACCCCGAGAAAGTCCAGGCTGTTCTGGACCTTCCTGAACCCAAGACCATCAGGGACATCCAACGTCTGACAGGCCGCATGGCCGCCCTGGCACGATTCATCGCCAGGTCAGCAGACAAGTCGACCCCATTCTTCAAAATACTGAAAGGCAACAAGCAATTCAAGTGAGAGGACGAGCAAAAAGAAGCATTCGGGCAGTTGAAGGAGCATTTAAAGAAACTCCCCACCCTGGCGAGGCCAGTGGCAGGGGAAAAACTCTTCCTCTACATCGCCGTAACCAATGTGACAGTCAGCGCAGTCATCTTGAGGGAGGAAGCAGGCGCTCAACAGCCCATATATTTTGTAAGTCACGCCCTGGGGGCAGCAGAGAAAAATTATCCTATGGTCGAAAAAGCAGCCTATGCGGTTGTCATAGCGGCCAGAAAATTGAGGCCATACTTCGACGCACACCCTGTCGTAGTATTGACAGACCAGCCCCTAGAGAAGGTGCTGGAAAAATTTGAAAAGTCGGGCAGGCTGCTAAAGTGGGCTATTGAGTTGAGTGGACTAGGGATAACGTACCAATCCAGAACAGCCATCAAGGCCCAAGCCTTGGCCGATTTTCTAGCAGAATGCTCCCACTCTGAGGAGGATAGCCCAACCGCCGGCGAGTGGATAGTATACACCGATGGGTCCTCCACGGCTAATGGAGCAGGGGCCGGAGAGGTATTGACCAGCCCGGAGGGGACCGACTTTGAGCATGCTCTCAGATTTGTCTTCCCCGCGTCAAACAATGAAGCTGAGTACGAAGCAGTGCTCGCAGGCGTCAACCTAGCCAAAGCCGCAGGCGCAGAGCGGATTGTCCTGGCAACAGACTCCCAGCTCATCGCCAACCAAATCAATGGAGAGTATGAGGCTAGGGACCAAACGATGGCTGCATACCTAGAAATGGTGAAGAGGGAATTGTCAGGCCTGAAATCGTATGAAATCAGACAGATCCCTCGATCCCAGAACAACCGGGCGGACGCCCTGTCAAAACTGGCTAGTTCCAGCCTGCAGGATATAAGGAGGTCGGTATGGGTGGACGTCATCCAGGAAAAATCTACCGTCCCCTGCCAAACCGTCGGCGCGGTGGAGGAGGCAGGGCCTGGAGATTGGAGGACCCCCATCATCCTGTTCAAGAAACACGGAATCTTACCGACTGACCCCGTACAAAAAAGAAAAATGCCGGCAAGGGCTGCATGGTTCATCATAATGGGAGAAGATTTGTACAAGAAATCTTTCTCGTCCCCCCTGCTCAGGTGCCTGGGGGCAGAGCAGGCGGTGGAGGTATTGGATGACATCCACTCTAGCATATGTGGCCATCACATAGGAGGAAAGGCGCTGGCACACAAGGCCTTGAGAGCCGGATACTACTGGCCGACCCTGCTGGCCGACGCCAAAGACTTGACTCAAAAGTGCAGGAAATGTCAGCTTTTCGCCCCATCCATCCATGCCCGGCCCAAGAGCTCAGGCCAATCCTATCCCCCATCCCCTTCGCTCAGTGGGGGATGGATATACTAGGACCTTTTGCGGTGGCCACTGGGGGCAGAAAGTTCTTGATTGTGGCTATCGACTACTTCACCAAGTGGGTGGAAGCTGAGGCAGTGCCTAACATTACCGAGCCTGCAGTCAGGAAGGTGATATGGCGGAACATCATCACTAGATTCGGCCTGCCAAAAATGCTAGTGTTTGATCATGGAAGGCAATTCGATAACGACCCCCTGAGAATCTGGCTGGAAGGCCATGGCGTCGCAGTTGCTTACTCTGCCGTCTGCCACCCTCAAACCAACGGACAGGCAGAGGCAGCCAACAAACAGATCCTGAATGGCCTTAAGACGATGGTAGATAACCTCAAGGGCAGATGGGCCGACGAGCTCCCCAGCATACTCTGGTCAATCCGGACCACCCGAAAGGAATCTACGGGCCAGACCCCGTTCGGCCTGGTATATGGTGCAGAGGCTCTATTACCAATCGAGGCCAGGATCCCTTCTCTGCGCTCCCTACAATACGACCAGGCTGAGAATGAAGTAGCAATGGCTGAGGCCTTAGATCTGGTCAGTGAGGTGAGGGAGGAAGCCAGTGCCAATATCGTCGCCTACCAGCAACGAATGAGGAAGGCGTACAATAAGAGAGTGCATCAGCGAAATTTTCAGATGGGTGATCTAGTCCTCAGAAAAACACAGGCTGTGGGAAAATCGAAAGAGCACGGCAAACTCAGCGCTAACTGGGAGGGCCCATACCAAGTAACTCAAATCTTAGGCCCAGGCACGTATAGAATCGCCAATCTTGAGGGCTAAGAGTTGAGTGCTCACTGGAACGCAGACACCCTAAAGAAGTATTATGTCTAGCAAAATTTTAAGATAGTTTTTGATTTACTGAAAAATTGGCGGAGAACGGTCAAAGAATGTCGACGGCTCCGACCACCCTTGTGTTAAATTTTTACAAAGAAATGAAAGAACTTCAAGTCTATACTCGTTGCCAGTTCAAACTTGCGTTTTCACACACAAACGAGCAGGGGGCAATAGGGGGAGGCCCCCCTGTTGCCAGAACTAAGGAAAATGGCCCCCCCAACAAAAAATTCAACGCCTCTCTGCTAGCCTCTGTGCAGGCAGGGGGCAGGCCCCCTAGACTTTGATCAAAAGCCAGGGACAGGCCAAACGAACAAGGACTGGGGGCAGGCTCCCCAACCTTGTATAAAAAACGCAAAGTGTCACCCTGCTTACCTCTGGGCAGGCAGGGGGCAGGCCCCCTGGACTTTGAACAAAAGCCAGGGACAGGCCGAATGAACAAGGACTGGGGGCAGGCTCCCCACCCTTATATAAAAAACGCAAAGTGTCACCCTGCTTACCCCTGGGCAGGCAGGGGGCAGGCCATACTCTATGGAAAACAAAGCAAGCAGAAATAAAGGACAAATATTCGAAAATCAATTCAGGAAAGAGTAATATTGTTTGAACAAAACCCAAAATAAAGATCCGAAAAAGCCAGAGCATTACAGGCAAGCTGGCCATACTAAGGCTCAGCACAAAAAAGTTATCATCAAAGAAAAAGCCTAAGCATCAGGCGCATCATGGCTGGGACCAGCAGTCTCCTTAGGGGCTCCGGCCGCCAGAGCTTCATTCTTGGCAGCATAAAGGTTCCGGAAAGTATCCTCGTCAAAGACAGGAAACATTTCCTTAATCACCTCCATAACAAGCTCCAAGGAGGAAGTAGCCCCATTCTCAAAGCTCAAGTCCGCGGCAACTTCAGCTTCCTTCAGGATGGCATCTTTCTCATCTTGCCACCCAGTCTGAGCCTGTTTGAAATCTGAGTTGGCCTTGGACAGCTTCTCTTCCAAATCAGCTGCTCTCTTCTTGAAATGCTCCATCTCAGCCAGGGACATTGTAGCGCGCTCCATTGCCAGGCGGCTCTCCTTCAGCTCCACCTCCAGTTTGGACGCCTCCCTTACAGCCTTCTCCCCTTGGAGTTTCCACTGATTGGCCTGCCCCTTCACTTCCTCCAGCTCGCTCTCCTGCTTTGTCAGCTTGTCCCTCAAGCTAATGATCAGGGTCACATCCCTTTCAACCATAGCTAGGCGATCAGGAGGAGGGGCCCCAGGGGTGACAGTCAGCTCCTCATCACTTAGGCGGCTGAGGGCCGCCAGCTCGGCAGAGGCCTACAGCACCTTGGAAGTGCGCTGTATGTATTGAATCACCTGGTTGGAGGTAGTAGTTATAGACTTGGTAAGGCGGTCCGCCAAGACAGTACCAGAATCCGAGAGCACGCCTGACACATCAACACTGTCGCCTACGGTACAGTGGAACTCCACATTTTCCTCCAAGAGAGAAGTGCCCGGGACGTCGTGAGCAGGGCGTTTCGCCTCAAGTGTCTCCACATCAGCCTCCAAGTCAACCATAGGCACAGCCCCTGGGGTCTCCCTGTTCCTTTTTCTCCTGTGAACCAAGGGAGCACTCTCTCCAGTCTGCTCAGAGTCCGCAGGGTGTGACCCCTGGGAAATGTGAGTCCCGGCAGGGGAACCACCCTGCCGGTGAGCATGGGAAGGGGTCGCCACAGAAGTAACTTCAGCCTCCCCACCCTGGGCATTGGGGGAAGGAGCCGCCTGTTTTAGCCGGGGAGGAAAGGGGAGTCGTCGGCCAGAGGCAAATTCCTTCACAAACCTCATTAAGTTCATCTCTCCTTTCTTGAAATTGGAAGGAAGAGAGGGGCACTTTGAAGTAACAGTAAACTCCTCGGACAGGCCAAGCCTCCTCACCTGCTTCCTTGTCCAAAGGCGAGAATCAGAACCTGCAAGACGGATAAACAACCAGTTAAAGAAACAGGGATGGAAACCTCGAGAAAAATCAGGCCAATTGAAGCCCCTAAACTACCTTCAAGGCCGGGAATCAGGCCCAGCGGGGTCAAATATTCATCCGTGGTAATGAGATCTGCGTGAGGAAGCCAGAAAGCAGGCTCATTAGGGGGAGGCCCCTCAGTAACCTTAAACTTCTCGACCAAACTCTCATCTGCCTGGCTCAGCTTCACCTTTAGATCTTTCCCCCCGACGCCCGGATGGTATTCTTCGCGAGTTTCCATACGGGTATGCACATGGTTCCTAAACTGCCTAGGGATCCGCCACCCTGAGGCACTATGTACATACAGAAAATTGTCCTTCCAGTCTTTCAGGCTGTTTAAAGCCGGCCAGACTAGAGCGTATTTCTTCGACTTCAAAATGGACCAGTACCCAGGGGAGTCATCCCCCCTTGATGAAGACACCATTTGTAGCCAAGTCATGGCGCGCAGGGCATCAATAGAAGGCCCTTCCCCATGAAAGAGGCAAGTCCAGGTGTAGGCCACCAGGGTCCTAATCGCCGAGGCAGTCAGCTGAGCAATGGCCACGTTCATCCTCCTAAAAACCTCCTCCAAGAAGGGGTGTAGAGGGAATCGTAGGCCGAATTCCAGGCTCTTGTGGTAAACGGCCACACAGCCGTCGGGAGGGCAGCACACCGTGTCTCTCTCCCCGGGAATTATAACGGTGTATCCCTCCCCAAAGTGATAAAATTTCTCAATCTCCCCAGCAGCATTGCTCTCCAAAATCAGATCTCGGTTCTTGGTTTCAGGGTAGGTTCTCAAAGGAATTAGGTATTTACTTTTATCCAAGAAATACTTTTTCCCCTTCTCCCTAGAAACAAGGCCAGCAATGGTAGTTAGGGGTGAGCAAAAAAAACCGAACCGATTTTAAAAATCGAAACTGAACCGAAACCCGGTTTAAAAAACCCGAAAATCCGGGTTTTAGAATTTGAAAACCGGTTCGGGTCCCGAACCGGTTTCTTTTTAGTGAAAACCGGTTCGGGTTCGGTTCATAAATTTCCAAAACCGGGTACCCGGTTTTGAACCGGTTTATACTTTTAAAGGGAAAAAATTCTCACTTTTTTGATTTTTTTTTATGGAATATTAGTGAAACCGGTTCAAAAACCGGTTTACAACAAAGATTGCCATTTTATTTAAAAACCGGGTCATAGAAACCGGTTCGGGTTAAAACCGGTTCGGTTTCGGTTTACAAAATGAAAAAAAAACGGTTACCCGGTTTAAACCGGGTCAGTTTCGGTTCGGAAAAATGAGTTTTTTAAAAACCGGGTACCCGAACCGGTTTTGAAAACCGGTTCGGGTACCCGGTTTTGCTCACCCCAAATGGTAGTGGGGTCTATCTCCAATGCGCCGTCGTCGGAGTCGACAACGTCAAAAGGAGCGGGTTCGGGTGAGTTGGCACCCCCATCTTCCTCGGGGCGGTTTCCCCCGCCAGGTCTGACCCCAGAGGAAGAGGCTAAGTCGGATCTCCCCCCTCTCCTACCCTCCGTCCCTCCAGACAACGGACTAAAAGAAAGAGCGCGAGCGCGAGACATTCTATTTCGCGAAGGAGTATGAGAAAAAGGAAGAAAAACGAAGAACTGGAATCAAGATTCTAACCTAGAAAGATGATCGTCGCTGAAAAAATCCGAAGTTAGACGTTCCTCGAAGTCTTGAAAGAGTTCTCAGCAGCAAGGAGAGTGAGGAAGTAGCAAAGGTTTGAATTTCAAAAATGTTAAAAAGGGAATTAGGGGGAGGAGAATGGGCTTATATAGGTCTGGGCAACTGAAGGGTCACCTCTCTCTGCAAAGCTCTCCCCGCAAATTACCCCCCACGTGTCACGTTTCTAACAACCAACCTCCTCTTCCCAAGAAAAACCTCGAGAAGACAAAAGGCGTCAGAGGGCTAACACCCCCCCAATGACGTCACTCCCTTTCAAAAAAAAAAAACGCAAACAAACAATAATAATAAACCGCCTGATCTTTTTTCATTAGAAAAAGCCCAAAAAAAAATGGGCAAGTTACAGAGCCTGGCCGAATAACAAAAAGAGCCAGGGAGCCTGGCTCAACCTGCCTGCCTGACAAAGGCAAGCCTAGTCATCGTCAAAACCTGGGGAATAATCCCCAGGACTATTATACCCCCCCTGCATCGGAACCCCAATCCCAGTCATCTGAGTCTTTAAAGGGGTCCGCAGACTCGTCGTCCTCATTCCAGCCAGAAGAGTAGCCCTGGCCGTCGCTGTCTCCGGAGTCACAACTGCTAACATCCCAATCCCTGCCATAGGGGACTGTCCGAGCATTATCGCAGGAACCACAGCCGACCTTCGCTAAGGGAGAGGAAGGGCCTGATTCCGGAGAAGAAGTTAGCTTCGAGCAGTTGGGGTCAAACTGCTCAGGATGCAGCCAGGGGAAGCATTCATGGCATCCCCTGTCGAAGCAGCCCCCTCCCTGGGGGCAACGCTTGAACTTAGAAGCAGCCGGCGAAGCCCTCTTGGGACGCTTACCTGCCCTGACACGCGCCTTCCTCCCGAGTTTCCTACGAAGTAGGGTGCTGAATTGCCGGCTACGGCGAAGGGCACAGAAGGACATCCTGTGATACCTTAGTCTCCAACCTCCCTTCCAACGGCGGATCACCACCCGGGCCCCGCGATGAAGGAGAATTTTTGTAATCCATGACATGTTTTCTTTGGGGAATAAGAAAGCTAAGAATGAATTATGAAGAATGGCAAGAGGAACAGAATTTATACAAGGAACTAAGGTTGTGCATTAACGGCGCTTCAACCACCCCTGTAAGAGGAAGCGACCAATCATAGGATCTGCGCGTTACCCGAGAATCCGCTTTGCGAGAAGTAATCATTACTAGAAGAACATTCCAACCTTCTTTGTCATAACCAATGCGCTTGGGCCTCCAACCTCGGGAACAAGCAACGCATTAAATGCAAGGGAGTCCAAAAGTCAACTGCTCCTCATCTCGTGAGACGCATGCCAAGAGGAAGACCCTGCCTCCCTCTGGCCGGCGTGGGCCAATTGATGGGAGTTGACTAAGTGCCACGGGTCGCCCGCCTGTGGCACCCTGGAATAATTCGCCCCCAGGGCGAACTGAGGGCTGCCCAGCAGGCCCGCCCTGCAAAAGACTACTGAAAGCACTCCAAGGCTTGCGCCTGCTCGGCAGGATCTTGCTGTCGGCCGAGCAGGGCCACCAAGTCCCCTACGTGCTGGTTTCCAGGGTGCCCAAACCCCCAGTACGAGCAGGGGAAACCGAGGGCCCATCCGTCATTCCGCCTCAGGTAAGGGAAAGTGGGTGGATGAGGCGAGGCCACGTGTCGTCCTCATGTCCACCCGTTCTCCCACCTTTTTCCCTCTCCTCCTCTCTCTAGTGGGAAGGTATAAATATCCAACCATTTCCCACTTGAAAGGGGTTGGATTTTCTCTCTCTAGACTCTTACTCCTAAAAATGCCGCCTAGTTCCTCACGAGCTAGGTCCATCAAGGCATTTCACGGACTAACTTAGGCATCGGAGAGGGTTCCCTCGGACAACCTCTGGGGCCCTGTGCGTTCACTGTGCAGGGAGCAGGCCAACTCCGCCGGGAAGGTCCGATCATAGGAGAGGGAGGAAGGAGAGGTTGAAGGAAGTCAAGCGATCCAATACTTGTTAACATTCCGATTATACGACCCGGATCCAAGACCGGGTTAATTGTTTCCGTGACCGGAACAAAAACATTCCTTATTCATT
The DNA here is from genome assembly GCA_958450325.1 of Agrostemma githago. Lineage (NCBI taxonomy): Eukaryota > Viridiplantae > Streptophyta > Magnoliopsida > Caryophyllales > Caryophyllaceae > Agrostemma > Agrostemma githago. The sequence goes on along the minus strand of OY288250.1, from coordinate 67,849,116 downwards.
AATTATACTCTTCCTCTTGGTTACTTTTTGTGATTTGACATCTTGAATCCACCAAACAATTTATCACCTTTCATTATCCATTTCTTAATCCATGTACTTCCTCCATTTTCTTTTTATCTTCCCAATTTCCTTTTGTGGCCACTTTTTTTTTATCTTCCCATTTCATTTCTTTCCATTTTAGTCCATAATTTTTACCATACTACTCTTACTATTTACAACACTTTATACCTTTATTCTTTCCTATTTACACACATTTTGCCCTTCTACTCTCAATATTTACTAAATTTATCATTTTATATTCATTACAAAAAAAATTGTGCCAAAAGTGAATGAGAAGATAAAAAGAAAATGGAGGAAGTATCATATTAAAGTGGGAAGATCATTGTGGAGGGGAGGGAATACTCTGTACGGAGTATTCAATTACTATAGTATGTATGGAGAGAATTTTGCATGTGAACTAAAAATATTGAAAAATGTTGTACTTGTATACTCCCTATTTTTGTCGAAAAATTAGTTTTTCATTTACGAAATCACTCGAGTAATATCTTTGCAAGTGTAAATAGTATTAGTGTCATATTCCTAAAAAAAAAAAATCATTTTGTCGTTATTCTAGGTCCCTAGCTGTGAGTTAGTATGCTGCTCTAAAGTCATCCCTTTACACTTAATTCTGTCTTCTTCTTTTCAAATTAAACTATTTCACCAAATAACACCAAAATCAAGGAAGACGGTCTCGTAATAATATTCTCTCTAAATTCTAAGATCTTTTTATTTAATTATTTTAATTTTATCCAAAATTATCGTAAGTCGGCCCCAAAATATGGAATAAAAAGGAGTAGAAAAGAGCAATAGCATCACCTCAGAACCGTTAACCGTACTCTCTCTCACTCTCCCTGCTACAGTGCTACTCTCTTCTCCATCTCCACACAAACACACACACACACACACTCACTCTCTTTCCTTTTCTTCTTCTTCTACAGTTGTACTGCAGTCTACTACTACTACTACTCACATTCCTAGGAGTCGCTCTCTACTCACTTCCATGTCCATTTCTCCACCCTTGTACTTGTACTTGCACTTGCACTTCCAATTAGGGTAATCGAGGATGGGAAACTGCTGCAGATCTCCGGCCTCCGTGGCCCGGGAGGACGTCAAATCCAATCAATCGACGGCCGCCCACAAGAAGGGCAACCCCAGGAGAGAGAAGCCCCACCTGGTGGATTTGGGCAAGTCCATCCTCGTCCTCCCCGACGTCCCCCCCAACCAGTCGATCGAGGACAAGTACGTGGTCGACAGGGAGCTCGGCCGCGGGGAGTTCGGCGTCACCTACCTCTGCGTCGACAGGTCCACCCGCGAGCTCCTCGCCTGCAAGTCCATCTCCAAGCGCAAGCTCCGCACCGCCGTCGACGTCGACGACGTCCGCCGCGAGGTCGCCATCATGAAGCATCTCCCCAACAACCCCAGCATCGTCACCCTCCGCGAGGCCTGCGAGGACGACGCCGCCGTCCACCTCGTCATGGAGCTCTGCGAGGGCGGCGAGCTCTTCGATCGGATTGTCGCCCGCGGCCATTACACTGAGCGGGCCGCCGCCGCCGTCACCCGCACCATTCTCGAGGTCGTCATGCTCTGCCACAAGCACGGGGTTATTCACCGCGATTTGAAGCCTGAGAACTTCTTGTTTGCTAATAAGAAGGAGAATTCCCCCTTGAAGGCTATTGATTTCGGACTCTCCATTTTCTTCAAGGAAGGTACTTTCTTCTTCTTCTTCTTCATTACCCCCCTACTCTCCCTTGGTTTCCAAATATAGCAAGTAAATACCGCGTTTTGCCCTTTGTATTCTCTTTATACTCTCCTTGTATACTTCATACATGTGTGAATGTAGTAGTGTCAAAGATTATCAATGCTATTTCCTTTCATTACCACGGAGTGTTTCTTTAGCGGCTAAGTAAATCTAGTGTTGCAAATTATTATGGCTTTTGGTATCTACTCTTCATGTGTGTGCACAATCTTAGTTTTTTCCTTCTAAAAAAAGCATGGCACGGTTAAGCCTAACGCTCAATGAGGCACTACTTAAAGTGTCTTGGTGCGTCCTAAGCGCACCTTATAGACAGGACATAAGTTGTGAGCCGCACAATGTATTTAGATTTAGAAAGCACGCCTTAGGCGAGCTTAAAGCGAAGCTCACTTAGGCAGTGTGAGTGAGCCTTTTGCTTGAGCTCATTAAAGATCATTTGCGATAACTTAAAATGGACAGCTCTTGTCTTGATTTCCATTTATACTCTCTGTCCTTATAGAGTAAATTCCGATTTTACATCTAAAATAACAGAACTTCAACACTTACTCTTCGTCTGGTACTTTCGTCCTATTAAAATGGAAAGTCTATTTTAGAGTATCACTCAAGTGTTGGTGTCGTGTCTGAATTCTGTGTATCTCACACGTGTTCTGTGTTGTATTGCAAATCGTGTCGGATACACGATTCGTTACCTTGGTGGCTAGGTGAAGTGCCTATGTAGCATAGTTTTTTTTACTGTCAAGTGGCTTCACCATGGTAGTCTTTAGCTTTTTTCTATTGTTATTGTGCTTTGATATATTGACCATCTTTTTATTTTATCTCCTTTTACATACAACTTTATTTTCATGTGCTTAGTTTTTACTTTCTACAGTATATGTTTGGATCACTTTCAAACGAATCTCAACACACTTAATAAATAAAATCTAAACCTTTGTTACAAGTGAACTCTCTTCTGTTGGTTTTCTCAATACTGTCAATTTTCAGGTGAAAAGTTCTCGGAAATAGTGGGAAGTCCATATTATATGGCTCCAGAAGTGCTCAAGCGAAGCTATGGGCCAGAAATTGATATATGGAGCGCGGGTGTTATTCTGTATATATTATTATGTGGGGTTCCACCTTTTTGGGCAGGTACTAATTACCCTCCTACCAAATTTCATTTGCCATGTGAATGAAACCAATTTATGTTTGTTGCTTTTGCATCCTTTGCAGTTGTGTTAACTGACCTTAGACACTCTTTATAGCTTACCCCCCTTAATTATTTTTGCAATTTCCTTTGCAGAATCCGAGCAAGGGGTGGCACAAGCTATTCTGCGTGGTGTAATTGATTTCAAGAGAGATCCATGGCCTAACATTTCAGAGAGTGCAAAGAGTTTGGTTAGACAAATGCTTGAGCCTGACCCCAAGAAAAGATTAACAGCAAAACAAGTACTTGGTAATCTCCCAACTATCGGTGCTCTTGTATGCTTTTTATCGTCATATAGTTTTTCCTTATATCATATAGGTTAAGGTCTAAATTTTCAAGAAGTAAAAACTAAAAATCTTAACAGGTTAAAGTAAAATCAAGTTATAAAAAGTTTATTGAGTCTTACAGTTTACACAAGTGAATCGACTCTTTTTAGACTCTAGTGTACTTTTCAATACTTTGTGGTGAAATCTTGAGTTTCTACTTCTCCTTACTTTTCGTTATTCATTATGAAAAGTACATGTAAACAGCCCTTTGTGGGAATGATAATCTAGTCCAAGTGTATCTAAATTCAACCACACCATAGATTATAACTAGAGAAGCCAATAAAGATGAAGGGATGCATACACGAGTGGTCTGACATTTTGAGTCGTATGATTTATGTTCTCCTACAGTTCAACAATTATGAAAAACATACAATTGATAAATTATGGTTGCTACTATTGTCTAGGCAAGTGAACAAAAACTTAAGTTCCTAAACTAGCAATAGATTAGTGATAAAGTATACTAGGTGATCAAGTTAGCAAACACTATCAACAATCATGCCAATGAGTTAAGAATAAGAATCAATATTCAATAGGTAAATACATAGAGTAAAAGAGTCTTGCAAATTACTTATTCAGTTGCTCTAATTGTTTGACCAATTGACCCATGATGTTGAAGTTAGTCTTCTATTGACATGCTATTCACCATTGAATACAAGAAGAAAAACTAAAACTGTAAACTAGCTCTCTATGAATTGTTGTATGGATGAAAGAAAAGGGAGGAGGAGACAAACTCTGCCTAGCTTGAAAAGTGGGCGGAAGGGAAATGGAAAGTGTAATCAAAATCGCTACAACATATGGAGCATTTGAAAGAAAAATTCTTTGCTCCATTTCCCCTAACCTCCCTCTCACTTCCCCCTCCACCCCGTCTGCCTCCCTTCCTCTTCCCTCCCATGTATCATAAATCCTTGGCATTACCAAGTAGAATTTGTGACTTGTTTTGTGTGATGGAGGAACTTTCACAATTGACATTCTGATTCTGTGAAGTTGATGGCGGCTTCCAGGGAGAATATAACTTGAAAATCTTGTGCAGTGGAGAGAGCTTACTTGTGTACATTACTGTTTTTGGTGAGCCAAAACAAGTGATATGCAGGTCCTAGAGGATACCCAATGCTTTCATGAGAAGTCATTGCTAATGGAGGTTGACCTAGATTTCATTTGATGTTAGAAGTTTTTGGGTGATAACTGATAAGGTCCTAAATTGACTTTCACTTCCGAATAGTTTTGGGAGATGATATCGCTTTGGAGATGCTATTTTCTTTGATTAGGAATTGGATTTTGTTGGCTATAGAGACACTTTGAAACTTTATAAATGGAGACATGCCATTACTCTGTAGGTTACTCTCCTACTTTTATATGCTTTGCAGACAATTATGGCCAGCTTAACGAGTTCATGGCATGTGCAAACAATAGTACACCCTGGTTGGGCTGGAAAATGCTGATAGTCGGGTTTATCAAGAAAAGAGGCTGGATTGAGATACTTAGCTCTATCATTGATCTGAGTAACTTGAGCAAGGGACTGATTGTATTTTGCCTCACTTTGTCCACCAAGTCTGGCTGCTCATGAGCAGACACCATGATTTTTTTTATCAGTGTACATATTTGACAAAATAGCCAACACTGTGTTTCCCATCCTCCCATGAGTCCCATTTCATCTATCTTCACTCCTACATATCCTATGAATCTAAATTCAGCCAGTTAAAGATATTTCCTAGACTCAATTTCATGATTCCTACTTTCCTTCTCATTTTCTGGAATCCTAATTTCTATACATAGCAGCCAGGAGGATAATTCTGCTTATTGCTTTGCATTTGATCTCTTAGGTTCTTTCATATTGCTACAAAACTAAAATTTCGTGGCGGCGATTTTGGAAGTTTTATCTTACCCATGGCGGTGAATTTTTTTTGTGGGTCTTTCTTTTCTTTTTAAACTTTAGGTTGTGGCACTGACCTACTGAAGCTAGTGACAAAGTAATGCTGGAATCCCATGCTTGTGAATGAGGGACCTGGCTTGTCGAATTGTGGGAATTGACATCTGTAGCATGACTAAACCAACTTTGAGATTACTGGTTAATCATTAATTACTTAACCGGGATAAGGTTAGAAACACATAATTGAAACAAGCACCCTCCTTGAGGGGGTGGATACACATTAATACCTTTGTTAGACTATTTGTCAAAACTGTTGGAAATCCGTGCTTGTGAATCTGGGACTTGGCTTGTCGTCTCACGGGAAACGACATCTGTGAGAAGTATAAAGACCAGTATTTGTTACTAATTTTTAATTCATTATTTCGTGACCGTATTACATTTGTCTCTTCAGTTCTCATCATTGCTAGTTTGCACCTGTGCTAAACTGAGATGTCTGTATAAGTTTTTGTTGAATGCTTTCAGGTTCTGCCATTGTAATACACTTTATTTTTCATAATGTGCAGAACATACTTGGATACAGAATGCCAAGAAGGCTTCAAATGTTCCTCTTGGAGATGTTGTGAAATCAAGACTCAAGCAGTTTGCCATGATGAACAGATTCAAGCGGAAAGCTTTGAGGGTTGGTTAGCTGGTCCTTGACTTTCGCGAGTTTTGTTATTATTACTAGTTTTAGTTGCATGTTTAACAGCTAAAGGGACAATTATAGGTCATTGCTGATTTTTTATCTGCGGAAGAAGTTGAAGATATTAAGGAGTTGTTCAAGAAGATAGATACCGATGATGATGGAATCGTTTCAGTTGAAGAGCTGAAAGCTGGGCTTTTGAAGTTTGGATCCTCGCTTGCCGAGTCTGAAGTGCCGATGCTTATTGAAGCTGTAAGTTCCCAACCCACCTACCTTTCCCCCCTTCTCAATCGAGGCTGCAATTCATTCTCATTTTCCTTAATTCCTTGTTTTTGGGGATAGGTGGCAAATAGGCACTTGGTTAATTGGTTGAGTTGTTAGTCAATTACTAAACATATTTGTCAACATACACTTGCTTGATCTCATGAGATTGAAATTGTGTGTTGATTCTGTTCATATCTTCCCATGAGCCTATGCTATGACATTCCCCACTGCTTAACCTTTTGTCTGGTTTTTCAGACTGCCAACATAAATGCTAGCTATTTCATCTTGTCCATGGCATTAAACTTTGCCACAACACTGCAATCAAGTTTCCGAGGTTTTGACGGGTACTGAGACCCCCTTTATAGTGCAAATCCATTAGGCTATTACAACCGATTCCGAGATCATGTATTTAACCAAGACTCAATAGTAGCCTAATATTAATGAAGCATAATTAAAACATGACTGAAAAGCATTGGATGGTTTGGCTCTTAAGAAGCTGCTTCTCTTTTAGAAGCAAGGAACTAAGGATCTCAAACTCTATTATGGCTGGCCACAGGTTGACACGTATGGGAAGGGAACACTGGACTATGGAGAGTTTGTTGCAGTTTCGCTCCATCTACATAGAATGGCCAACGATGAGCATCTTCGGAAAGCCTTCTCGTACTTTGATAAAGATGCCAACGGTTATATTGAACCAGAAGAGTTACAGAATGCCCTGATGGAAGATGGGTTGGATGATTGTGCTAACGTAGCCAATGATATCTTCCAAGAGGTGGACACCGACAAGGTAAGACAGATGCAACCTCGTACTCAGACTCAGACTCAATCAGTCCTCTTTATTGCTGTTTTGCCAATGGAACTTATACTTGTGCAGGATGGGAAGATCAGCTACGAGGAGTTTGTGGCGATGATGAAAACTGGAACAGATTGGAGAAAAGCATCGCGGCATTATTCGAGAGGCAGATTTAACAACCTGAGTTTGAAGCTTATGAAGGATGGTTCTTTGAATTTAGGTTCGGAGTTAACGGTGGTTTAGATTTGTGTTATATCAAGTGTGGGCTCTTCACTTTGGTGCATATATCGAATACGATTTGGTTTGACCATGTTATTGATTTTAGGGGGCTACGGGTAATGATTTAGTGAATGTTCCATCCAATGAAGTGGAGAGGTATGTTTGTTGTGACATTAATTAATGAAAAGAGAGATTTGCGCCTCTTTAGCCTGCATCGCATTGCATTCTGCTGACGATGAAAGAGTAAATGAGGGTGCCGGTAATCATACCAAAAATGGATGGTGAAAGATGGTTGAGGGAGGAGGAGGCAACCCAACTTCTACAGTACTGATTTACTTACTGCCACTCTTTAAAACAATTGTGTGCACCGAGTATCGATTCCATTGGCAACTTTGATGATACAGTATAACATAATCCACTAAATCAAAGCGCTATAATATTAATACTCGTACAACTTATTATAACCATTTACAGTACCGTAGCATGGTCGGCCCGGCCCGCCCCTCCAAAGGAGGCTCAAGGAAGGTCGACCGAGCCACCCTGGATACAATATGAACCAAACTCGGGATTTGCAATCAGTATTGTCCGTCCCAAGTGTCTACCCGAGACGGAGAGTAGAGACACATAGATACTCCGTACTACTAGAAGTCTAGAAGGGAAGCACAACTCAACTCAACTCAACTCAACTCAAGTTGCAGTTTTTGTGACTCCTCCTCTTCTTCTTCTTCTTCTTCTTCTTTTGTGGAGATCTTCTTATTCCTAGTTTTCCTATCTCAACCACAACCCACCCACCCACCCAAACTCCACGCGCTCTCGCTCTCGCTCTCTTCTTCCCCCTTTTTCTCATACATTCATTCATTCATGCAACCCAAGATAGCATTAAATTCGCGACACATTATTATAAAGTAAATAATAAAATACTGGGGAGGGAGTACAGAAGTATGTCATCATCTTCAAATCCTAGAAGTGTAGAAGAGATCTTCAGGGATTTCAGCGGTCGTCGCTCTGCTATTGTTCGCGCTCTTTCTTCTGGTAATTATTTTTCTCTCCCACTCCCACACTTGAATTGGGGGTTTTTTTTTAGTTAACTCATTTTTCATGATTTGGGGCTTCCTTTTAATTTTGTAGATGTTGACGAATTCTACGGTCTTTGCGATCCAGGTATGTATGTATGTATGTATGTCATACTTAATACAATTACTACTCCCCACTACTTTAATTTGTTCAAGTTTATGCAAAGTTGAGCTCAATTTTGGGTCTAATTTCCTGCTTCTTTCATTTGATTTTGACTTGTAACGTTGCTCATTTTTTGTCTCCATTGTTGGGTTGTGGAGTTAGTTTTACGTGGACTCATTTTGTGTCTCCTTTTTGGGGTTTTATTTCGTTTTCAGTATTGTCGTGTCATTTCAATTTGAAAGGAGGAAAATAAGTTTGTAAGCAAAAAGTTCAGCTTTAATACTCCCTCCGTCTTTCTCAATAGTTACCTTGTTGAAATCTCCAAGGCCAGTAGGTCAATAATGAGTGACACGGAAAGAGTATTGGTCATTCTGTTCTTTGTCTAATCCGTTGGTGAGTCCGAAACATCTTAGTTGAAGTCAATAGATTAGACTGTATGCTTATTTAATGTCTCTGATCTCCTGCTTTTGTATGGTTAAGCGAATCAGTAACATGTTTACTGTCAACTTTAGCCTTTAATGTGAATAAAATCTTCGTTAAACGAATAGAGCTGATATAGAAATAAACGAGTAAACTGAATTGTCCTAACAAACATCCGCAATTCTGTTGGGCCGTTACTATTTTGCGAGGGGTGTAAATTGTTAGGATACCTGACGACTCTTTTTAAAGGTTTGTACTATCCCTCCACACCAGGGGCGGATCTAGGATGTGAAGTACGGGGTAGTGAACTTTTTCTGCGTTTGTATAATTTTATTTTGGAAATTGTAATTTTGCAAAGCGTAGAATAAATCCAAATTACAAATTCAGAATAAATAATCTAATGAAGCGTATCACAAATCAAATTAGTGATATTATTTCACTTTCATTATAATGTAATGAAAAATCAAATATTATTGTAAAATTAAATTAGAAACCAAATATTGCTGAATAATTGTTCATCTAATTCATGAAGAGACAACACAACAAAATAAACCCCAAAAAGAAACCAATAGCTACGAGATATATGGAGGATACTTTTTCGTCTAATTCATGAAGCCCATAGAGCAAAACAAACCACACACAAAAAAAAAAAAAATGTTGAACTAGGAGTTCAACCCGGGTATTGAAAGGAGTGGACAATAGACCTGACCACCTGTGCTACCTCAGATATCTTGCCTTGTTTTAGCTTTAAATGTTACGGAGTATTTAAGATAAGTTAATTAGTGTTATTTGGGGTAGCAAAAATTACTTTTTTAATCAATTTGTTTTAGGTTTGTGGTAGCAAATGCTACCCTTTGCAACCAAGTAAATTCGCCCCTGACACAGCCCTATCTTATTGACATCAGTTTGTGTATGGTTTTAGAATTTGATTTCAAATGACATATGTATTTTGTTGCAGCTTTGTATCTCAAGTTTGTTTATGTATTTTCATGACATTAGAGAAAGAGAACCTGTGCTTGTATGGTCATCCAAATGAAGCTTGGGAAGTTAATCTTCCTGCAGAGGAAGTCCCGCCTGAGCTTCCAGAGCCGGCTCTCGGGATCAATTTTGCAAGAGATGGAATGAATCGGAGGGATTGGCTTTCTCTCGTTGCTGTACATAGTGACTGTTGGTTGCTGTCTGTGGCTTTCTATTTTGGTGCTCGTCTTAACCGCAACGAAAGGTAGATTGTTTTTGTCTTTATCGGCCTCTACATATGTGAAGAGAAGTCTCCTCTTGACACCCACATTAGTAAATTCTGTTGCGAAATTGGAATCCTTTTTTTATTACTGTACTGGATGATGAACACTAGTATGACATGCTGAAAAAATGATAGCAATAGAAGCTGCACCTATTGGTTATTACCGATCCCAGAGTATCTATTTCCAAATAAGAGTGCAGAGGTGTTGTTTGGGGTGGGAGGTGAGTAAAGGGAATTCTTGTATACTATTATGAACTAGAAGAGTTTGCGTCGTCAAACAGATTTGGAAAGTTTGCCTATAGCTTTCATAAGCGGCTCAAGGAAGCTCTTACCTGGCCTTAGAGCCTTAGTGGGGCCTTCTACATACGGCTGAATATAGCTTTGTGATTCTATAAGGCCCTGTTCTTTTCAGCTTATTTTCAGCTCGTTTCAGACCAGCTCAGCTTCTATCAGCTCAGCCCAGCTCGTATCAGCTCAGCCCAGCTCCTATAAGTTCAGCTCAGCTCAGCTCTAATATTTTCAGCCCAGTTCCAATATTTTCAGCTCCTAAAATAAATAAATAAATAAATATTATTATTATTATTATTATTATTATTATTATTATTATTATTATTATTATTATTATTATTATTATTATTATTATTATTATTATTATTATTATTATTATTATTATTATTATTATTATTATTATTATTATTATTATTATTATGAAACGGAAGTTGCATTAAGATCGAAACAAATTACAATAAGTTATTATTATTATTATTATTATTATTATTGTTGTTGTTGTTGTTGTTGTTGTTGTTATTATTATTATTATTATTATTATTATTATTATTGCATTTCGATATTAATGCAAGTTTCTTTTCATAAAAAATAATAATAATGATAATAATAATATTGTTGTTTTGTTGTTATTTTTATTACTTGTATCTCTTAATGTTAATAATAATAATAATAATAATAATAACAAATTATTATTATCATCGTCATTGTCGTCGTCATCATCATCATTGTTATTATTATCGTTATTATTATTATTTTCTATTTTTTTATCATCATTGTTATTATAAAAATTATTAATATTATTATGCACTCCATAATATTTTGAGGTCTTGAAATAGATGTTATATTCAAATATTTACTACTCACACACACAATATAACATATGACTATTATTTATATTGTATTAAGATTTAATAATATGAAAATTTAAAATTTTGTATAATACGTAATCAAAGATATATGCCTAACATTTTCTATTGTCAAGTACTAAAAAAACATAAGTAGAAATCAAATTAATTGGAGTGAGTACTATGGTGTTGTTATTATCATTACTATTATTATTATTAATTATTATTATTATTATCATCATTATTATTATAATAATTAATTAATTAATTATTATTATTATTATTATTTAGTGTTATAATTTTTTTTATATTTTTTCTCATTTTTTAAAATATTATTAGATAATTTATATAAGTAGTTATTAGTTTCAGTTCCTTTTAATTCAGCTCAGCTTCTATTAGTCCAGCTCAGCTCCTATCAGACCAGCTCAGCTCAGCTCAGCCCTGTTTCAGCCGAAAAGAACAGGGCCTAACTCTGCCCTTCCTGTTGCCCCATTATCCTGATCTTACATATTAGCTCTCCCTAGAAAGTATTGTTCAACAATATTTTATTATTGAAAATACACATTTGTTGTCGTAAAAGCATGCACCTCGTATGCACAAGGTACACGTCTCACCCTTTATTGCCATGGGACGTCATTGTTCAGTGCGCCTCACATCACAAAGTCGTCAAGATTGTGGCCAACAATACATCAAGTAATGTGTTTTGGGAAATCATTATTTGATGTATGATACTTTAAATTTGGTTATTGAACATAATATGCTTCAAATCTGGCTTGATTAACCTTTTTCGCAAACACAAATTCTTATTTAAGATGGGTATATCCTTCCTAACCGTGTAAGGGTAAAAAAATGATAGATGAGACAAAAGCCATGGGCATAGAAACTAGCAAAGACTTGTTGTGTCTATATGCAATTGAGGTGTTATTCGACCCTTTTTAGTTCTAGGATAGATATGTCCGTTTTTAGAGAGAGGACTTGACTGTTTCTTAAATCCTACCCGAAGGTATTTTACCTTGGAGTTGGTCTCGAAAATCTTAGTGGTGGAAAGCAAAAGAAAGGATCGGTAAAAAATGATGTGTGCTATGTATCGGTAAATGAAAGGAGTAACATTTTATAAATGAAAGGAGAAAGGAAAAAAAAAAAATTCTTTCTGTGGTTTAATGGCTGAATTTTACTTGGTATATGGTAATGCTTTAATTACTTTTTTATACTAGCACTTGCTGTTTCTTACCCTGAAATATTTTATCGTTTCTTATCAGGAAGCGTTTATTCAGTATGATGAACGAACTGCCAACAGTATTCGAAGTTGTATCAGAGAAGAAGCCTTTGAAGGACAGGCCGAGTGTGGATAGTGGTAACAAATCCCGAGGTAGCGCCAAGGTGAGATAAATCACAGCAGTACCCTATATCTCTTGTCTTCATGCATCATAATTCTTGACTAGAGTCATCAAATAGCATGACAACAGTTCACGTGTTTGCATATGCTGTTTCATGTCACATAAGTTTCGTCTTGTGCTGCGCCTCTTCTTGGTTATTATCAAAAACAACGATAAATAGCTTTAATCGTAAAAACCATCTTGGTCACTAAATTGTGCTATTTCATGGTGACATTGGGTACCTCTCTAGCTGTTGTAAGGCTCAAAAGAAGAAAATGGTGTGGCCTGATTGTAGCGATAAGATCCAAGCTTTTTTCGCTGATATACAGATTTACAAGACTTGCAGCTTTCATTTAGTCGTACAGACTTATTAGGGCCATGATTGACCCGTGCTGGTTCTTTATTTCTTTAGTTACTTTCTTGTCAAATTATATTTTTTTCTCTGAAGGGCTTACCCTACTCTTTATACGGAGTATTGCGTTGTGGTCCCGTGTCTGACACCTTTCACTTGACACTTGCACACTTCATTTCAAGAATTTAAGCTAAAATCATGTTGATTTTTCATAGTATTTCCTTTGCATCAGATTGTTGTGAACTATGATAATTAACGCAGATAAAGAGGTTATCAACGCTAACAGACTCATGCCGAACAGGGGGAGGGAGGGTGGGGAGATTATTTTAAGTCAAAATCTTTGTGCATCATGTAACGTGTGCTATCTGGCGTAGAGTAATTACTCCGTACTAGGAGTAATTATAAGTATCATAAATAAGGTAGATAATTAGTGGTGGAAGTTGGGGAGTAAGAAGTGAGAGCAGAGCGGCCTCAAAACAGTTTTTGTTTGTTTGTTTGTTTATAGTATATTTTGATATTGTGCAGAGATCGGGTGATGGGCAAGTGAAAAGCAATCCAAAGATGGGGGAAGAGGGTTTGGAGGATGAGGAGGATGAGCAGGGAGAAACGCTGTGTGGTAGTTGTGGCGGAAATTACAGTGCAGATGAGTTTTGGATATGCTGTGACATTTGTGAGAAGTGGTTCCATGGCAAGTGTGTTAAGATAACTCCGGTCAAGGCCGAAAGCATTAAGCAGTACAAATGCCCGTCTTGTACCCTCAAGAAGCCTGTCCGTTCTACCCACTGAGCCTTCCCCTTCCACTCTTACTCTGCTGAAAAACAAGAGGAAGAGAAAATATCAGTTCATGGTTGACATAGAATAGCGACCGACATCTACCGTTGAAGTTTGGGATTCTGCCCAATATGTTTCTGTGTTTGTTATTAATGCAGTGCAACCCCCCCTTGTATTTTTCTTGTAATGAGATAGTGTGATTTATTATTTTGTTCACGTAGTCGTAATAGTAACGAGATATAACTCCGTAGCTTTTGATGCTCTCAGGAAATTCTTATGAGTTTGGGCTTGTTAGTTCTTTTGATAATTTTACAGTGTTGAACGATGTCAAATGTGTGCAGTCTTGCCCGTTTACAACACGTATGCTGTTGCTGTTGCTTTACATGGAAATGGAAAAAATAGTGGATAATATATGCTTTATTGTAATTACGGAGTATATTCTTTTTAATTCAGGGAGATTTGATGTTTTGCTTTGTCCATCTGAATCCCTAACTTATTTTTATTTTTTTTAAATACTTCAATATATATTCTTATCCATTCAATTTTTTACGTGAAATCTGTTTTTATTAGGAGAAATGATATACTACTACGTAAAGAATTTAGTAATTAGTAAATGTGGGAAAAGAAAATTGATTGGAATAAACAATACTCCGTATAGAATAAGAATAAATTAAATAGAAATTGGTAAAAATTGACGACCCAATTAACTTGACACTTGCTTGGGGATGGTCTAAGAGTAGTGTGAATATACTGTATTAGGTAATGGGCACAAGTTGTTAAGGTCTGTCTACACTTTGAGTGTGTTGGGTCATTCTTTGCTCTATGGATCGACTTTAGACCTAAGTGGCCCATCTTGAAGTTTTTGGCACACAGGCCGTATGGTCTATCCGTTTTGCATCCGCTACTCAATTGTCTTGTCCCACATCTTTGGGTCTAATTACTCTTCGTTTCAGTAAACCTTCTCAAATACGTACTCTATTAATGAAGTGACCCGAAGGATACCCATCCGGCCATCCACAAATAGACCTAGCAAATGGGTCGGATTCGGGTTGGGTCACTTTTGGCTCAGAAAAATCGGGTTAATTTTGGGATCGACCCATGTCATTTCGGGTTTTTTATTTTCAACTTTTTTTTTAGGGTTCTTGACTTGTTTTCTATAAAAAAATATTCGGGTCAACCCCCCTTAGGTCGTGTCAAACTCGGGTCTTCACTTCGTGTGTCGTCGAGTTCGGGTGGAGATATCCGGGTCGAGTTAGTTTTGTCGGTTTATCCACAAGCCACCATTGAGAATGATTTTCTTTCGGGCCGAAGGTCCCGACACAATTTTTTGTTGTGATGGAAGTATTTGACCTGTTTTAAGATTTATGATAAATAATCCGTCTTAAACAGACCTCCAAAAGTACAGAAGTAATTCAGGACATGGAAAAATGATTGAACTCGTACAACATGCCACGACCAAAATCTTGATAGGATCATTTATTTCCTCTTATCTATTTTTGATACATTTCACATGTCAAGAGAATCTTCGATATTTTCGGCAATGTACGAGAGAAAAAATATAGTGAGGTGGGATCTTGTTTGATTCGTCTCAACGAGTTCATTAAGAATATAATTTTTTTTTATGATTTTTACTAAGGTAAAATAAAAGATATCGATGGTGTAAAATACGTCTCGACAAATGTGAAAAAACAAATGATGTCTTTGGTTAGGAAAGGAGGGAGTAATTTTTAACAAACAAACAATAAATCATTTTTTCACTCACCTTTATCACATTAATTTTTGTATAAAGTAAACGTAAGCTATCTATTGACACAGAAGAAGTACGAGTATCATTTTATTTTATCATTGTTAATGATTGTATGTTGTTTGAAGTTTATAAATTTAGATCGGACTTATAGATTCCTTTATTTAAATAGGTATATTGATTTTTATTTTTCATTAAAGTGTGACTGTGTGATGGATGCATCCTTACAAAATGTGTAATAGCGTGTTACGTATGGGATGGTGGGTGTTGTATGTGTATGTGTATGGTATGGGTGTGTACTTGTAGTTGTAGCGTAGGTGAAGCCCAATGTTAATGTTAATGTTAATGTTTATGTTTATGTATAGAAAAGGGGAAGGACATTACATTAGGTGTGCAATCACGAAAAAGGAGTTGAATTATTTATACAAAAACAGACTAAATAGAAAACAAAAGAAAAGAAAGTGAGAGAGAGAGAGAGAGTTTAATGAGTATTGGGCACCCAATTTGTCGTGACTCAATTCTCCTCCGTCCACCATCGTCCCTCCCACTCCTACTCCCATCTCCCACCCCTTTGGCTTTTACATTTGACTCCACGCCTCTCTCTCTCTCTTTCTCTTAAAAATCCCACCCCCACCTTATTTGTCCACATCTCCCTCTTCCTCCTCCTCCTACTTTTTTTTGTCTTCTTCCTCCCCCCCTATCTCTCTCTTCTCCTATATATACCAATTAATCAAAACTCCCCCCCTAAAAAAAACTAATCCAAACACTCAACCTCAAATTATAATTATAATTTTAATTGAAGTTGGGTTGGGTTGGGTTGGGTGGGCATGATTTGATTATCAATCAACCATAAATCAAACAAATCATAATTCTCGTGGATTAAATCATTGTTCTTCTTGTTGCGGCTATGGCGGGTAGTGATGAAGTCAATAAAAATGAATGCAAGGTATTCATTCTATTCTTACTCTTTTTTTTTTTTTGATTGGATCTTTTGATACCCTGCCTGTTACATGTTATATCTTCAACTTTCTCAAACTTTTCATTTTTACTTGTTTTACTGTTTTTTTTTCATCTCATCTCATCTTCCTATATGTTGTTTATTCATTCAATTCTATAAGGGACGTCGTCGTAAGTTTTTTTTGTTGTTGTTGGTGAGCAAAGTCAAGAGCCTCAATTTTTATTCAGTTGCACCAAAAACAAACACAGTGAGACGGTTTCTCAATAGCCTTAATAAACGTTTCTCCTGAATAATGGAGATAGTTTTTTTGTTGGTGATCAAAGTCAATAGCTTCATTTTTTTTTGGGTTGCACCGGATGAAAAAAAAAAACAAAAATGAGTTGGTAAGACGGTCTAATTGATTCAAGTTTTTAACCTAAAAAAAAAAGGATGATTAATCTTGGTAATTTGTGTATCTTTGATTAGATTTGAGGTCATAGATGCTCTTTTTTTTTTTTTTAAATGTGATCATCAATCTGGTTTAATTGTCCGAATGTGGTACTCCCTTCATCCCACTTTATTGACCATGGACCAAAGTTTCCTCCTTTCACAAATAGGAGTATTAATATTTACTCGAATAGGACAATAATTTATGGATGAATAGAGTACCATTGATACCCTTTGACTTCAACCCGGTATCCGTCTGTCTGTAATTTTAAAACGGATCAAATATTAAATTATAGTGTTTAGTAAAACAAAATATTGACATTTCCTAGACAATTTGTCAGTATTTGATATGTACTTTAGCACAGTATTGTCACAACCAAAAATATGCCTAAATAACTTATAAAATGAAAACGAAAACGAGAGCTTAGTCATTACTACAACCCAGTAAGATATTTTTATAAATCTCGTTTTATTGTAAGATCGTGTCACTTGAAAATAAATTTGTGTATATGAAGAGCGGACAATATACATTTGGTATAGAATAATGAGCTGGGGACAATAAAAGTGAGGGAGAGGGAGAGGGAGAGGGAGAGAATTTTTGCTTTCCTTTTCACGCTGCTGCATGATTCCAAGTTTCATCTTAGGACTATTTTGGAGTAACAACCCCACAGATTTATGCTATACTGATACTGAAGCATTTGGTACCAATATAGAGTAGAGTATATAGGAGTATTGATTTTGGAATATGATATTGTTGTGCAGAGTGTAGTTCCACTAAACACATGGATTTTGATATCCAATTTCAAGCTTGCATACAACCTTCTGCGTCGCCCCGATGGAACATTCAACCGGGAATTGAACGAATATCTTGACCGGAAAGTCGTTGCCAATACGAACCCGGTTGATGGTGTCTACTCTTTTGATGTTGTGGATAAATCGACGAATCTTTTTAACAGGGTTTACATGCCCTCTTCGTCTTTGGGTAGTGAGCCACAATGTTGGGGTATTGTCGAGTTAGAGAAACCATTGAGTAAAACTAAAATAGTGCCTGTTATAGTGTTCTTTCATGGTGGGAGTTTCACCCATTCTTCGGCCAATAGTGCTATTTACGACACTTTGTGTAGGCGCCTAGTTAGCCATTGCAAGGCGGTGGTCGTCTCCGTGAACTACCGAAGGTCACCCGAGCATAGATACCCAGCCGCTTATGATGATGGGTGGTCTTCCCTTAAATGGGTTTGTACTAGACCTTGGCTGAAAAGTGGTGGCAAGGAGGATTCTAAGGTTCATGCGTATTTATGCGGGGATAGTTCCGGAGGAAACATTGCCCATCATGTTGCAGTAAGGGCTTCTGAGGAAGGTGTCAATGTGATCGGAAATATCTTACTCCATCCGATGTTTGGAGGGGAGACCAGGACGGAGTCCGAGAAAAGATTGGATGGCAAATATTTTGTTACAATCCAAGATCGGGATTGGTATTGGCGTGCATATCTTCCGGAAGGAGAAAACAGAGACCATCCGGCTTGCAATATATTCGGTCCAAGAGGGAAGGGTACCCGTACTACTACAGGCCTAAATTTTCCAAGGAGTTTAGTGGTAGTAGCAGGTTTTGACCTTAGTCAAGATTGGCAATTGGCATATGTTGAGGGGCTTAGAATATCAGGACATGAGGTGAAGTTGTTGTTCCTAGAACAAGCCACAATTGGCTTCTATTTCTTGCCGAATAACGATCATTTCTACACCTTGATGGATGAAATCAAAAACTTTGTGAATCCTGTTTTGTAGCCGCCGGCCGCTTCATGCTGAAATCTATGGTTGTTTTTGTGGTCGGTCTATAATGGTAATGTTGAACGATTTGATTAAATGTTCCTGCATCTGCATTCGTCACCAGATTTGAAACATTCATTGAATCCTGTGTCTGTGTTCAGTACTTCAGTGTCCTGGCATCGTACACTGATCAAACGGGAAATAGGGTTCTTGTAGTCGGGTATTGGGTTGTAATAGTAACTAGTAAGGTAGGGTGTACTACTAATTTAGGGATGATGGATGGATGGATTCTGCGTACATAAACCACGCCTCCTCCCCTCCCCTCCCCTTGTGAAGCATCAATGTAATGTTATACTCTGTGTTATTGGACTTGAATTGTTAGTATCGTAAATGAATTTCTGGAGTAACTTTTCTATAATACCGCGATGAACTGAAGTGAATTGAGCTCCCTAGATTACGATTTTGAATATTAATGTGGATACCGGATGTAGCTAAGTAGCAGCAAAGGTGCGGTTGAAATTGAATACATACATACAGTACTAAGTGTAGAATGTAGTTGACGTAGAAAGTTGATCTCCCCAAGTAGTCTAGTTTGTTTGTTTCACGTCCCTTGTTTTTTCTAAAATTGCAGTTAATAAAACCTGTTCACTCCTCTGCTTTAGGTTGGTGTGGTGTGGTGTGTTGACAATGGATATCCTACGCCTAGAGTGAGTCGTAGGCTACTGCCTGCTGTCCTGGAACTTCCATATCCATAATTTGTATTCAAAAGGTCACATGGGAAAATATCCTCGTTTATAGTAAAGTTTCGTGGTTCCACAGTCCTCATCAATTGTCTCTATTATCGTACTCCCTTCGCTCCACAACAATTTGAGTGGGGTATCTTTTAGTTAAATTACATTAAATATGAATATTACGGTATATAATAGTGAGATTCAATTATACTTCCTTCGTTTTTATATGTTTGTCCCGTATTTCATTTTTGATAAGTTTTTTATATTTGCTCCATTTCTTTCCTTTTTGGTCTAACTTTTTTTATTATTTCATCTCTACAAAGTTACTCCCTCTGTTTCTATGATTTCTTCCACCTTAAAAGTGGCACATTTCTTAAGAAAAACAATAAAATAAGTAAAAATAGAGAGGGAGTAAAGTAGGTGGGCCACCTAGATAAGAGAGAAGTGTGATAGAAAAAAGGAAAGTGGAAGAAATCAAAGAAATGGTTGAAAAAAGAAATGTGGAAGATATCAAAGAAACAGAGGGAGTACATAACATTTTGTCAATTTTTTTGGGTAAACGAAGAGCGCACTTAGTCTGAGACCTGGTGTCCTAGAGCATCTAATCTTAACCACTGGGCCAAGACATCTTCGGTTACACATTTTGTCATTCAATTAACTTAACTAACATTACTCTACCTTATAAAACCGGAGGGAGTACTCTGTAGCGTCATTATTATAAATATGGATGTATATAGGGTATTATTATAAGGGTTTTATACTTAATAAGGTAATTTTTAAAGTGGAAATTATTAATGATTTTTCCTTTTAAGAAAAGTGGAAAAATTTTAGTCGATTGGAAGGAATATATTATATCGCGGGTAAGAATTCGTTAATCTCACGAATGGATTAAAAGAATTTTTTAATGTATGTAAATATGTTAACTATCATTGAAATAATTTTTTGCATTAAACTTAATGAGGACGAACATATATGTCTAATTTTCCGAAAGATCCAAATAGTATTATGGTGTGATGATGGAAGAGAGATTTTCACTTTTGTCGGTTTCTAGATAATTAAAAGAAGGGTGTGCCTTGAAACAAGAAACAATGAACGCAAAGGGAAAAAGTTGTTTGATTGAAATTGGATGGTATTCAATTCAATGATGATTGAAGTATATTTTGTAATTTAGTAGTTAAATAAATGATGACTAACTCCTACCAACCCCATAATCTCAATCTCTCATGCTCAACTTCCCCCTCAAACTTTAGTAAAACCTTGTTCATACCTCATACTCCACTACTATAGCTTTTAAAGTTTGACCCACTCCCAATTTGATTAATTTTTTTCAAGGGTTAGCGTCAGTAAATTTTGACCTTTTTTATTTTGTGAAGTTCAGTATTCATGAAAGATTCATATCTTGTACGGAGTGTAAGAAATTCCAAAGTTATAAGCTTAAATTTCTCGAGATCCTAGTACTTAAATGTTCAGATACAAGTATACCACTCTCGTTATACTTTCGACCTTCTCAATTTTCAACTCTATATTTGTATTGAAAACAATTACACGGACGAATATAATGTTAACAAAGTTTGAATCCACAAATACAACCAATCAAGCAATCAAATAGTATTTGACATCTGGGAATAAAAGACAAAAGAAAATTGTTGGAATGTGAAGGAGAAAACAAATAGAGCACTATGTTAAGTTAATGTTTTCTCCAAAAAAGACAAAAACGCAGGATGTCCACTATCGAAAGGAAGTTCAAAAAATGATTGGATGGAGTGGGTCATCGATCACTCATCACTCATCACACAAACAAAGCCAACCAAACCATCAATTCACTTTCTTCATTTCCTTTATTTATTTATGCCCATTTTTTAGGTGACGTCCTTCGAATCAAGTTGACGGATGGAATCTGGAGTTTGCTAAAACGTTTGTTTTTAATTCATTGGAGGAAGAGGAACTACTAGTACTACTCCTCGTCCATGATCAACAAAAATGTACTCTCTTTTTTTCCAACTTACTTTTGCTATAAAAAAAAAATGAGTACAAATAATGAGTACATACAAATTTTATTAAATAAAATTAAAGTAAATTATAAATGAGTACAAAATTGATATATTTTTGAAGTATTTTCATTTCTTTATTTTGTTATGCATTATTGGCACGAGATGAAGTTTGTATGCACATATGTAGGTAGTTAGAGAATGTTAGATTGCTGACATCGTACTTAGGTGGAGTTAGTTACACTAACTTTATGTATAAATAGAGAATACTTGACTGTAATTTAATCTTATCACGGTACAATTCTTACATCATTTTTACACCACAAAACTCTAACTAACTTTCTCTCGAGCTTCACCAACAATGGAGGTATCCAAGCTCATAGTTTGACACAATAAGACCATCCCCAAGCAAGGTCATGAGGTCATGACCTTGCTTGGGTCACCATAATTGTAATTAAGAAAAAAATTAACATGACCCCAATGGAGGAGGTCATGACCTTTGGAGAGAAAAGGTCAATTTGTGACCTCTTTTGATGTTCATGACCCTCAATGGTGACACCTTTTCATTGGTTATACATAAATAAAAGTACAACTCAAAATAAACTAATTAAAGAAAATTAAATGGAAATTATACACTAAATCAAGATTAGGAAAAATATGAGCATATAAAAAATGGCTATATTTTTTTATTGTCTATCAAATGAACACAATTTTAATATATTTTGACTCGATTTTTTTTTCTTCTCAAATACGAGTACTCTACTCTATATTCTTTACATTTTTTGTACAGCACAAGAAAATAAAGTCAATATATAAAAAAAAAATACATGGTTATTTTTTTCCCATGCATTCAAATTTTAAGTTTTTTTAAAATTTAAATAATTATTTTTAAAAAAATTCATATCCGGATTAAAAATTAAAACATTTATCGTATTATTATTATTATTTTATTTTACTACTCCGTAATATATTTACAAAATTACAAATATAATTGATTTATAAATTGTTGATAATAAGTAAAAAAAAGTAAGAGAAAAGTTTTGGTGGGGTAAAGAAGGTGGAAAAGTGAAAAATGATTGGGTTGGTGACCTAGGTAGTGACTTTCTGGATGAGAGGGTATAATTGAGTCAAGATAAATAAAGTGTAATTAATAGTAAAAATAGGTGGTGACCCAATTAAGTTGACTTTTGCTCGGGGATGGTCTAATAAATAAAGTGAAAATGATGATTGGCAAAACAAAAAATATGATTATAAGGGAAATGATAATGTATTTAAGAAACCAAAAGAGGAAATACAATTATAGTTCGTAATACATATATTAATTACATCGATATACATGTGATTTGGATTTCAATATCTAAATTTGAGAGATTTTAAAAATTCATAGAATACTCGGTATGTAATATACTCAGTAATAAATAAGCTTTGGGGGTGAGGAACTTTTCTCCAAAACCATATTGTTTTTATTTCACAATGTTTTATTACCCGTTTATTTCTTCAACATTGAACAATGGAAACAATAATTAAATGAATGTAGTTCAATATGAAAGGGTATATAGGAAAGTAAAGATTCCAAAGAATAGAGCGTGAGCGTAGGAGGGAGGAGTGTATAGATTATTTATTTATTTATTTGTTTATAGAATGAAAAGTGTAGTGTGGGGGGGGGGGAGAAAGAGAAACGGAGAATGGTCTTAAAAATGATGAGTAAGTGGCCGCTAATAATTGACTTTATTGGCCTTAAACGTTGCTTAAACTGCATGCTAATCTCTCATCTCATCTGCTTTAGGCTCGGGACTGGAGGTGTGTGTGTGGGCCCATGTTTTGTTTGGTTTGGAGTTATTTGCTCATACTTTACTTTACTTTTCTTGTTTGCCTTCCTCTTTCTCATGCTGTTGTCCTTTTCTGTGACTTTTGTCGTTTTGTCTTCCATCTCTCTTCTTTTCTTCTGTTTCATTGATATCTTCCACGTTTTTTTTTTCAACTATTTTTTTCATTTTTTTTTTTTTTTCTATCACACTTCTCTCTTATCTAGGGACCCACTTACTTTACTATCCCTCTACTTTTACTTATTTTATTATTTTTCTTTTTTAAGATGGAAGAAATCATTGAAACGGAGGGGTACATAGTTAATCCTCGAATCAAATATAATCCTTTTACATAAAATAAATATTACAAAAGTGATGTGTTGTGTTTTCTTCACAAATGAGTTATATTTAAGCCGTTATAATAGAGTGACAGATATCTCAATTACATGGGAGACTAACCGTTTCTTTTCCCCTATAACTTACTACGTGAGTATCATTTATACCAGTACAAATTCTTGTCCCTCATAAATTTGTGATGGTTTAATGGTCAAATATCGTTCATTAAGTTATTTGAAGTACATTTTGAGTAATTTTTATCTTATCCGACTAAAAGAGGTTGAACTGATAAATAAAATGAGTTTACTGTGACTTAAATCAAGTTAACGCATGAATGAGTTAAATTCAAACAAACAAAATGAGTTAAATTAATTAAGATAAACAAAAATTAATGATTATAGACTTAACTTAATTGTAGCGAATTAAGATAAATATTATCGATCAAATTGAAAATAAGGAAAAATAAAGTCGGTGTCACTTTTGATGAACTTTTTGTTTGTTGATCTATGTTTTGTGTGCAAAGACGTGTCTTTATTTGTCTCTAATAGTGTCACCATCCAAAATTACAGTACTTTTTATAAACATGTCTCCATTAGATACGGTAAAACCAATCAGATTCAAATGACTCGACTTGATATGCTTGATCCAAGACTCAGAAGTGGCCAGAAATTCGAATCACCCCAAATTTAATTGACCCAATATTAATTTGACCTGAGATGACCTAATCCAAAATTATCGAATCGACACGATTTGTAATAATCCAAACTGACCATCATGACTATTCTACAACTTTGATTAAATCATTGTCTAAAATTTGAGGTGATCATGAGCGGGCTTGACTAACAAAGCCAGACACAGAAACTAGTTTAGAAGACGCTTTCAGGTTTAAAAGATTCATACTCATTTGCAAATTTCTTAAAAGATGGGCCTTAGACAAGTAAATTAGATCAATTCAAGCAGAGTGAGAAAATTTACATTCTTGAATTTTCATCTTTCGAGGAGTCCTGTTGGCTCTGTAGCGTGGTATGAATCCGATCACTCGTACATACAGAAGAGGTATTGGAGAGGGAGTCCCACATGATCACGAAAAGCGACACCAGCAAAACAAGTTCCCAGCATACAGGATTCTGTAGCACAATTATGTACTGTACTACATTAAAACAAAATTTTGGAGCAGCTACAAATGTAATAAACTTTTATGACAATTTTTTTCCAACCTAAATAAAATTTTCAAGCCCGTCATCACATACAAGATGGATTACAGAAGCTAACATCAACATAATCTCAAAAGAAATGTTTCCGGGCCCAAGTCTCGTTGCAATAGGCGCAGAGCTATAAACTCAGTCATGTTAGCCACCACCTGATGTTTCTTTCCCTTTGTCGGAGTTATTATCCTTCTCAGAGTTTCCTGCATCTACGACCTCGGGTGGACCTGGTGTTTGCAGATGACTTTCACCTTGAGGATCTGAGGCTATGCCAAGAACCACTAGTATCGACCTACAAAAACAGAACTTGTTAGTATTTTTGATTTGAGAAATGACAACAAATCCTCGTGAGACGATCTCATAAAAAGATTTATCATGAGACTTGGCCCATAGGAGATTTACATGGGGTAGTTATTTCTTTGAGTTAGTGGGTCAATACATATATTGGTAGAGTTTAATGCTTCACAGTTCACATTACATCAACATGAGACCGCCTTTCAAGACACAAAAGACTAATTGCGTAATGAATTAATGAACTTTCTTGTTTAAATTTGTAAATGCTGTACTGCACAATTCATGAGACCAAAAAGTGGGGGAATCAGAGTAACATGACTAGGAAAACTCCATAATAATTCATCACTAAACGCATAGTAACCATCCACACCCAAGACAGCTAAGGTCCCGTGATTAAGATAACACATTGTATACAAACCTGGGAAGTGCAGCTTTCACGTTTGGTTGACTCGCATGAGCCGCCAGTGGAGCCCTAAGAGCTGCAATTTTTTTCAAAGCACCTTCCAGTTGAGCTTGTGGCAACTGAAGAATAGACATGAGCAGTCATATTTTAGAAGTCCAGACTAAATAAGACTAAGATGCCTCGAAATAGTGAACACACATAAGAAACTGCATAAGATGTGTGTTGACACTACACCGAAACTAGCTTGAACAAGAAATCCTTGATGCATGTCGGTGGGTATAATTTCAAACTTGACTTACTCCGTGTATAAAACATGAAAAGGTTATTTCAAGGCTCACTGAAGCCATTAATACTAATTACTAAAGCAATATCAAGAATTAGTGGATTGAGTACTAGCATAAAATCCCTTATTACAAGTTTTTCGACACTGCCACGAAATCCAAAAGTATTAACTCTCAACACGGAGATCACTATGTAATGGACACACCTTAAGCAGCACATCCAACGTTCACTGCTCTCTAAAAACTTATTACTATATACGGAGTATTAAATAATTGCTCATGTCCCACAAATCCAAACAAATGCTAAAAATCAGATTTGTCATTAGAAGTCAGTTAAAAACATGGATACTAAGTTCATGATGGACACACCTGAAGCAACACACCAAAAGAGTGAGGTTGTGTTAACTGCGCACATTTAAGAAACCCAACCCATAACTTTGGATTTTTCCATATCTGCGGGAAAAAAAAAACAATGTGCCCACCATAAGATTAGCAAAAGGAGGTACAAGAATCCTCCATACTGATAAGAAGCACATCTATGCAACTGAAGCTTTAAGGACAATACCTGCTTACTGACAAGACGAGAAAGGATTTCCATTATGAAGCCAACCTATTTAATAAAAGTCACAAACCACAATTCAGTAAAACTGAAATAACATAATTCCTGGAAAATCTGGGCATAGTTCAGTCCCCAAACATTCCCTTGCTTGTTACTTGTGAAGAGGAAAGTTCAGTCCGCAAACCAATCACGTAAGCAGATCGTAAAAAAAGAGAGAGAAAGAAAAAGGACAACAACCCACATGAAAACATAACCGCAGAAGATTCTTTGATACTTCATACACATAATAAACACATAATGTCAACTTATAAGCATGTTACAAAAATTATGTTTTGTTTCTGGTCATAGTAATAGTCCTGAAGTCGTGAAACTTAAATGTAGCAGATGTAATGGAGCACTGGCAGTGATAACAACTATTACAAATGTAATCGTTTTGCATTATTTTCCAAAACTGAAGTATAGTTTATTTTCGATATTTGTAGGCTACGACTCTATGTTATCCATCTTATAACCTCTTTTACAAATTGCATGCACCATTTGCAAATACACCTGTTTACTAGCCTTTTTTCTGGGTCATGGCCATGTTTGTAATGCAATGGCCAGGATCATGTTAATGTGTTATACATCGTACACACCAATCTGAAAGGTAGTACTTAAACCAGCAAGTTCCTGTCATCAGCCAAACCCCATGTAGAGGTTGAAACTTGCAAGTATCAAACTACCTACTTCAATAATAGTGCAACCACCTGATACTTCGAAAATACACATATAACCCATTTGTAATAATTAATCCAGCAACTAAAAGACATTGAAAGTCTAAAGAGTAGCCACTAAAGAGTTACTGAAAAACTAAGCTTACCAATGCTGGAAAAGCGCCTATAGCTTGTAGTACTGTCCTCATGAACAACATTGGAAGAGGAATCTGTTCAACCTGTGAAAACAGGGCAAAGGAGGAAACAACAAACAAATAAATAGTTACTCCGTAATATAAAAAAGATGCAAGAATTGTACCTAGGTAACTCGACCAGCTTGTAATTTGTAGACTTAGGAGTTTTGTTCTCTGATACTTCTTTGCTTCAATTATATTATTTTTATTTCCAACAAAATATAATGAAGTAAAGTGAAAAAAATATAGAACATACCAGATGATTCAAAACTTTGGCAATGACTTCCTGAGTAAATATTTGCTTTTTTTCAAAACAAGAATTACAAGCATCAGTTACCTGCTCACCAAAAGGAAATTGTGTTTTTAGGATCGGATAAAGTTAAAAATATGGACACAGAAAGAAAACAGCAAAAGAAGCATACCTTCTTCAACGGGATTCCATCTTTTTCAGGATCTATGGCATGTATGGCAATCAAAACTTCAGCGGGTGTCAACATAGGACCAGAAGGTGTCGATCCCTGCACGTAAAAATGGCCTCGAACTATCAAGTGATCATCCTGAACGTACACCCACACACCAGCAAAATAAAGTACTTCCGAAAATCCCGGTCCATGGATTTTTAAACACGTGCATGTGCAAACTGCCATGATATGCAGAAAAGATACTTTGGCCGAGACTAACACTCTTATAATCTCAAAGACACATTAATAATAAAATTACAAATTTGATTTTGGTCATATATGACCGGCCACGATCCATGTGAAGGGCGATAAACAAGTAAGCAATTTACCTTAAGTTAGTCTGATGACATTACTCTGTACAAGCTACCCAGTAGACTTTATATAGGTACATTGTGACAAGTGGAAATGTAAGAAAATCAAGATGGAAAAAAAAAATGGAAGTTTGAAGTTCAGCATGGGGGGTAACTAACAATACATATTTTACGCACAATGAAACACAAGAAACACTTTTCTACTCTACTGATAATTAACACCAGTAGAGAAAATACACAACAAATACTATCAACAAACAAGTCAGTATTAAGTTATTAAAAGCAATTAAGAGCATAGAGGACAAGTAACACTGAGAGTAAGCAACATTTGTATTGCCGGTGATAGGAAATACCTGGAGCAAGCGGGAAAGAGCAGCCTGGAATTTTTCTTGGGGAAGATTAACAACTTGGGGAAAGACCCTCAAAACCTAATAAGCAGAATCAAAGTCAAAAACTTGTCTAGTTAGCCCTATAGAGGGAGAAGAAAAGAAGAGGACGAAGACAACATTGAGCTATTGCCTCAAGGACCTCAACAAATATTGGTAAGTGGAGGTTAGAGGCACACATCGTTAATTAACAATCAAAGAGGACGAAGACAACATTGCCCTAGTGCCTCAAGGAACTCAACAAATGCTGGTTAAGTGGAGGTTAGAGGCACATATCATTATCTATTAACAATAGAAAGAGAAGGCTTCCCAATGATATATGATGAAAAAACATAAATGGAGAAAATTGACAACACACAGGAAAAGACTAATGTAGAATAAAATTTCCAAAAATAATATTTGATGGTGTCACCGCAAAGATATAAATAGTAATTTTAATAGTAGGTGTGATGATCATGATGGTGCTTGAGACAAAGGGTTGGAACTGGAGGAGAAATGGCTACAGTTAGACGATTGTATATTTGCATATGAGAGAAGCAGTACTTCTCAGTTTGCTGAAAAGGTTGGGTGCCTGTAGTAAGGTACTTGAGGCCCTCTATTTGATTGAAAGATTTAATCAAATCCACCAGATATGTAAGCAATTGCCACATGTAACTTGCTAAGGCAAAGTTGGCCAACATTTTAAAACATACTCGCATCCAGTATGAATCTAGGGGCGATGGCACATATCACATCACTTGCACAAGTGCGATCTGACATCACAGACTTGTCGAAGACCAATTATGAACGAAATTACTCCCTTCATTTGTTTCCTATTCTCCCACTTCACTTTTCCCAACTTTAATAAAAAACCTTTAACCCATTTACCCTCACTACCTTCCCTCTCATAAAACACACCCCTACCTACCCAACACCAGCAGCCACACCACCATTACCCAAATATCAACAACCAGTCAACCGCCCACAATCACTACCAACACCGACCACCAACCCCATAAACAGCGCCACGCAAAACCGACAAGTCCTCAAACCAGCCACTTCCACCACCACCAATGAACCCATACAACCACCGCCACCCACAGACTGCCCATTGGCCACTTCCATCACCACCAACAAACATGTGCAATGACCACCACCCACGGACTTACCAGAGGACTGAGACACTCAACTCACCACCACTAATGAAATCACCACTGTATCCACGCAGAATCAGAGCCGAGAAAACGAAAAGACAAAAGCCGACAAGGAAAATAAATTTGAACATGAGAAGGCAAGAGGGAAGAGGAGAAGCGTGTTTAAGAAGCGAAATCGGTGTCTCATGATGAGAAACGGAGTGGGGTGGTGGTCAAATCAAGAATGAGGATCAGACCTAGAGGATGTTGGTGTTGTACTGAAACTGAAAAGACATAAACCAATGAAAAATCTTGCAATTTAAGTAAAGCGCTGACGACAAATTGGTCAAATAACTCTAAACACTTACCACAAAAGGAAAGCAGAAGTGGGAAGAAAAGAAAAAAATCCTAAAACGGAATGTGGAAAGGAAAAAGAAAAACGGAGCGAGAATTAAGATAGCAAACTAGAATGCACGATAATTTGTCAAAATGGACAACATACAAGGAAGTAAGGAACCATGCAATAGTGAGAAATTAAAAAATTACACAAATATTAATCTGTAAACAACCTCCTCTTTAGGTAAGAATGACAATATTGGGAACAGAATCTCCACGTTCTGTGTAACATAAACAAAAGAAGATAAAGTTGTTAAGTGTCCTATTAGATACTCCCTCCCATTCTATGGAAAGCTACCATTTAGAAATGGACCCATTATTAAGAATAGTTGTAAAAATGTAGATGTTTACCAAAATATCCCCTTCTCTCACCTACTCATTGGTACTTGGTATTATGATGAGGGTAAAGAAGCATTTTTGGGGTTTGTTTTTGCCACTTTTAGAAATGGTAGGAATTGAATGAATAGGCCGGAAAAGGAAAATGGTAGCTTTCCAATGAATGGGAGAGAGTACAAAATAACGGGTATGAAGATAGTACATAAATTAAAATGGAAAATAAGTTACCTTTATCTTGGACTCATATAGTTTCTTAACGGTGAAAATCAACTCTGCAGATGGAACTGTGCCATCTGTCAGCGTATGTAAAACCTGCAACTCGGCATTCCAACTCAGCTTTGGTAAACGTGAATTTTTAATTCAACCATCCAAAAATTTAAATGAGTAACAGTCCCCAGTAACGTAAATAAGAAGGAAATACAAACCTGAATCAAAAGGTTCTCACTCCCATCAGGTGGATCAGAGATAATCTCAAGAAGAGATGGAGATGCACCCATGGTGCGAATAAGTATGGGCATATGGCCATCAACTGCCTGCTCGGTACACGCAGAAAAACTGAGCAACTGGATATTTAAGAAAACATGATCGGGCCTGACATTGACAATATGAAAACCCAATCTACCTGTTTCACAGACTCCGGAGCGCTTTTATATATAGTAAATACTTGCCGAAGGAGAGTGTGTTTCTTCAAAAACATATTGGATAAACAAACATAAACCATCAGTAAGATGCCAAAGAGAAATTAAGAGTTCAGGCTGCTTTGCCTCACACAAACCAAAAGAATCAAAATGTTTTAGAGTACCATATTATTATAAGAAAATGTGTCACCTTTGTACATAGAGCAAAATACAGTGACATGGATCGTTGTGCCTCAGATAATGAAGTGCTTAATACACTTGCAGCTGTCTTTAGCTGAGCATTGCATGTAGAGGTGTTCTTGGTCATCAAATCCAATGTCAGTTGATCATTTGAAGCCACTGCTGTGTCAATATTTCTGATAAAAGGGTGCAAAAGTATCAACAACAGACAGAAACGAAACAACCACAGTATGATGTTGTTCATAAGTCGTATCAACAGACAACATCAATGAGTATTATAAGCGGAAATGTGGAATGAGTGCACAAGTACAAATATACCTACTATCATCATGAGAAACCAAAAAGAAGGAAAGGACATATATTAAAAATATTAAAATTTGAAGAGTGACACTCAATAACACTCCCAACCGTCATGGGTAACTTTGTCCAAAACAAAAACAAATTAACAAGTTCTAGCCAAGCACTAGCACTAGGGAACTGCAGAACATGATTGCATAAAGAAGAATATGTATGCTTCAGCAGTGAGAAGTATACTCGTAAATACAACTATTCCAATGACTCCAGGTGTGTAACCAAACCAAATGGAAATATGTGATTATGTTCCATACTCCAACACTTCATCTCACCAGGCTCCAAGAAGGCTATTTTACGGGGTGATTAATTTCTTTACCATTCATGTGAGCTAAGGACTCACAAATCGTTGAACAGTTCCAATTTCCATAATGCATCACAATTTGAATCCTTCAAGAACTTGTAGCTAAGAGGACCTTCTAAACTCCGTTACTTTAGCATTTTGAATGAAATTTTATTTTTCTAATAACAAAATGCATTCTTAAAAAGTACTCCGTAATGTAGAAGTCTTAAAAAGGTGCATGTAAGAGATTCTGTATAGTTTAGGATCAATATTTTTTCAATTGTCATCTACGTGGTGGAGCCCATAGGAAGCTACATTGTTCCCAAAAAGTTCAGTGAAGACCAAAATACCTTTGAAGTAGTTTTACAAAAGTATTTGTGTAAAACCATATGCAAATGACTAAATATCACTGTTAAAAACCAGTTCTATTTACTGACCATATGTTATACTCCATGTAAAGGTATAAGTATACTTTATACTCCCTCCGAGTTTGAATAATCTTCCCTATTTCCTTTTTGAGCTGAGTCACTCAATCTTCCCTCTTTCCTTCTTAAGCTGTGGCCTAGATCTCTACCTTTACATTTCTCTCTTTTCCTCCTTTTTTGAGGCACTCATTCTTCCACTCTTATTTTTGGTCCCAAAAGCAAAAGGGAAAAAAAAAATACTTAAACTCGGAGGGAGTATATGGTTTTACGTTGTTAAAAAGCCCTTTTTGAGTGAAACAGGAAAAAGAACCACCCTTTCATCGAAAAAGTCTCTAATTTCTCATTCTTCCCACCCACTCCCTGGTTTTGGCATTTTATCCAACCTATCTGTTATTTTGACTAAAGAAAAAAAAATACCCCACTGAAAAATAGCTGGAATAAATTATGCAATGAACACACAAATTGTCAGATCAAGCACACAATTAATAATGCATATTGAACCTTTTGTGATTCCATTCTAGCCTTCTCGTTCTCGTGGTTGTCCTCACTACTGCGACTCAC